>CM057340.1:394265141-395465141 GCA_030015575.1 Agapanthus africanus
TTTTCTCCTGTAGCTTTGTTTTGATATTTTATAAGCTATGGTTTTGTTTGTTTTGTTGCAGTATTCTTACAGAGAAATCTGGGAATGAGTAGTAATGGCTTTACCAAATTTCAGATATTTACGATACGGGTTTTCATATTTTTGTACTTCAGCTGAACCGTTAACGTTTATACGTTAACGACAGATATATATTGTCGTTTTGGATTAAGTATACTGTAGCTTCTAACCTATGGATGCCCATCTCATTGTTTTGGTTTTCATATGATATTTCCGCTGATATTTCATAACTACGGTTATAGGTACGATTTCGAGGATTTCCGAGACGGAGTTGGCGGATATAGCAGCATGGATTTCAGCGAGCCCAACGAGTTGGTGAGTAGATTTATATCTACGGGGGAAGTCGGGTAGATGGCGTATAGCACCCCCGCAACCTTATAAATAGTATTATGGTATTTAGATAGTTTAGTATTATTCAAGATATTGATATTTGAGATAGTTTGCATCTAGCATGATATTCAATTGCATGTAGTTAAATTATGGTTTGGTAAGTTAGTACGAAGGATTATGACGTTCTAGAGATGATTTAGATATAGCGATACGGTGAGGTATTATAAGAGAAACTATGTGTATTAGTAATGACGAGATCCGTATGCCGAATAACGGGCAGGTTAACTTTAGACTCGTACAAAATGATTATAATTACTTTGTTGGGGTAAAAATTTACACCCCCATTGACCGAGTCAAAGTCAAGGTCAACCCCAAGCCAGGTGGGCCCAAGCCCAGATCAAGCGGGCCCATACCCAAGTCGAGCCCGCGGCCAGCCTCCTCCATGCCAACAACAAAAATCATATAATAAATAATTTTTATGTAATTGTTTATGCATGAATGAAAAGAAAATGGGCATAAAGCCAATATTTTGTAAGCCCATGGCTTATGTGCAAAAATGAAATGGCACATGAGCCATGGGATGGCTAAAATGCCATTTTTGTAAAGCCCAAGGGGCTATATGTAAATAAGTAAGCCTATAAAAGGCAAAATGATGATGAATAATGAGAACACTTTTCATTCCCCCAAAAACTAGGGTTCTTTGTGCCTCCTGCTCCTTCTCCAAGGTTCCAAAAACCTTCCTCTTTCTTTTGAATTAAATCAAGAGTTTTACTCTTCCATTTTCAAAACTAAATAGTTTTCCACCACAAAACCCACAAAGGGAAACTTGGATCTGTCATCAGATCTTAAAAAGGAGAGATTTTGAGATTTCACATCTCTTGATCTTCAAGATCCAGCAAGCAACAGGAGGAAGAAAAAGAACCACTCCCATTAAACCCAGAACACATTCAGGAGCCCGACTCCTCTCTGATTTCTCTTTGAGAAATCTTTTTTTCAGGCTAAAAGCCTATTGTCCTCTCCAGCGCGCAGCGCAAGTGCGCAAAGCGCCCACGTGACGACACGTGGCGCGCGCGCTTGCGCACCTGCGCGCTTGCGTAAGGGCGCAAAGCGCCCGCGTGCCGACACGTGGCGCGCGCGCCGCGTTTGCGCACCTGCGCGCTTGCGCAAGTGTGCAAAGCGCCCGCGTGCCGACACGTGGCGTGCGAGCTTGCGCACCTGCGCGCTTGCGCAAGTTCGCAAAGCGCCCGCGTGCCGACACGTGGCGAGCGCGCTTGTTTGCGCACCTGCGCGCTTGCTTGCGCACCTGCGCGCTTGCGCAAGTGCGCAAAGCGCCCGCGTGCCGACACGTGGCGCGCGCGCTTGCGCACCTGCGCGCTTGCGCAAGTGCGCAAAGCGCCCGCGTGCCGACACGTGGCGCGCTTGCGCCTGAGCGCACAGCACCTACGCACACAGCGCCCAAGGTGCTGCCCCACGCATCCTTTGGATGCCTTTTCCCCTTTATTTATATATATATGTATATATATACATTTGTATATAAATGTACACATACACATACTCCGCAACATTCTCCCCCTTCAAAAAATTTTCGGGCCGGGGCGCTGCCCCGAACCACGCAAGGGGGCTGCTAGCCCCCTTGACCCCCAGCCCGCTATCCGGGTAGCGGGACCCCCGTAAAAACTCTGCGTGGCTCCCGATATATCCAAAACCCCCCTTTCAAAACAAAACACACGTACACTGCACATTGAGTTCGCATGACCAGTTTAACCCGTTAATCGGAGGTTCCCCCGCCCCAAAGGCGAGGGGTAATTAACGGCAGCTTAGTCCGCGGCTGCCGGAGATTCGGATCCCCACAATCATTAAACCCCCGCCTACCCTAGGCAGGGGGAATCTGTAGTATACGCCTGACAAGCGCGCGCGTATTCCCATCTCACTGGGGTGACGAAAAACACCCTACAGATTCTGGCACGCCCGGTGTGACCGATCTCTCCTCCCATATTTCGGGTTAAGCGTTCATGCGAACTCAATCTATATACATGTCTATATTTATACTAAAATAATTCTTTTTCATGCAGGTTTTCAAGCAATCACTTTCCAACAATGTCTTCAATGATGAACTCAGCTCCTGTCTCCTACACAATGAAGATAGACTCCAGGACGGTCCTTCCGTCCAGTCTTGGGCGACAATGGGAGGAGGAGCCGCTACCATTTGGCTCTATTATGTTCGTGTCAGCTAACGACGTCCCAGCTCCTCAAGCTCCGGTAACAGACAAACCGGTCTCAAAGGGGAAAAGGCCGAATGTCGTGGTCGCGAGGGCGCCCCAACACAAACGCAAGTCGGTGTTTGAACAACTTTCATTGGCCCCAGCTGGGGGCAAGGCCATCAACACCAGCAAAGAAACAAGGCATCCCGAGCAAGCTCCAGCGGTGCCCTTGACCACTGCTCAATTGGGTGTCTTCTCAAGCCTCCCCATCACTCGGCCTGTGGCGGCTTCCCGAAGAGCAGAAACTTGCCAGACGCTCAAGGTAGAGAAGCTGAGGCAGAAGCGGCTCAGATATAGAGCCAACAAAAGGGCTAGGGCTCTGGCCATGTCAAAACTTATGAATTTCCAAAGCCCGGACCGCTCCGTGAAACCAGCTGCCAGTGATGAAAGAATGGCTGAATGTGTTATCCACACCGTCTACATGGCCGGACATGAAGAAACGAACCCTCCTCTTCTTCACAGCCATGGTGATGATATGGTTGACGCTACCCAGCATCGGCTCGATCTAAATGATGAAGAGCCCGCTCAGGCCGATAAGCCAGAGGAGCCCGTGGTTCCTACGGAATGGGGCTCAGGCAATAAAGATTACCCGGTTGTCATAGCCGGAACTACAGAGCAAGCATTATTCCAATGGCTTCAAAGGCAATTTCAGGACAGGGATGAGAAGATGGCCGAGGTCTATTCCAAAGTCGACGAGCTGGCAAACGTCGTGGCAGATCTCGCGACCCAAGTCGCCCGATTGCAATTACAACAGAGTCAAATTTTGGCTCATGAGCCAGGGATTGATACCCGGGGGCAGCCAACTGATATCCCTTCCAACCTAAAAGCGGAGCGCCTTCGCGAAAAACGGCCGCAATCAGCCTCCAGTCCTTCCGATACATACGCCGGGGGGGAATCGCCTCTAAAAGAGAAGCTGGAGAAGGTCTATTCCTTCAAGAGGGAAAAGGTCCACAAGATATTCAGGGACGCCCTAAGAAACGGTCTACAACTGCCAGAATCAAAGAGACCGCAAGAAGAGAATATGACCGACGACCCAAAATATTGCCCCTATCACAGGGTGATAGGTCATGCCATTGAGGACTGCTTCGTCTTCAAAGATTGGGTCGAAAGGCAATACAGGACGGGAGAGATAGAACTGTCTAAAGGCGTGTTAGCAAACAGTCAAGCTACGATCGCCGATTTCATGCAAATAGAGACCGAAGCCTTTCGGGAACCCAATCCTCCCAGACATGTGCCATTATCTGGAAAGGGCGAACCAAAGACCGATCGGCCTCGAGGACCAGCATCAGTAAAGGCACCTACTCCAATGGAGGGAAAGAAGAAGGTATACTCCTTCAGGAGGGATGAAGTCCGCAAGATATTCATGGACGCCTTGAACAACGGTCTGCAACTACCTGTTCCAAAGAGGCCACAGGAAATGAACATGACCGGCAATCCCATATACTGCCCATATCATAGAGTGGTGGGTCATACCATCGAAGACTGCTATATTTTCAAAGATTGGGCAGAGGACCAATATAAGCTTGGAAAAACCTCACAATCCTCGGATGTATCGGCAAGCCACAGAGCTAGGTCATCAACACAGCTCCGCCAAGATCAAAGTTCAAGGAGCTGGGATAAGCAAAAAGGACCACCACGTCATTAAACTGGGAACAATCGACCACCACGTCATTAAACTGGGAACAGTCGACCTCTAAGTCGTTAAACTGGGAATGTAAAAAAAAATGTGTGTATATAAAAAAAAAATGTGTAAATAAAAGAAAAATAAAGAAAAGCCGAAATGATGGGGCAACTCGCAATAAAAACCAGCGAGTAAAAATGAAAATGAAAATAAAGCCGAAATGATGGGGCAACCGTGAATAAATAGCCGAAATGATAGGGCAATCGCGACCCTCGCGATAATAAAAGCTGAAATGATAGAGCAATCGCGGTAAAATAAAAAAAAAACAAAAAACAAAACAAAAAAAGTGGCGAATGATGAGTCGCTCCTGGTACCATATTCCAGTGCAGCGATGCAGACGCCAACCAAAATCCAATTTCTCAAAAAATTTCCAGCCCTACGGCCAGTCCCCAATTTGACTACCGTATACAATCCACGGGCTCAAATAATTCTCATCACGTCCATGCCCCACCATGATTACCGGTTACGCGGCTGGTCTCCGCCTTTGGAATTATGCTCCATTGAGAAGACCCACTCATGTGTCCTCACGATACATGAGGAGGACAAACCTTTGTGGGATCCTTACGACTCATAAAGGAAAAACACACTTAGGAGTCCCCACGACTCCTAAGGAGAAAATACATCTATGGGATCCTTACGACCCGTAGGGAGAATTTGCTTTTATGGGACCCTCACGGCCCATAAAATTGAAAAGTCTTAGGTGATAGGGATCCAAACCTGTCTCCTAAGCAATCACTCCCCAATCCCCAAGCGGCGAATGATGAGTCGCTCCTGGTACCATATTCCAGTGCAGCGATGCAGACGCTAACCAAATTCCAAATCCCATACCCCAACGGCGAATGATGAGTCGCTCCTGGTACCATATTCCAGTGCAGCGATGCAGACGCCAACCAAATTCCAAATCCCATACCCCAACGGCGAATGATGAGTCGCTCCTGGTACCATATTCCAGTGCAGCGATGCAGACGCCAACCAAATTCCAAATCCCATACCCCAACGGCGAATGATGAGTCGCTCCTGGTACCATATTCCAGTGCAGCGATGCAGACGCCAACAAAGTCCTGAAATGCTTCTGGCCCTACGGTCTGGATCATACATCCTGCAAAACCGTATACAATCCACGGGCGCAAAACAATCCCGATCTCTCCAAAAAAACAAAAAAAAAAAAAGGGTATGTCCACAAGCAAAACGGGCACGGATGAAAACCCGAAAAGGGCTCCGTGAGTAAAAACAGCAGGACTGCCGGCGAGTTTGTGAAAACCCGAAAGGGCGCAAACTCGTAAAAAAATAATAAAAGAAATGAAATGCACTCGCAAAGTCCTCTCGACTTTGTGAGGAGAAAATTCCCACGTGAGATCCCTACGACTCACGAAGGAGCAACACACTTAGGAGTCCCCACGACTCCTAAGGAGAAAATACACCTGCGAGATCCTTACGATCCGTAGGGAGAAAATGCTTTGTGGGACCCTTGCGGCCCATAAAATGGAAAAGCCTTAGGTGACAGGGATCTAAACCTGTCTCCTAAGCCACCAATTCCCAAATCCTCCCGGGGCACATGATGAGTTGCTCCTGGCATTATTCCAGTGCAGCAATGCAGATGCCAAACAAACCAAATTCAAATCCTCTCGGGGCACATGATGATTCGCTCCTGGTACCATATTCCAGTGTAGCGATGCTGATGTCAACCCAAATCAAATCAAACCAACAACCTCTACGGCGGAATCATGCTCTGTCCCAGAATTTACCCCGTGTCGAAATCACGCTTCGCCTCGGGATATCTACCTTCCCTGCCGGAATTATGCTCCGTCTCGGAATCAAATCAACCAACCAGCTCTGTGTCGGAATCAAGCTTCGTCTCAGAATGTGCACCCCGTGTCGAAATGATACTTCGCCTCGGTGTACCTGCCTTCCCTGTCGAAATTATGCTTCGTCTCGGAATCAAGTCAACCAGCGACCCTCCGCGCCGGGAAAAAGTCCATCAGCGACACTTCGTGCCGGGGAAAAGTCAACCCGACACTCCGCGCCGGGGAAAAGTTGATCAGCGACACTCCGCGCCGGGGAAAAGTCAACCCGACACTCCGCGCCGGGGAAAAGTCCATCAGCGACACTCCGTGCCGGGGAAAAGTCAACCCGACACTCCGCGCCGGGGAAAAGTCGATCAGCGACACTCCGTGCCGGGGAAAAGTCAACCCGACACTCCGCGCCGGGGAAAAGTCCATCAGCGACACTCCGTGCCGGGAAAAGTCAACCCGACACTCCGCGCCGGGGAAAAGTCCGTCAGCGACACTCATGCCGGGGAAAAGTCAACCCGCGACACTCCGCACCGGGGAAAAGTCGATCAGCGACACTCCGTGCCGGGGAAAAGTCAACCCGACACTCCGCGCCGGGGAAAAGTCCGTCAGCGACACTCCGTGCCGGGGAAAAGTCAACCCGACACTCCGCGCCGGGGAAAAGTCGATCAGCGACACTCCGTGCCGGGGAAAAGTCGATCAGCGACACTCCGTGCCGGGGAAAGGTCCATCAGCGACGCTCCGTGCCGGGGAAAAGTCAACCCGACACTCCGCGCCGGGGAAAAGTCCGTCAGCGACACTCCGTGCCGGGGAAAAGTCAACCCGCGACACTCCGCACCGGGGAAAAGTCGATCAGCGACACTCCGTGCCGGGGAAAAGTCAACCCGACACTCCGCGCCGGGGAAAAGTCCGTCAGCGACACTCCGTGCCGGGGAAAAGTCAACCCGACACTCCGCGCCGGGGAAAAGTCGATCAGCGACGCTCCGTGCCGGGGAAAAGTCAACCTGACACTCCGCGCCGGGGAAAAGTCGATCAGCGACGCTCCGCGCCGGGGAAAAGTCAACCCGACACTCCGCGCCGGGGAAAAGTCCGTCAGCGACACTCCGTGCCGGGGAAAAGTCAACCCGCGACACTCCGCACCGGGGAAAAGTCGATCAGCGACGCTCCGTGCCGGGGAAAAGTCAACCCGACACTCTGCGCCGGGGAAAAGTCCATCAGCGACACACCGCGCCGGAGAAAAGTCAACCCGACACTCCGCGCCGGGGAAAAGTCCATCAGCGACACTCCGCGCCGGGGAAAAGTCAACCCGACACTCCGCGCCGGGGAAAAGTCCATCAGCGACACTCCGCGCCGGGGAAAAGTCCATCAGCGACACTCCGTGCCGGGGAAAAGTCAACCCGACACTCCGCGCCGGGGAAAAGTCCATCAGCGACACTCCGCGCCGGGGAAAAGTCAACCCGACACTCCACGCCGGGGAAAAGTCCATCAGCGACACTCCGCGCCGGGGAAAAGTCAACCCGACACTCCGCGCCGGGAAAAAGTCAACCCGACACTCCGCGCCGGGGAAAAGTCCATCAGCGACACTCCGCGCCGGAGAAAAGTCAACCCGACACTCCGCGCCGGGGAAAAGTCGATCAGCGACACTCCGTGCCGGGGACATGTCTACCAAATCGCTTCGTAACAGAGCATCGACCGTCTATGTCGCAAAAAGGGCAGTGCAGGCTCCCGCAAATTGGGAACCCAAATCGCTTCGTAACAGAGCGTCGACCGTCCATGTCGTAAAACGGGCAGTGCAGGCTCCCCACAAATCGGGAACCAAATCACTCCGGGTCAGGGAAACGTCTACCACAGACACTCCGTCTCGGAGACGCGTCAAGCGTCGACCGTCCATGTCGTAAAAAGGGCAGTACATCCCAAAAAGTGGGAACCAAAGCAAGTCGCCTCCACGTGAAAGAAGATCCATCAATTTCATGCACACGACCCATATATGCTGTGTGCATTTATTGATGGGGGGCACTTTGTTGGGGTAAAAATTTACACCCCCGTTGACCGAGTCAAAGTCAAGGTCAACCCCAAGCCAGGTGGGCCCAAGCCCAGGTCAAGCGGGCCCATACCCAAGTCGAGCCCGCGGCCAGCCTCCTCCATGCCAACAACAAAAATCATGTAATAAATAATTTTTATGTAATTGTTTATGCATGAATGAAAACAAAATGGGCATAAAGCCAATATTTTGTAAGCCCATGGCTTATGTGCAAAAATGAAATGGCACATGAGCCATGGGATGGCTAAAATGCCATTTTTGTAAAGCCCAAGGGGCTATATGTAAATGTGTAAGCCTATAAAAGGCAAAATGATGATGAATAATGAGAACACATTTCATTCCCCCAAAAACTAGGGTTCTTTGTGCCTCCTGCTCCTTCTCCAAGGTTCCAAAAACCTTCCTCTTTCTTTTGAATTAAATCAAGAGTTTTACTCTTCTCTTTTCAAAACTAAATAGTTTTCCACCACAAAACCCACAAAGGGGAACTTGGATCTGTCATCAGATCTTAAAAAGGAGAGATTTTGAGATTTCACATCTCTTGATCTTCAAGATCCAGCAAGCAACAGGAGGAAGAAAAAGAACCACTCCCATTAAACCCAGAACACATTCAGGAGCCCGACTCCTCTCTGATTTCTCTTTGAGAAATCTTTTTTTCAGGCTAAAAGCCTCTTGTCCTCTCCAGCGCGCAGCGCAAGTGCGCAAAGCGCCCACGTGACGACACGTGGCGCGCGCGCTTGCGCACCTGCGCGCTTGCGCACCTGCGCAAAGCGCCCGCGTGCCGACACGTGGCGCGCGCGCGCGCTTGCGCACCTGCGCGCTTGCGCAAGTGCGCAAAGCGCCCGCGTGCCGACACGTGGCGCTCGCGCTTGCTTGCGCACCTGCGCGCTTGCGCAAGTGCGAAAAGCGCCCGCGTGCCGACACGTGGCGCGCGCGCTTGCGCACCTGCGCGCTTGCGCAAGTGCGCAAAGCGCCCGCGTGCCGACACGTGGCGCGCGCGCGCTTGCGCACCTGCGGGCAACGCTCATGCGCAAAGCGCCCGCGTGCCGACACGTGGCGCGCTTGCGCCTGAGCGCACAGCACCTACGCGCACAGCGCCCAAGGTGCTACCCCACGCATCCTTTGGATGCCTTTTCCCCTTTATTTATATATATATGTATATATATACATTTGTATACAAATGTACACATACACATACTCCGCAACATTCTCCCCCTTCAAAAAATTTTCGGGCCGGGGCGCTGCCCCGAACCCCGCAAGGGGGCTGCTAGCCCCCTTGACCCCCAGCCCGCTATCCGGGTAGCGGGACCCCCGTAAAAACTCTGCGTAGCTCCCGATATATCCAAAACCCCCCTTTCAAAACAAAACACACGTACACTGCACATTGAGTTCGCATGACCAGTTTAACCCGTTAATCGGAGGTTCCCCCGCCCCAAAGGCGAGGGGTAATTAACGGCAGCTTAGTCCGCGGCTGCCGGAGATTCGGATCCCCACAATCATTAAACCCCCGCCTACCCTAGGCAGGGGGAATCTGTAGTATACGCCTGACAAGCGCGCGCGTATTCCCATCTCACTGGGGTGACGAAAAACACCCTACATACTTTACTTGCTTATGTTATAATTATTAATGTTGTATGATTCCGTAATGCGAACACTCTGATAGAACACAGCACAATTACCAGTGAGTATTATGCTGCACAAGCACGTACATTTATGTTACACTACACCTCATTGGTACTGCCATGTCACTGTAGAACTATTATACTCCGTAATACGTATATATATGTTGATACGAGTAGGTTATTACACCTTTAGAACACTTGCACAAATAATAATGATTGCCATGCTGCACGAACACAGATGCGTATGTTACACCACACATCATTCGTAGTGCCATGACACAGTAGAGTTGATATCTTATACCTGTATGATTTATTTACGCATTCTTCCTTTAATTCCTATTGCGTATTTGCAAGTATCTGTACTATAGATATTATAGTTACTTCTTATGGATTTTCTGGATATTTATTCCTGATGATATATATCAGTGGTATGGGACGCTGTTATATATCTATATATATAATATATAATAAGAATGATCTATGAAAGTATTCTCATTCTTTACTTGATATTTCTGGGTATGATGAGTTGGCGTCCACCATGAGCTTTATGTTTCCTGAGTATTTATTCCAAACCGAGTGAGGGGGCTATACGGTTTCAGACTTGTTATTATCTAGACTGAGTGGGGGAGCTATACAGTCGGATACATGGTGGACCCGTTTCGAGACCGAGGAGCAGGAAAGCCGCATTATAGGCGGGGAGCGTAGCGAGGATACTCGATACCGGAGATATAGACGAGCACGGCAGATATCCAGGGGATACTGGCCGGGGTTCGATTAGGCACGACGGATATCCAAGGGATACCGACCGGGGCCAGGGATATCGGGTGGCGATCATCTGTTGAGATGGTGTCGACGGTATCTGCATTTACGTGTCGGTGATGGACACGCGAGATTTCTAATTTCGGGTGTAGATGCTGGACATCCATATATATTGATATGATTACTATCATGAGGTACACGGTTAGATTACTGTTATTATAGCCGACTAGGACTGATCCGGGGGACATTACCTGTATATATTTGTACGGGCATTCATATACAAAAAAGGGTTTCAAAATCAAGCTATAGCCTCATTATTTTGACATGTCTGAGATGACATTGAAATCTTTTAAATTGTAAATCTTTTAACACTATTCATTAATATAGCAGGACGTATATCCTAAGTAAAGATACTTATTATATTTTATACTATCACGTCGGCTTTTATGCCATGACATATTTATTCTGCGGCTATTTTAAAGAAGAGGTTTATTTATATATATATATATATATATATATATATATATATATATATATATTCGGCTACATTGGACGTATATCTAGATATAGGTTCATTGCATTGGATATATTCTATTTGGGATTGCATGATAGTTAGTGTTACATTATGATACATAAGCATATCTTATAGTATATTGTACAGATTAGGATAGTACTATACGTATGACCTAGGTATCATCATGCATTTCGATTTCTACCTTTAGATGTACTTTTATTCACTAAGTTGGTAACTCATCTCCTTTGTGCCACAGTATTTTGCTGGTCTTACCATGTGGATTATCAGTGGCTTGGGCACACGTTCTTTTCGGTGATTGATTAGTAAGTGGGTTATTATTGTATCGTACTCACACATGATTATTCATATATTCTTGTATCTAGTGAAAACTCCATCAACTTAGAAAAGGTATATTGCGGACTTACAAGCGAGACTTAGAGTTGTGCCTTATGTTGTCGCACTCATTGGAGTCGACCATTTTATATTGTTGCTTTTGTTTCGCTTTCTTTCTTAGCCATTGTACGTCGTATATTGTTGCTTGGTTGCTCCACAGTTTGGGCGTGGAGGCTAGCTTCCGTTGGGATGCTATTTATATTATTATGTTGTATCGGGTTATACAAAAAAATGCAAAGGAGGTGCTGTCGAATTTCAAAATGCCATAGATGCTTTTCAAACATACTTAGTTAAATTTAAATATTATTTAAACTGATTCCATCTGATGACTATTTTAAATTTCACCTCCAATATTTTCAAAAGGGGTTTAGATTTTGGGTTTCTTCTTCCTTGAACCGCGTCGATATCTATAAGTGCACGGCGGCGCCCCGGCCGTCAATCCGACGGCCAAATGCGGAAACGGTGATAAACTTTAATTTTGCGAACTTTGCAAACCGGCACCACCGCGCACTAAACACCAGGATCGGGCCATTAAACTAGATCTAGCTAACAACAAGACGGGTTAGAGATATACCGAGTGATCCGAGTCCTCCGGTCTTCTCGTCATCGTCCCGATCTTCCGCGGAAAGTCCGGTCTCCATCTCCTCGTCGGAAGGGCACCACATCGCCTGCGTCTTTTACGGGCTCCCACCTCAATACCGAGGCAACTCGGGCATGAAGCCGGCAAGTCGACATGCCCAAGATATGCTGTAGAATATGTGTAGGGCTCATGTCTCATATTGGGATAGTGGATGTTGCCATTTGATAGATGGAGGAATCAATGATAAGAAAAATGGTGCTTGCATTTTTCTAGCATGAAATGAGATCAAGAATGCCACACTCTCAAAAATGAAATTCTCTCATCCTCACTCAAAGAAGTGGCCGGCCCTTATACATGTGAGAATGGTGGAGGGATATACAAAACTCATGAAGGGAGGTGAGTGTAGGATAAAGCAAGAGGTGACCTTAAACAAAACATCAACCATGCTTATCACATCTAACCCATACCCTCTCATTAATGCAAGTAATGGCGGAAAAGAAAAGATGCCATCATAATCTCTCATCTCACAAATAAACCCTCCACAAAATGTTATTTGCACAATTGCAAATAACCCCCTCCATCGGAAAAGTCCGGCCGGGAAAGAACAAAGGAAAACCGGCCGGAACGGAATGCAAACTGGCAACTCCAGAAAACTGGTCCCATAATAAATTACAGGAAAACCCCGATACTGTGCATACACACCCGCATCTGTATTCCGTCCGGATACAAATGCAAAGAGACAAAATCTACACTGTACTAAACTAGGATCCGGCTTAAACCAAAGCCGGCTAGTAATGTTCGTCCGATCCTGATCCGTGCAATACCGCACGTATCAGATCGAACCCTGCCATATATCTATATGGCCTCTAGTACAAACCGTCCGATCCTGACCCATGCAATGCCACACGTATCTGATCGGACCCTGCCATATCTCCATACGGCCTCTACAGCGTTTCGCCCGAAAGCTTGAGTAACTGAAAGTGTGGTGGACTCTAAAGACTCGTCAATACTATGGCTGTGGATTTAACCACTAGCACGTCAGAGGTATAAGCCAATACGTAACGGGCCACCAGCTATTGACCAAAAGGGACGTCGATGAGCGAACTCATCCTGACACCCTATTGAGCCTGTCAGTGACAATATCCGTACAGTCCGGTCCGTTCGTCTATGAGCATCGCATGGCGGGCCTAGGGCGTTGGTAAAAGTCAGACCCCCAAAAGCGGTACAAGTCGTGTCAGAGTGTAGCCCAGAACACCCTGAGATACTACTGGAATACCTACCAGTAAATCTCCTGCCTTGGCCAAGGAATTCGTGTAATGGCTCTCCTAGACACAGCGCGACCTCACCCCCAATACCGGGAGAGACGAACCCCTGAAGATCCGCTCACTGCCTCCATGTGGCTCGGGACTGTACCCAACTAAAACCTGTTTGCACGACTCCTTTGAGCCGTGGTAGGGTAATAATCAAAGCACAGTAGGAACTCACACGAGACAAATGATGATCCCCCGGTCGATGAACTAACCTGTACACATGTCACCAGGGAACTGCTATCTGACGTCAGGTATAAGACCAACTAGCATGTTCCCGGCGAGTCCTGTCCGGTGTACTCATAACCCAATGAGCACCTGTATACATCTTAGGTGAACCAACTGACACCAGTGGCTTGTGAGACCGGCCACCGCCCCTCGTCGGGGTCTCGACTGTATACACTAGTCTACTCTGGAGAATCGATGCCCTGTCTCGAAACTCCCACGACTAGGGACCTTTTAAGGATGTGCTTATAGACCCCAGCTCCCACTTATATGATCACCCTCATACTGCTGGTGGTCAAGCAAGAATCCTAGGGGCTCTATCAACGTGCAATAGTGACCTGTCAGGTCACCTAAAGCAGTACACGATGATAAAGATAAACCGGATAGCATACTATCATCTCGAGTAAGACTGTCATACCGGGATAGGTCCTCCCTCAATCATTGCAATCACGTGCCTGTGATCCAATAATTGACTCTGAGGGCACTATCTCCAACAATCTCCCACTTGCACTCAAGGCTAATTATTGCGATGTCGCATACTCACAGCCCGTGTGATACCGAACACCCAACTCCTCTACTAGTCAGTCTCATAAAGCCTGTTTGCGAAACTCTTGCGATCGAGGAATAGCCTCAGTGAGTGGATCCGCCTAGATGTTTCTTTCTATGTCTCTCTATATCTCAAGTTCGCGGAGAAAGCCATCTCCCGAAATGAGCAATACCTGTCTTAGAATGTCTGGATGTCTGATGGGACCCAGTTCATAAATGAACTTCAAATCCAAACTTCTTAGACTGTATCGTCAACTGAACTTAATCAGTATCCTGCGCCATGCCACCCTCAGTATTGCCTTGGATCACCTGTCCAAAACACTGCCCCTCGTCAGAAGGAAAACTATAACTCTGACAACCTCCTTGTCGTCCATGTCACCTTGGAAGCCTGGAATGATAACTGTCTCCCAAATGAGGCTGTCGTTATCATATCCCTAGAACATCCACTTATGTTCTAAAGCAGCTTCCGACTGTTCCTCCAGGATTGGATCAATGTCAACTTATTGCATCTAGTGCAAGAACAACATCTGGTGTGGTACTTGACATCTCATGATTGACTCAATTGCCTAAGCAAGTGATCTGCCAATCATGCACATCCCTCTCTACTTTAGTCTATAAGACACCTTTAGAGAGGGTGACTCCATCACCTGCAGGTACACTACCGTGCCAGGAGTCGTCCATTCTAAATACTCTTAGAATGCTGTCAAAGTACCCTGATTGGGAAACCACCCAAATCTAGATCTAAAACCATAGATCTAGTAACCAGTATGTCTGATATAATGTCCAAGTCCCTTGTGGAGAAACCACTGTGTGACAACCAAAGAATAACCGATCGTAGTATAGGAGTTTCCTTTCCTACTTTGTGTATGTCATCCAAATACCATGACATCACACCCTACTACCTTCTCAACAGATCCATCCCCTATTCTGATGACGTCAAACCCATGACTGTCACATCAGAAATAGATGATCTATCTCCGCTATATCTGCTTTAGTCTATAAATAGACATAAGCCTGATGTCCACCAATGCTTCCGCTGCTCCCACTGACTACGACAACCCTCTGGCAGAGTCATATAGACGTGCACTTCTAAAGCTAGTTTAGAACGACGCTATACTCATCCTCCTGCCGGGTCTCGCAGCCTGGAACAACAACAATGGCAAGTGTGGGTAAACAAGAACTTCCCTGTCACCGTCCTTGAGGCTACCGGAGTACCTCTCGGGTGCCTGAAGTTACCCACCTTATCTGCGAAGTGGCCAATGGAATGTCAAATCAGATTGAATCTTTAGGTTCCTTATCAAATCTTCAGTAATCGTTTGCGGTTCTGGAATCACTTCCAGTTCTACCATACTCCCACTACTGTTTTTGAAAAAATCTATTTTTATTAAAACTGTGGTGAGTCAAGAACAATATCACTATTGATCTTTCTTATGGTAGAAAGTCAACCCTCGTCATAGCCTGGGTCAACCCACAAACAGCCATTACAGAAACGTGCCTTGAGTTATCCAGAGTCTGGTTTTAATCATAAGCCGGACAACTCCCAGTACCTTAACAATGTTAAGATATGAACTGTACTATATCCAATATAGAACCAGAGGCACTGATTTAATTGAACCATATTCAAATCATGCAGCTATCTCCAGTGCATGTCAACTAAATGGAGAGAGGCCGATCAGCGTTACTCAACTTAGGAATGCTTCCAATTATGAGTGACCTGAAAGAGAATCAATTTCTCTTTATCATTACTATCAACTGAATACCATACACAAGTATCTATATCTTCGATCACTTTGAAGAATCCCGATACTTGCTACACCTGGTTCTCTACTCTATTCAAATACCTATAACTCCTCAAAACTTAGACCCTGTGTTTCTACGAAACACATGTCTAAGAACTAGAGAAGTTAAAAGTAAATAGAATATAGTATGAGGACCAACCCCTCTGTCCTAATGGACACTGGACAACATACAATACTCTGTATAAGTCCGCCGAGTCTAACAACTCTTTCACTATGTGTCGTAGGTTGAAAACCGTACTTATGGTTAAGAAGAATTACACCGCTGTTTAATGATCCTTACCTAACCATCCACTGATATAGGTAAATGTCATCGACATAATATCAAAAGGTATATCTCACTCTATGAAAATAGACGTATAGATATATCAATTTGAAATTGGTGCACAACAGCGGATATTCAAAACCAAATATTTGCCGACCGGCAAACAGCCCAGATGATCTCCTCAAATATCACCGATTACAACGAATCCCGATATAATGAGGATGATCACCCTATTCCCAATAACTTACTCCCACTCATCATCTGTAAAGCCATACAGATGTGAGAATCAAACCTGGTAAATACATACCCTGGAGCAAGTGTCTAATCAGGAAATCAGTTTTCTTTTAACAGTACACAGTTGAACTGAAACATTGAAATGTTTCGATGGGGTATCCTGGTATTCCTAGTAATGCCTCTACCATTATCCAGATTCACAACTATAACCGTATAATTCTTTGCCACCTCTCCAAATCCCTTTATATGTCTTTAGTCGTTACCTTCTGCACACCCCTTAGGCCAAATGGTTTTCTTCCTTCCCTACCGTTCGGCACCAGCCTATGGTTTGGAAGAAGACTATCCAATAAACATAATGGGTGTACTGTCCTAGTCCTAGGAGCACTCGCAATGCGAGAGAAGGTGAAGATAAAAGACAACCGAATAAACCTTATTCCTATTTCTCCTGGACCAGAATCCATCCCCGAACTGGTACAAGTTCCTTTCGAGTTCGTATATAACCATACGATGGATTATCCAATAAACTGTGGATCTTCGTAGTGATACGGAGTGTCCTGGAGAAATACAAAGGTGATTTAGGATTGGCGAAGAAATATTTGGTTTGGTCGTGAATATCAGTCGCAATTTACTTTGCCCTCTTACTAATCCCTTGCTTTGTCTTAATCTTAATACCTTCTGCACACCGTTTAGGCTAATTGGTTTTCTTCATTCCCTACCGGTCGGCACCAGCCTAAGGTTTGGAAGAAGACTATCCAATTTGCGTAATAGGTGTACTATCTCCTAAACTAAGGAGTACTCGTAACTTGAGAGAAGGCAAAAAGGAAAAGACAACTGAATAATCCTATCCGTTTTCTCCAGAACCGGAAACCATCCTCGAATTCCTTCGAGTTCGTATCTAACCATACGATGGTTTTGTCCAATGGAAGTGGACGTTCGCAGTAATACGGGGTGTCCTGGAGAAAAGGGTAAAAGTAGGAGTGGCAATGAGGTCTGCAACTCTGACAATCCAAAAGCCAGTGTAAAGAAGGTTCGGTTAACTTGGTCTCTGAGTCATAGTCTTAGGGTCGGGTCAATGGTCGCTGCCAGAGAGAGAGAGAAAAGAAACACTCAGCGTGCACTCTAACCTAGATCAGAATGGTTATCCCTTTATCTAATCTGGAAACCTCCCACTGTATCTCAAATTCTCCTCCAAACCTGAAAGAAGAATTAGTCGGGGTCACCCGAGGAGTAAACCAACTCATCAGTGGGAATCGGGATCCAACTCTCATCGCATGATAATGTGACGGAATCCGCTCACGGTACCACACTCCAGAAGGTATGCGCATATCTGGCAAGTTTCAGTTCTTTTGAAACTCCCGATGTGATTTTTACCCCATGCTCTTATGACCTTGACTTTGGCCAACATATCATAAGTCACATGTCAAGTTCTATCCGTCATTCTCCAGGTTAATTTGAATCCACCCGTACCTACCCTTGACTTTGGCCAAAATGGCAGTACGACTGTTCCAAACCAACGCATCTATCTATGCTGCATATGAATACCCCAATAGCTACCAAACACTGTGCCTTGACTTTGGCCAACATACACAGCTTGAATACTATTGACCATCCATATGAAATGACGGAGGGCTACGAATGGTTTCTGGCGAAAACCTTTAACGTAATGAACTTGATATCGTTGAAGGAACGGATAGCTTTTTAGAAAATATAGTAACGAAAACCTTCGCTAAAGAGGTCACTCCCGGTGAAGGGATCTCGGCTCTTTCCCCGTAGAATGGGGTGCAGGATATTCCAAATGAATATCACGATGCAAAGCAAAAGTAATCGGCTATAGTGAAGTCATTGCCCTGACGCAAACTTTTTGTCCAAGGGGTCACTCCCGGTGAAGGGATCTCGGCCCTTGCCTCGTCGACAGAGGAGCAGGATATTCCAAATGAATACCACGATGCAAAACAAAAGTGAACGTCCTTGCAATAACAGTTTTTTGAAAAGTGTTCCAACAACATCAGATTAGGTTTGTTTAACTTGCATTGATCCGAATCAATGCAGTCCCATCAATTGATCACACCACAAAGAACGAAAATATACTGACGTACGTATATGCCATTCGCATTCGCCACTGGGTCCCGTCATCACCCGTTAGGTTAGCTAACTAACGGTAGAGCGGGGACTGGACTAGCGCGGATGAAAAACATATACAACATCTACTAATATATGTACCAATATATTATATTTCGCTCAAGGCGTGAATAAAATGCAACATCACAGAAATGTACAGCATCACAGAACAATACAGATATCTGGGATCCCCGGGTTTCACAGAGCCACTACTGAAACCCGACGTTCCCCTGGTCGTGTGGATAGCCTGTGCAATGAAACCCTAGACCCCTACGGGCGCGGCAAGTCACCCGCCAAAACCTGAAGCGAGGCAGCCCCCTTCAGCACCGTGAATGGACCACCCAGCACTTCACAGAATCCGGTAACTTGGGCACCCCTCCTGGGTCAACCTGTACCCCCTACGAGTGCGGCGAATAGCCCGCCAATTCTAGAGCGAAGCCCCCTCCGTCCCAATGCCATGAGAGGCGGGCTTGTTGCCCTCCAGAACCCGGCTATCCGTGCACCCCACCGCGGGGCAATCCTAGTACAGAAAGTAAAATATACATACAACGGGTACATCGACCGCAACCAGGTCGTGCCCCAAAAGAATAATACAAACAGGCAGTGACGGCAGTCCACATGTCGGACGCTCGCCCCGCAATATCAAATGTACACGATACAACAGAAACTGTACTAGCATTGCATCCAGGCTATCCCCACCGACCGATCCGCAACATCACAGCAAAACACAGAACATCAACGTGAAAGTCACGTTCGCAAATCCGTCTAACCGGGCTATAGCAGTTAGACCGGATTTACCGATCGAGTGACATTCACGGTCGCAGATATAATGTAAATACTGTGAAAAAATGTGTTTAAAATATCCGATCGATCAAAAATTAACAAGTGGGCCCCCAAGCAATACTGTAGCACTCACAGAAATTCTGGGCCCAATTTTAATATTCCGAAACCCCTAAAATCATCACAGAAGCCCACTGGAGAAATTGGACACAGTGAGGACACCAATGTGCGGCGGAACCGCGGCCCAAGGGGGGTTTGGCCGCGGTTCCGCGCTTCAGTCGTCGACTGACTGTGTCGAATTTTCTCAGTAGTCTTAGAATTTCCAGTACATCAATATTTTACAACCTGAAAAATTTTTCGAGACAAAAAAAATTCAACAGAAAACTGATGTGAACAAAAATGCAAGTTTTGGAATTTTGGTCGATCGGAAATGCAAAACACATCAAACGAAGCTAGACGAAGTTAATGGCGAGGCTCTGATACCACTGTAAGTGCACGGCGGCGCCCCGGCCGTCAATCCGACGGCCAAATGCGGAAACGGTGATAAACTTTAATTTTGCGAACTTTGCAAACCGGCACCACCGCGCACTAAACACCCGGATCGGGCCATTAAACTAGATCTAGCTAACAACAAGACGGGTTAGAGATATACCGAGTGATCCGAGTCCTCCGGTCTTCTCGTCATCGTCCCGATCTTCCGCGGAAAGTCCGGTCTCCATCTCCTCGTCGGAAGGGCACCACATCGCCTGCGTCTTTTACGGGCTCCCGCCTCAATACCGAGGCAACTCGGGCATGAAGCCGGCAAGTCGACATGCCCAAGATATGCTGTAGAATATGTGTAGGGCTCATCTCTCATATTGGGGTAGTGGATGTTGCCATTTGATAGATGGAGGAATCAATGATAAGAAAAACGGTGCTTGCATTTTTCTAGCATGAAATGAGATCAAGAATGCCACACTCTCAAAAATGAAATTCTCTCATCCTCACTCAAAGAAGTGGCCGGCCCTTATACATGTGAGAATGGTGGAGGGATATACAAAACTCATGAAGGGAGGTGAGTGTAGGATAAAGCAAGAGGTGACCTTAAACAAAACATCAACCATGCTTATCACATCTAACCCATACCCTCTCATTAATGCAAGTAATGGTGGAAAAGAAAAGATGCCATCATAATCTCTCATCTCACAAATAAACCCTCCACAAAATGTTATTTGCACAATTGCAAATAACCCCCTCCATCGGAAAAGTCCGGCCGGGAAAGAACAAAGGAAAACCGGCCGGAACGGAATACAAACTGGCAACTCCAGAAAACTGGTCCCGTAATAAATTACAGGAAAACCCCGATACTGTGCATACACACCCGCATCTGTATTCCGTCCGGATACAAATGCAAAGAGACAAAATCTACACTGTACTAAACTAGGATCCGGCTTAAACCAAAGCCGGCTAGTAATGTTCGTCCGATCCTGATCCGTGCAATACCGCACGTATCAGATCGAACCCTGCCATATATCTATACGGCCTCTAATACAAACCGTCCGATCCTGACCCGTGCAATGCCGCACGTATCTGATCGGACCCTGCCATATCTCCATACGGCCTCTACAGCGTTTCGCCCGAAAGCTTGAGTAACTGAAAGTGTGGTGGACTCTATAGACTCGTCAATACTATGGCTGTGGATTTAACCACTAGCACGTCAGAGGTATAAGCCAATACGTAACGGGCCACCAGCTATTGACCAAAAGGGACGTCGATGAGCGAACTCATCCTGACACCCTACTGAGCCTGTCAGTGACAATATCCGTACAGTCCGGTCCATTCGTCTATGAGCATCGCATGGCGGGCCTAGGGAGTTGGTAAAAGTCAGACCCCCAAAAGCGGTACAAGTCGTGTCGGAGTGTAGCCCAGAACACCCTGAGATACTACTGGAATACCTACCAGTAAATCTCCTGCCTTGGCCAAGGACTTCGTGTAATGGCTCTCCTAGACACAGCGCGACCTCACCCCCAATACCGGGAGAGACGAACCCCTGAAGATCCGCTCACTGCCTCCATGTGGCTCGGGACTGTACCCAACTAAAACCTGTTTGCACGACTCTTTTGAGCCGTGGTAGGGTAGTAATCAAAGCACAGTGGGAACTCACACGAGACAAATGACGATCCCCAGGTCGATGAACTAACCTGTACACATGTCACCAGGGAACTGCTATCTGACGTCAGGTATAAGACCAACTAGCATGTTCCCGGCGAGTCCTGTCCGGTGTACTCATAACCCAATGAGCACCTGTATACATCTTAGGTGAACCAACTGACACCAGTGGCTTGTGAGACCGGCCACCGCCCCTCGTCGGGGTCTCGACTGTATACACTAGTCTACTCTGGAGAATCGATGCCCTGTCTCGAAACTCCCACGACTAGGGACCTTTTAAGGATGTGCTTATAGACCCCAGCTCCCACTTATATGATCGCCCTCATACTGCTGGTGGTCAAGCAATAATACTAGGGGCTCTATCAACGTGCAATAGTGACCTGTCAGGTCACCTAAAGCAGTACACGATGATAAAGATAAACCAGATAGCATACTATCATCTCGAGTAAGACTGTCATACCGGGATAGGTCCTCCCTCAATCATTGCAATCACGTGCCTGTGATCCAATAATTGACTCTGAGGGCACTATCTCCAACAATATCTTTAGATGTCACTTGATTTAAGTGCCGGTCACGTGCCACATTTGGGTCGTGACAAATATACAATTCATTTGACAAGACTATTCAAGCACGGTTCTCACCATTCTCACCTCACTGCCTTTATACCTCATTTTCCATTTAAATGAATAAATGGATAAAATAAAATGAGGTTTCCACTTTCTAGAATGTTTTCCGTATAAATACGAAATACAATCTACCGTATATACATACCCATATTCGTATCAAAATACGAATACCTTGAGAGATAGAATAACACAAAGAACACAATACTAGAATATACATATCGAAATATATATATACGTAAATTATTAAATCAATGCCTGATTTAATAATCCGGCTCAATCCTAAGCCGGTTAGTATTATCATCCGTCCGATCAAAAGTCCGGGTAGCTAGTACAATCATTCGATCGGAACTCTGCACGTATCAAAATACGGCTACTACATCATTTCGCCTGAACCAAGAAAACCCTCTGTGTAGGACTCTAAAGACTCGACAGTACGCCGGCAGTGAGTCACTGGACAAATGCATAATCATAAGCACGTCAGCGGCACTAGCTGTATGTAACGGCTACCCGGGTACCTGTCGAAAAGGAAGGCCGACGAGCAAACTCATCCGAACCCCTACCGACCCTATCTATGACAATATTCGTACAGTCCGGTCTCTTTATCTAAGACTATCGCATACCGGATCTAGGGGTTGTAGACGTTAGACCTTAATAACTCGATAATTCATACCGATGTGGCTCAGGAACAATCCGGGAAAGTACTGATCTAACTATCGGTAAATCCCAACTGCCTTGGCCAAGGTCTTATGGTGCTGGCCAACCAAACATAGTGCGATATCAACTCCCTATACCGAGAGAGACGAATCCCCAACAATCGCTCACTGTCTCTATATGGCTCGGGATTGTACCCAACTAAAATCTATTTGCACGAATCAGTAGATCCATGGTAGTGTAGTAATCTAAGTACAGTGGGAACTCACACGAGACAAATGACGAACTCAGGTCTGATGATTAACTTGTACTCATGTCATCTGAGAACTGCTATCTGACAATAGGTATAGTATCATCTAGAAGTTCTCGGTGAGTCCATCCAGTGTACTCACTCCAATGAGCACCTGTATACGATCTTAGGTGTGAAATACCAATGGCTGTGGGACCAACCATCGCCCCTCGTCGGGGTCTAGAAACGTATACACCAGTCTACTCCAGAATATCGATGCTCAGTCTCGATACTCCCACGACTAGGGACATTTAAGGATGTACCTATAGACTACCCAGCCCCCACATGTATGATCGCCATCATAACGATGTTAGTCAAATAATGATCCTACGGGCTTTATCAACATGTATTAATAATACGTAATAACAAGTAAAACATATACACATGTTAAGATAAAGACAAACCAAATAGCATACTATCATGTCAAGAAAGATTGTCATGTACATACATATGTCCAAGCATCCACTATATATACATATATAATAATAGCCTCTGGGGCATACATATCCAACACGACCGTCTTGGTGGAGAAGCACTTTTGTTGGCATCGCGTATGGCAGGAATAAGGAGGGCTAGTCGTTTTAGGGAAACCCGTTCTGGAATCAAAGGTTTATTTACGAGCCCGTTTGGGTTTCTTTTCAGCCTATTGAAGACTGAGACTTCAGAGTTGGACGGCTTGCTGATAGGAGCCGTCACAGTAGCCAGCCGATCAAAGACCGATCTAAGTGGAGCTTCTTCTTGTGGAGTTGAAGTGCTGAAGCTCATGGGCGGGAGTATGGTCCCGAAGAATAGCTCGGTTGTTGTAGAGTTCCTTAGTGCTCGCGGTGCAGCGGAAGCGCAAACGGCGAACAAAAATTTCAAGCTAACACGAAGGAACCCCGAACCTAGAATCAATCCAAATGCCTAAAGTAGAAAAACAAGCATGCAAAGATACGGAATACTACCTTTAACGCATATCCACCCAATCATGGAAGACCCCTCCATGCTCCGTGTATGCTGTCTGGATCGAGCTTGAGTGATGGACGCCTTTGCCGAAGATGATCCGCCTGAGGGAAATCGATCCATGCTCCGGCTTCACCTAGTGAAACGACTAACATCCAAGCTTGCTACGAATGGAGAGTGGGGATGTAGGAGTATTTTCACTATCTTTTATCTCTTTTCTAAGCTCAAGTGATCTACCTAGAAGAAGAAGAAGGAGGTGAAGAAGAAGAAGCCATGGAGAAAATGGCTAAGTCTTCAAGTGAAGAAAAAAACACAAGTATAGAAAAAGAATGGCTCATAATTTTACAACCATGGAAAAATAGTAACCACAAATGATTTTATCAATTTTTAAAAGTAAGGCCATATCTCTCTACACCATACTTCTTTACACCTCATCCTCCACCACATTTTTTATTTTCTATAAAAGAAAAATTAACAAACAAATTGTCCATCTTTTAGAACACAATTCCTTATAAATATGGAATACAACTCGGTATACGTATCGAAATACATAGACGCGTATTCGTACAAAAATACGAATAGCCAAGTGAGAGAAAATGAATAGTGAACAATAATACTAGAATATACTTATTAAAAATATTTATATAAATTATTAAATCAAAACCTGATTTAATAATCCGGATTAATCCTAAACCCCTAGTATTATCAACCGTCCGATTAAAGTCCGTGTAGCCTGTACACGTATTTAATCGGACACCCTGTATGTACCAACATACGTCATCTACATCATATCGCCTGAACCGGGAAAACACTCTGTGTGAGACTCTAAAGACTCGACAATACACTGGCAGTGATTTACTGTATAAATCCAAAAACCACAAGCATGTCAGCGGCACTAGCTGTACGTAACGGCTAACCAGGTATTTGTCGAAAGGGGGGTCGACAATCTATTTCGTCCGTACCCTACTGATCCTGAATATGACAATGTCTGTACAGTCCGGTCTTTTTATCTAAGATTATCGCATACCGGGTCTAGGGGTGGATAACGTCAGACCCCTACTAACCCGATAAGTCGTGTCGGAGTCAAGCTCATCACCAATCGAGAAACTGCTGAACTCATACCAGTAAATCTCATCCACCATGGACACGGATTTAAGGTGATAGCCAACTGAACACAACGCGACATCGACTCCTAATACCACGAGAGACGAATCCCTGACAATTGGTAACTTCCTCCATATGGCTCGGCACTGTACCCAACTAAAACCTATTTGCATGACTCTTTTGAGCTGTGGTAGGGTAGTAATCAAAGTACAGTGGGAACTCACACGAGAAAAATGATGATCTCGGTTTAAAAGACTAACCTGTACTAATGCCACTCGAGAACTTTCATCTGACGATACATATAATACCTTCTAGAAGTTCTCGGTGAGTCCGTCCAGTGTACTCACCTCCAGTGAGCACCTATATACTATCTTAGGTGTCATAACACCAATGGCTTGTGAGACCGGCCACCGCCCCTCGTCGGGGTCCCAAAACATATACACTAGTCTACTCCGGAATATCGATGCCCAGTCTCGATACTACCACGACTAGGGACATTTTAAAGATGTGCTTATGGACTACTGATTAGATAGATTTTATAGATCAAAAATATATGTTACCGCAATCAAGAACGGCGTCGCTTGGTAGCTAGCCGGTGCGTACGGGTTGGTCCACAGGGATTTTGTGTTTTCCTAATCGCGCTAACGAGTTAATTCCGATGGGTGTTGGATTGATTTATTAAATCTAAAAACTATCAAATTAAGTTATACTAAGATTATGTAGATCTAAGTCTTGCTAGGGTTAGGCTTAGGGGAAGTTGAGAGATTAAAGGTTTCCTCACCGCTTTCAATGCCCTAATTTAGGTCTATTAGATGTTATGGTAATTATCAATAAAGTGGATTAGAATCTTTTGGGAAGATGTTTCTTCCTCTAGGTTCTTGTCCTTCCTTTATCGATCTTTATCCTAACCTCCATGGAAAACACGCGCAACCGGTCCTTTGTACTACGGTATCACCGTTACCTCGAGGGGTAAGGTGCCGCAGGGAGCGGTGTGTGCGTGTATGCATGGAGTTCTAATTCTTATGTGTGAAGGGGCAAGAAAGGGGTGAGAGATCTCATCTCTCAAACCTTTCCCTAAGGCTAACCCTAACAAGCGAGGAGAGTACTCGCTCATTAGGGGATTAAGACATTCTAAATTAAAAGAGAACTAAAGCAAAGAAATAAAAGGAACTTACTAATTTTTATTGATGGCCCTCTCTAAACATGAACACAGTACAGATCTGAATTTATGAAGTGAAAAGAGGCATAGCTCAAAAGAGGTATTAAGGCTTCTATTTATAGATCATAGAAACCCTAGGTTACAATTGATTCGCACATCTTCTTTTACAAAAATGCCCTCTAAGAAAAAGACCTAGACAAAGATCCGCGCCGCCTCTGGAATTTTGGTAAAATTTATTTTCACAGTGGGCTCTGGACGGCCGCGGAACCGCGGCCGCAGCATGGGTTGGGCCGCGGTTCCGCTGCCCAATGATGGAGTTGAAGGCACCAAATTCTGGGCTTGGTTGTTGGCTGTTTGGGCTACTTAATTCTTTATTTCTTTTCACAAATTAGCTTCTGGTTTTCCTCCAGATCTTCAAGTGAACATTGTAGTGGACTTCTACCCGTTCGCTTTGTGTCGACGTCTTGAACCTTGCTTTGTGAACTGATCTTTATGTAGGCTTGATCAAGAGTCTTTTGTTTATTGGTCAAAGTCTCACTTTTACATCGTCTTTTATTGTTTTCACTATTTTAGATCCAAGAACCTGTAACCTGTAATATGTAGCAGACATGCGTCAAAAGCACCTGTTTTATTTGTAAAAATAATAAGAATGGGGAATATAATAATACAATATTATGGTGTGAACAAATACCCCCAAACTTATCTTTTGCTCGTCCTCGAGCAAACTTATTTTTTATTCTCAACAAAAACTTAACCGCACTTTCGCAGGGAAACACGATTGCACTGAGCTCGTGCAACAAGCCGTTAAACCTCTAGGTGTCCCTAGTAGGAGGAGTGTTGTCTCCTGAGGGTTTTCAGCGGATACTACCCACAAAATCTAATCAATTAGGCTCATTGACTTTTATTCTCCAATTGGGTTTTCTAACAAGGAATTCTATTATCTTCGACCCGTAAATTATCCACCCATATTCTTCACACTTCTTCATCATTTAACTTAAGATTATATATGTTCTGCAGATCTACTTAGCTTTCGGCATTTCTTAAGTCTTCCTTCTAGGGTTCTATCTCCACTTAGGATTTTTTATCAACTCTACTAAAGATACAAGTCCTATTCTTCATTCCTTTCTCTCATCTAAACTCCAATCACATATCCCCACGTGTGTGTATAAATCACCCCTACACTTGGAAATTCAAATCAAGCAACATACCCTTGTCCGTTGTCCAAAGTACTTATTAGTAGGTGAATTTTTAATTGAATTTTGATTACACATCCTTCATGTGACCGTTAATACTTCTTGAGGTACCAACAACCGATTACAAGATATGTTTGCACTTTAAAGCGTAAATCCTAGTCTTGCAACACCCAAGGCTTTTAGCAGTGACTCCCAAACCAGTTGGTCTAAGGCACTAGGTGATGAAGCACCCTCGCTAAATATTTTTTTCATTAATGCAGCCTTAAGTAATCACAAAAACCAGTGTTCATTTTTTTCTCTTTATTCACTTTTTTTCTTTTATTTTCATTGTACTAAGGACTTTAGATAAGAGCATTTCAAGGTCTCCTCTACTATTCCAAGTTTCAAGGTGCGTGATTGTGCAAATTGTAGGGTATACATTTTCAGAATCTAGACTTAAGTTAGGAATTATTTTTCAAACTTATATTCTAATAAAGATTTCAATACTTTTCCTTTATTACGACTTAGCCCAAGAAGTGAACCCAAAATTTGCCTATTTCTAAATAAACTACAAAAGCATATACTTTCTACCGTTAAACTTTAAGGAACGTTATTTTTAGGGTTTTAATTTACTAAGTCTAAGATCTAGTTGTTCCTAGCCAGTTAACCTATTTGTCAAACTCAAGTCAAATACGGCCAAAATTGATTACATTAATTTTTATAATTTTTCA
This sequence comes from Agapanthus africanus, assembly GCA_030015575.1. Lineage (NCBI taxonomy): Eukaryota > Viridiplantae > Streptophyta > Magnoliopsida > Asparagales > Amaryllidaceae > Agapanthus > Agapanthus africanus. The sequence continues at coordinate 394,293,260 of CM057340.1, forward strand.
AATTTTTCAATTTTTATCGGTTTTAAAATAAGTATGCAAATGCAAAAATATGTACAAATGATTTTCAAATTTTTCAATTTTTATGGGTTTTAAAATAAGTATGCAAATGCAAAAATATGTACAAATGAATGCGAAGGAAAGAAGGCTTACCGAGCATACCCCCAAACTTAACTTTGACAGTGTCCTCACTATCATGCTACACCAAGAGGGTTGAGAATGTCGGCACTCCCCTGTTTATTTATTTACAAATTGTTTTTATAATTTTTTTTTTATTGGTAAAAGAAAAACAAAAAATATATATACAGAAAGGCCCCCTCAAACTTCATCGAAACAATGTTAAACGTCGTTTCCAAAATTTGCAAATACCAAACGTCAACACCAACCATTCGAAAAATTTATCTATATAGAGTATCGGTTGGTGGAAGAACATGTTGTACCGATCCAAAAAGAATTGGGGAAGATAGAAGTGATGGATAGAAGTGGTGGGATGTAAAGTGTGGAAGTGAATAGATATGATGTGGTGATGAATCAAAACGAGAATGTGAATGATCAGCAATCAGTGGAATATTGGCATTTTCATAGCTTATTAAAAGAAATGGGGGTGGTTCAACTTCTAAAGGAGCAGGTTGACTAACCACACTATCCCCAAGATATTTCTGTGGATCCTTCATCGACTTGCCATCATCCATCATATGCATATGATATTCAATTATGAGAGAACTAATCTCCTCAATGTCCGCCATAGTCCAGCCGAAAACTTGCCGCCTATGTTGTAAGACCATTAAAAAGGCTCTCTCTTACTTGAGGGCTAGAGAGACCGATATGATAACGGGAAAGGTCTCATTCTCACCTATGTAAGCATATTTAAGGTGAGACGGTAAGGGCGTGAGTTCGTGTTTCGGAGGCGAAACAATCATAGGCAAAATTGGGAAATTTACCTCGAACTCAAAGGACTCCAACACAGGTTCGAAATCACTGCAAACAACCGATTCGGATGGTTCAACTAACTCATCCAAAAATTCAAAAGACTCATATTCGGGCGGTGAATCGTCAAAATCATCCGAAAAAGTGAAACATTCATAATCAATATCGGTTGTGTCAACTGTGGTAGGCTCAAGGAGGGACGCACTAGTGGCGTCAAAACTGTTTTCATCAAACAAAAATCTTTCAAGCTCGCAGTCCTCCTGCGTGATTTCGTAAATAGAGCAAACTTCTCGTGTACTAGTTTTAGGAACAGGGGGCATACTTCCTAACTTGTAAATATTGAACTCACTAGACATCTTCCCGAAGGATAGAGTCATGGAGCCATTGCGACAATTTATTACGGCATTGGAAGTGGACAAAAATGGTCGACCGAGGATCACCGGAATTTGGTTCCGTGGGTTAGCAACAGGTTGTGTGTCCATAACAATAAAATCAACAGGGAATATGAAATCCCCAACTTTGATCAACACATCCTCCAGCTCACCCCTAGGATGGGTGATTGATCGATCAGCCATTTAGAGAGTACAACGAGTGGGTTTCAACTCTCCAACCCCTAATTGCTCGTACACGGAGTAGGGAAGCAGGTTAACACTAGATCCAAGATCTAAAAGTGCTCGATTAATTTTCTTATCCCCAATTGTTATTGAAATCGTAGGATAGCCGGGGTCCTTTCGCTTTCGGGGTAAGGGTTGAGGTTGGTTAATAGCATTGCTCACTGCACTAGCCACTAGCACTTTCTTGGGTATTTGAGATGACTTTCTCTTTGAGGTGCATAAGCCCTTTAAGATTTTCGCGTATGAAGGGACTTGTTGGATTGCATCCAAGAGAGGTATATTTATGCTAACCTGTTTAAATAACTCTACAATCTTCTCCATTTATGAAGTTGGTTTATTGGGACTCAACCTGTTTAGAAATGGAGCATTTTGAAAATCAGTTGAGTCCAATGTCTGTGGAGTTGGAACGGATCCCAGTGTGGGTGTGTTCGTGAAGTGAGAAGTGGGTCCGTTCGGATTAGAAGAAGAAGTGCCTTTTGAAGAATGGAGAATAGGCTCTAGCGGAGAAGATGAAGGTAAAGAAGAAGAAGATGGAGAAGAAGAAGGAGAAGAAGGAGAAAATGAAGAAGAACCACCGGCGGGGTTGTCATCACTAATACCCACATTATTTTGCAACATTCTTCCAGATCTCAACGTGGTCACCGCATTTACATTGTGATATTCATGTGCGTTGTGTGTGTGACCGGGATTTGGCAATGGTTGAGATAGAAGCTTTCCCTTTTCTCTCTCGCTTAACGCAGCAGTTAATTGTGCAATTTGTGCCTCAATAAATTTGATGCTTTGATCGTGTGAAGCATTGTTGTGCACCAAAGACTGGACGCAATTTTCTAATCTTGCTTCTGATTCTGTAGATTGCTTGAGAAACGCATCTAGACTTTTTTCTAGCGAGATAACTTTATCATCATTTGGTTGAACCAAATTGTTCATTTGATTTGGATAAGGTTGTGGTTGGAAAGGTTGCTGGTATTGAGTTTGTTGGGGTGCTTGTTGTTGTGGAGGAGGAGGCCTTTGAAAGTTGTTGTTTCCTTAGAATTGTTGATTTTGATTCCAAGCAAAATTTGGGTGACTCCTCCAACCCGGATTGTAAGTCGAAGAGTAAGGATCATTTCTTTGTCGTTGCTGAAAGGCAGCATTGACTTGATCTTTTCCTTGAACAGGTGGATTGTAAGGACACTCTTCGGTAAGGTCTGATGGATCCAAACAACAAGCACAAACAGTTCGTGGGGGTAAAGCAGGGGCAGGAGAAGACAATGAGATTTTGGTCTCAATGGCTTTTAGCTTTTTCATAAGTGCGGCCATCTCGGCCTTCATATCAATCGACATATCTAATTGATGTATGCCTGCCCTAGATTGACCAATAGAAGAAGATGAGGTGGTCTTTGTGCTCTCCCACTGAATTGTTTGTTCACTAAGATCCTCGAGAAACTGCTATGCTTCCTCACTAGATTTGGTTAGAAAGTGACCTTGACAAATGGTTTCTAGCAACTGCTTCATTGCGGGGTTCAATCCCTCGTATAATGTTTGGCATAGTTGCCAATTTTCGATCCCATGGTGAGGGCATTGAACAAGTAGGTCCTTGAATCTTTCAAAACACTTCCAAAATGGTTCGGAAGGAAGCTGGGAAAATTGTATTATCTCATTGCGAATTCTCGCGGTCTTGTGATGAGGATAAAACTTTTTAAGAAAAGCTTTAACAAACTCGTCCCAATTTCGAGTTGAATGTGATGCTGTGATGTATGGCCACTTCTCGGCTAAGTCACATAAGGTGAAAGGAATGACCCTTAGCCTTATAGCGTCATCACTTAATTGGGTTGTTTTCATCATGGCGCAAACGTTTTGGAATTTATTGATAAAGATATAGGCATCTTCGGATTCCAATCCATGAAATTTTGGCAGCATATTGATGAAGTGGGGTTTTATTTTAAAATTGTCCCCATTTGCCGGTGGGGGTGAAAGACAGGTAGGTAAAGAGGTGCGGACAGGGTAGAAGAGATCCTGGAGAGCGATTCATTGGGGCGCTACAACAGGCGGGAGATTCGGGTTATTCTCACCTAACGGAGGTGGAATCAGTCCCGTGGGTAAGGTGTTGTTGGGATTGTGTCCCGACATACCTTCGGAAGAAGAATTTGAAGGTGGAGGTAAAGAAGTGGAAAGGATTTCGACTTCGGAGTCGAAAGGTTCATCGGTCGGTACCAACGAAACATGGACCAATCGGGCGCTAGTGTCCCTAGTCCAAAGTGACATACACTAAAGAGATAGTGTAGTCAAAAAAAGGTGAAAAACAGAATGTGGGGTAAGGAAACGTCAATGAGAAGAAAGTTGGTGGTGGGTGGGGTGCACGGATTTTACGCGACAAGTTGCAAGTTTTTTTATAAAAGATTTTTCCTTTTTCCCTTTTTTTTATTTAAAACTGTTTGCAAAAAGATTTTCGAGAAAAGAGCTAAGACACACTTTCGATCAACCAAAAATGCACAATCAGGCCTAGATCTAGGGTCACCTAGACAGCTCCTAACTGTTCTAAAAGGCTAGAAATAAGACCTCAAACCGCTTCTTCACCGCCAATTGCGGCCAGGTAAGTGCTAGGTAAGTGGGAGGCTCCCCGCTACAAGTAGCGGTCCTAATTAAGTAACCACTTGTCTTAGACACACTTGCCTAGACACCGAAAAGTCAGGTTAGGATAAATGGCTGATGCCTATAACTAGTCCTCTGTCCAATTGAGATCGAAGTCCTGAGTCTAGTATTTTTTAATTAAAGATTGGTCAATACAAATGCCTTATGTGATTTCTGGGGTCCTGGGAAGGGTGATGAAATCCCCACCCAATCTGCATTGGTCAAAAGCCCCTTAAAGTCCGATTAAAGATATGCAAAATGGTAAATCACTTGTAATCAAATCTTTTTTATTTTATGCGCGGCGCAAAGAATCCTGCAGAAAATCAATTATTGGAAGGGGGAAGATTTTTTAGCGCAAAGAATTCTGCAGAAGATTTGGCAAAAAGATATATGGGGATTTGCAGAGAGGAGGAAGAGGAAACAAATAGTGAATTTTCACGCGCTGACGTGGCAGATGGACCGCGAAAACTCGGCGGGAGCGCGCTTGCGCGGCGGAAGGGCGGCGAAAATGAAGCTTCAGGTCTCAAAAAAAATTGTGCTGCTCTGATTTCCCAATTCCTTTATGTTCTGATGTACCTTTTTCGGTTTAGCACTCTAGATTTTTCCAGACCCGTCGATCCTGCAAAGATTCACAAAAAATACCCTTCAAACAATAAATGATAAAATTTTTATAATTTTTCTTTTTCTGTTTTTATGATTTTTTAATTTAGATTAACCCGAAATTGCAAAAAGGAAATACTACGCCATCCCCGGCAACGGCGCCATTTGATTAGATAGATTTTATAGATCAAAAATATATGTTACCGCAATCAAGAACGGCGTCGCTTGGTAGCTAGCCGGTGAGTACGGGTCGGTCCACAGGGATTTTGTGTTTTCCTAATCGCGCTTACGAGTTAATTCCGATGGGTGTCGGATTGATTTATTAAATCTAAAAACTACCAAATTAAGTTATACTAAGATTATCTAGATCTAAGTCTTGCTAGGGTTAGGCTTAGGGGAAGTTGAGAGATTAAAGGTTTCCTCACTGCTTTCAATGCCCTAATTTAGGTCTTTTAGATGTTATGGTAATTATCAATAAAGTGGATTAGAATCTTTTGGGAAGATGTTTCTTCCTCTAGGTTCTTGTCTTTCCTTTATCGATTTTTACCCTAACCTTCATGGAAAACACGCGCAACCGGTCCTTTATACTACGGTATCACCGTTACCTCGAGGGGTAAGGTGCCGCAGGGAGCGGTGTGTGCGTGTATGCATGGAGTTCTAATTCTTATGTGTGAAGGGGAAAGAAGGGGGCGAGAGATCTCATCTCTCAAACCTTTCCCTAAGGCTAACCCTAACAAGCGAAGAGACTACTCGCTCATCAGGGGACTAAAAGACATTCTAAATTAAAAGAGAACTAAAGCAAAGAAATAAAAGGAACTTAATAATTTTTATTGATGGCTCTCTCCAAACATGAACACGGTACAAATCTGAATTTATGAAGTGAAAAGAGGCATAGCTCAAAAGAGGTATTAGGGCTTCTATTTATAGATCATAGAAACCCTAGGTTACAATTGATTCGCACATCTGCTTTTAAAAAAATTCCCTCTAAGAAAAAGACCTAGTCAAAGATCCGCGCCGCCTCTGGAATTTTGGTAAAATTTATTTTCACAGTGGGCTCTGGACGGCCGCGGAACTGCGGCCGCAGCATGGGTTGGGCCGCGGTTCCGCAGCCCAATGATGGAGTTGAAGGCACCAAATTCTGGGCTTGGTTGTTGGCTGTTTGGGCTACTTAATTCTTTATTTCTTTTCTCAAATTAGCTTCTGGTTTTCCTCCAGATCTTCCAGTGAACATTGTAGTGGACTTCTATCCGTTCGCTTTGTGTCGACGTCTTGAACCTTGCTTTGTGAACTGATCTTTATGTAGGCTTGATCAAGAGTCTTCTGTTTATTGATCAAAGTCTCACTTTTACATCGTCTTTTATTGTTTTCACTGTTTTAGATCCAAGAACCTGTAACCTGTAATATGTAGCAGACATGCGTCAAAAGCACCTGTTTTATTTGTAAAAAGAATAAGAATGGGGAATATAATAATAAAATATTATGGTGTGAACAACTACCCATCTCTCACGTAATTGATTGCCATCATAATACTGGTAGTCAAGCAAGAACCCTACAGGCTTCATCATTATGTATTAGCGATACGTAATAACAAGTAAAACGTGTACACATCAATGATAAAGACAAACCAGATAGCATACTATCATCTCGAGTAAGATTGTTCTACCTGTATAGGTCATCCCTCAATTATCATAACCGCGTGCCTGCAATTACAATAATTGCCTTGAATGCACTATATTGTAACATTTCAGAAAATATAAAATATTATTTTTGGAATATAATATTAAAATAATATATTTCCCGAAAACTACCCGATTTGCGAAATTGGGGTTTTCGAAAAAAAGGTATAAATATATACCAATAATTGTGAAATAAATGGAGATTAAAATGATTTATTCATTTAAAATTCTATTTATTGGATTTGGCATTTTTTATATTTAATTATATACAGTTTAAATGAAAACCCGATTAGTGCACTGCTAATCGCGATTAAGCCAAATCCGTGTTTATACAATTTTCCGTGGCTAGTGCACCATGTCATGTTGCATTTTGATTACATGTTGTTTATTGTGTTGTTTTGGGGTATTATGTGATTTTGTTTTAAAAAGATAAGAAAAGGAGAAAAGGTTAAAAAGAGAAAATGATTGGAGAGAGAGAGAGCGGGTGAGAATAAGAGAGAGTGAGGGTAGGAGAGAGAGAGGGCAGCCACCATAACTCCACCCCATTATTTTCCTTCATCTTCCTCAACCTCATCTCCCTCCACCTCTGTCCCATGAAACCATCTCAAAACCTTCCTCAAAACCCTAAACCCATTTCATAAAAGTTGATCCCCTCTTCACCCTCGACACATTGGACCAAGAAAAGATGGATTTTGATGACCTTGGACATCTAGGGTTTTCTTGAGTTGCCCAAATGAGGTATAGCTTCTTCCATTTAGTTATTTTTGAGTTTTCTTGTATTCTAGTTAGTTTAGAAGTTGATTTGGGTTGGTTGTTGTGAAGTTAGAAATCCTTAGAGAGGGTTTGGGTAATTGTGTGGAATTGATAATGTGTAGTAGCTGTTAACAAGACTTGAGTGGTGTTTTTGCTGATCTAGGACAGAGAATAGAACCCAAAACATAGACGTAGAATTTCCCCGACGTCGATATTTGACGGTTTGTGAGTGTATCTGGGAATCTGGGATGACCCGAGACCACTACAGAATAAGTTCGCATGACCACGAGACGTGCAGGCAACTTAGAAGAAACCCCTGAAACCTGAGACCCACTGCCCTAAAATAGGCCGCAAATTTATCCTTGGTGGCTGCAATTTGAGGCCACACTGTAGGGGATTGGGTTGAGTTTGGGTGTATGGCCTTGTGTTGTGATATATAGACTAAACCTATATGCAAAATCCCTTAGTTGGGCCTAGGGTGAAATCTGGGAGTGGATTTCCTAGGGTGCTATTTTCGTGTTACGCGATTCTGAATTCTTGGGTTTGGTACTTGGTGTTGTATTTTATTGTTGGGCATTTGTACGTCAACAACAAGGGTTGTTTGATTGTTTTTGCACGCGTAGGCTATAGGTTTTAAGCTACGAGCGCACCGTGTACCGTATCAGTTTTCCGGATTCGATTTTAATAGCGATTGCGATTGTGTATTATTATAGGTACCTTCGCGTGGATTCCGAGGCGACGGAGCTTGGCGTTATCGACTTCGGAAAGCAAGGATCAAGGTGAGTAGATCTATATCTACGGGGGAAGTCGGGTGGATGGCGTATAGCACCCCCGCAAGTTTTTGATGGAAACCGATCTATAGGGTAATAAGATAGTTAAAGATGAATGGTTGAATATATACATATGAAGATATGAGATGAAAGCTATAAGGATAAGAAACGTGAAGGTGATTCACGACTTAATGATATGTAGTTGTACTAGAGTAAGTATGAGTTTTAGGGTAGCATGACATTAGATGTATAAGATAGAATGTATATATGGGGATGACTTAATGTGATGAAAAGGACATACGATTTGATATGATGATTTGATTGATATGTCGGTATACGGATGCGATTCGATTGAGATGATTGATACCTTTGCCGGTCCCCCGATATGAGATTGTTATGGATACGACCTGGGACATAGGTATATAGATATATATAGAATGTCGTGAATCATGAGTGATATGCCGTACGAGATGTTAGGTCCGTACCCCTCATTGTTATATAGGATGATAGGATCCCTGATGGTTTAATGCCGCCGTACGATGATTTTCCGTACGTGATGAGTTGGGCTTCATGATTGATCTATACCCTTGACTAGAGGATGTCGTACTATGGATTTTACCATACGTGATGTTGTGAGGATGGATGCCAATTGATAGACTCACCGACTCGGTCATGTTTGATATGTATACCTTTCAGCATTCGTATACGATTTACTTTATGCTACGCTCATGTCACTCTCATTCCATTACATATACCTGTGCTAGTATACCTGCACCATTATCGATGATGCGTATGTTACACTTACACAGATTTGCCGGCTCACTCACTTCATCATCGATAATTGCCATGTCACTACACAGTAGGACAGCTGCATCAGGATATGACTCCTTGTATAATTTACTTGCTATAGTTACATATGCACCTTTATACGATATTGCATTTGACTTTGGATAAATTGGGAACCGCATGATATATTTTAAAACTGGATTCGTTTAAAAGAGTGGTTTTCCCTTGATATGTGCATATTACTATTCCATGCTGCATGATATACAGATATGCATACATTCTGTTATATGTAGCATACATCATGCTTTACGATTATACGCATTGAGATATGTTGTTTTCATGATATTTCTGGATTTGAGAACTGTGGTTATTTCAAAGGAAAGTATGTATTGTTTTAAAAACCCGGTTTCTCTTGATATGATATTTCAGTGTGTCCACCATGCGTTTTCTCGGTTCTGAGACCTGTGATATGTGAAACCCGATTCGAGGAGTTGGATGATCTGTTTGCGGGTTCTTGGTGGACCCGGTACGGTAACCCGGGGCGAGAAGATCGTGGGGATGACGATGAGCCTAGCAGAGGGACTACTACCTACCGGTGATTGGTTGGACCTGGCGGTTATCCGGAGGATACCAACTGGAGTCGAGAGATGGATAGGGGCCGATCCGTTCTGCCGGAGCCCACGGACCGATCCTGCAGACGGAGCCCGAGGGCCGATCCGGACTGACGGAGCCCGAGATATGGGGATTTATGTGTCGATGCTGGACACGGGTTTCATGATATTTCGAGTGTCGATGTTGGACACTCAGGTTCCATGATTTTGATGTGTCGCGAGGGACACACGTTGATTTATATCCTCATACTTTCATGCATATGCTTTTATGATATTTTACATGCATGATGTTGTTGTGTCATTGGTTGACACGTGGATGAGATCCACATACATACAGACAATGATTATTTGGTTGGATGATATCCACATGCTGATAGGCATTTATTAATGGCACATATGCCGTTACGGTCACCCTAGATATCATAGTACTACCTTTATGATACAGTTGACCTAGGAGTTGTTGTTTATTCGATTTCTACCTGTTGATATTTTTCTACTCACGAGTTGGTAACTCACCCCCATTGTACCACAGTTCTTTTAAGTTGACCGCATGAATCAGTAGCGGTATCGCTGGCATACAGTTGCATTCGGGTGATTGCTTTGGTAGGTGGTACATATTGGATCATATCCCTCTTGTATTTATTATTCATATTGTATCTAGTCAACTCTATCAATCAAACTAATATTTGTATAAGTAATGAGGCTTAGTGAGACTTGTGATTGCGAGACATAGAGCGAGTGGTATTCCGCTACTTGTGGTTTTGATGCCTTGCTTATTCTTTATCTTTCGTGGTGAACTTCGCCGTTGGGCGTCGTATACTTATATTTATGCTTTGCGTGGTTGTGGATCCGCCGATTGGCGAAGAGCAAGCTCCCGCTTGGGGATGCCTTTTATATCATCTCATGTATTTGTGGTTTTGGATCAAAATATACAAAGGAGGTGCTGCCCAAATTTTCAAAAAGGCGAAACATGTTTTCAACTAGTAAAATTTACTTGCATTTTCATATTCCGTTACTTATACATTTAAGAAAACTTATGATTTTCACCATACCTTTATTTCAAAACTTCACCCTTTTATTTTCTTAAAAAGGTTTAGATCTCTGGGTTTCGTCTTACTTGATCTACGTTACGCCTTTAGACGTGGTGTGATTCAAGTGCTGGTCACGAGCTAATATTTTCGGGTCGTGACATATATCCAATTGAAAGTATGTCTTAGCACCTCTAGTAGGTTTATATAAGCATCAAGTATGCAATTTTAAAAAATCTAGAGTGCTAAGTATACTAACCAAGAATCGAACTAGAGAATTAGGGTTTTTAAGTAAAGCAAACAAGTTCTACACAAAGTGAAGAGAGTATACAACCTTTGTAGACTTGTCCTTCACTTCTAAAGCTCCAAGTAGTAGTCCCTAGAACTCTACTTTGACTCCACTCGAAGAAAGGATCGAACTTGCTTCTTGTCTTCGAAGCCGAAGATGATCCACTTTGAAGTCTCTCTCACTCAAGCTCACCCTTCACTAATCAAGGTATTAGTGAAGCAAACAACCTAAACTAATGTGCTAGATTAGTGTAGGTTGATGAAGTAGGAGATTTGTTCACTAGAAATAATTTTCTTTTATCTTTTCTTAACTCAAGAAAAAACTAGAGAAGAGAATGAAGAAGAAGATGAGGATGAACTTGGATGAGAGAATGAACCATTAGGTGAGTGATAAGATAAGGATGATTAAATATCTAAGAGTAAAACAAAAAAAAGAGATGAGTCATGACTTCTTAATGCTTCACCAAGCATCCAAAGCCACAACTCATTTTCCTCTTTTTATCTTTTTGTCAAAATAAAAATCATCCTTATTATCTTTTTCCTTTCTGTGATTCTCATACATCGTAGTCCTATGTATCATCAACCATGATACAATATTAAATACATATATAAATATATATATATATATATCATACATATATATAAATATATATAAAGAGAAGAAAATCTTAAGTGAGCTTATATTAGTTAATATATATATATATATATATATATATATATATATATCATTGAATCAACACTTGATTCAATAATCCGGTTATATCACATAAACCCTGACTGATATTAAATATCGCTAGATTAGAATACAGTATCACATACTCGTATTCAATCAAGCTCCCGCACATATCTCCATATGTACCCTACTTCATTTCGACTGAGCCAGGAAACTTCTGTGTGGGACTCTAAAGACTCGTCAATACGCCAGCAGTAGGTAATGATCACATCAGATACCCATAAGCCGTCAGCGGTACTAGCTGGACGTAACGGCTACCCAGGTATTGAACGAATAGAAGATCAACAAGCAAACTTGTGTAAACTCTCGTAAAGCCTATAAGAAACACTTATCGTACAGTCTGGTCTCTTCATCTGATATGTTGCATATCGAGTCTAGGAGTGGAATCCACAGACCCCAATAACTTGATAAGTCATGCCGATGTGTGTCCTATAACCTTTCGGGAAACTACTGATAATACTTACCAGTAAATCTCATCAGCCATGGCTAGGGACTTGCTGTTATAGCCAATGGAGCATAGCGCAACATCAACTCCTAATACCGGGCGAGACGAAACCTATCCTATCGCTCACTGCCTCCATGTGACTCGGGACTGTACCTATAATCCACCTGTTTGCACGACTCCTTTGAGCCGTGGTAGGGAGGAAATCAAAGCACAGTGGGAACCACACAAGATACTATGATGATCTCGGGTCTACAGACTAACCTGTACAAGTGTCACCAGAAAACTACTATCTGACGATATGTATAGTACCATCTAGGAGATCTCGGCGAGTCCAGTTCGGTGTACCCATTCTCTAATTAGCACCTGTGTACAATCTTTGATGTCAAACACCAATGGTTATGGGATCAACCATTGCCCCATACAGGGTCAAGAAACGTACACACTAGTCTACTCTAGAATATCGATGCCCTGTCTCGATACTCCCTCGACTAGGAACTGTTAAAGGAAGTGCTTGCAGACTACACAAGGCCCACTAGTACGATCTGCATCATAGTCCTGATAGTCAAGCCTACATCCTAAGGGCTTTATCAAAATGTATCAGAGAGATAGTAAACTAAAACAAGTGTATATGTTAAGATAAAGAGTAACCAGATAGCATACTATCATGTCGAGCAAGAAAGTCCTCTATATATATGTCTAAGCATCCACGATAATATACAATAATGACCTCTATGGCATACATATTCCTAACAATTTTCCACTTGCACTAAGGCCAGTTGTTGTAGTATCGCATACCCAACATCCCAAAAATTCACTCAAACTGTGTCTGGGGGAGGGCCTTCGTGAGTGGATCTACCGTGTTGTCTTTCGTATTTACTCTCCTGACCTCGATCTCATGGCGATCAACTATCTCCTGAATCAGGTGATAGCACCTCAGAATATGTCTGGATCGCTGATGGGATCGGGGTTCCTTGGCCAAAACCACAGCTCCATTGTTATCACAATACAAAGGTATTAGATCCTCAATGGATGGAACCACACCAAGTTCAGCAAAGAACTTCTTCATCCAGACAGTCTCTTTGGCAGCATCGTTGGCAGCGATGTATCTAGCCTCCATCGTCGAGTCTGCTACGGTATCTTGCTTGGAACTCTTCCAACATACCGCCCCTCCATTGAGGGTGAAGACAAAACCCGAGACAGATTTGTTGTCGTCCTTATCACTCTGGAAGCTCGAATCGGTAAAGGACTCCACTTAGAGTTCTCCGTTACCATACACCAAGAACATCTATTTAGTCCTTCTCAAGTACTTAAGAATGTTCTTCACAGCTATCCAGTACTTCTCCCCTGGGTCTGATTGATACCTACCTATCACACTAAGTGCGTAAGCTACATCTAGTCTTGTTCATAACATCACGTACATGATAGACCCAACTGCAGAAGTATAGGGTATCACGTTCATGCGAGCCCTCTCCAAATAAGTCTTGGGAGAAATCACTTTGGAGAGAGTGATTCCTGAACAAGCAGGTAAATTACCACACTTAGAATCTTCCATACTGAACCTCTTTAGTATGGTGTCTATATATCTAGATTGGGACAATCCCAATATCCTTTTAGATCTATCTCTATAGATATTTATCCCCAGGATATAGGAGGCATCACCCAGATCTTTCACGGAGAACTTTTCTGATAGGAAGAGTTTGACCGAGTGCAGAATAGGAACATTATTTCTCATCAAGAATATGTCATCCACATACAATACGAGGAAGACAACCTTACACTCTACAACCATTTTATATATACATGGTTCATCTACGTTTTTGATGCAGTCAAACTTTTTGACTGCTACATCAAAAAATATGTTCCATCTCCGCGACGCCTGCTTTAATCCATAGATTGATTTAAGCAGCTTGCGTACCTTTCCGCTGCTCCCACTGTCTACGAATCTCTCTAGCTATGTCATATACACGCTCTCTTCTAAATCACCATTTAGAAAAGCGGGATTAACGTACATCTGCCTGATTTCATAGTCATGGTATGCAGCAATGGCAAGTAGGATCCTGATGGATTTAAGCATAGCCACTGGAGAAAATGTCTCATCATAGTCGACATCTGGTCGTTGACGAAAACCTTTTGCTACAAGTTTAGCTTTGAAGGTCTCAACCTTTCCATCTACACTAATTTTCTTCTTGAAGATCCACTTGCTCCCAATGGGTTTTACCCCTTCAGGAGCAACATCCAAAGTCCATACTTTGTTGGTGTACATGGATTCCATCTCAGATTGCATAGCATCCAGCCATTTCACAGAGTCCCCACTTGTGATGGCCTGCTCGAAACTAGTTGGGTCATCATCTTCCATGATGCAATCCTCACTCCCACCGTCTATGAGAAAACCGTAGCATCTCTCAGGTGAATGAGGAACCCTACTAGATCTACGGAGTGGCTAAGGTTCCTCAGGGACTATTGAATCCTCCGGTTCTACCAAATCATCAGTGGTAGATTGTGTAGCTGGAACTTCTTCCAGCTCTACCTCATTATCACTAATTTTTTTTACAAGAAATTCCTTTTCTAAAAAGGTGGCATGTTGAGCAACAAACACTTTTTCTTCCTCACTGTGGTAAAATAGATATTCTTGTGAATTCTTTGGATATCCCACAAACTTACAAAGAACTGATCATGCTTCGAGTTTGTGATAGGCCGGACAACCCCTTATCTTAACTCGTTTAAGATATGGTCTCTTTCCACTCCATATCTCATATGGTGTTTTAGGCATAGATTTTGATGGAACTTGATTCAATTAGTATGCGCCTGTCTCAAGTGCATAACTCCAAAATGAAATAGGTAACTCAGCAACACTCATCATAGAGTGCACCATATCTAATACGGTGCGATTCCTCCGCTCCGATACTCCATTGTTCTTTGGTGTATACGGAAGAGAAAGCTGAGAGAGAATCACATTCTCTTTTAAATAATCTCGGAATTCCGTGCTCAAGTATTCACCTCCTCGATCAGATTGAAGGATTTTAATACTTTTACCTGTCTTATTCTCTACTTCGCTCTTATATTCCTTGAATTTCTCAAAAGTTTCAGATTTGTGTTTCAACAGGAACACATGTCCGAATATTGAGAGATCATCGGTGAATGTAATGAAGTATGAGGAACCATTGCTGGCATGTATAGACATAGGACCATATACATCACCATGTATCAGTCCCAAGAGTTCAGTAGCTCTTTCTCCGTGTCCAATAAACGGAGTTTTGGTCATTTTGCCTTTGAGACATGACTGACAAGTTTCATAAAATGTAAATTCGAACGGATTCAAATATCCATCTTTATGAAACTTAGCTAGTCTTGTTGTAAGTCGATGTCGCACACCCCATGGGTTCGCGGGGAGGCGGAATTCATAAAAAACAATTTTTGACTTGCAACATTGACCTAAATTCCAGGATCTTTATGGAAACCCTTACTAGAAAAACTACAAACAGGTTTTAAACTACTTGTGAAAGAGTTGTTAGTGTGATATGCCCTAGAGGCCATTATTGTATAGTACTAGTTTGTATATTACATTTTAGAAGCTTGGGATATATACACGGATTGACATTTTTGCTCAACATGGTAGTATGCTACTTGGTTTGTATCTATCTTAATATGTGTATGTGTTTCTTTTGACATATTGCTAATACATATTGATAGAGCCCTTAGGATCTTTTGCTTGACTACTAGCGTTGTGATGGCAGTCACACTGGTGGGGGCTGGGTAGTCTATAAGCACATCCTTATACAGGTCCCTAGTCGTAGGATTATCGAGACAGGGCATCGATACTCCAGAGTAGACTAGTGTATACGCTTCTCATCCCAAGAGGGGAGATGGTCTGTCCCACAGCCATCAGTACGTCGTACTGGAGATAGTATGCAGGTGCCCGTTAGGTTACGAGTACACTGGACAGGACTCGCTGGGAACTGTTGGTTGGTATTATACCTATCGTCAGTTATCAGTTCCCAGGTGACATGAGTACAGCTTAGTCCGTTGACTTGACACTGTCACTTCACCTCGAGTGTGTTCCCACTGTTCTTAGATTACTACCCTACCACGGCTCTATTGAGTCGTGCAAACAGGTAGTTGTTGGGTGCAGTCCCGAAGCACTTGGAGGCAGTGACGGTTAGACAGGATTCGTCTCACCAGGTATTGGGAGTTGGTATCGCGCTGTGTCTAGGAGAGCCATTACACAAAGTCCCTGGCCAGAGCAAGCGAGATTTACTGGTAGTGTTTCCAGCATTTTCTCAGGGTGTTCTGGGATACACTTCGACACGACTTGTACCGCAGTTAAGGGACTGACGTTTCCCGCCCCCTAGGCCCGACATGCGTTACTCTCAGACGAACAGACCGGACTGTACGGAGATTGTCACATTCAGGCTCAGTAGGAGTTCGGATGGGTTCACCTCATCGGTCTTCTTATCGGTATCTACTTGGGGACCGTTACGTACAGCTAGTACCGCTTGTGGCCTGTGGTTAAACCCACTGCCAGCGTAGTGTCGAGTCTTTAGAGTCCCACATAGAGGGTTGTTCACCTTTGGGAAAAACAGAGTAGAGGTCGTATGGTTTTACGACAGGGTTCGTTCACATACGCGCACTTATGCACGTTTGGTGTCCGAGCAGTTATTACTAATGGGCTTTGGTTTAAGCCAGATCCTAATATTTGTTTTGGGATTGGTCTTGTCTCATTGTATTTGTATTTCTTCGGAACTCGAATGCGGGTACGTACGTACAGTTGACAGAGGCGGAGAGGGAGAAACCTCATTAGGGTTTTTGACAATTGACTTTTTCAAAACCCTAATGAGAATGAGAAATATGATTAATAATATTAATTAAGGATAATTGTGTTATGGTTAGGGTTGGGTTGACCATTTGACTTGTTGACTTTTATTGACCTTGATATTTTCTTTTGTTAACAAAAGATGCTTCTTGAAGCTTGCTTAGCATTAAATGTGAAATGATAATGGTCAAATCAACTAACCATCATAATTTTCTTAATTATTATTATTATTATTATCATATATCTCTAATATGAGAGCAAGGTTCATTCTTGACTCTCATTCTATCATATGTTTTCTCTCTCATGGTTTGCTCTCCCTCTTCCTCTCTCTCAAAAGCTTAAGTGTTTCATGTGTTGAAAATCCAAGCTTTGTGACTAAACCACCAAAATACTCCTCTACTCACTCTAGGGTTCTTAGTCTAGCAAGCCAAGCACTCTAGTTACTTCTTTATTGAGGTAGGAGCTCAAGGTAGAGGCCTTCGGGTGGATCTTTCTTTGGCAAGGAGAAGACGAAGAGGAGAAGCCGTCTACACCACTCAAAGGAGCACACAAGAAAGGAAAGCAACACAAGAAGAGAAGGAGTTCAAGAACTAGGTATAACCTTCTAATCTACTAGTTATAACTTGTAGATAGTTTGTTAGTTCATGTTTAGCAAAGATCCTTCATGGTATGTCTATATTTCCTTGTGATAAAAAATTGATTTTTACTCTTTCCGCCTCCCCGTAAGTACCGGGGTGGGTAACATATGTAAGGGTTTCTAGGCACACTAATGAGGTCTCATAAGTGATCAAACATGGCTAATTCAAAATTTTCCATGTGCCTACAAACCCTAATACGGATCGTTAACTAGATGTATAGACGATGCAATGCAAGTTAACGACTTTAACTAAAAGGGAAGGGGCTACAACCTTTGTAGATCCGGTCCTCCACCTCCATAGCTCCGTGATGAAGTCCCTCCGCTGTACCCATCGGATCTCGGACTCTCGCGGTGGTTTCATCGAAGAATTGATCGGGCTAGGTCGTCGACTTCGATGCCGAAGATGATCTACGTCGAGGCAACTCAAGATCAAACTCCAAATTCACCAAGTCATGAAACTCATGAAGAAAACACCCTATACTACTTGGCAAGTGGTAGAGGATGAAGAAATAGGAAGTGGGTTCACTTTAGAATTGGATTTCTCACTCTTTTTCTCAAGTTGCCATTGATGGAGGCAAGTTTTTCTTCTTGTTGATGAAGAAGAAGAAGAAAGAATATGATAAGTCTTCTTCAAAATAGAAATAAAATGAATACATATCATATAGCAACCATGGTTAGGTGTAGAGAATAAACTATGGTTAGGTTGAATGGTTAGGGTTAAGCATGAGACAAAAATGGTGGACTTGTTCAAAGCTTCATGAAGCTTCAACAAGCAAACAAAGAAAGCCACCATGACTTATTTTGCAAAAATGAATAAATAAATAAATGAATAGATAAGTAAACAAAACCCTAACCATTCATATAACCATGTTTTAATCATACACACAAACTCAAGTTAGCATGTATCATCAAACATGATACAAACATGTGCACAAAAGTATATCACATATACAACTTGTGTACTTCAAGGGAGAAAATCCATTTAAAGTGAACAAATACTAGTTAATGCAAATTATTATATCAAATATATAATTATGCATTAAATCATTAAATCAATACTTGATTTAACGATCCGGTCATATCGCATATAACCGACTAATATCCAATGTATCGGCTTATCGAATCATTCCTTGATTCGATAACTAGGTTATATCGCATACAACCAATCGATACATTCATCGCGAGAACAGAATACGCTATCACATACACGCATTATTCTCGGTCCCGCACATATCTCATATGCGCTCCTATTTCGTTTCGCTTGAGCCAGGAAACCTCTGTGTAGGACTCTCAAGACTCGTCAATACGCCGGCAGCAGATGTTGATCATATCAAACACCCACAAGCCGCAAGCGGTCTGCTAGACGTAACGGCCACCCGGGTATTGAGCGATCAGAAGATCGACGAGCAAGCCCGCTCACACTCCTGTGAATCAAACCAGTAACACTTACCGTACAGTCCGATCTGTTCGTCTGATATGTCGCATATCTCGCCTAGGGATGGTAAACGTCAGACCCCAATAGCTCGATAAGTCATGCTGACGTGAGGTCCATAACAAGTGTGAAACTACTGATAACACTTACCAGTAGATCACTGCAACCCTGGCCAGGGATTTCCTGTTATGGCCAGTCGAGCATAGCGCAACATCAACCCCCAATACCGGGAGAGACGAATCCCCTCCTATCGCTCATTGCCTCCATGTGAATCGGGACTGTGCCCAAAAACCACCTATTTGCACGACTCAGTAGAGCCATGGTAGGGTGGAAATCAAAGCACAGTGGGAGACACACAAGACTCTATGACGATCTCGGGTCAACAGACTAAGCTGTACCAGTGTCACCAGAGAACTGCCATCTGACGTGAGGTATAATACCATCTGGAAGTTCTCGGCGAGTCCGTTCAGTGTACCCAGTCTCCACTGAGCACCCGCATACCATCTCTGATGTCAAACACCAATGGATATGGGATCATCCATCGTCCATCACATGGGTCGAGAAGATATACTCTAGTCTACTCTGGAATATCGATGCCCCGTCTCGATATTCCCACGACTAGGAACATTGAAGGATGTACTCATGGACTACCCAGGCCCCACTAGTATGATCTGCATCATAGTCTTGGAAGTCGAGTACACATCCTAAGGGCTTTATCAACATGTAACAGAGAGACAGAAAGTATACATGTTAAGATAAAAAGCAACCAGATAGCGTACTATCATGTCGAGCAAGAAAGTCCTACCTATATATGACCCAGCATCCACTACAATATACATCCAATGTACAGTAATGGCCTCTAGGGCATACATATAACTAACAATCTCCCACTTGCACTAGGGCCATCTGTAACAGTAGTTGTAGTATCTAATACTCAACCATCCCGTAAAAGTCTCTCTTTGGGAAAAGGCCTTCGTGAGTGGATCCGCCGTGTTGTCCTCTGAGTCTACTCTCCTAACCTCGATCACCCTGGAGATCAACTATCTCCATGATCAGGTGATACTGCCTCAGAATATGTCTGGGTCACTGATGAGATCGGGGTTCCTTGGCCAATGCCATACTTCCATTGTCATATAATGGTAGGAACCTAGTTCATCTTATGAACCAATATACACCCAAACTGCCTCTTTGGTAGTATCTTTAATGGCGATGTTACCAGCCTTTATCGTCTAGTTTGCCACGGTATCTAGCTTGGAACTCTTCCAACATACCGTCCTTTTACTGAGGGTGAAGACAATGCCTGTGGCTGACATTCAGTCGTCCTTATCATCCTGGAACACTTCCAGTGATTCTCCCCAGGATCGATTGATACTATCTTACTACATCTAGTGAGAATCCTAGCATCCAATTACATCTATCTCATAGATGAAAACTCAGGATTTAGGAGGTATCACTTTGATCCTATTGGAGAATACATGTGACAAGAGGAGATCGACCGATCGTAGTATAGGAAACTCTTTTCCTATCAAGAGTATGTTGTCCACGTATAATACGAGGATGACTACCTTACTTTCTACTACCGTTTTGTACACACACGATTCATCTACCATTTTGATGAAGTCAAACTCTTTGACTAACACATCAAAACAGACGTTCCAACTCCGCGATGCCTGCTTTATCATGTAAAGCAACTTGCACACATTTCCGCTGCTCCCAATGTTTACAAAGCCCTCTGGCTGTGTTCTTATAGACGTTCTCTTCTAAATTATTATTTAGAAAAGTAGTCATTGCACCCAACCACCAGATATCGCAGTCATGGAATGTAGCCGTGGTAAGTAGGATCTGGATGGACTTAAGCATAGCCACTGGAAAAAAGTTTCATCATTATACACGCATGGTCGATGACGAAAACCTTTAACAAGTCTAGCTTTGAAAGTCTCAACTTTTCCATCTACACCAAGTAATCTTCTCAAGATATACTTGCTCCTGATGGAGATTTAACCCTTCAGATATAGCAACCAAAGTCCATACTTTGCTGTTGTACATGGATTCCATCTCAGATCGCTTAGCATCCAGCCATTCTTACAGAGTCCCTACTCTTGATGACCTGCTCGAATCTAGTTGGGTCATCATCTCAAGATGCAATCCTCGCTCCCACTGTCATCGAGAAACCGAAGTATCTCTCAGGCAGGTGAGGAACCCTACCAGATCGGCGGAAAGGCTGAGGTTCGTCGGGGACTATAGAATCCTTTGGTTCTGTCAAATCATCAGCTGCAGTTTTGTATCGCTGGAACCTTTCCAGTTCTACAGAACTGACCTTGCCTCGATTTTGTCTGGATTTTGCTTTTAGACATAGGCCGGACAACCTCAAATCTTAACTAACTTAAGAGATAGGCTCTTCCCATACCATATCTCATATGGAGTGGTAGGCACTGATTTGATTCGAACCTAATTCAATAGGTATGAAGCTTCTCAAGTGCACAACCCCAAAAGGAAATAGGTAACTCAGTAATACTCATCATAGAGCACAACATATCTAATATTGTACGATTGCTCCGCCCCGATACACCGTTGTGCTGTGGTGTATTCAGAGGAGTAATACTGAGAGAGAATCTCATTTTCTTTTAGAATACTCCAGGAATGCCATGCACAAGTATTCTCCTCCTTGATCTCATCATAGGACATAATACTTATACCCGTATTGGTTTTCTACTTCTAGCTTATATTCTGTGAATATCTCAAAAGGTTCGGACTTGTGTTTCAACAGGAACATATGTCTGAATCTTGAGAGATTATCAGAGAACGTAATGAAGTATAAAGAACCAGTCCTAGCATGTGTAGACAGGAGACCTTTACATACATCATCATGTATCAGTCCCAAGAGTTCACTAACTCTTTCTCTGTTTCCAATAAACAGAGCTATGGTCATCTTATCTTTGTGACATGACTGGTAAGTTTTCATAAGATGTAAATTCAAACTGATTTAAATATGCATCCAAAATGTAACTTCATCCAGTCGGGTCGCATTGATATGACCTAGTCTACAATGCCTCAAGAAGGATTCGTTCATTTCTGAACTCTTCCTCTTGTGTGTTCCGTATACTAGGAACTGTGGTTTGATTTAGAACGTCAATGCTTTTAGATAACGTGCCTGAACCGATCAACTTTTCATATAGGAAATGTTCAAAACATTATCCATCAATACAAAATTATATCATTTCTTTACTAATAAAGAGACTGATATGATTTTGTATAGCAGGTTCGATATTTAATAGCATTTATTCAGAATCAATGTATTGGTAATACAGGGTGACAGTGACCAACAGACTTGGCTGCAACACTTGCCCCGTTTTCTGTCTCATGAAACTTATCACCCGTTCTCAGTTTTCTACCTTTCTGTAACCCTATGTAACAGATTACATATCTGGGATCCTGATCCGGTATCAAATACCCAGGATGCAGAGGATACTGAGAAACAGTTCTTTGTAATGAACACACCCGAAGGAGATGCATCATATGCACTTTCTTCGTTTGGGCGGCATTGGAATTCTGGTATTCCCTTATTTCCTGCTCGGTCTTATAACAATTATAAGTTGGAGGGGGACCAACGTTCCCCAGCTCAGTATAACAAGCGGGTTCGGTCAATACATCCATATTATTATCTTGATTAAGGCATGATATGGTCCCTACCTGGAGAGAGAGAGAAGAAAACACTCTGGGTGCGCTCTTGCAAGATCAGATTGGTTATATATTTTATTTAATCAGGATGGCTCCCACTGTTTTTATCAAATCTTCCTTCAAACCTTAACAGGAAAGACTAGCCGGGATTAATTACACTCTACAAGTTCGCCAATCTTTCAGCCAGGCCAGTGTCGGTACTTTGAGGGAGGTTCCCCGTGCTTTCGCACGGACCTAATTACAGTAAACCTCGTTTTCCCAGAGGAGTAACCCCGTTGACACCTTTCTAGACATCTACTTGATTGGCTAATTGCAAAGTGCAAAACTCTCACAGGAGTAACAATTACTCGCAGTGGGTATCGGGATCCAACTATCATGTAGAAGGTATGCAATCTCATTGCAAATTTCAACACTTGAAACTCCCGATAATGATTTTTACCCCTAGCACTTATGACCTTAACTATGGTCAACAAATCATAAGTACCAGTCAAGTTCTACCCGTTATTTCGTGATTAATTAGACCCATCCACATGAACCTTAACTAAGGTCAACAAAGTCACGCGACTGTCCTAACTAATCGCATCATATGCGGTGTAGGAAGACATCACTTAGCTACCGTACACTGTGCCTTAACTAAGGTCAACAAACACAGCACGAATACTAAGTACTCTACTTCCTAAAATGACGGAGGGTTGCGAATGGTTTTTAATAAAACCTTTAACGCTTTGAACTTGATCTCGTTACGGAATCAAACAGTTTTTAAATGGAATGTTTTGAGGCTTTTCTAGTTTTGCTAAAGGGGTCACTCCCGGTGAAGGGATCGTCGGCCCTTTCCTCGTCGAATGAGGTGCGGGATATATCATATATATCACTGTGCAAAGCAGAAACTATAGAAGCAATCAAAAGACAAACCGAGTGTGTAGCATCTACCAGTTATTGCTAAAGGAGTCACTCCCGGTGAAGGGATCTCGGTCCTTTCCTCATCGAATAAGGTGCAGGATGTTCTACAATGAACACCGCGATACAAAGCAAGAACTGTAGCTACTTGTTTTATTTTGAAATTCGATTCCACAACATCAATTAGGTTTATTTTCTTTCATTAATCTCATTAATGAATATCCCATCATTTAAGTCCACCTAAACATCACAGATAAATATAACGTACGCTTATGCCATCCGCATTCGCCTCGATGTCCCGTCTACACTGTTAGGTTAGGTAACTAACGCCATTGCGAAGCAGGGCTAGCGCGGGTGTAAAACATAAGCAACGTCTATATAATATATCATATATACTATATATAATATCTATCTGAACATATCACATGATCACAGCACAGATAACGCAGCAGAAAGTATCATATGAAATATTGGATATACCAGGACGTCCGTGTTTTTAATACGGGCCAGTATAAAACACGGATTCCACGGTCGTGATGAATAGCCAATCCCACACCCCTAGACCCCTACGAGAGCGGCAAGCAACCCTACCAATTCTAGGGTTAGGAGACCCGAACTCGACTCCTCGAGTTGGTCTCCCACTGGACCCTAGAACCCGGTTACTTATGCCCTCCTCCTTGGGTCTATCCTAGTGCAGAAAAGTAAATAATATACAAATGGTGACATCATCCGCAACCTGGAAGTGCCCAAATAAAAGAATATTACATACAAGTTTTTACATGAATGAAAATGAAAAACACTCATCTCACATAAAAACCCCCGGGCTATTCAAACACGACGATCCAATATAACATATCCAGCAACACATAACATCACATGTCATCAACGTAAGTAAATATGCGCATCCCAATTGTCGTTGACATATAGCAACGAACCAGCGATATCACATATTACACTTACGGTCACAGAAAAGAAAGTGTAAAACTACAACAGTTGGAATCCGCAAACTTTTTAGACTTCACATGCCTAGCCAAATGAATTCCTTAGACATCGCATGCCTAACAATTATAAACCCCGCATTTTAGTCTCATTATCGAAAACACTTTTCAATATCAAGTCGGGCAATTCAATAGGATTCCCAACATTCTGATCGAATGCTCGTCGTAAACTTTAGTAGGTGGCCGCACCCCCGACGCCGTCGACGAAGTGCACCAAGGCGGAACACCGCTGCCGCGAGCTCCCGAACGGATGCTTTCAGCGACGGGGTTCTCCTACAGTCACTTGGTCGGGGCTATGGGGTGAGGCTGTCTATTAAGTTTACCCGGCGAGTATCCGTGTACGCTACGTGATTGCGATGGACTTTTGATCACATCAAAATTCCGTGGCAACCGATCAAGTGAGACTAAAGTGCTATGTTTATAACATTCAAATCAGTTATCTCATAACTACTTGTGGATTCCAAATATTGTATCACATTCCGGATAAACAGAAAATGTTAAACTTTCCAATCGAACAATCGAACACCCAAGTTTTCCCGAAACAGCCCAACACATGAAATAAGTTTAAAAACATTCACTTCGTGCCTCAGTACCAACGGTCCAGCCGTAGAAGGGTCAAGCCAACGCCTCACATGTGGCACGCCGTACTGCCCCAAACCCTAAGGTTCAAAGGGCAGTTCAAGACGGTCACATAATCGAGTTAAGGTTTGTTGTCTTTTAGAGGGACCATCGTGTTACTTGCACTACTTTGAACGTCATCAAACTACGGAAAGATCCAACACTTGGAAATTTCCCGGTAGGGGAAAAAGTGGGTATTTATATCCGGTCGAACTTTTTAACATATTCTAAAATTATCCGGAAAAACACACAGACAAAATTAGACAATCCGATCGAAACACCGAGTCCCCAATACAACCCAGAAAACTCAACTCTTGAGTGATATTTAAAAAATCCTAGAAAATCCAGAACCAAAATATAGGAATTACTGTGCAAAAATTATTGGGCAATGTGACCATACGGCCGTGGAACCGCCGCAGAAGCCATGCTTCTGCCGCTGTTCCGCGGCGGTTTAGATGAATCAGGAGCTCGTTTTGCACCATAATTCTTAGATCTTCCTGCTGAATTTTTTAAGAATTTTTAATCTGGAAAAACCCAGTTTTTGAAAAATGACCAGAGAGCAAATTTGTGTTAGGGTTTCGGTTCGATCGGACTTCTAACTCCGTCTACGCATCGCCCAAGGCTCTAGCTAGGCTCTGATACCACTGTTGGTCAGGCAGCCACCCCATCCAATGGGGTCACCGTGACACCAACGGGTCCCTCAGCAGCTATCATCAAACATATATATATAACCATTCATATAACAATGGTTTAATCATACACACAAACTCAAGTTAGCATGTATCATCAAACATGATACAAACAAGTGCACAAAAGTATATCACATATACAACTTGTGTACTTCAAGTGAGAAAATCCATTTAAAGTGAACAAATACTAGTTAATGCAAATTATTATATCAAATATATAATTATGCATTAAATCATTAAATCAATACTTGATTTAACGATCCGGTCATATCGCATATAACCGACTAATATCCAATGTATCGGCTTTAGAATCAATCCTTGATTCGATAACTAGGTTATATCGCATACAACCAATCGATACATTCATCGCGAGAATAGAATACAGTATCACATACACGCATTTTTCTCGGTCCCGCACATATCTCATATGCGCTCCTATTTCGTTTCTCTTGAGCCAGGAAACCTCTGTGTAAGACTCTAAAGACTCGTCAATACGCCGGCAGCAGATGATGATCATATCAAACACCCACAAGCCGCAAGCGGTCTGCTAAACATAACGGCCACCCGGGTATTGAGCGATCAGAAGATCGACGAGCAAGCCCGCTCACACTCCTGTGAATCCAACCAGTAACACTTACCGTACAGTCCGGTCTGTTCGTCTGATATGTTGCATATCTCGCCTACGGGTGGTAAACGTCAGACCCCAATAGCTCGATAAGTCATGCTGACGTGAGGTCCATAACATGTGTGAAACTACTGATAACACTTACCAGTAGATCACTGCAACCCTGGCCAGGGATTTCCTGTTATGGCCAGTCGAGCATAGCGCAACATCAACCCCCAATACCGGGAGAGACGAATCCACTCCTATCGCTCATTGCTTCCATGTGAATCGGGACTGTACCCAAAAACCACCTGTATGCATGACTCAGTAGAGCTATGGTAGGGTGGAAATCAAAGCACAGTGGAATACACACAAGACTCTATGACGATCTCGGGTCAACAGACTAAGCTGTACCAGTGTCACCAGAGAACTGCCATCTGACGTAAGGTATAATACCATCTGGGAGTTCTCGGAGAGTCCGTTCAGTGTAACCAGTCTCCACTGAGCACCCGCATACCATCTCTGATGTCAAACACCAATGGATATGGGATCATCCATCGCCCATCATATGGGTCGAGAAGATATATGCTAGTTTACTCTGGAATATCGATGCCCCGTCTCGATATTCCCACGACTAGGAACATTGAAGGATGTACTCATGGACTACCGAGGCCCCGCTAGTATGATCTGCATCATAGTCCTGGAAGTCGAGTACACATCCTAAGGGCTTTATCAACATGTAACAGAGAGACAGAAAGTATACATGTTAAGATAAAGAGCAACCAGATAACGTACTATCATATCGAGCAAGAAAGTCCTACCTATATATGACCCAGCATCCACTACAATTGTAGGGTTCCTAGGCACTCTCAAGAGGTCTCACAAGGCATCAACCATGCCAATTTCAAATTTTACGGTGCCGAGAAACCCTCGACTAGATCGTTGACTAGAAATTTAGGCGATAAACGGAACTAGTTAACATCTTAACTAAAGGAGAGAGGCTACAACCTTTGTAGATCCGGTTCTCCACTTTCTTAGCTCCACGTACACGTCCTCTCGCTGTCCATCTCGAATCCCGAACTCAAACGTCGGCTTCATCGGAGAATTGGGCGGACTAGGTCGTCGGCTTCGTGCCGAAGATGATCTACGTCGAGGTTTCACAAGTTCAAGCTCCGACTTCACCAAGTTGTGAAACTTGTGAAGAAAACACCCAAAACAACTTGGCAAGAGGTAGAAGGTGAAGAAATAGGAGGTGGGTTCACTTTGGAATTGGATTTCTCACATTAGATCTCAAGTTGCCATTGATGGCATCAAGTTTTCTATCTTGAAGAAGATGATGAAGAAAGAGATAGAATATGATAAGTGTTGAATTAAAATGAAAAATAATTCAATACTTATCGTAAGCAAACCATAGTTGAGTGTAGAGAATAGACCATGGTTACTTGGATGGGTTAGGGTTAAGCATGAAGACAAGAATGGTTAAGAAGTCAAAGCTTCATGAAGCTTCAACTAAAAACAAACATAGTCACCATTCTTATCTAAATCTTTTCCAAATAAATAAATAAACAAATAAATAAATAAATGAATATGCAAAACCCTAATTATCAAATTAACCATGGTTTAATTCTATACACTTAACTAAATGATCAAGCATCATCAAACATGATACAAATATGTGCACAAAAGTATATCACATATACTTCTTGCACATCAAGTGAGAAAATCCATATAAAGTGAACTAATACTAGCTAATGCAAAGTAATATATCAAATATATAATTATACATTAAATCATTAAATCAACACTTGACTTAACGATCCGGTCATATCGCATATAACCGACTAGTATTCTATGTATCGGCTTATCGAATCAATGATTCGATAACTAGGTCATATCGAATATAACCAATCGATACATCCATCGCGAGAATGAAATACGGTATCACATACACGCATTATTCTCGGTCCTGCACATATCTCATATGCGCTCCTATTTCGTTTCGCTTGAGCCAGGAAACCTCTGTGTAGGACTCTAAAGACTCGTCAATACGCCGGTAACAGATGATGATCATATCAAGCACCCACAAGCCGCAAGCGGTCTGCCAAACGTAACGGCCATCCGGGTATTGAGCGATCAGAAGATCGACGAGCTAGCCCGCTCACACTCCTGTGAATCCAACCAGTAACACTTACCGTACAGTCCGGTCTGTTCGTCTGATATGTCGCATATCAAGTCTAGGGGTGGTAAACGCCAGACCTCAATAACCGATACGTCGTGCCGATGTGAGGCTCATAACGGGTCGAGAAACTACTGGTAACACTTACCAGCAAATCTCTGATCATCCCTGGCCAGGGACTTCCCTGTTACGGCCAATCGAGCACTGCGCAACATCAACCCCCAATACCGGGAGAGACGAAACCCCTCCTATCGCTCATTGCCTCTATGTGACTCGGGACTGTACCCAAAGACCACCGTTTTGCACGCCCTCATGGACGTGGTAAGGTGGAGATCAAAGCACAGTGGGAATCACAGAAGACTCTATGACGATTTCGGGTCTACAGACTAACCTGTACAAGTGTCACCTGAGAACTGCCATCTGACGTGAGGTATAATACCATCTGGGAGTTCTCGGCAAGTCCGTCCAGTGTACCCAGTCTCCACTGAGCACCCGTATACCATCTCTGATGTCAAACATCAATGGATATGGGATCATCCATCGCCCATCTCATGGGTCGAGAAGCGTATACGCTAGTCTACACTGGTATATCGATGCCCTGTCTCGATACACCCACGACTAGGGACCTTGAAGGATGTACTTATGGACTACCATGTCCCCACTAGTATGATCTGCATCATAGTCCAGGTAGTCAAGTACACATCCTAAGGGCTTTACCAACATGTAACTAAAAGACAGTTTAAAGAGACAAGTGTACATGTTAAGATAAAGAGTAACCAGATAGCATACTATCATATCGAGCAAGAAAGTAATCTCTATATATGTCCAAGCATCCAATATAATATACATCATCTGTACAATACTAGCCTCTAGGGCATACATACAACTAACAATCTCCCACTTGCACTAGGGCCAGCTGCTGTAGTATCGCATACCGAGCATCCCGAAGAGTCTCTCAAACTGTATCTGGGGAATGGCCTTCGTGAGTGGATCCGCCGTGTTGTTCTTCATGTCAACCCTCCTGACCTCGATCTCCCGGTGATCAACT
The DNA here is from genome assembly GCA_030015575.1 of Agapanthus africanus. NCBI lineage: Eukaryota > Viridiplantae > Streptophyta > Magnoliopsida > Asparagales > Amaryllidaceae > Agapanthus > Agapanthus africanus. Next base: position 394,322,685 of record CM057340.1, read on the forward strand.
ATCTCCCGGATCAGGTGATACCGCCTCCGAATATGCCTGGATCGCTGATGAGACCTGGGTTCCTTGGCCAAAGCTACCGCTCCATTGTTATCGCAATACAAAGGTATTGGATGCTCAATGGATGGAACCACTCCAAGTTCAGTAATGAACTTCTTGATCCAGACAGCCTCTTTAGCAGCATCGTTGGCAGCGATGTATTCAGCCTCCATCGTCGAGTCTGCCACGGTTTCCTGCTTAGAACTCTTCCAGCTAACCGCCCCTCCGTAAAGGGTAAAGACAAATCCCGACTGCGACTTAGAGTCGTCCTTGTCACTCTGGAAGCTCGAATCGGTAAAGGACTCCACTTGGAGTTCTCCGTTACCATACACCAAGAGCATCTCTTTAGTCCTTCGCAAGTACTTGAGAATGCTCTTCACAGCTGTCCAGTGACTCTCTCCAGGATCAGCTTGATACCTGCTCACTACACTTAGTGAGTATGCTACATCGGGTCTGGTACATAGCATCGCATACATGATAGAGCCTACAGCCGAAGCATAGGGTATCCCTTGCATGCGAGCTCTCTCCAAATCAGTCTTGAGAGACATCTCTTTAGAGAGAGTGACTCAAGAGATCGTGGGCAAGTTCCTACGCTTGGATTCTTCCATACTAAACCTCTTTAGTATGGTGTCAATGTACCTGGATTGGGACAATCCCAATATCCGTTTGGATCTATCTCTATAGATCCTGATTCCCAATATGCAGGAGGCATCACCAAGATCTTTCATCGAGAATCTTTGTGATAAGAAGAGCTTGACCGATTGCAGCATAGGAATATCATTTCCTATCAAGAGTATGTCGTCCACGTACAATACGAGGAAGACAACCTTATTCCCTGTCACCTTCTTGTAAATACAAGGTTCATCTGGGTTTTTGACGAAATCAAACTCTTTGATAACGACATCAAAGCAGATGTTCCAACTCCGCGATGCTTGCTTTAATCCATAAATGGATTTAAGCAGCTTGCACACCTTGCCGCTGCTCCCACTGTCTACGAAGCCCTCTAGCTGAGTCATGTACACGCACTCTTCTAAATCACCGTTTAGAAAGGCGGTCTTAACATCCATTTGCCAGATTTTGTAATCATGATATGCAGCGATGGCAAGCATGATCCGGATGGATTTAAGCATAGCCACTGGAGAAAAGGTCTCGTCATAGTCCACACCTGGTCCTTGACGAAAACCCTTTGCTACAAGTCTATCTTTGAAAGTCTCCACTTTCCCATCTACACCAAGTTTTTTCTTGAAGATCCACTTGCTCCCAATGGGTTTTACCCCTTCAGGAGCAACTTCCAAAGTCCATACTTTGTTGGTGTACATGGATTCCATCTCGGACCGCATAGCATCCAGCCATTTCACTGAGTCCCTACTCGTGATGGCCTGCTCGAAGCTAGTTGGGTCATCATCCTCCATGATGCAATCCTCGCTCCCTCCATCCATGAGAAAACCGTAGTATCTCTCAGGTTGGCGAGGAACCCTACTAGATCGGCGGAGAGGCTGAGGTTCATTGGGATCTACTGAATCTTCTGGTTCCACTAAATCTTCAGTTACGGTTTGTGTATCTGGAACTTCTTCCAGCTCTACCACTAATTTCTTTTTCAAGGAATTCCTTTTCTAAAAAGGTGGCATATTGAGAAACAAACACCTTTTGTTCTTCAGCATGGTAGAAAAGATACCCTTGTGAATTCTTAGGATATCCCACAAACTTGCAAAGAACTGACCGTGCCTCGAGTTTGTCTGGATTTTGCCTTTTGACATAGGCCGGACAACCCCATATCTTAACTCGTTTAAAATATGGTCTCTTCCCACTCCATATCTCATATGGTGTGGTAGGTACAGATTTAGATGGAACTTGATTCAATAGGTATGTTGCTGTCTCCAGCGCATATCCCCAAAAGGAAATAGGTAACTCAGCTGTGCTCATCATCGAGCGCACCATATCTAATAGGGTGCGGTTTCTCCGTTCTAATACACCGTTGTGCTGTGGTGTATATGGAGGAGTCAGCTGAGAGAGAATCCCATTCTCTTTTAGGAAGTCCAGGAATTCATTGCTCAAGTATTCACCTCCTCGATCAGATCGAAGGATTTTAATACTTTTTCCGGTTTGGTTTTCGACTTCTTGTTTATATTCTCTAAATTTCTCAAAAGCTTCTGATTTGTGTTTCATCAGGAACACATATCCGAATCTAGAGAGATCGTCAGTGAATGTAATGAAGTATGAAGAACCATCCCTGGCATGTGTAGACATAGGACCGCATACATCACTATGTATCAGTCCTAAGAGTTCGGTAACTCTTTCTCCGTGTCCCGTAAACGGAGTTTTGGTCATCTTGCCTTTGAGACATGACTGGCAAGTGTCATAAGATGAAAATTCGAATGGTTTCAAATATCCATCCTTATGCAACTTAGCCAGTCGTGTCGCATTGATGTGACCCAGTCTACAATGCCACAAGAAGGATTCGTTCAGTTCAGAACTCTTTCTCTTGTGTGTGTTTGTTATGCTCAGAACAGTTGATTGGTTTAGAACATAAATGCCATTGCACAACGTGCCTGATCCAACCAACTTATGGTTACGGAAAATGTTCATAACATTGTCCTGTAATACAAAATTATATCCCTCTTTACTCAATAAAGAAACCGATATAATGTTGCATATCAGGTTCGGCATGTAATAGCATTCGTTCAGAACCAATGTAATACCAGTTGGTAATTCAAGGTGATATTCCCCGACAGTCTTAGCTGCAACAATTGCACCATTTTCAACTCTAATGTCTTTATCACCTTCTCCAAGTTCTCTACCTTTCCTAAGCCCATGTAACTGATTACATATATGGGATCCTGATCCGGTATCTAATACCCAGGACGTGGAGCAAATGGAGAAACAGTTCTCTGTAACGAACACACCCGAAGAAAATGCATCAACATGTACTTTCTTCATTTGGGTGGCATGGGAATCCTGGTATTCCCCTATATCCTGTTCAGTCCTATAACTCTTATAGGTAAGAACGGAACCAACGTTCCCCAGCACAGTATAACATGCGGGTTCTGTCAATACATCCATATTATTATCTTTATTAAGGCATGAAATGGTCGCTACCTGGAGAGAGAGAGAAGAAAACACTTTAGCGTATGCTCGTGCAAGATCAGATTGGTTATTATCTTATCTAATCAGGATGGCTCCCACTGTTTTTATCAAATCTTCCTTCAAACCCTAAAAGGAAAGACTAGCCGGGATTAATTACACATAACAAGTTCGCCAATCTTTCAGCTAGGCCAGTGTCGGTACTTTGAGGGAGGTCCCCCGTGCTTTCGCACGAACCTAATTACTGTAAACCTTGTTTTCCCAGAGGCGTAACCTCGTTAACACCTTTCTAGACACCTACTTGATCGGCTAATTGTAATGTGTAAAACTCTCCCAGGAGTAACTCTTACTCGTAGTGGGTATCGGGATCCAACTATCTCATAGAAGGTATGCAATCTCATTGCAAATTTCAACACTTGAAATTCCCGATAATATTTTGCCCCTAGCAGCTATATGACCTTAACATAGTCAACAAATCATAAGTGCTAGTCAAGTTCAACCCGTCATTTCCTGATTGAATTAAACCCACCCGCACGACCCTTAACATAGTCAACAAAGTCGCACGACTACCCTAATCCAATCTGCATCATATGCATAAGCAGATAAATACTGGTCAGCTACCGCACACTACGCCTTAACATAGTCAACAAACGTAGCACGAATACTAACTAGTACTTATCTGAAATGACTGAGGGCTACGACAGGTTTTTCTGAAAACCTATTGCGTAATGAACTTGATATCGTTGTAGAATCAAATGAAGTTTTGAAATGGAATGATTTTTGAGGCTTTTCTAGTTTTGCTAAAGGGGTCACTCCCGGTGAAGGGATCGTCGGCCCTTTCCTCGTCGAATGAGGTGCGGGACATATCATATATATCACTGTGCAAAGCAGAAACTATAGAAGCTATCAAAAATCAAACCGAGTATGTAGCATCTGCCAGTTATTGCTAAAGGAGTCACTCCCGGTGAAGGGATCTCGGTCCTTTCCTCATCGAATAAGGTGCAGGGTATATCATATATACCGCTATGCAAAGCAAGAACTGTAGCTACCTGTTTTATTTGAAATTTGATTCTACAACATCTTAGGTTTCTTTTCATTCATTAATCACATTAATGAAGTCCCATCATTTAAGTACCTAAACATCACAGATAAATACGACGTACACTTATGCCATCCGCATTCGCCTCGATGTCCCCTCGTGCACCGTTAGGTTAGGTAACTAACGGCAGAGCGGGGCAGGGCTAGCGCGGTTGCAAAACATAAGTAACGTCTATATAATATATCATATATACTATATACAGTATCTATCACAGAACATCACATGATCACATCACAGATATCGCAGCAGAAGAAACATATGAAATATTGGACATACTAGGACGACCGTGTTTTCAATACGAGCCAGTATAAAACACGGATTCCACGGTCGTGATGAATAGCCAATCCCACACCCCTAGACCCCTACGAGAGCGGCAAGCAACCCTGCCAATTCTAGGGTTAGGAGACCCGGACTCGACTCCTCGAGTTGGTCTCCCACTGGACCCCAGAACCCGGTTACTTGTGCTTCCCTCCTTGGGTCTATCCTAGTGAAGAAAAGTAAATAATATACAAAGGGTGACAGCTTCCGCAACCTGGAAGTGCCCCAAATAAAAGAATATTACATACAAGTTTTTACATGAATGAAAATGAAAAACACTCATCTCACATAAAAACCCCCGGCTATTCAAACACGACAATCCAATATGACATATCCAGCAACACATAATATCACATGTCATCAACGTAAGTAAATATGCGCATCCCAATTGTCGTTGACATATAGCAACGAAACGGCGATATCACATATTACACTTACGGTCACAGAAAAGAAAGTGTAAAACTACAACAGTTGGAATCCGCAACCTCTTTAGACATCACATGCCTAATCAAATGAAATACTTAGACATCACATGCCTAACAGTTATAAACCCCGCATTTTAGTCTCATTATCGAAAACTCTTTTCAATATCAAATGAAACTAAACCGCTAGATTTATAACATTCATTCAGTTATCTCATAACTGTTTGTGAATTCCAATTATTGTATCACATTCCAGATAAACAGAAAATGTTAAACTTTCCGATCGAACAGTCGAATACCCAAGTTTTCCCGATACAGCTCAACACATGAAATAAGTCTAACAACATTCAGTTCGTGCCTCAGTACCAACGGTCCAGCCGTAGAAGGGTCAAGCCAACGCCTCACATGTGGCACGCCGTACTGCCCCAAACCCGAAGGTTCAAAGGGCAGTTCAAGACGGTCACATAATCGAGTTAAGGTTTGTTGTCTTCTAGAGGGTCCATCGCGTTACTTGCACTACTTAGAACGTCGTTAAACTACGGAAAAATCCAACACTTGGAAATTTCCCGACAGGGGAAAAATTGGGTATTTATATCCGGTCGAACTTTTAACATATTCTAAAAATTATCCGGAAAACCACATAGACAAAATCTGATACCCCGATCGAAACACCGAATCCCCAAAACAACCCCAGAAAATTCAACTTTTGAATAAATATTAAAAATTCCCAGAAACCTCAGCATCTGAAACAATGAATTACTGTGCAAATTGTAATGGCTGACGTCATACTTTAGCCGCGGAACCGCCGCCTAAGCTGGCTTAGGCCGCGGTTCCGCCGCGTAGTATACTGTTCATTGGAAAAAAATTGCACCGTAATTCTTAGAATTCCCTACTGAATTTTTTAAGCATTTTTAATATGGAAAAATCTCAGATTTTAGAAAAAGTCCAGAGAGCACTTGGGTTTTAGGGTTTCGGGTTCGTTCGGGTTTCAAACGTCGTCTAGACTTCGCCTAAGGCTCTAGCTAGGCTCTAATACCACTGTAGGGTTCCTAGACACTCTCAAGAGGTCTCACAAGGCATCAACCATGCCAATTTCAAATTTTACGGTGCCGAGAAACCCTAGACTAGATCGTTGACTAGAAATTTAGGCGATAAACAGAACTAGTTAACATCTTAACTAAAGGAGAGAGGCTACAACCTTTGTAGATCCGGTTCTCCACTTCCTTAGCTCCACGTACGCGTCCTCTCGCTGTCCATCTCGAATCCCGAACTCAAACGTCGGCTTCATCGGAGAATTGGGCGGACTAGGTCGTCGGCTTCGTGCCGAAGATGATCTACGTCGAGGTTTCACAAGTTCAAGCTCCGACTTCACCAAGTTGTGAAACTTGTGAAGAAAACACCCAAAACAACTTGGCAAGAGGTAGAGGGTGAAGAAATAGGAGGTGGGTTCACTTTGAAATTGGATTTCTCACTTTAGATCTCAAGTTGCCATTGATGGCATCAAGTTTTCTATCTTGAAGAAGAAGATGAAGAAGGAGATAGAATATGATAAGTGTTGAATTAAAATGAAAAATAATTCAATACTTATCATAAGCAAACCATAGTTGAGTGTAGAGAATAGACCATGGTTACTTGGATGGGTTAGGGTTAAGCATGAAGACAAGAATGGTTAAGAAGTCAAAGCTTCATAAAGCTTCAACTAAAAACAAACATAGTCACCATTCTTATCTAAATCATTTCCAAATAAATAAATAAACAAATAAATAAATAAATGAATATGCAAAACCCTAATTATCAAATTAACCATGGTTTAATTCTATACACTTAACTAAATGATCAAGCATCATCAAACATGATACAAATATGTGCACAAAAGTATATCACATATACTTCTTGCACATCAAGTGAGAAAATCCATATAAAGTGAACTAATACTAGCTAATGCAAAGTAATATATCAAATATATAATTATACATTAAATCATTAAATCAACACTTGACTTAACGATCCGGTCATATCGCATATAACCGACTAGTATTCTATGTATCGGCTTATCGAATCAATGATTCGATAACTAGGTCATATCGAATATAACCAATCGATACATCCATCGCGAGAATGAAATACGGTATCACATACACGCATTATTCTCGGTCCTGCACATATCTCATATGCGCTCCTATTTCGTTTCGCTTGAGCCAGGAAACCTCTGTGTAGGACTCTAAAGACTCGTCAATACGCCGGTAGCAGATGATGATCATATCAAGCACCCACAAGCCGCAAGCGGTCTGCCAAACGTAACGGCCATCCGGGTATTGAGCGATCAGAAGATCGACGAGCTAGCCCACTCACACTCCTGTGAATCCAACCAGTAACACTTACCGTACAGTCCGGTCTGTTCGTCTGATATGTCGCATATCAAGTCTATGGGTGGTAAATGCCAGACCCCAATAACCGATAAGTCGTGCCGATGTGAGGCTCATAACGGGTCGAGAAACTACTGGTAACACTTACCAGCAAATCTCTGATCAGCCCTAGCCAGGGACTTCCCTGTTACGGCCAATCGAGCACTGCGCAACATCAACCCCCAATACCGGGAGAGACGAAACCCCTCCTATCGCTCATTGCCTCCATGTGACTCGGGACTGTACCCAAAGACCACCGTTTTGCACGCCCTCATGGACGTGGTAAGGTGGAGATCAAAGCACAGTGGGAGTCACACAAGACTCTATGACGATCTCGGGTCTACAGACTAACCTGTACAAGTGTCACCTGAGAACTGCCATCTGACGTGAGGTATAATACCATCTGGGATTTCTCGGCGAGACCGTCCAGTGTACCCAGTCTCCACTGAGCACCCGTATACCATCTCTGATGTCAAACATCAATGGATATGGGATCATCCATCGCCCATCTCATGGGTCGAGAAGCGTATACGCTAGTCTACACTGGTATATCGATGCCCTGTCTCGATACACCCATGACTAGGGACCTTGAAGGATGTACTTATGGACTACCATGTCCCCACTAGTATGATCTGCATCATAGTCCAGGTAATCAAGTACACATCCTAAGGGCTTTACCAACATGTAACTATAAGACAGTTTAAAGAGACAAGTGTACATGTTAAGATAAAGAGTAACCAGATAGCATACTATCATATCGAGCAAGAAAGTCATCTCTATATATGTCCAAGCATCCAATATAATATACATCATCTGTACAATACTGGCCTCTAGGGCATACATACAACTAACAACAATATACATCCAATATACAGTAATGGCTTCTAGGGCATACATATAACTAACAACATAGACTTACAGTGTTATCAGAGCCTAGCTAAACAACAACTAACATGTTAGAAAAGTATTTAGAACTTCGATCCCGAAAAAATTTGCAAAAAACATCAAAATCTAGTGTTTTCTGCCGATTTTAAAAACAGGTCTATAAATATTTTCAGAGACCTGAAAAATACATGCATGGTTTTTTAAGGACACTCAAGAAAAACGAGCTCGTGACACGGTCAGACAGCCGCGGAAGCACGGCAAAACCATGCGTTTCGCCGCGGATCCGCGGCCGAGTCGTTTCAGAGTCAACTCGTTTTTCCTGCAGAATGTCCAGCTTGATATTTTGTGATTTTTCAGATGCTTTGTTTCTGCCCAGATTCTTCTGAGAACAGTGTTGTATTTGGGGTAGTTTCAGATTGGAATATTGATCGAAATTCTATAAACATTAGCTAATTGATTATATCTGTAATGTGATATATGTACTGAAAGTCGACTAATCGCTATACGTCGATTAGTGGGGGTTGTACATATCTGTGATCTGTGATGTTGGATTGTGTATATGAACATGTTAGATTGTCGCGGATGAATAGCCGGGTTGTAAGATGAGTGTTTATTTATCTTTCATTTGATGTAAATTGTAAATTGATGTAATATTATTTTTTGGTCGCACATCCGGGTTGAGCTTGCAGCCACCATTGTATATTATTTCTTTTACTGTTTTTTCTCCTAGGATAGACCCAAGGTGGGGTGCACAAACTACCGGGAACTTTGAAGTGCTGAGTGGCCTACTCACATCGTTGAGGGAGGCTGCTTCACTTCGGGTATTTGGCGGGTAGTTTGCCGCACCCGTAGGGGTCTAGGGTGGGGTTTGGCTTTTCATCGCGACCGTGTAATCCGTCTTTCGTTGCAGGCTCGAACGAAACGCGGATTCCTAGCATATCCAATGTGTTCATCTGTGATCTGGAATAGCTATCATTGCGTCTGACAAATGAATATATCTATATATGATATCCAGTAGGCGTTGGCTATGTTTTGCATCCGCGCTAGTCCAGCCCCCGCTCTATCGTTAGTTAAGTAACCTAACGGGTGATGACGGGGCCCCGTGGCGAATGCGGATGGCATAAGCGTGTGTCATATTTTCGTTGTTTTCTGCAATGGTAGGATTAATTGATGGGACGCATTAAATTAATGCAAAGAAAATAAACCAAAGTTTAATCGTTGGAACAATTTCAAAACCACTCGGTTTTTCCCAAAACAGAAAACTTTTAAAAACACGGAGCTTAAACCACTCCTTTTAAAAGCTATCATGTTTCTTCGATTATATCAAGTTCACTACGTCCACGGTTTCGCCAAAACCATTCATAACCCTCCGTCATTTCATATGGATAGTCAATAGTATTCAAGCTATGTTTGTTGACCAAAGTCAAGGCATAGTGATTGGTAGCTATTGGATATTCATAGATAGATGCGTTGGTTTGGGAAAGTCGTGCGGCTTTATTGGCCAAAGTCAAGGGTAGGTACGGGTTGGTTCAAATTAACCTGGAAAATGACGGGTAGAACTTGACATGTGACTTATGATTTGTTGGCCAAAGTCAAGGCCATACGAGCATGAGGCAAAAATCCACATCGGGAGTTTCTAAAGAAACTGAAACTTGCTAGTGCTGCATACCATTTGGAATGTGATGATCTTGGTAGGATTCCTTCAGCTTTATCACACGATGATATTTGGATCTCAATCATACTATGAGTATATGCTACTCCTCGGGACACTTTCTCACATAACGATCAATGCTATAAACTAAGTAGGTGTCAAGAAAGGTGTTAGCGGGGCTACGCCCACAAGGAAAAGAGTTTATTTAATTAAGGAACTTCGCGAAAGCGTCGTAAAACCTCCCTCGAAGTACCGACACCGGCCTGGCTGAACGGTTAAGCAAGTATTGTACGGTAAGATCGATCCCGACTAATTTTTCTTTTATGGTTTGAGGAAGGATTCGAGAAATAGTGGGAGCCATCTTGTTTAGACAAACTAAAAACCACTCTAAACTTGCAAGAGCATCATGCTAAAGTGTTTCTTCTCTCTCCCCTAATTGCAGCGACTAAACATCATGACCGGCCTTAAGTTACTATTAGATAAAAATATACTGACAGGGCCAAACTATAAAGATTGGCTCAGGAATGTCAAAATGGCAATCACTTATGACAAGTTTGGGTATATCCTTACCACTAAAGCCCCCGCCGTCCCAGGTCCAGAATCCAGTGTCGCGGATAAAGAAATCAGTAAGACCTGGGAGATTGACTGCGCGAAGGCCAAGTGCCTTGTGCTTGCCTCTATGGACAATGAACATCAGAGGAGGCACGAGAATATGGACCTTGAATCCATATTTCTCCATACTAAGGAACTATATGGAGAGAAATCCCGTATCGCCATATACGAAACCTCGAAAAAGCTGTTTCATGCGAGGTTGGCCGTCGGATCATCTATAGCGGAACACGTGCTTAAGATGATTGGCTACATTGAGGAGCTCGCGGACCTAGGGACCACATTAGAGAACGAGCTCTACAATTACTTGATTCTCCAGTCCCTTCCATCCACCTACGCCCAGTTTATCCTGAACTTCAGCATGCAAGGAAAAGAAGTTGAACTTCCGGAACACCTCAACATGTTGAGGAGTGCAGAGGGCACCCTATAGAAAGTCAGGGAAACACCCGCTTTGTTTGTTGGAGGAGCTTCCTCTTCTAGTTCCAAGGCGAAAGATAAAGGAAAGAATAAGAAGGCCCCCACCAAACCAAGGGGCGGTGTTAGTAAGGTGGAAGCCAAGGGAAAGGCAAAGGTAGTGGGACAGATTGTGGGGAAGGAAGAATGCTTTTATTATCACAAGAAAGGACACTGGAAGAAAGATTGCAGGGCTTGGAAAGCCAAGAACCAGGACCCGAAGCAAGTTGTGGCTTCGGCTTCAGGTGTGATGTTATTGAAAACTGTCTATCAATCAACTCTACTTCCTGGGTATTGGATACCGGATCAGGATCTCATATCTGTAATTCTTTACAGGCACTGAGAAGGCGTAGAGCTTTGAAGGAAGGTGATATGACCCTCAGAGTTGTAAACGGTGCAAGAATGGATGCTAAGTCTATGGGGGACTATCACTTAGGGTTGACAGATGGACATGTTTTGGTTTTGTGCAACTGTTCTTTTGTACCTAGTTCGACTTGTAATATCATATCTGTATCTTTAATGTCTAAAGAAAGTTATGATTTTGCATTTGTAAGCAATGTTGTAAACATTCACCTTAATCATGTTTTGATTTGGTCGGGTACATTAAGCAACGGTATATACGTATTAAACCAACCGCAGATTTTCAATATCTAGAATACACACAAAAGAAAGTCTTCAGAAATAAATCAAGCTTTCCTATGGAATTGTAGACTGGGTCACATCAATGAGACAAGGTTAACTATGTTACATAAAGAAGGATATTTGGATCCGTTCGAATATCAATCATATGCAACCTGTCAATAATGTCACAAAGGAAAGATGACAAAGACTCCGTTCACTGGACACGGAGTAAGAGCGAGCGAGCTCTTGGAACTTGTGCAAAGCGATGTATGCGGTCCAATGTCTACACATGCGCGAAGTGGTTATTCTTACTTCATTACTTTTACAGATGATTTTTCAAGGTATGGACATGTATTCTTAATGAAGCATAAATCTGAAGCCTTTGAAAGATTCCAGGAATACAAGAATGAAGTAGGAAAACAAACAGGCAAAAGTATCAAGACACTGAGATCCGATCGAGGTGGTGAATGTTAGTGTATATGCCCTAGAGGCCATTACTGTATCATACTAGTTTGTATATTACTTAATGGAAGCTTGGGATATTCACCTTGTATATACAATCTTGCTCAAAATAGTAGTATGCTACTTGGTTTGTTTCTACTTCAATGTGTACATGTGTTTATTTTAGTATATCGCCTATACACATTAGTGGAGCCTTTAGGATCTTTGCTTGATTACCAGCGTTGTGATGGCAGTCACACTAGTGGGGCTGGGTAATCTATAAGCACATCCTTATGCAGGTCCCTGGTCGCAGGACTATCGAGACAGGGCATCGATACTCCGGAGTAGACTAGCGCATGCGCTTCTCATCCCAGTGTGGGAGACGGTCTGTCCCACAGCCGTCGATACGTCGTACTTGAGATAGTATGCGGGTGCTCGTTGGGTTATGAGTACACTGGACAAGACTCGTCGGGAACTGACTAGTTGGTATTATGCCTATCGTCAGTTATCAGTTCCCAGGTGACATGAGTATAGCTTAGTCCGCTGACTTGACACTGTCACTTCGCCTCGAGTGTGTTCCTACTGTACTTTGATTACTACCCTACCACGGCTCAAAGGAGTCGTGCAAACAGGTGGTAGTTGGGTGCAGTCCTGAAGCACTTGGAGGCAGTGACGGTTAGACAGGATTCGTCTCTCCCGGTATTGGGGGTTGACATCGCGCTGTGTCTAGGAGAGCCATTACACGAGTAGTCCCTGGCCAGGGCAAACGAGATATACTGGTAGGCTTCCAGTATTATCTCAGGGTGTTTTGGGCTTCACTCCGACACAACTTGTACCGCTATTAGGGGACTGACGTTTACCGCCCCCTAGGCCCGCCATGCGATGTATCAGACGAACAGACCGGACTGTACGGAGAATGTCACATTCAGGCCCAGTAGGAGTTCAGATGGGTTTCGCCTCGTCAGTCTTCTTGTCGGCATCTACCTGGGGACCGTTACGCACAGCTAGTGCCGCTTGCGGTCTGTGGTTAAACCCACTGCCAGCGTGGTGTCGAGTCTTTAGAGTCCCACACAGAAAGCTATTCGCCTTTAGGCAAAAGAGTAGAGGTCGCATGGTTTTGCGACAGGTCGCATGGTTTTACGACAGGGTTCGGTCACATCCATGCACTTATGCACGTACAGTGTCCGGACAGTTTACACTAGCGGGCTTTGGTTTAAGCCAGATCCTAGTGTACCTTTTGGGATTGGTTTTATCCAATTTGCATCCGTGTTCCTCGGAACGCGGATGCGGGTGTGTATGCACAGTTGACGGAGAGACAGAGGCAGAGGATTCTCATTAGGGTTGTTGACCGTTGACCGTTGACTATTGACTTTTTGCTCAACCCTAATGAGAATATGATATGTGATTAACAGTTATATTAATTAAGTATTATGGTGACATGGTTGTTGAGGGATTGACTTTGTTGACTTGTTGACTTTTGTTGACTTGTTGACTTTGTTGACCGGTTGACTGGGCTTGACTAGTTGACCATCATGATAACTGTAGCTATCATTTCATGGCAAAGACTTTTGCTTGCTTGCTCTTTTGTGCAAAATGAGTGCATGAAATGATATGGCTATGGTTGCTTAAACCATCACATAATACTTGATTGATATGAGGTGTTATGATTGTTTTGGATTATGAGAGCAAAATGAGAAAAGTCTTCTCTCATTCTTTCATGCTCATTCTCTCTCTTGTTCTTGAGCTCTCATCTCCTCCTCTTGCTCTCCCTCTCTTAACTCTATGGTTCACTTGTCTCATGAGTTGATAACCAAGAACCATAGATAAAATCCCATACAAACTCTTCTCTACTCACTCTAGTTCACAAGGTTTAGCAAACCGAGTGAACTAGTTTCTTCAAAGTTCGAAGAAGGAGCCAAAGGTTGAAGCTTTCAGGTGGATCTATCTTCGGCGCAAGGTGGACCATCGAAGCTTGAAGACGAAGGAGTTCGAGAAAAAGAAAGGTTTAACCCCCTAACCGAGTAGTTAGCAACTCGTAGTTAGGTTGTTAGTTAGATGTTTAACAAAGATCCGGGTCTTTAAGTCCATGTTACCACCTCTAAGAAAATTGTTTTTCACCAAATTCCGCATGCCCGAAAGTACCGGGAGAGGTAGCATGGACTTACAGTGAATACTTGAGTGCCGAGTTCCTGAATTACCTAAAAGAGAATTGGATTCTCTCTCAACTTACTCCTCCATACACACCACAACACAATGGTGTATCGGAGAGACGGAACCGAACCCTATTGGATATGGTACGTTCCATGATGAGTAACGCTGAGTTACCGCGATCTTTTTGGGGATATGCACTAGAATCAGCTGCATATCTTTTGAACCGAATTCCAACTAAGTCAGTGCCTACCACACCATATCAGATGTGGAGTGGGAAGAAACCCTATCTTAAACACATTAAGACATGGGGATGTCCAGCTTTTGTCAAAAAGCAGCATACGGACAAACTCGAGGCACGCTCAGTACAGTGCAAGTTTGTAGGATATCCAAAGAACTCTAAGGGATATTTCTTCTATTACGCAGAGGAACAAAAGGTATTTGTTTCTCGTCATGCCTGCTTCTTGGAAACTGAATTTTTGGAAAATCAGATAAGTGGAAGCACAATAGAACTGGAAGAAATTCCAGAACCACGAGCTATTACTGAAAGCTTAGTAGAACCAGAAGGTTCGAAAGGACAGGGCATTCCTGCACCGCTCCACAGGAGTAGTAGGCTTTCTCATCCACCTGAGAGATACTACGGTTTTCTCATAGACGGGGATAGAGAGGATTTTATCATTGATAATGATGAGCCGACTAGTTTCCAGCAGGCCATTCAGAGCACTGACTCGGTAAAATGGCTGGATGCAATGCGGACCGAGATGGAGTCCATATACACCAACAAAGTATGGACTTTGGACGTTGCACCAGAAGGGGTAAAACCAGTAGGCTGCAAATGGATCTTCAAAAGGAAGATTGGTGTAGATGGACAGGTTGAGACCTATAAGGCTAGACTTGTTGCAAAGGGTTTTCGTCAAAGACCTAGTTTGGACTATGAGGAAACCTTTTCTCCAGTGGCTATGCTCAAATCCATTCGGATTCTTCTTTCCATTGCTGCCTTCCATGATTATGAGATTTGGCAGATGGACGTAAAAAGCGCTTTTCTAAATGGTAATTTAGAGGAGTGTGTCTATATGGACCAGCTAAAGGGTTTCATTAAGAGTGGGAGCAGCGGGAAGGTGTGCAAGTTGCTTAAGTCCATTAATGGACTGAAGCAGGCATCGCGGAGTTAGAAAATCTGTTTTGATGAGACGGTCAAAGAATTTGGCTTTATCAAAAATCCAAATGAACCATGTATTTATAGTAAGATTGTAGCGCGAACTGTCGTATTCCTCATTTTATACATGGATGACATTCTCTTGATAGGAAATGACATTCCTATGCAACAATCTGTCAAAGGGTTCTTGTCATACAGGTTCCCCATGAAAGACCTGGGTGATGCCTCTTACATTCTGGGGATCCGGATCTATCGTGATAGGTCCAAAAGGATTTTAGGACTTTCACAGTCCAGGTACATCGACACCATACTAAAAGGATTCAGTATGGAAGATTCCAAGCGCGGTAATTTACCGTATTGTCACGGGATCACCCTCTCCAAAGAGATGTCTCCCAAGACTGATTTGGAAAGGGATCGCATGTCTATTATATCCTACGCCTCTGCGGTAGGCTCTATAATGTATTCGATGTTATGTACCAGATCAGATGTAGCTTATGCACTGAGTGTAGTAAGCCGGTATCAGTCAAACCCTGGGGACAAACACTGGATAGCGGTAAAGAACATTCTGAAGTACCTGAGAAGGACTAAGGATATGTTTTTGTTTTACGGCGGAAAAGACCTCTAGATCGAGGCCTTTGCTGACTCCAGCTTCCAGAGAGATAAGGAAGACTCCAAATCCATGTCAGGTTATGTCTTTACTCTCAATGGAGGGGCGGTGTGTTGGAAGAGTTCCAAACAGGAAACCGTTGCTGACTCGACAATGGAAGCGGAATATATCGCAGCATCTGTTGTCGCAAAAGAAGCCGTCGGGATGAGGAAGTTCTTGACAGAACATCAGCTGGTTCCGTCTATTATTGATCCAATACCTCTGTATTGTGACAACAACGGGGTTATAACTTTAGCAAAGGAACCCAGGTCCCATCAGAAGTCCAGACACATATTGAGGCGGTATCACCTGATCAGGGAGATTGTGGATCGCCGGGAGATCGAGGTTCGGAGGGTTGCTACAGAAGATAACACTGCAAATCCATTCCTCAGACGCAGTTAAAGAGGCTATTCGAGATGATAGGTCTACGATATGCCAGCACATGGCCTTAGTGCAAGTGGGAGATTGTTATTGTGATATGCTCTAGAGGCCATTATTGTATAGTACTAGTTTGTATATTACATTTTGGAAGTTTGGGATATATACACGGATTGACATTCTTGCGCAACATGGTAGTATGCTACTTGGTTTGTATCTATCTTAATATATGTATGTGTTTCTTTTGACATATTGCTAATACATATTGATAGAGCACTTAGGATCTTTTGCTTGACTACCGACGTTGTGATGGCAGTCACACTAATGGGGGCTGGGTAGTCTATAAGCACATCCTTATACAGGTCCCTTGTCATAGGATTATCGAGATAGGGCATCGATACTCCAGAGTAGACTAGTGTATACGCTTCTCATCCCAGGAGGGGAGATGGTCTGTCCCACAGCCATCAGTACGTCGTACTGGAGATAGTATGCAGGTGCTCGTTAGGTTACGAGTACACTGGACAAGACTCGCTAGGAACTGTTGGTTGGTATTATACCTATCGTCAGTTATCAGTTCCCAGGTGACATGAGTACAGCTTAGTCCGTTGACTTGACACTGTCACTTCGCCTTGAATGTGTTCCCACTGTTCTTAGATTACTACTCTACCACGGCTCTATTGAGTCGTGCAAACAGGTAGTAGTTGGGTGCAGTCCCGAAGCACTTGGAGGCAGTGACGGTTAGACATAATTCGTCTCTCTCGGTATTGGGAGTTATTATCGCGCTTTGTCTAGGAGAGCCATTACACAAAGTCCCTGGCAAGGGCAAGCGAGATTTACTGGTGGTGTTTCCAGCATTTTCTTAGGGTGTTCTGGGCTACACTCCGACACGACTTGTACCGCTATTAGGGGACTGACGTTTACCGCCCCCTAGGCCCGACATGCGATACTCTCAGACTAACAGACCGGACTGTACGGAGATTGTCACATTCAGGCTCAGTAGGAGTTCGTATGGGTTCACCTCATCGGTCTTCTTATCGGCATCTACCTGGGGACTGTTACGTACAGCTAGTACCGCTTGAGGCCTATGGTTAAACCCACTGCCAGCGTAGTTTCGAGTCTTTAGAGTCCCATACAGAGGGTTGTTCACCTTTGGGCAAAACAGAGTAGAGGTCGTATGGTTTTACGACGGGGTTCGTTCACATACGCGCACTTGTGCACGTTTGGTGTCCGGGAAGTTATTACTAGTGGGCTTTGGTTTAAGCCAGATCCTAGTATTTGTTTTGGGATTGGTCTTGTCTCATTTTATTTGTGTTTCTTTGGAACATGAATGCGGGTACGTTCGTACAGTTGACAGAGGCGGAGAGGGAGAAACCTCATTAGGGTTTTTGACCATTGACTTTTTCAAAACCCTAATGAGAATGAGAAATATGATTAATAATACTAATTAAGGATAATTGTGTCATGGTTAGGGTTGGGTTGACCATTTGACTTGTTGACTTTCATTTACCTTGATATTTTCTTTTGTTAAGCAAAAGATGCTTCTTGAAGCTTGCTTAGCATTAAATGTGAAATGATAATGGTCAAATCAACTAACCATCACAATTTTCTTAATTATTATTATTATTATCATATATCTCTAATATGAGAGCAAGGTTCATTCTTGACTCTCATTCTCTCATATGTTTTCTCTCTCATGGTTTGCTCTCCCTCTTCCTCTCTCTTAAAAGCTTAAGTGTTTCATGTGTTGAAAATCCAAGCTTTGAGACTAAACCACCAAAATACTCCTCTACTCACTCTAGGGTTCTTAGTCTAGCAAGCCAAGCACTCTAGTTACTTCTTTGTTGAGGTAGGAGCTCAAGTTAGAGGCCTTCGGGTGGATCTTTCTATAGCAAGGAGAAGACGAAGAGGAGAAGCCGTCTACACCACTCAAAGGAGCATACAAGAATGGGATGCAACACAAGAAGAGAAGGAGTTCAAGAACTAGGTATAACCTTCTAACCTAGTAGTTAGAACTTGTAGATAGTTTGTTAGTTCATGTTTAGCAAAGATCCTTCATGGTATGTCTATGTTTCCTTGTGATAAAAATTTGATTTTTACTCTTTCCGCCTCCCCGTAAGTACCGGGGTGGGTAACATCGTCTTACAGTGGTATTAGAGCCTCGATAAACAACAACTAACATGTTAGCAAAGTATTTAGAACTTCGATCCCGAAAAAAATCGCAAAAAACATCAAAATCTAGTGTTTTCTGCCGATTTTAAAAACAGGTCTAAAAATATTTTCAGAGACCTGAAAAATATGTGCAGGGTTTTCTAAGGACACTCAAGCAAAACGAGCTCGTGACTCGGTCAGACAGCCGCGGAAGCGCGGCGAAACCATGCGTTTCGCCACGGATCCGCGGCCGAGTCGTCTCTGAGTCAACTCGTTTTTCCTGCAGAATGTCCAGCTTGATGTTTTGTGATTTTTCAGATGCTTTGTTTCTGCCCAGATTCTTCTGAGAACAGTGTTGTATTTGGGGTAGTTTCAAATTGGAATATTGATCGAAATTCTATAAACTTTAGCTAATTGATTATATCTGTAATGTGATATATGTACTGAACGTCGACTAATCGCTATACGTTGATTAGTGGGGGTTGTAGATATCTGTGATCTGTGATGTTGGATTGTGTATATGAACTTGTTGGATTGTCACGGATGAATAGCCAGGGTTGTGAGATGAGTGTTTATTTATCTTTCATTTGATGTAAATTGTAAACTGCTGTAATATTATTTTTTGGTCGCACATCCGGGTTGAGGTTGTAGCCACAATTATATATTATTTCTTTTACTGTTTTTCTCCTAGGATAGACCCAAGGTAGGGTGCACAAACTACCGGGTACATTGAAGTGCTGAGTGACCTTCTCACGTCGTCGAGGGAGGCTGCTTCACTTCGAGTATTTGGCGGGTAGTTTGCCGCACCCGTAGGGGTCTAGGGTGGGGTTTGGCTATTCATCGCGACCGTGTAATCCGTCTTTCGTTGCAGGATCGAACGAAACGCGGATTCCTAGCATATCCAATGTGTTCATCTGTGATCTGGAATGGGTATCATTGCGTCTGACGAATGCATATATCTATATATGATATCTAGTAGGCGTTGGTTACGTTTCGCATCCGCGCTAGTCCAGCCCCCGCTCTGTCGTTAGTTACGTAACCTAACAGGTGATGACGGGGCCCCGTGGCAAATGCGGATAGCATAAGCGTGTGTCATATTTTCGTTGTTTTCTGCAATGGTAGGATTAATTGATGGGACACATTATATTAATGCAAAGAAAATAAACAAAAGTTAAATCGTTGGAACAATTTCAAAACCACTCGGTTTTTCCCAAAACAGAAAACTTTTAAAAACGCGGAGCTTAAACCACCCCTTTTAAAATCTATCAGGTTCCTTCGATTATATCAAGTTTACTACGTTCACGGTTTCGCCAAAACCATTCGTAGCCCTCCGTCATTTCATATGGATAGTCAATAGTATTCAAGCTATGTTTGTTATCCAAAATCAAGGCATGGTGATTGGTAGCTATTGGATATTCATAGATAGATGCGTTGGTTTAGGACAGTCGTGCTATTTTGTTGGCCAAAGTCAAGGGTATGTACGAGTGGGTTCAAATTAACCTGGAAAATGACGGGTAGAACTTGACATGTGACTTATGATTTGTTGGCCAAAATCAAGGTCATAAGAGCATGGGGCAAAAATCCACATCGGGAGTTTCTAAAGAAACTGAAACTTGCTAGTGTTGCATACCATTTGGAGTGTGATGATCTTGGTAGGATTCCTTCAGCTTTATCACACGATGATATTTGGATCTCGATCCTACTGTGAGTATATGCTACTCCTCGGGAAACTTTCTTACTTAACGATCAATGCTATAAACCAAGTAGGTGTTTAGAAAGGTGTTAGCGGGGCTACGCCCACAGGGAAAAGAGGTTATTTAATTAAGGAACTTCGCGAAAGCGTCGTAAAACCTCCCTCGAAGTACCAACACCATCCTGGCTGAACGGTTAAGCAAGTATTGTATGGTAAGATCGATCCCGACTAATTCTTCTTTTATGGTTTGAGGAAGGATTCGAGAAACAGTGGGAGCCATTCTGTTTAGACAAACTAAAAACCACTCTAAACATGCAAGAGCATCATGCTAAAGTGTTTCTTCTCTCTCTCCTAATTGCAGCGACTAAACATCATGACCGGCCTTAAGTTACTATTAGATAAAAATATACTGACAGAACTAAACTACAAAGATTGGCTCAGGAATGTCAAAATGGCAATCACTTATGACAAATTGGGGTATCTCCTTACCACTAAATCCCCCGCCGTCCCAGGTCTAGAATCCAGTGGCGCGGATAAGGAAATCCGTAAGACCCGGGAGATTGACTGCGCGAAGGCCAAGTGTCTCGTGCTTGCCTCTATGGACAATGAACATCAGAAGAGGCACGAGAATATGGACCTAGAATAGATATTTCTCCATACTAAGGAACTATATGGAGAGCAATCCCGTATCTCCAGATACGAAACCTCGAAAAGGTTGTTTCAAGCGAGGTTGGCCATCGGATCATCTGTAGCGGAACACGTGTTTATGATGATTGGCTACATTGAGGAGCTCGCGGACCTCGGGACCACGTTAGAGAACGAGCTCTACAATAACTTGATTCTCCAGTTCTTTCCTTACACCTACGCCCAGTTTATCCTGAACTTCAACATGCAAGGAAAAGAAGTTGAACTTCCGGAACTCCTCAACATATTGAGGAGTGCAGAGGGCACCCTATAGAAAGTCAGGGAAACACCCGCTTTGTTTGGTGAAGGAGCTTCCTCTTCTAGGTCCAAGGTGAAAGACAAAGGAAAGAAGAAGAAGGCCCCCACCAAACCAAGGGGCGGTGTTAGTAAGGTGGAAGCTAAGTGAAAGGCAAAGGTAGCGGGACAGATTGTGGGGAAGGAAGAATGCTTTTATTGTCACAAGAAAGGACACTGGAAGAAAGATTGCAGGGCTTGGAAAGCCAAGAACCAGGACCCGAAGCAAGTGGTGGCTTCGGCTTCAGGTGTGTATGTTATTGAAAACTATCTGTCAATCAACTCTACTTCCTGGGTATTGGATACCGGATCAGGATCTCATATCTGTAATTCTTTGCAGGAACTGAGAAGGCGTAGAGCTTTGAAGGCAGGTGATATGACCCTCAGAGTTGCAAACGGAGCAAGCATGGATGCGAAGTCCGTGGAGGACTATCACTTAAGGTTGACAGATGGACATGTTTTAGTTTTGCGCAACTGTTCTTTTGTACCAAGTTCGACTTGTAAATTCATATCTGTGTCTTTAATGTCTAAAAAAGGTTATGATTTTTCATTTTTAAGCAATGTTGTAAACATTCACCTTAATCATGTTTTGATTGGATCGGGTATATTAAGCAACGGTATATACGTATTAAACCAACCGCGGATTTTCAATATCCAGAATACACACAAAAGAAAGTCTCCAAAAATAAATCATGCTTTCTTATGGCATTGTAGACTGGGTCACATCAATGAGACAAGGTTAACTAAGTTAAATAAAGAAGGATATTTGGATCCGTTCGAATATCAATCATATGCAACTTGTCAATCATGTATCAAAGGAAAATTGACAAAGAATCCGTTCACTGGACATGGAGTAAGAGCGAGCTCTTAGGACTCGTACACAGCGATGTATGTGGTCCAATGTCTACACATGCGCGAAGTGGTTATTCTTACTTCATTACTTTTACGAATGATTTTTCAAGGTATGGACATGTCTTCTTAATGAAGCATAAATCTGAAGCCTTTGAAAGATTCCAGGAATACAAGAATGAAGTAGAAAAACAAACAGGCAAAAGTATCAAGACAGTGAGATCCGATCGAGGTGGTGAATACTTGAGTACCGAGTTCCTAGATTACCTAAAAGAGAATGGGATTCTCTCTCAACTTACTCCTCTATACACACCACAACACAATGGTGTATCGGAGAGACGGAACCGAACCCTGTTGGATATGGTACATTCCATGATGAGTAACGCTAAGTTACCGCGATCTTTCTGGGGATATGCTCTAGAATCAGCTGCATATCTTTTGAACCGAATTCCAACTAAGCCAGTGCCTACCACACCATATCAGATGTGGAGTGGGAAGAAACCCTATCTTAAACACATTAAGACATAGGGATGTCCAGCTTTTGTCAAAAAGGAGCATACGGACAAACTCGAGGCACGCTCAGTACAGTGAAAGTTTATGGGATATCCAAAGAACTCTAAGGGATATTTCTTCTATTACGCAGAGGAACAAAAGGTATTTGTTTCTCGTCATGCTTGCTTCTTGGAAACTGAATTTTTGGAAAATCAGATAAGTGGGAGCACAATAGAACTGGAAGAAATTTCAGAACCATGAGTTATTACTGAAAGCTTAGTAGAACCAGAAGGTTCGAAAGGACAAGACATTCCTGCGCCGCTCCGCAGGAGTAGTAGGTTTTCTCATCCACCTGAGAGATACTACGGTTTTCTCATAGACGGGGATAGAGAGGATTTCATCATTGATAATGATGAGCCGACTAGCTTCCAGCAGGCCATTCAGAGCACTGACTCGGTAAAATGGCTGGATGCAATGCGGACCGAGATGGAGTCCATGTACACCAACAAAGCATGGACTTTGGACGTTGCACCAGAAGGGGTAAAACCCGTAGGCTGCAAATGGATCTTCAAAAGGAAGATTAGTGTAGATGGACAGGTTGAGACCTATAAGGCTAGACTTGTTGCAAAGGGTTTTTGTCAAAGACCTGGTTTGGACTATAAGGAAACCTTTTCTCCAGTGGCTATGCTCAAATCCATTAGGAACCTTCTTGCCATTGTGCCTTCCACGATTATGAGATTTGGCAGATGGACATAAAAAGCGCTTTTCTAAATGGTAATTTAGAGGAGTGTGTCTATATGGACCAGCCAGAGGGTTTCATTCAGAGTGGGAGCAGCGGGAAGGTGTGCAAGTTGCTTAAGTCCATTTATTGACTGAAGCAGGCATCGCGGAGTTGGAACATCTGTTTTGATGAGACGGTCAAAGAATTTGGCTTTATCAAAAATCCAGATGAACCATGTATTTATAGTAAGATTGTAGCGCGAACTGTCGTATTCCTCGTTTTATACGTGGATGGCATTCTCTCTATAGGAAATGACATTCCTATGCTACAATCTGTCAAAGGGTTCTTGTCACACAGGTTCTCCATGAAAGACCTGGGTGATGCCTCTTACATTCTGGGGATCCGGATCTATCGTGATAGGTCCAAAAGGATATTAGGACTTTCACAGTCCAGGTAAATCGACACGATATTGAAAAGATTCAGTATGGAAGATTCCAAGCGCGGTAATTTACCGGCTTATCACGGGATCACCCTCTCCAAAGAGATGTCTCCAAAGACTGATTTGGAAAGGGATCGCATGTCTATTATACCCTACGCCTCTGCGGTAGGCTCTATAGTGTATGCAATGTTATGTACCAGACCAGATGTAGCTTATGCACTGAGTGTAGTAAGCCAGTATCAGTCAAACCCTGGGGAGAAACACTGGATAGCGGTAAAGAACATTCTGAAGTACCTGAGAAGGACTAAGGATATGTTTTTGGTTTACGGCGGAAAAGACCTCCAGATCGAGGCCTTTGCTGACTCCAGCTTCCAGAGAGACAAGGATAACTCCAAATCCATGTCAGGTTATGTCTTTACTCTCAATGGAGGGGCGGTGTGTTGGAAGAGTTCCAAACAGGAAACCGTTGCAGACTCGACAATGGAAGCGGAATATATCGCGGCATCTGATGCCGCAAAAGAAACCGTCTGGATGAAGAAGTTCTTGACAGAACTTCAGCTGGTTCCATCCATTGTTGATCCAATACGTCTGTATTGTGATAACAATGGGGCTATAGCTTTAGCAAAGGAACCCAGGTCCCATCAGAAGTCCAGACACATCTTGAAGCGGTATCACCTGATCAGGGAGATCGTGGATCGCCGGGAGATCGAGGTTCGGAGGGTTGCTACAGAAGATAACACTGTAGATCCATTCACAAAGGCCATTCCTCAGACGCAGTTCGAGAGGCTATTCGAGATGATAGGTCTGCGATATGCCAGCACATGGCTTTAGTGCAAGTGGAAGATTGTTATTGTGATATGCTCTAGAGGCCATTATTATATAGTACTAGTTTGTATATTACTTTTTGCAAGGTTGGGATATATACACGGATTGACATTCTTGCTCAACATGGTAGTATGCTACTTGGTTTGTATCTATCTTAATATGTGTATGTGTTTCTTTTGACATTTTTCTAATACATATTGATAGAGCCCTTAGGATCTTTTGCTTGACTACCAGCGTTGTGATGGCAGTCACACTAGTGGGGGCTGGGTAGTCTATAAGCACATCCTTATACAGGTCCCTGGTCGTAGGATTATCGAGACAGGGCATCGATACTCCAGAGTATACTAGTGTATACGCTTCTCATCCCAGGAGGGGAGATGGTCTGTCCCACAGCCATCAGTACGTCGTACTGGAGATAGTATGCAGGTGCTCGTTAGGTTACGAGTACACTGGACAGGACTCGCTGGGAACTGTTGGTTGGTATTATACCTATCGTCAGTTATCAGTTCCCAGGTGACATGAGTACAGCTTAGTCCGTTGACTTGACACTATCACTTCGCCTCGAGTGTGTTCCCACTGTTCTTAGATTACTACTCTATCACGGCTCTATTGAGTCGTGCAAACAGGTAGTAGTTGGGTGCAGTCCCGAAGCACTTGGAAGCAGTGACGGTTAGACAGGATTCTTCTCTCCCGGTATTGGGAGTTGATATCGCGTTGTTTCTAGGAGAGCCGTTACGCAAAGTCCCTGGCCAGGGCAAGCGAGATTTTCTGGTAGTGTTTCCAGCATTTTCTCAGGGTGTTCTGGGCTACACTCCGACACGACTTGTACCTCTATTAGGGGACTGACGTTTACCGCCCCCTAGGCCCGACATGCGATACTCTTAGACGAACAGACCGGACTGTACGGAGATTGTCACATTCAGGCTCAGTAGGAGTTCGTATGGGTTCACCTCATCGGTCTTCTTATCGGCATCTACCTGGGGACCGTTACGTATAGCTAGTACCGCTTGCAGCCTGTGGTTAAACCCACTGCCAGCGTAGTGTCGAGTCTTTAGATTCCCACACAGAGGGTTGTTCACCTTTGGGCAAAACAGAGTAGAGGTCGTATGGTTTTACGACGGGGTTCGTTCACATACACGTACTTGTGCACGTTTGGTGTCCGGGCAGTTATTAATAGTGGGCTTTGGTTTAAGCCAGATACTAGTATTTGTTTTAGGATTGGTCTTATCTCATTGTATTCGTGTTTTTTCGGAACACGAATGCGGGTACGTACGTACAGTTGACAGAGGCGGAGAGGGAGAAACCTCATTAGGGTTTTTGACCATTGACTTTTTCAAAACCCTAATGAGAATGAGAAATATGATTAATAATATTACTTAAGGATAATTGTGTCATGGTTAGGGTTGGGTTGACCATTTGACTTGTTGACTTTCATTGACCTTGATATTTTCTTTTGTTAAGCAAAAGATGCTTCTTGAAGCTTACTTAGCATTAAATGTGAAATGATAATGGTCAAATCAACTAACCATCATAATTTTCTTAATTATTATTATTGTCATATATCTCTAATATGAGAGCAAGGTTCATTCTTGACTTTCATTCTCTCATATGTTTTCTCTCTCATGGTTTGCTCTCCCTCTTCCTCTCTCTCAAAAGCTTAAGTGTTTCACGTGTTGAAAATCCAAGCTTTAAGACTAAACCGCCAAAATACTCCTCTACTCACTCTAGGGTTCTTAGTCTAGCAAGCCAAGCACTCTAGTTACTTCTTTGTTGAGGTAGGATCTCAAGGTAGAGGCCTTCGGGTGGATCTTTCTTTGGCAAGGAGAAGACGAAAAGGAGAAGCCGTCTACACCACTCAAAGGAGCACACAAGAAAGGGAAGCAACACAAGAAGAGAAGGAGTTCAAGAACTAGGTATAACCTTCTAACCTAGTAGTTAGAACTTGTAGATAGTTTGTTAGTTCATGTTTAGCAAAGATCCTTCATGGCATGTCTATGTTTTGTTGTGATAAAAATTTGATTTTTACTCTTTCCACCTCCCCGTAAGTACCGGGGTGGGTAACATAGACTACAAGAGTTTTATACCTCTAGTTCATATCTTCTTCTCCACTTCTTAAGCTCCTAGAAGGCTTGGATCAAACTCGGTCGTCGGCCTCCTCGTGTCGAAGATGATCCACCCGAGAGTCTTTGGTTCAAGCTTCAATCTCAAGAATGAGGTAACTAAGGTATCTAGTTTGCTAATCTAGATACCTTAGGAGATGTAGAATGTTAATTAGACTATTTTATCTCAAGAAGCCCTAGGATTCACAACACATGTGAGGGTCAGGGCTTGAGGAAGAAGGAGGAGAGAGAAAGAGAAAACAAAAATGAGCTAAGGTGTGGAGGAAAGTGAAGAATGGCTAAGTCATTCACAATAATCAAGCATGCTATATTTTCAATAGAAAATAAGCAACCATGCTTGAATAGTAAAGCCAAATAAATAAATAAATGAATTAGCCATGCTTCAACCATGCCACAAATATCTCCATTTTCCACCTCATTAATCTATTTCCAAAAATAGATAAAACTAATAATGAGTGTCCCCTTCTAGAAGCATCTCTTATGAAATTACAAGAATGTCCTCACCGTATATACATACCCGTATTCGTACCAAAAAAATACGAATACAATGAGATAATAATAATCCAATAATATAAAACTAGAATCCGGCTTAAATCAAAGCCCACTAGTATTATCCGTCCGAACAACATATGTGTAGCCAGTACACGTATATGTTCGGAACCCTCAACGTAAAACTATACGACTTCTACATTGTTTCGCCTGAACCAGGGAAACCCTCTGTGTGGGACTCTAAAGACTCGACGGTACGATGGCAGTGGGTTTAACCACAAGTCCGTTAGTGGCATTAGCTGTACATAATGGCTACCTAGGTATCTTTCGAAAAGAAGGCCGACGAGCGAACTCATCCGAACCCCTACTGAGCCTGTCCGTGACAATCTTCGTGCAGTCCGGTCTGTTCGTCTGAGAGTATTACATGCCAAGTCTAGGGGGTAGAAAACGTCAGACCCTTAATAACCTGACAAGTCAAGCCGTTGTGGCTCATGACCATCCGAGAATCTACTGCTCCAACTACCAGTAATTCTCAATCCGTCCTGGCCAGGGATTTATGGTGTTGGCCAATCGATCATAACGCAACATCAACTCCCTATATCGGGAGAGACGAATCCCCAACAGTCGCTCACTGCCTCCATGTGGCTCGGGACTGTACCCAACTAAAACATGTTTGCACGACTCAGTAGAGCCATGGTAGGGTAGTAATCAAAGCACAATGGGAACCCACACGAGACAAATGACGACCTCAGGTTGACAGACTATCTACACTTATGTCACCGGAAAACTGCTATCTGACACTAGGTATAATACCATCTAGCCAGCTCTCGGCGAGTCCGTCTAGTGTACTCACCCCCAGTGAGCATCTGTATACAATCTTAGGTGAACCTACCAATGGCTGCGAGACCAATCCATCGCCCTTCGTCAGGGTCTAAATATGTTTACACTAGTCTACTCTGGAGTATCGATGCCCAGTCTCGATACTCCCATGACTAGGGACATTTTAAGGATGTGCTTATCGGCTACCCATCTCCCACAAGTATGATTGCTATCACAACGTGGTAGTAAAGCAAGGATCCCGCTGGCTTTATCAACATATATACAAGATATGAAATACTAAGTAAAACACATCACATGTTAAGATAAAGACAAACAAAATAGCATACTATCATATCGAGCAAGATTGTCCTGTACATACATATCCCTAGCATCCTATACAATGAAGGCCTCTAGGGCATACATATCCAACAATCTCCCACTTGCACTAAGTCCTGTAATTGGCGTATTAAGTACCCAACGTCTGCATTAGAGCCAGTTGCTGGCATACCGTATACCCAACATCTTGAACAGTCTTTCGAACTGGACTTGAGGGATGGCCTTGGTGAATGGATCTACCGTGTTGTCCTTTGTATCTACTCTCCACACCTCGATCTCCTGGCGATCCACGATCTCCCAGATCAGGAGATACCACCTCAAGATATGTCTGGATTTCTGATGGGACCGTGGTTCCTTTGCCAAAGCCATGGCTCTGTTGTTATCGCAATACAAAGGTATTGGATTAGCAATGGATGGAACCACCTGAAGTTCAGAAACGAACTTCCTCATCTAGACTGCCTCTTTTGCGGCATCGTTAGCAGTGATGTACTCAGCCTCCATCGTCGAATCTACTACGGTATCCTGTTTGGAACTCTTCCAACAGACCGCCCCTCCATTGAGGGTAAATACATAACTCGAGATAGATTTATAGTCTTCCTTTTCACTTTGGAAGCTAGAGTCGGTAAAAGACTCGATCTGGAGGTCCCCATTACCATACACAAGGAACATCTCCTTAGTCCTTCTCAGGTACTTAAGAATGTTCTTTACTGTTATCCAATGTTTCTCACCTAGGATGGACTGAGACCTGCTTACGATGCTATGTGCATAAGCTACATGGTACATAACATCGCATACATTATCGACCCTACCACCGAAGCGTAGGGTACTATGCTCATGCGAGCCCTCTCCTCATCAGTCTTGGGAGACATCTCTTTGGAGAGGGTGATTCCGTGACAAGAGGGCAAATTACCGCGCTAAGAATCTTCCATACTAAACCTCTTTAGTACGGTGTCTATGTATCTTTACTGTGAATGTCCCAAAATTCTTTTAGATCTGTCACGATAGATCTTAATCCGCAGAATGTACGAGGCATCACCCAGGTTTTTCATAAAGAACTTTTGTGACAAGAACAACTTGGCCGATTGTAGCATATGAATATCATTTCCTATCAGGAGAATGTCATCTACGTATAAAACGAGGAATACCACAGTTCTCCCTACAACCTTTTTATAAATACAAGGTTCAACTACTTTTTTGATAAAGGCAAATTCCTTGACCTTCTCATCAAAGAAGATGTTCCAACTCCGCGATGCCTGCTTCAATCTACAAATGGATTTAAGCACGTTGCACACCTTTTCACGGCTCTTACTGTCTATGAAACCCTCTAATTGATCCATGTAAACACACACTTCTAAACTTCCATTTAGAAAAGCGGTTTTAACATCCATCATCCAGATGTCATAGTCATGAAAGGCAGCAATGGCAAGTAGGATCTGAATGGATTTAACCATAGCTACTGGTAAAAAAGTTTCGTCATAGTCCAATCCTGCTCTTTGACGAAAACCTTTATCAACAAGTCTAGCTTTGTAGGTTTCTACCTGACCATATACATCAATTTTATTTTTGAAGATCCATTTGCATCCTACGGGTTTTACCCCGGTAAGAGAAAAATCCAAAGTCCATACATGGTTTGTGTATATGGATTCCATCTCGGATCGCATAGCATCAAACCACTTCACCGAGTCTTTACTCGTGAAAGCTTGCGGAAAACTAGTTGTCTCATCATTGTAGATGATGCAGTCCTCTCGATCCCCGTCTACGAGAAAACCGTAGTATCTCTCGGGCAGATGAGACTGCCTGCTAGATCTATGGAGTGGCGTAGGTACGTCCGGTTCCTTTAAAACCTCTGGTTCTACTAAGTTTTTAGTAATAGTTTATTGTTCTGGAATTTCTTCCAGGTCTATTGCGCTCCCACTTATCTCCTTTTCAAGAAATTGACTTTCCATGAAGCGGTCATGATAAGAAACAAAGAACTTTTGTTCCTCAACGTAACAGAAATAATACCCCGTAGAATTCCTGGGGTATCCCACAAACATACACAATACTGAATGTGCCTCGATTTTTTCCTGATGAACCTTTTTGCCAAAGGCAAGTGATTGATAGAGATTTTCTGTGTTTAAATTTTAATTACCGCAATCAAGACGGTGTCGCTTGGTAGCTAGCCAGTTGAGTACGGGTTGATCCACAGGGAGAAGGAATCCTTTTCTTTATGTTCTAACGAGTTAAGTCCAATTAAGTTGGGTTTTGTTTTAAGATCTATGAATGAGAATAAGTTGATAAAAAGCTTGCTAGGGTTAGGATTATGTTAGTTCGAAATAGGGATCTTCTCACTTCTTTCAATGCCTTAGTTGTGAATAAAGGTGTTAGGGTAATCGGCAACAACGGGGATTAGCACGACTGGGAAGAAACTTAGTTTCTTCCATTTGGTCCTTGTCCGTCCGTTCTTGGCTCTTAGCCCTAACCTCCGATTAATTCAACCACAACCGGTCTAACTAGGGAATCACCGCTATCATGTAGGATAGGGTACCATAGTGAGCGGATTATGGTTGAACTAAAGGGAGTCCGTATTTAAAATTATTTGGGCAAAGAAAGGAGTGAGTGAAATTTCCTTCTCTCAAACCTTCCCTCTCCTACCCTAACAAGTGAGGAATTACTCACTCATTAGAGAGATAAAAATAGAATTCATTATTAGGGAAAGGCAGATAAATTTCTATCACTAAATTTAAAGAATTAAAATTGCAGGTATTTAAAATACGATAAAAAAGAATGCGAGATAAAAAAATAAAAACTTAATTTATTGATGACCTCTCAAAAAAGCATTACAATGGAATTGAAATTTAGATCTAGAAATTAAAAAGAGGCATAAAAGTAAAGAGAGGCCTCTTAATTTGGCTTTGAACCCTCCTATTTATAGATAGGAAAAACCCTAGATTTACATTCTGATCCATACATGAATTTACCAAACTACCCTAAGAAAGCCGGGTCAAAGCACCGACACCCCACCGACATGTGCAGAGCACGGCCGCGGAACCGCGGCAGAAGAGCCCATGTTTTCAAGGTTTCTTCAAGTTGCTTTTATCTTCTGTTTTCTTCACTTGGTTTCTCAGAATCTCTTCAATCTCCTTCCAGATTTCCAAAAGTGCAGAATGATGTGGACTTTTGCCTTGATCTTCGCACTGAAGTCTTGGATCTTGTGCTGCCCTTGTGCTTTGTGCATTGAACTGTTTAATGATTTTCCATTTTGTTCCTTGAACTGGTAGGCAACATCATGCGGATTCATCTGTTGTTGGTTGTAGTCTCACATTTGTAGCGATTTTTCATGAATTTCACTGTAACGAGCTGAGAACCTGTAACCTACAACTATTTAGCAGACATGAATCAAAAGTGCCTACTTATATGCAATGTGATTAAGAATGGGTGATATAATAATGCAAAAATCTGATATGAACAAATACCCCCAAACTTATCTTTTGCTCGTCCCGAGCAAAGCCAATTTTATTCTCAAAAATTCCTATCTCACTTTCGCAGGGAACGCGATTGCACTGAGCTCGTGCAACAAGCCGTTAAACTTCTAGGTGTCCCTAGTAGGAGGAGTGTTGTCTCCTGAGGGTTTTCAGCGGATACTACCCACAAAATCAGATCAATTTGGCTGTCGATTTTAATTCTTCAATTCAATATTCTAGCAAGAAATTCGATTATTTTCAACTTAGAAATCATCAACCCGTATTTTTCACACTTCCTTTTCATTTATCTTAAGATCATATACGTTTTGCCAATTTATAAAGCTTTCAGCATCTCTTAAGTTTTCCTTCTAAGGCGCAATCTTAACTCAGGAATTTTTATCATCTCAACTGAAGATATAAGCCCTATCTTTTACTCCTATCTCTCCTCCAAACTCCAATCATATACCCTTACGTGTGTGTAATTATCACCCCTACACTTGGAAATTCAATTCAAGCTATCATACTCTTGTCCATCTTCCAAAATACTTTAGTTGGTGAATTTTAGATGAAATTGCTCACACATCCTTCATGCGACCATTAATACTTCTTGAGGTACTAAACGACCGATTATAAAATGTGCTTACGTATTTAGGCGTAAATCCTCGTCTTGCAATACCTAAGGCTTAGCAGTAACTCCCAAACCAGTTGGTCTAAGGCACTAGGTGATAAAGACCCTCACTATATTTTTTATTTATGATGTCTTAAGTAATTACAAAACCAGTGTTCATATTTTTATCTCTTTATTCACCTCTTATACTTTTATTTTATTTTCCTTCATACTAAGGATTTTAGACAAGAGCATTTCAAGGCAACCTCTACTATCTTAAGTTTCAAGATGTGTGTGAGTGCGTAAAGCAGGGTATATATTTTCAGAATTTGGACTTAAGGTTCAAAATTATTTTTCAGAATTATACTTCAAATAAAGCTTTCAATACTCTTCTCTTATTTCGATTTAGCCCAAGAACTGAACCCAAAATTTGCCTATTTCTAAATAAACTATAAGGGCGTATATTTTCTATAATTAAATTTTAAGAAAGGTTATTTTTAGGGTTTTTAATTTACTAAGTTTAGGATCTAGTTTTTCCTAACTAGTCAACCGTCATGTTGAATTTAAGTCAAATATGACCAAAATTGAAATTTTCAATTTTTTTTTAATAATTTTTTTTATAAAGATGCAATGCAGAAAAATAAGATACGGAATTAAATATGCAAAAAAATATGTACAAAAAGTTTTTAAATTTTTGGAAATTTTTTCGATTTTTTGTGGGTTTTAATAAGTATGCAAAATATTCACATGAATGCGAAGGTAGAAAGCTTACCGAGCAAACCCCCAAACTTAAACTTGACAGTGCCCTCACTGTCAGGCTACACTAAGAGGTTCAAAATTGTCGGCGCTCCCTAAAAGAAAATTTTAAACAAAACAAAAGGCAAACCAAAATATATACACAAAAAAATGGACCCCCCAAACTTAAGTGAAACAGTGTTTCTACTGTTTAAGCGTTAAAGTTCAGAGTTAGGGGGGAGAAAAACATAGTATCAAGCTATACAAGGCCTTACACAGGCCAAAAGTTAGTACCAACCATTCAAAATTTTTATTGTTATAAAGCAGCGGTTGGTGAAAGAACATGTTGTATAGAGTCAGGAAGAAATGGGGTAAAGATAAGTGGTGTAATGGAAAAGGTTTAAGTCTCGATTTGTAAAGACGAAACAATAATGGTGAACGGAAACGAGAATGTGGATGTTTAGGAATGGGAAGAATGGTCACATTCTCATATGAGATAAGAAGAAATGGTGGTGGTTCGACTTCTTCAAGTGGAGGTTGATTAATCACAAAATCCGTGTCGTTTAGGAATGCAAGTTCGTCGACGAAAATTTCTTCGAAACTTTCATCGATGCTCTGATTGAACGTTTCAATGTCAATAAGTGTAGCGCCAGAATTCAACTCACTTGATTTTTCAAAAATTACGGAGGTAGGAGACTCGTAAGGATCATCTACCTTATTCTCAAAAGAGTCTAAATCAGGTTGTTTTTCTAGAATTATCGAACTCAAAATATCGGATTGTGATTCATTAACACTCGCTATCATTAAAGGAAGATTAGAAGAAGAACCAGAGAAACTAGGAGAAAGAAGTTGAATACGAACTTGAGGGTGGAGATGGAGTGAATAAATTAGCACAATTTGTAATGACCGATGTGTAAAAAGAGATTGTGCTAATCTATCAACCTACTGAGAAATGAGGTCAAATCCCTCTAGATTCGTGAGAAAACATGGGTACGTTGAACTTGGTAAACCAGACATTGAAAATGAAAGTGTAACGGTTTCTTGCAAGGTCGGAGCGAGGATGGAAGGAAGTGATTGAGGAAGGGTATCGGTTAAAAATTCAGGAGGGTGTGCGCAGTCAATGAAAGGGATAGAATGAATTGGAAAATCCGATTCCTCAAGTAAAACTGCTTCATCCTCAATAATTTCCTCAATACTCTCCTCAAAATTTAGCTTATCCATGCAATTCTCATCAAAATCAAGACACATATGAAGTTCGGGAGAAACATTTATTGACTCGGGATGATGAATTGGAAAGAAAAATTCAGTCAAATCGGTGGGTTCATCATCCAAAATATTCCCAGCGTCAATATCCTTAATCAAGTGAAAATTAATTTTCTCAGACACCCCAATAAAAGCATGGATATCAATCAATTTAGGTCCTAGAGTGGAGGTGTAGAGGTCAAAAGGATTGGCGATGGTTTCACTCGAAAGGGACCCTTCACAATCAGGTAAATCAAACACTACAAAGTCGCACAACTCATTAAACGTTTTATCTTCAACTGGTGAATCATTTGGAACACTTGATAGACATTCAAAACCGGAGTTGTGGGATTCAATTGGGGATGGGTAGGTTTGATTTGGAAGGGTGTACAGCTCACTCTCACCACTTAAATTCTCAATCTGTCCAACCGCCTCATCATACATTGGAAAATTTGGAGCTAGTTGGAAACCAGCTACCGGGTCACTAGGTTGTATGAGGGCGGCCATGGACACAATCAGATCCATTATATGTTTGCATGACGTTACTCTAAAGTTTTCCAACGACTGTTCCAGACTAGACATGGGTTGTGAAGGAGTTTCGGTAAAAGATTCAAATTTTTTTGGATACTGAAAACTCCCAAATGGCTGTGTAGAAGCAATGTCCAGGGAAGGTGTAAAAGTTGGGTAGGATGGATAGGAATAGAATGGTTGGACAGGGGTAGGATCAATATACGGATAAGAAGGTGAATGGAATTGTTGATCCAAAGAATTCGCAGTGGTGAAAGGATTGAAAGATCGGTTACGATATTTTTCAATATGTTCAGCAATAGACATGGGTTTCGGAGTTACAACAGGACTCGAAAAAGGAGTATCAATGTAAGAAGGTGGTGAAAGTTGAAATGGTTGATACAAGGTGGATTGCGGAGTCCAATTGGTTGTCCTAGACGCGTCTATCCGATCTTTCAAAGAAATTTTGGGCATGGAGGGGTCGTTCGAAATTCGACCAAAACAAGAACAGTAAGAAGTAATGTCTGGTTGTGGGTACCAAAGTTCGGCAAGAGTTTTGCGAAGTGGGGTACCCATTATGTAATGAGAGAAAGGAGAAGAAAAAGAATGTGATTTTTCTTTTGTAAAAAAATTGTTTGTTTTTGGAGTTTAGAAATTTTTGAAATTTTTTTTATTTAAAAAAAAAGAGTTTTGCTAGAATGTATACAGACTTACTTCAAACAATCACAGTTAAAACATGCGCAATCAAAACTAGAGCTATGGTCTTCGAAGTCTACTAGACTGCTTCTAACTGTTTCAAAGTGACAAGTTGTGAGATATCCCTCAAATCGCCTCTTCACCGCCAATTGTGGCCAGGTAAGCACAAATGAAGAAAGGAGGGTTCCGCTCACGAATCACCGTGATACGGGCCTTTTAAAATTACATTTCTCACTTGTCTAGCCTAGGCACCACAAAGTCAGGTTTAGATAAACGAATGAATGCCCACAACCTTCCTCTGTCCTAATGAGCACGACAGTCCTTAATTGGCTGAGTCTAGATAATTTTTAATGAACTCAAGGGTGATGCATATACTTTTTAGTGATTTTTGGGGTCTTAGGAATGGTAATGAAATCCCCACCCAATCTTAATTGGTGTTATAGCCCCTTAGATTCCGTATTAATTATGCAAAGAAGTAACACAACAAAAATCTAAAACACTTGCAATTTTTTTTTTATTTGGTAGCGTAAAGAATCCTGCACAAAAATAATTTATTGGATAGGAGAAAGAGAATCTGTGCAAAGAAACCTACAGGAAATTTTTTCTGTGGAGTGTAGAGGAGATGAGAGGAGAAAAGAGATACTTACAGAGAAATTCAACTGCTGAAGTCACCAGTGTACCGCGGTTCCACGGTCAAAGCTTTGATTCTGCCGCGGTTCCGTGGCTAAACAGTTGATTTAGATCTTCTGAATTTTTTCCTGTGCTGAGTTGGTTCTCCTCTTTCTGTTTAGATCCCCTGTTTCTGGATTTGTTCACTGAGTTAATCAAGATCCAAACCAGTCCTTCTTCCTTTCCTGCACAATTTGCATAAAAACCAATCTCAAATAACAAGATGATTTTTTTTTGTTTTAAAATTTTTCAACTTTTATAATTTTTAATTTTTAAATTTTTTTAGCCCGAAATTACACGAAGAAAATAACTACCGTCTCCCCGGCAACGGCGCCTTTTGATTGATAGAGATTTTCTGGGTTTAAATTTTAATTACCGCAATCAAGACGGTGTGGCTTGGTAGCTAGCCAGTTGAGTACGGGTCGATCCATAGGGAGAAAGAATCATTTTCTTTATGTTCTAACGAGTTAAGTCCAATTAACTTGGTTTTTTTTTTAAGATCTATGAATGAGAATAAGTTGATAAAAAGCTTGCTAGGGTTAGGATTAGATTAGTTCAAAATAGGGATCTTCTCCCTTCTTTCAATGCCTTAGTTGTGAATAAAGGTGTTAGGGTAATCGGCAACAACGGCGATTAGCACGACTAGGAATTCTTCCTTTTGGTCCTTGTCCGTCTTGTTCTTGGCTCTTAGCCCTAACCTCCGGTTAATTCAACCACAACCGGTCTAACTAGGGAATCACCGCTATCATGTAGGATAGGGTGCCGTAGTGAGCAGATTATGGTTGAATTAAAGGGAGTCCGTATTTAAAATTATTTGGGCAAAGAAAGGAGTGAGAGAAATTTCCTTCTCTCAAACCTTCCCTCTCCTACCCTAACAAGTGAGGAATTACTCACTCATTAGAGAGATAAAAATAGAATTCATTATAAGGAAAAGGCAGATAAATTTCTATCACTAAATTTAACGAATTAAAATTGCAGGTATTTAAAATACGATAAAAAAGAATGCGAGATAAAAAATAAAAACTTACTTTATTGATGACCTCTCAAAAAAGCATTAAAATGGAATTGAAATTTAGATCTAGAAATTAAAAAGAGGCATAAAAGTAAAGAGAGGCCTCCTAATTTGGCTTTGAACCCTCCTATTTATAGATAGGAAAAACCCTAGGTTTACATTCTGATCCATATATGAATTTACCAAACTACCCTAAGAAAGCAGGGTCAAAGCACCGACACCCCACCGGCATGTGCAGAGCACGGCCGCGGAACCGCGGCAGAAGAGCCTGTTTTGCCGCGGTTCCGCGGCCATTTGGTGGATTCTTTGGCCCATGTTTTCAAGGTTTCTTCAAGTTGCTTTTATCTTCTGTTTTCTTCACTTGGTTTATCAGAATCTCTTCAATCTCCTTCCAGATTTCCAACAGTGCAAAATGATGTGGACTTTTGCCTTGAGCTTCGTGTTGAAGTCTTGGATCTTGTGTTGCCCTTGTACTTTGTGCATTGAACTGTCTAATGATTTCCCATTTTGTTCCTTGAACTGGTAGGCGGCATCATACGGATTCATCTGTTGTTGGTTGTAATCTCACATTTGTAGCGATTTTTCTTGAATTTCACTGTAACGAGCTGTGAACCTGTAACCTGCAACTATTTAACAGACATGGATAAAAAGTACCTATTTATATGCAATGTGATTAAGAATGGGTGATATAATAATGCAAAAATCTGATATGAACAGCAGGACAGCCCCATATCTTTATATACTTAAGACAGGGTTTCTTCCCACTCCACATTTTATATGGAGTGGTAGGCACAGACTTAGTTAGAACTTTATTCAATAGGTATGCAGAATTTTCTAGTGCATAACCCCATAAGGAGGGCAACAACTCAGAATTACACATTATGGAACGCACCATATCAAGTAAGGTGCGATTCTGTCTTTTTGATACACCATTGTGTTGTGGTGTGATGGAGGAGTACGCTGAGAGAGAATTCCATTCTCTTTTAGATATTCTAGGAACTCAGCACTTAAGTATTCACCATCCCGATCAGATCGGAGCATCTTGATACTATTGCCGGTTTGCTTTTCGGCTTCATTCTTATACTCTTTGAATTTCTTAAAGGCTTCGGATTTATGTT
Source organism: Agapanthus africanus (assembly GCA_030015575.1). Classification (NCBI taxonomy): domain Eukaryota; kingdom Viridiplantae; phylum Streptophyta; class Magnoliopsida; order Asparagales; family Amaryllidaceae; genus Agapanthus; species Agapanthus africanus. The sequence goes on from CM057340.1 coordinate 394,360,972, forward strand.
TCATTAAGAATACATGTCCACACCTTGAGAAATCATCTGTGAAAATAATGAAGTAGGAATAGCCACTTCTTGTATGCATAGACATTGGCCCACACATGTCACTGTGTATGAGTCTCAGGAGCTCAGTAGCTCTTTCTCCATGTCCAGTGAATGGAGTTTTTGCATTTTTCCTCTGATACATGATTGACAAGTTGTATATGATTGATACTCAAACGGATCTAAGTATCCTTCTTTATGTAACTTAGTCGGTCGTGTTTCAATGATATGACCAAGTCTGCAATTCCATACGAAAGCTTGGTTTAATTCTGAAGTCTTTCTTTTTAGTGTGTTTTGGACGTTGAAAACTTAATGTTGATTGAGAATATATATTCCGTTATTAAGTGTACCCGACCCGACCATTTCATGATTTAGGTGAATCTTTATGACACTACTTTCAAGTGCAAAATTATATGCTTCATTTGATAACAAAGATACAGATATAATATTACACATCATACAGGGTATACAAAAGCAGTTATGCAATAACATAATATGTCCACTCGCCAATCCTAGGGGATATTCTCCGACTGCAACAACATCCACACTGACTCCATTGCCAACCCTGAGGGTCATATCACCTTTCTTCAAATCTCTACGGCTTCTCAGCGCCTGCAATAAATTATAGATGTGAGATCATGATCCGGTATCCAATACTCAGGAAGTAGAGTTTATAGAGAAACGGTTTTCAATCACGAACACACCTAAAACTGAAGCCACAACTTGCTACGTGTCCTGATTCTTGGCTTTTAGGGCCTGGCAGTCCTTCTTCCAATGTCCCTTTTTCTGACAATAGAAGCATTCTTCCTTTATGGCTGCCCCCCCATTCTTTTCCTTTCCTTTTCCCTGCACCTTCTGCACACCTCCCCTCGGTTTGGTGGGGCCTTCTTCTTCTTCCCATTGACCTGGGCCTTTGATTTAGCAGAAGAAGATTCCCCAATAAACAAAGCCGTTGTTTCCTTGGTTTTCTTCAAGGTGCCCTCTTCCACCCTCAGCATGTTGAGCAGCTCTGGAAGTGAAACTTCCATCTTTTGCATATTGAAATTCAATATTAATTGGGCATAGGTGGAAGGAACGGACTGTAGAATCAATTCGATGTATAACTCATTCTCCAACGTAGTTCCCAGGTCCGCGAGATCTTCTATGAGAGAAATCATCTTTAGGACGTGGTCCCCAACAGATGATCCGATAACCAACCTTGCTTAAAATAATTTCTTCGAGGTCTCATATCTTGCGATACGAGATTGCTCTCCATATAAACCTTTGGTATGGAGAAAGATAGAAGCAAGGTCCATCTTCTCGCGCAGCCTCTGATATTCATTATCCATGGAGTCCAGCACGAGGCACTTAGCTTTCGCGCAATCAAGATCCCAGGTCCTACGGACCTCAATGTCCGCGATCGGGGATTCTTGATCGGGAACAGGGGGAGCTTTCGCCGTGAGGACATATGCGACCTTATCATATGTAAGGGCAATATGGACATTCCTCAGCCGGTCTTTATAATTTGGCCCAGCGAGTTTATTTTTATCTAGTATTAGCTTAAGTCCCGTCATGGTCGCTATAACTAGGAGAGAGAGAAAAGAAACACTCGGCATATGCTCTTGCAAGTTTAGATTGGTTATTAGTTTATCTAAACAGAATGGATCCGACTGTTTCCTCGAATTCTTCTTCAAACCATCAAAGAAGAATTAGTCAGGATTAATCGCACCTCACAATTCTTGCTTAACCTTTCGGCCAGGCTAGTGTCAGTACTTTGAGGGAGGTTTTCCAGCGCTTTCGCGAAGTTCCTTAATTGCATAACCTCTTTTCCCGGGAGGCGTAGCCCCGCTAACACAATTCTATGCACCTACTTGGTTTATAGCACTGATTGTAAAGTGAAAAATTCTCCCAAAGAGTAGCGGATACTCACAGTCGGATCAAGACCCAACTATCATTGTGTGATGATTTTGAAGGAAGCCTATCAAAAACACCACACTCTAGAAGGTATGCAACACTAGCAAGTTTCCTGTATGTTTGAAACTCCTGATGTGATTTTTGCCCCGAGCGCTTATAACCTTGATGAAGGTTAAAACATCAAAAGTCGCAAGTCAAGTTCAACCCGTCATTGTCCAGATTAATCTAGATCCATTCGTACAAGCCCTTAACGATAGTCAAAATAGTTGTACGCCTGTCCTAGATTAATGCATCTATCTATACTACAAATAAGCACCCACTAGCTACCAAACACTATGCCTTGGCGATGGTCAAAACACATAGCATGAATACTAGTAGATACCTATCTGAAATGACGGAGGGCTACGGCTGCTTTTGGTGAAAACCGTTAACGTAATGAACTTGATATAGTTGAAGGAACTAAATAGCATTTGAAAAGGAGTGGTTTAAGCCCCGCTTTTAAAAATTGCTTTTTGAAGAAAACCGAGTTGTTTTGTAATTGTTCCAACGACATCAGATTTTAGGTTTATTACTTTGCATTAATCAATATTAATGTGGTCCTATCAATTAACCTTATCATTGCAGAAAAAGAAACGAAAATTGAACGTATGCTTATGCCATCCACATTCGCCACGGGGCCACGAATGCACCGTTAGGTTACTTAACTAACGGCGGTGCGGGGGCTGGACTAGCGCGGGTGCAAAACATAAGCAACCTTTATTATATATAATATATATATATAGACATTCGTCTCACGCAATGATAGTCATTCTAAATCATAGATCACAGCAACACTGATGAATATATTGGATATACTAGAATTTTTGTGTTTCTTTTTATCCTAGAATGAAAAACGGATTCCATGGTCGTGATGAATAGCCAAACCCCACCCTAGACCCCTACGGGTGGGGCAAACTACCCGCCAAATTCCCGAAATGAAGCAACCTCCCTTAATAAAATGAGTAGGCCACCCGGCAGTTCAAGAACCCGGTAGTTTGTGCACCCCACCTTTGGTCTATCCTAGGTGCAAGAAAAATAATTGAAATAATACAACAGTGGCTATAACCTCAACCCGGATGTGCCCCGCAAAAGAATATTACATCAATTTTACAAATATACATGAATGAAATAAAAGAAAAATCTTCTCCCATCCCCCCGGCTATTCATTCACGACGATCCAATATTTTATATACACAAACCATCAAGAAGATACAGATATGTGCAACCCCCACTAATAGACATATAGCACTTAGCATACGTTTAGCAACATATATACAAACACAGAAACACATATTAGCCAAGAACTTAGAATTTCGATCGAAAATAACATTTCGTGTTTACCCCATGCACAAACCAGTACACAAAAAAATTTCACGGCCCGAAATTTAGCTCGTGACTAGCACTTAAATCAGGCAACGTCTAAAGGCGTAACGAAATTCAAGTAAGCCGAAACCCAAAAATCTAAACCTTTTAAGAAATAAAGGAGGTAAAGTTTGAAATAAGGTATAATGAAAACAAACGTTTTATTAAATGCAAGTTTAATTTTATAGGTTGAAAAACATGTTTCGTTTTTTAAAAATTTGGGCAGCACCTCCTTTGTATATTTTGATCCAAAACCACAAATACATAAAGATAATAAGGGCATCCCCAAGCGGGAGCTAGCTCTTCGCCAAACGGCGGATTCACAACCACGCAAGTAATAGAACAAGTATACGACGCCCAACGGCGAAGATCAACACAAAAGATAATGAATAAATCAAGACAACAACCCAAAAGGCGAACATATAACCCATCGCTCAAGTCTCGCAACTACAAGTCTTTGTAAGTCTTATTATTTATACAAATACTAGTTTTGATTGATAGAGATGACTAGATACAATTTGAATAATAAATACAAGAGTGGGTACGATACAAATGTCCCACCTACCAAAGTAAATCACCCACGACAATCCGTGCGCCAACGATGTCGCTACCGATCCATACGGTCAGCCTGCAAGAACTGTGGCACAACGGGGGTGAGTTGCCAACTCATGAGTAGAAAAATATCAACAAGTAGAAATCGAATAAAATAACGATCTCCTAGGTCAACTATATCAAAAAAGTAATACTACGATATCTAGGGTGACCGTATGTGTAAATATGTGCCAACAATATAATGATGAATGTATGCATGTGGATAACATCGAACAATATAATGAATGCCTGTATGCATGTAGATCTCGTCCACTCGAAACATCATAAAAACATATGCATACAAATATATGAGGATATCAAAGAATGTGTGTCCATCAATAACACATCAAATCATGGAACCGGAGTGTCCAACACTGACACTCGAAAACATCATGAAACCCGTGTACAACATCGACACGTAAATCCTCATATCTCAGGCGCCGCATCCTCAGATCGACCCTCATGTCCATCTCTCTACTCCGGATAAACCACCGAGTCCAAATACTATCACCGGTAGGTAGTGCTCCCCTGCCAGGCTCAACGCCATCATCTCGACCATCTTGCCCCGGGGTACCTCACCGGGTTCACCATGCACCCGCAGATGGTTCCTCCTCCTCCTCGAATCGGGTGTATGATATCGCTCAAGAGCCGAGAAAACTCATGGTGGACGCACTGAAATATCATATCAAGAGAAACCGGGTTTTCAAAACAATGTATACTTTCTTAAAATAATACCACGGTTCTCAAATCCAGAAATCTCATGAAAACAGCATATTTCAATGCGTATAATCATAAATCATGATGTATGCGACATATGACAGAAGTGTAAGCATATCCGTATATCATGCAACATGGAACAATAATATGCACATATCAAGGGAAAAACCACTCTTTTAAATGAATCCAGTTTTAAAATATATCCTGCGGTTCCCAATTTCTCCAAGGTCAAATGCAACATCGTATAAAGGTGTACATGTAGCTATAGCAAGTAAATTATGCAAAGAGTCATATCATGATACATCAATTCTACTGTGTAGTGACATGGCAATTATCGATGATGAAGTGTATGAGCCGGCCAATCTGTGTAAGTATGACATACGCATCATCGATAATGGTGTAGGCGTACTAGCACAGGTATATGAAATGCAATGAGAATGACATGATCGTAACATAAAGTAAATCGGCAGCTAAAAGCTATAAGGTATACGTATCTAACATGACAGTGTCGGTGAATCTATCAATCGGCATCCTCTAGTCAAGGGTATGGATCAATCATCTATTAAACTCGTCACGTACGGTAAATCATCGTACGGCGTCATTAAACAATTTAGGATCCTAACGCCCTATATGACAATGAGGGTACGGACATAGCGTCACGTACGGCCTATCATTCAAGATTCACAAAATTATATATATCTATATATTTATATCCCAGGTCACATCCATAACAATCTCATATCAGGGGACCGGCAAAGGTATCCATCATCTCAATCAACTCGCATCCGTATACCAACATATCAACCAAGTCATCCAATCACCTCGTATATTCTTCTCATCATATAAGTATCTCACATCAAATCCTCTTATTAGTCTAAAGTCGTATATTATAAACCTCATATCATGCCACTATAATCTCCTATTGGTTCTCTTTACAACTACTTATCTATATCTATCATATCATGTCACCTAAACCCTAAGCTATAATTTTAAGTCATGGTATATCTTATCTCCTACTAATTTCTTAACCCTATTCCTAAGTTTCTAATAAGGTTTCTCTAACCATACCTTATAGTTTTCTAGTCTAGGTTTTCTTAACCGTATTCTATAAATCGGTTTCCATCAAAACTTGCGGGGGTGCTATACGCCATCCACTCGACTTCCTCTATAGATATAAATCTACTCATCTTGATCCTTCCTCGCCGAAGTCGATGACGCCATGCTCCATCGTCTCGGAATCCATGCGAAGGTACCAACAATATCAACACATATCGCAACGCTATTAAAATCGAGTTCAGAAAACCAATACGGCACACGGTGTGTCCATAGGTTAGAATCTATAGCCTGCGCATGCAAAACAATCAAACAATCCTTGTTGTTGACGTACGAATGCCCAACAACCAAATACAATACCAAATACCAAAACCAAGAATTCAAAATACGGAAACATAACCCAAAAATCACACAAATGTGCTCCCAGATTCTCTCTAACGTAAAATGGGGATAAACAAACAGTGTTATGGGGTATTATATAGAGTATGTGAGGTACTGGACTAATCTAGACCCAATCCCCCTCAAAGTGGCCGGCCACAAACCCTAAAAATCCGGTGAGCTCGGCCCAAACTGCTCAGTTGGGGTTCGTATTCTCAGGGTGGTCTTCTATAGGTCTAACTAGGTCCCTGGTATTGTTTGTTTTTGTCAGAAACACCCCGAGTCATCCCAGAATCCCTGTAGGCATGCTAAACATCATAAAACCGACACGGGTATTATCCTAAGTCCGTGTTTTGGTTTCTATACTCAATTCCAGGTCTTGTAATAGCCACTATAGTTCACCAAATCTACTTTTTCACCCAAACCCTCTCTAGGGATTTCTAACTTCACAACAACCAAACCAAATCAACTTCTAAATTAACTAGAATAAAAGAAAACATATAACTAACTAATTGGAAGAAGATATACCTCACTTGGGGAACTCATGAAAAACCCTAGCTTTCCAATGTCATCAAAATCCAACTTTGCTTGGTCCATTGTGTAGAGGATGAAGAGGGGATCAATTTTTTGTGAAAGGGGTTTAGGTTTTTGATGAAGACTTGGAGATGGATCTAGGGGTTAAAGGTGGAGGGAAGTGAGGTTGAGGGAGATGAAGAAAGAGAAGTAGAATGATGGGGGGGAAATAGAATGAGGCAGCCCCCCCTCTTACTTGTTCTCACACTCTCTCTCTCTCCTCCCCAATCATTCTATATTTTACCCTTTTCTCCTTTTTCTTTTCTTTTTAAAACCAAACCACATAATACCCCAAAACAACATAAGAAACAATATGTAATCAAATGCGACATGACACGGTGCACTAACCATGGAAAACTGTAGAAACACGGACTTGGCTTAATCGCGATTAGCAGTGCACTAATCGGGGTTTTATTTAAACTGCATATAAAACTTTTTTAAAAATGCCAAATCCTTTAAATATATTTTTAAATGAATAAATCATTTTAATATCCAATTAGTTCACAATTATTGGTATATATTTATACCAATTTTACGAAAACCCCAATTTCGCATATCGGATAGTTTTCGCGAAATATATTATTTTAATATTAAATTCCAAAAATAATATTTTATATTTTCTGAAATGTTATAATCTTTCCCCCTTAGAGAAATTCGGTCCCCGAATTTAAATTTAAACCTCCAAATACTAAAACATTTTAATAATCAACTCATCGACGGGGTTCCGAAATCATAGAAGATATAAAAAGCCACAACGCATCGCGTGCGACTGAAAGCAAATATAAAACTCAAAATCGAACTCTGTCAAGCGTCACGCAAATCATTGGATTTGCACGCATATCATCGGAGTTACAATGGAGATACAGATCTCAAAATCCACTACTGAAATCCGATATACACTAGTCAAATAATATAGTACATATATATTACGCATCCTTAGAAAAGTCTTAAAACTGAATAAAACACATGCAAAATCTTTTCTGAATTGCCGTGTAATGTGTAACTCACGGCACAAAGGGCGGACGCTCATCTGTAAAGTAGTAAATATACCTATGTATGTTTTTGCTCAAATTACACGTTCCGCCTTTTTTAACACATCCCATAAGGTTTTGTTATGTAATTGTTCGTGTCGCTCGTGGACACGTAAGAAATAGCGAGACTATAGCTCCTTTTTGAAAACCTCTGGTTAAACTTTTTAATGCATGCAAAGTACTCAGGTACTGTCCTCAGATAAGTCCTGTCCAGCTACTACGCAACATAGTGCCCATCATGAAAACAAGGTGCTCAAAAGCAAAATCAGCCTCAAAATGCGCATCCAACAATCACGTGCGTTGCTGCGCATGGAAATCAAATCCAAATACAAGTGCCACAATATACACAAAAGCAAAACTAAGTGCAACGGGTGTGCATGAAAGCATCTGTCCAGTGCAACTGGTGTGCACGACAACAACATCTAATGCATCTATAGTGCATGAAATCTCAATTCAGTGCAACTAACATGCACGAATGAAAATCACAATCGAGTGCATCCGGTGTGCACAAAAACCATATCTCATATCATGCGCGAAAATCCAAATCAAGTGCATCCGTCATGCACGAATGAAATCGAAATCAAGTGCATCCCACATGCACAAAAATACTAATCCGGTGCATCAAGTGCACGAAATACAAATACGGTTCAACCCATGCACGAAAACTCATCAATAACGCAAATGAGTATATAAAAACAACACCGAGTGTACCAAGGTGTATGAAATCAAAAACGTTTGCAACTATGTGCACAAAATCTGTATCAATGCACTGCAACCTTATATTAGCTATACCGAGTGCAAAAATCAAATTGAGTGCGTACCACACGCACAAAATCAACTCCACTGTATGAAATCCACGAAATCATAAACACGTGCAGCCAAGGCACAAAATCGACATCAAGTGCAATAAATATGCACAAATTGCAAACCGATGTAGCTGTGTATAAACTTAAATCAAGTGCAATAATTGTGCACAAAATGCAAATACCCAGTAGGTGTAGCCATGGTGCACGAAATCAATATCAGGAAACTCATCATCAAAACTCAATTCCAAGCGATATAAGCGTGATACTCGGATCACAAACGCAAATCACAATAAATGACATCGAGGTACACCTCCTACAATATCGAAAATGTCGGTGCGCCCAAAAAATGCAGAGCAAGAACATCCGCTTGCCTCCTGCTCACGTTCTGGCATCCTCTATCTCCGAGTCTTCATTTCTCTATGGATTACCAATCTCGCAATCCGTCGGCTCGTCGGCACGGTCAGGTGTACTAACGGAAACAATTCCGCTCTGGCACTTCTTTGGTCATCTCTTGGCCAATTAGTATGACCACTCATAAAGCAGCATGTCACTGGCGTCGGCCTCTAGTTCTCTGAATTCACGTCACACATCTCATCTTGGGTGCAAATCTTATCACAGCAGTGTCCTGGAAGGAACCTTCTCAAGGTCTCTTCCGATCTTGCCCATGCCGAACTATACGGAGGCTGGTACTCTTACAAAATCTTTCCTCGCTTTCTGGACATCTGCATTTCTCAGCACAACTTTTCCTTGGGAACTGGTCGTATCTCATGCCTCTGTATACATATCAACCTCAACGGGGAGTAACAACAGCTCATTGACATCTCGCACGAACCTCTTGTTCCACTCGTCTTTATTATCGTCTGATTCGATGTCACATCATGCTATCTGCGTACTGCAATTGTCTTGGATACAGTCAATCCGGAATCTCTCACACGGACTCGAAATCGTGAACTCGGTATCTTCATCACTCTATAGAAGAACTCTAGCCGAACACGTCCTCAGGAACTCGTCCATACCATTGAAGGAATACTCAATGCTCGTTAGTTCTCGATCAACTCACAACACATCTGGGTGAGGTCCTCTATCTGAAGCTGGTCCACTTATTGGTCTCCTATCACATGATATTCCGACGACGTTAAACTTTTCGATCGATTCATCACAGTCTCATAATTCCCCGAGTGCTCAACTCTTGAGTACAGTTTATTAATATCCAGTACATGCCACAGTACCTATGGACCAACCGTAGAAAGGCAAACCCAAGCCTTATTAATGGCACCGCGGAACTGCCGCAAACCCTATGATTCAAAAGAGTTCCCATGGTCATTATATCGAGTTAGGTTTTCATTCTTCTAGAGGGTCCACGGAATTACTTGCATGTTTTTTCGAATACCTCAAACTTGGAAAAATGGGTTCCTAACATTCGTTTCGAACTTTTTAACTTTGCCTAGAAAACTTGTGAATACTCTTCGTCTCTAAACTCAAGGTAGACTAGCTATCATCTGTCGCATCTCTGACTGGAAGCTCCAGCGATCTCAGCTCGTAAGCTCTGGAAGCGGCATCACATCAATCTCAGCAACAGCTGGGTCATCTATCCACACGGTAGACGACATCACAATCTCTGAGATATGATGTACATCAACAGTCCTCACACAACAGGCAGCCTCTAACAATAGCCCGATCATCCTGTGTGAAACCGAACACTCGCCTCAAATGAGAAGTCACAACACTAATACAAAATCGAGACGTTCTCGTGTCACCAGAAAACACGATGGTCAGTCCTCGTCCATGACGAGCTCGCCCTGACCGCAACACTAGCAGCAGCTCAATCTGCGCTCAAACCATGGTGAAAGGAACCTCAAGCGTGTATCGATGAAAACAGATCAAGGGAAAGAAAGTAAGCGACAGATCCAGAATGGATACATGATCATAAGGAGGAATGGAATCAATAAGAGTATGATCATGGAAACAAATAGTATCAAAGATCTCAATATATGTACATCCTAAGGTTTCTTAAGTTGAGTATCGTATCATAAATATGCCGCGGAACATACGTACGGTACGTTACTCTACTCAAGCTACCTACTCCATCAATCAGGATCAGCCTATGTAACGAAAGTTCGGGTCTAATACCCCCCTGTCCAAGTCTAAGTTCCGTAAGGTCAAGCCTAGGTTCCGAAATATTTACGCCCAAGACACCACATAGTCAAACCTAAACTCGAACAAAGGTTAATCATAGCGCTTTGATACCAACTTTGTCATGACCCGAAATATAGCTCTTGACCGGCACTTAAATCATGTAACGTCTAAAGGCATAACAAAATTCAAGTAAGCCGAAACCGAGAAATCTAAACCTTTTAAGAAATAAAGGAGGTGAAGTTTGAAATAAGGTATAATGAAAACAAACGTTTTATTAAATGCAAGTTTAATTTTATAGGTTGAAAAACATGTTTCGTTTTTTAAAAATTTGGGCCGCACCTCCTTTGTATATTTTGATCCAAAGCCACAAATACATAAAGATAATAAGGGCATCCCCAAGCAGGAGCTAGCTGTTCGCCAAATAGCGGATTCACAACCACGCAAGTAATAGAACAAGTATACGACGCCCAACGGCGAAGATCAACACAAAAGATAATGAATAAATCAAGACAACAACCCAAAAAGCGAACATATAACCCATCGCTCAAGTCTGGCAACAACAAGTCTTTGTAAGTCTTGCTATTTATACAAATACTAGTTTTGATTGATGGAATCGACTAGATACAATACGAATAATAAATACAAGAGTGGGTACGATACAAATGTCCTACCTACCAAAGCAAATCACCCACGGCAATCCGTGCGCCAACGAAGTCGCTACCGATCCATACGGTCAACCTGCAAGAACTGTGGCGCAACGGGGGTGAGTTGCCAACTCGTGAGTAGAAAAATATCAACAAGTAGAAATCGAATAAAATAACGATTTCCTAGGTCAACTATATCAAAAAGGTAATACTATGATATCTAGGGTGACCGTATGTGTAAATATGTGCCAACAATATAATGATGCATGTATGCATATGGATAACATCCAACAATATAATGAATGCCTATATGCATGTGGATCTCGTCCACTCGAAACATCATAGAAACATATGCATGCAAATATATGAGGGTATCAAAGAATGTGTGTCCATCAATGACACATCAAATCATGGAACCAGAGTGTCTAACACCGACACTCGAAAACATCATGAAACCCGTGTCCAGCATCGACACATAAATCCTCATATCTCAGGCGTCGCATCCTCAGATCGGCCATAATGTCCATCTCTCTACTCCGGTCGGTATCCTCCGGATAAACCGTCGAGTACAAATACTATCACCGGTAGGTAGTGCTCCCCTGCCTGGCTCAACTCCATCATCTGTGACCATATTGCCCCGGAGTACCTCACCGGGTCCACCATGCACCCGCAGATGGTTCCTCCTCCTCCTCCTTGAATCGGGTGTATGATATCGCTTAAGAGCCGAGAAAACTCATGGTGGACGCACTGAAATATCATATCAAGAGAAACCGGGTTTTCAAAACAATGTATACTTTCTTAAAATAATACCACGGTTCTCAAATCCAGAAATCTTATGAAAACAGCATATCTCAATGCGTATAATCATAAATCATGATGTATGCGACATATGACAGAAGTGTAAGCATATCCGTATATCATGCAACATAGAATAGTAATATGCACATATCAAGGGAAAACCCGCTCTTTTAAATGAATCCAGTTTTAAAATATATCCTGCGGTTCCCAATTTCTCCAAGGTCAAATGCAACATCGTATAAAGGTGTATATGTAGCTATAGCAAGTAAATTATGCAAAGAGTCATATCATGATGCAGCAATTCTACTGTGTTGTGACATGGCAATTATCGATGATGAAGTGTGTGAGCCGGCCAATCTGTGTAAGTGTGACATACGCATCATCGATAATGGTGTAGGTGTACCAGCACAGGTATATGAAATGCAATGAGAATGACATGAACGTAGCATAAAGTAAATCGGCAGCTAAAAGCTATAAGGTATACGTATCTAACATGACCGAGTTGGTGAATCTATCAATCGGCATTCTCTAGTCAAGGGTATGGATCAATCATCTATTAAACTCGTCACGTACGGTAAATTATCATACGGCGTCATTAAACAATTTGGGATCCTAACGGCCTATATGAGAATGTGGGTACGGACCTAGCGTCACGTACGACCTATCATTCAAGATTCATAAAATTATATATATCTATATATGTATATCCCAGGTCACATCCATAACAATCTCATATGAGGGGACCGGCAAAGGTATCCATCATCTCAATCAACTCGCATCCATATACCGACATATCAATCACCTCGTATATTCTTTTCATCATATAAGTATCTCATATCAAGTCATCTTATTACTCTAAATTTTTATATTATCAACCTCATATCATGACACTATAATCTCCTATTGGTTCTCTTTACAACTACTTATCTATATCTATCATATCATGTCACCTAAACCCTAAGCTATAATTTTAAGTCATGGTATATCTTATCTCCTACTAATTTCTTAACCCTATTCCTAAGTTTCTAATATGGTTTCTCTAACCATACCCTATAGTTTTCTAGTCTAGGTTTCCTTAACCGTATTCTATAAATCGGTTTCCATCAAAACTTGCAGGGGTGCTATACGCCATCCACCCGACTTCCTCTGTAGATATAAATCTACTCACCTTGATCCTTGCTCGCCGAAGTCGATGACTCCATGCTCCATCGTCTCGGAATCCATGCGAAGGTACCAACAATATCAACACATATCGCAACGCTATTAAAAACGAGTTCGGAAAACCATTACGGCACACGGTGCGTACATAGGTTAGAACCTATAGCCTACGCATGCAAAACAATCAAACAATCCTTGTTGTTGACGTACAAACGCCCAACAACCAAATACAATACCAAATAGCAAAACCAAGCATTCAAAATACGGAAATATTACCCAAAAATCACACCAATGTGCTCCCAGATTCTCTCTCAGGTAAAATGGGGATAAACAAACAGTGCTATGGGGTAGTATATGGAGTGTGTAAGGTGCTGGACCAATCTAGACCCAATCCCCGTCAAAGTGGCCGGCCACAAACCGTAAAAATCCGGTGAGCTTGGTTCAAACTGGTCAGTTGGGGTTCGTATTCTCATGGTGGTCTCCTATTGGTCCAACTAGGTCCCTGGTATTGTTTGCTTTTGTCAGAAACACCCCGGGTCATCCCAGATTCCCTGTAGGCTTGCTAAACATCACAAAATCGACACGGGTAATATACTAAGTCCGTGTTTTGGTTTCTATACTCAATTCCAGGTCTTTTAATAGCTACTAGAGTTTACCAAATCCACTTTTTCTTCCAAACGCTCTCTAGGGATTTCTAACTTCACAACAACCAAACCAAATCAACTTCTAAATTAACTAGAATACAAGAAAACTCAAAACTAACTAATTCGAAGAAAATATACCTCAGTTGGGCAACTCAAGAAAAACCCTAGATTCCCAATGTCATCAAAATCCAACTTTGCTTGGTCCATTGTGTAGAGGATGAAGAGGGGATCATTTTTTGTAAAAGGAGTTTAGGTTTTTGATGAAGCTTTGGAGATGGATCTAGGGGTTGAAGGTGGAGGGAAGTGAGGTTGAGGGAGATGAAGAAAGAGAAGTAAAATGATGGGGGGGGGGAATAGAATGAGGCAGCCCCCCTCTCTCTCACTTGTTCTCACTCTCTCCAATCATTCTATATTTTACCCTTTTCTCTTTTTTCTTTTCTTTTTAAAACCAAACCACATAATACCCCAAAACAACATAAAAAACAACATGTAATCAAATGCGACATGACACGGTGCACTAATCATGGAAAACTATAGAAACACGGATTTGGCTTAATCGCGATTAGCAGTGCACTAATTGGGTTTTTATTTAAACAGCATATAAATCTTTTTTAAAAATGCAAAATACTTTAAATATATTTTTAAATGAATAAATCATTTTAATCTCCAATTATTTCACAATTATTGGTATATATTTATACCAATTTTACGAAAACCCCAATTTCGCAAATCGGGTAGTTTTCCCAAAATATATTATTTTAATATTAAATTCTAAAAATAATATTTTATATTTTTTGAAATGTTAAAAAAATCTGGGTAAAAACCACATATGCCAAAAATTATATTTCCAACAAACTGAACCACAGAAAAAATTGGGAGTAAATCGGCAATGATTCGGCCGCGGATCCGCGGCTAAATTACCTGTTTGGCAGCAGTTCCGCGATCAAGTCGGTGGATTACGTTCTAAATTTTTTTTTCTTGTTCTTACAAAAGCCTGCATGTATTTTTAAGGCCGCTGAAATGATTTTTTTGAACAGTTTTGAAAATCGACAAAAAGCTTTGTTTCGAAAATGTAATTTCGGGTATTTTCGATTGATCGAACTTCTAACTACTTGCTAACTAGCTAGTTAAGTTTTAACCAGGCTCTCATACCAGTGTAAGTCGATGTCTCATACCCACAAAAATCAATTTTTGACTTGCAACATCGACCTAAATTCCAGGATCATTACGGAAACCCTAACTAGCAAAACTACAAAGAGGTTCTATACTACTTGTGAAAGAGTTTTATACCTCTAGATGTCACGACCCGAAAAGTACGGAACATAACCAGCACTTAAACTACGAAACGTCTCGAGGCGTACATAATCTAATTAAACCAAAACCCAGAAATCCAAACCAAGTAAAGTAGTAGACTGAAGGAAAACCAATTTTAAAGTAAGAAGTTTAACAACATAAGCCGAAATATGCATTTTTAAAATTCCAAGTCCTTTCTGAAAATTTCGGCAGAGTTTCCTTTGTAAAAACTGATCCCAAACGGGTACAAACCTAATAAAGCATATATAATGAATAAAGGCATCCCCAAGCGGGAGCTAACTCTTCGTCAATCGACGGTCAAAACCACACAATGCAGTATAATAAACAACGCCGAAAGGCGAGGATCAACTCAGGATAAAAATCCAAAATCATCAAGAAACCCAGAAGAAAACCATAATAATACAACGCATGACTCTAAGGTCGAAAGAATATACACAGGTCATCTATCTCTGTCAAATATACAAGTCTGGTTGATTGAGTTTTACTTGATACAACTGGAATAACAAATATACAATGGTGGTCCTGATGCAAAAGAACCCACCTAACAAAGCAATCACCCGGAAGGAACAGTGTGCCAACAAAACCGCAACGAAACCTGTACAGCAAAACCTGCAAGAAACTATGGCACAATGGGGGTGAGTTGCCAACTCGTGAGTAGAAAACATCTACGAGTAGAAATCGCATGCATGACGCTATCCTAGGTCATATCAAGTAATATCCTCAAATAAATATCCTGGTCCATCTATGTATTAGTGTAATACTACATACTCGTGTCAGTACCTCAGATAGGAACATATCAGATATATGATGCATGAATGCATTACAAATGAAACATAATACATCGTGAATGAGACAACTGTTTTCTTTATTTAATGAGATTTCTGTATGTATATAAATCGCGTATCATCAACGAAATCGTCAGATAAAACAGTGTCCAGCATCGACACAAAAAATAAATCTCAGTATCTCAAATACCTCAAGCTCCGGCTATCTAGACTGGCCTGCATCATCAAATCTCAATATCTCAGTGTCTCAAGTCTCAATATCTCAATACCTCGGGCTTCGTCAGTCCGGATCAGCCCATAACATCAATCACACGACCATAAATGGTATCCTCCGGATATCCGCCGCGCCAGGTAAAATCATCGGTAGGCAGTCTGCCCCTGCCGGGCTCATCGTCTACAACTCGAGCTTCTTGTCCCGGGATATCTTACCGGGCCCACCATGTACCCTAGACGGTTCATCCAACTCCTCGAATTGGGTCTCGAAAATATCTCAGAACCGAGAAAACACCATGGTGGACAATACTCAACATATCAAGGAAAACCGCATTTTTCTCTTTAAAATATTTCATCAGTTTACAATACTTTCACATGCGGTTTCCAAATCCAAATAATATCAAGAAGAATCCAAAATCATCAAGTCACCATGTCAATAACAATGAAAACCGGCATAAATCTCCATAATACTGCATAACCAATGAATAAACGGGTGCATCTGATATCATGCAATAATTAAACTAGCATATGAAAGGTATAACATGTAGCAACTATCAGTTAGCAAGATATGTCAATGAAATAGTATTTTCTAAAGTGTACGTGACATGGCAATTACCGATGAAGATGTGTGTGAGCCGGCAAGCAGGTGTACGTGGAACATACGGATCATCGGTAATTGTGCTGGTATCCTAACAGCAGGGTTTCATGATAATTACAGATAACATATGCACAAGAATGCAATGCGATGAAACATCATGGATATACAAAAAGTGATGTAGTAACAACAACACTGAAAAATATACCTACCCAAAATATACGAGTCATACAGTTTGGTATTTAAATTACTCACAATTCTCTATTTTGAAAATGAGTATAACTCGAGCCTAGTCAAAAAGGTAAGGGAATCCACCTAAGTCCGAGTCGATTTATATATAAATATCTAGCAGTCAGTGATCTTGCCTCAATAGTATTACGTACGATACAATAAATAATATGACATTCTCGAGTCAAGAGTACGGATCTATCATCATAATTATATCTCGTACTGTAAATCCATCGCACGGCATCCCAAATCAGGGTACGGGTCGAATATCATATAGAACACAACATCCATATGGTATCAACATCACATATCATGAACTATCACATATAACACAACATCCATATGGTATCATCATCACATATCACAAACTAAGGGGGTACTGATCTAAAGTCTAGTACAACCGATACCAATATCATCATACATATGTTCTTGTGTGAATAAAATCACATCACCCAACGATCCACTATAATATCCTGCCGCATCTCATATCATGACCCAAACACATATCACAACTCACGACATCATGCCCGATCATATCGACTTGCCTTCAAATATCATATACTATCCTCAACATCCGTGTATACGTGTATGTATGTATATGTGTGTATATATATATATATAAGCACCAAAACATCCACATAAAACTATATATATACATATGACGTATACACCCAAAACCACAACCCGTGTGTGTATATGTATGTGTACAACCTTACTTTAGGGTTCATGACTAAGAAACCAACTAAATCCTTCCTTCAATTCTCGCTAACACTAACCCATGATCTCCTAAAACTTTTCTTGCTAAGTGTTCATATCTCTCAATAACACATCTAAATAAATCTATATCACATCATACCATTTCTTACGACATTGCGGGGGTGCTATACGCCATCTACCCGACTTCCCCCGTAGATATAAATCTACTCACCTTGATCTACGCTTGTCGATGCCGATGACGCCACGTGCTTGCTTGTCATCTCGGAGTCCTCGTGAGGGTACCTACACATCATAACGTATCATATCGCATTAAAAACCAAATCAAAGCCAAAATAACCCGCTAAAATCCTATAGGTTCGAACCTACGGACAACGCCTTCAAAACCACCAAACAACTCTCGATATCGTTGTACAAACGTCAAACCATCAAGTTAAAACCAAATTCCAAAAATCCAGAATTCAAAATACGCAAAACAAAACCCTGAATCAAAATAGCAGCTCTTGAAAATAATCCCAGATTTTACCCTAAGTCAAATTAGCCAATTTTGCATATATGGAGGGTCTAGTTTACTGGAGATAAAGCCACAGAACAATTACGAACCCAAATGATCCTACCCTGGCCGCAATTTGTGGCCAGATTGATTAAATCTGCTGCCAAGGTGAGGGATATGAGGCTAGGGTTTCAGGGGTAGCCTTCTGGTCACCTGCATACATTACTGTACTTGCTAAATATTTTTCAGGACACCCGGGTGTTAATAGATTTCATTATACTCTCACAGAATCCACAATTCTCCGATATCGGGTTTCTAAGTTTGTATTCCGGGGTTAAGTCTCAAGTTTTAGTCCAATATGATATCACTAACAGGGATTTAGGGTCACTACTAACCTCAATTGTACCCTTGCAATCAATTCCAAACCCTAACCTCAACTTAAAATTCTCAAAGTTCACAATACTTCACTAAATCGGTTTTAAACTACACAAGAGGCTTAAGGAAATGAAATACTATACTTAATGTGAAAGAATTACCTCATTTGGCAACACAAGAATTTTCTTGAGTTGTCCAAGAGCCCAAAATGCAAACTTTCTTGGTCCAAAGTGTAGCTTGGGAGCTTGTGCATGCTTTTTGTGAAGTGGGGATGATGTTTTGGTATTGTTTTGATGATGGAGTGAGGGCTTGAAGTGGAGGGGGAAGGGGTTGCTGCCATGGTGAAAGAAAAGAGAAGTGAGAATGATGAAGATGATGGATGAATGCAAATGGCTCTTGGTCAAAGAGACCCCTCACCTCACTCTCTCTCATGTCCATACCTCTTGACTTTTCTTTTCTTTTCTTTTCTTTATCCATTTCATTTTTAAAACCAACACATAAATCCCAATAAACCATGGTTATTAAAATGTAACACAAGTGTAAAATACAACACGGTGCATGTTTTGCACAAAACAAGCTTAATTCGCGATTAGCTATATTTAATCGCGATTAGCACTAAAATAGTGTATAATAAATCATAAAACTTCATAATTTGCATAAATTACACAAAGCACCCTCTTTTTAGTAATCTCTATAATTTTCCTAATTTTCCCTAAATTTATCGGTATTTAATTTTACCGCCTTATTAAAATATTCAATATATTTATTATTTAATTATAAAAATTCCCAAAAATAATATTTTATTTTCCTAAAATGTTACAATCTTCCCTCCTTAAAGAAATTCGGTCCCCGAATTTAAATTTAAATCCCTCAATTACTAAAACATTTCCGTATAAAGTCCAAGTCGTCGGGGCTCCGAAATCATCAATACATAAATCGCATCATAGCGTAGTGCATGCGCATGAACAATGAGTAGATAACAAAAAAACAAAACTCCGTCAAGCATCCCGCAATCATCAGAGTCAGGGTGAAGACACAAATGTCAAATCCAAAACGAAACCAATATGATATATATCAAAACTATCCATGTAAACATCTGTAGGAAATGCATGCCAAACCTTTCATGTTGCTGTGCGATGCGCATAACACTGCACAGTGGCGGACGTTTATTGTAAGAAAATAACCGTATACGTATATATCTTTTGTTTAATATGCACGTTCCGCAGTTTTTTTTTTGAAAATAATTTACAAGGGTTTCCTTTATAAAATGTTCCGTGTCATCTCAGACACGTAGGTAAATACTAAGACTATAGCTCCCTTTTTGGAAACCCCTTCGATAGCTATTAATGCATGCAGAATATATCCAGATACTGTCCTCTGACTAGTCCTGCTCAGCTACTATATCAAATAGTAAATATCATAAAACATACTGCTCAAAGGAAATCAACCCAAAAGGTATATAAGACTGCTACGTGCGTCTGGTGCGCACGGAAATCGAAATCAATGAATGTGCCATACATGTGCACAGAAACAAAATCTAAGTGCAATAGGTGTGCATGAAAATACCTGTTAAGGGCAACGGTGTATGCCTGACAGCAATACCAGGTGCATCTGATATGCACAAAGAATCTCGATTGAGTGCATCTGGTGTGCATCAAATTCGCATCAAGCGCCCAAATATGCGCAAGAATACAAATCCAGTGCACAAGGTGTACGAAAACAATATCGAATATCACAATCGAAATCAATGGTATACAACACATCTCAAACCAAATCCAAATTAGGTATACCGTGGTATATAATCTCACAACCATGTGTATCAGCATACACAAAATCGAATCAAAATACTAAAAGTGTATGAAAACTATGCCGAAAGCATAAGTAAAATCACATGCATACCATAGGCATGAAATCAAAATCAACATCTCGAATGATATCAAATCAAAGTCAAGTGCAACTATGGTGCACAAAATCTCAATCATGCAAATAAATCACTCAAAATATCAGGCATGGAATAAAAATCAACATCTCAAATGATATCAAATCAAAGTCAAGTGCAACTGTGGTGTACAAAATCTCAATCATGCAAATAAATCGCTCAAAATATCAAGCATGGAATCAAAATCAACATCTCGAATGATATCTAATCAAAGTCAAGTGCTATTGTGGTGCACAAAATCTCAATCTAGTGCAACTAACATGCATGAATAGAAATCCCAATCGAGTGCATCCGGTGTGCACAAAACCATATCTCATATTATGCGCTCAACATGCGCGAAAATCCAAATCAAGTACATCCGTCATGCATGAATGAAGGCTAAATCAAGGGCATCCAACATGCACGAATAAAATCTAAATCAAGTTCATCAAACATGCACGAATAAAATCTAAATCAAGTGCATCCAACATGCACAAATAAATCTAAATCAAGTGCATCCAACATGCACGAATAAAATCTAAATCAAGGGCATCCGATGCGCACAAAATCCAATATTAAGCGCCTAATATGCGCAAAAATCCAACCCAAGCGCGTCATTCCGTGAAAAGTATCTAGTGCAGTAACATGCATGAAAACGAACATCAAGTGCAGACGCGCACAAAACACAAATCTGGTAACATAAATCGGATGCAACCGAGGTACGGAGTATAATTCCGGTGCAACCAATGCACAAAATACCTATTTGGTGCAACAAATGCTCGAAATATGAATCCGGTGCATATAGTGCAGGAAATACAATACAGTGCAACAATCGCACAAAAATACAAATATGGTGCATCAAGTGCACAAAATACCAACTCCAGTGCATCCAGTGCACGAAATGCCAAATACAGTGCATCCAGTGCACGAAATGCCGAATGCAGTGCATCCAGTGCACGAAATACCAAATACAGTGCATCCAGTGCACGAAATACAATATGGTGCAACAATGCACAGCATAAAAACCTAGTGCAACAACTGCACAAAATACAAATCGGGTGCAACAAGTGCACAGAAATGCATCAATAACTCAAATGCATATAAAAAGCAACACCGAGTGTGCCAAGGTGTATAAAATCATAAACGTGTACAACTGCGTGCACAAAACACGTATCCATGCACTGCAAGCACATGTAAACTATACCGAGTGCAAAAACCAAATCGACTGCATACCACCTGCACAAAAATCAAATCAGCTGTATGCAATCCATGAAATCATAAACATGTTCAGCCAAGGCTCAAAATCAACATCAAGTGCAATAAATACGTACAAATCATAAATCAACATGACGGCGTATAAAAACATATCTCAAGCGCAATAACTATGCACAAAAACGTAAATACCCAGTAGGTGCAACCATGGTGCACAAAAGCAAATATCATGAAACTCGGTCATCAAAACTCAATCATGCAATAAATCACCCAAAATACCGAAATCCATAGTGACTGATACGTGATAGTCAACTCACGAAATCACAAGTCGTAAATATTGTCGTCGATATGTCCTTCCTTCAAGGTCGAGAAGGTGTCGGTGCATCCAATGCTAGCTTAGAAAGATATCTACTCGTCTTCTGATCATGGCCTGTCGTCTGGTGCCCTTAGGCTCTTGTCTCTCACTGCGAATTGCTAAGTACATAGCTCCCCGACTCAACGGTCCAATATAGAACGATAATGGAAGTAGTCCTCTCTGGCACGTCCTTTAAAGATCTTTGGCCAACTCGTATGGTCACAAATAACATGTCTCGTCGACGATGCTGAACTCTGGCCTGCTGGGCGTGTGCAATATGACTGATCCTGGGTCCAAGTCTTCTCGTATAGTATTTCCAGAAAGGTCCTGTCAAGGTCTCTCCGCAATCTCGTTTCTGCCGAACTGCCCGGAAGTTATCATATTTTACTATATCTCTTTCTTGTTGCGGAACGGCTGCATACTCATCGCGACTCCTCCTGGAAGATACAACTCCTCTGCATGCGTATCACATCTGTGATATCAACGGAGTGGAACGTCCTCTCGTCACGATCTCGCACGAACCTTTTACTCCACTTTTCTCCAATGTCGACTGATTCGGACTCATTTCATCGTGGCAACATGGACTACGCTCCAACGGCTATACTCGTATCTGGAGTCTCCCAAGTAATGTATCCCATCACAGGATATCCGAATGATGCCGAACTTTTCGATCGATTCGTCAAGGCTCCATAATCCCCCAAGAGCTCAACATCTTGGGTACAGTTTAATAGTATCGAATACATGCCACAGCACCTATGGACCAACCGTAGAAGGGAAAACCCAAGCCTCACTAATGGCACCGCTGAACTGCCTCAACCCTAAGGTTCACCAGCGTTCCATGGTCATTATGTCGAGTTAGGGTTTCATTCTTCTAGTGGGTCCGTAGAATTACTTGCATTGTCTTCCGAAAACTTTAAACTTGGAAAATGGGATCCTGACATTCGATCGTCTATATCGACTCTCAACGTATCAGCGTGAAGTCGTCTCTAGCTGGAATCAATCAATCTGATGACCTCGCATCGGGGTAAGCGAACGAACTACAATTCCTAGTCATTCATCCTCGGGTGACTAGCGATCTTCTATCATATCTCTAAGTACAACTCGTACTGCAATAGCTCCAGGCATCTGGGGTGATATCTCACCCTTCGCTGCAGCAACTGGCTCATTCGTCCGCACGCTGAACAGTGCCTCAATCATCAAATAATCTGTGCATGTACGGTCATCACATTTTGGTTAGCCTCTAGCAGTGGCCAAATCCTCTGGTGCTGATCTGCATGTCCGAAAAATCTCGTGGAAGCGATCCATCAAATGCTCATGGCGCGTAAACACAATAAAATGACACCTCTATGCAATCGTGTGTCCCAGGAATCAGACCCTGGTCAGTCCTCGTCCGTGATGAGCTCATGCTGACGCAACTCTAGCCGTAGCTCTCCACGCCCGTACAACCGTGATAACAAAACCATAACTGGTACTGATGAGGATAGATCATAAGAATGAAGATAATACTGTGCAAAGAAATGCACATCCTAAGTTTTCTTAAGCGGAGTATCGTATCGTAAATATG
Source organism: Agapanthus africanus (assembly GCA_030015575.1). Classification (NCBI taxonomy): domain Eukaryota; kingdom Viridiplantae; phylum Streptophyta; class Magnoliopsida; order Asparagales; family Amaryllidaceae; genus Agapanthus; species Agapanthus africanus. The sequence goes on from CM057340.1 coordinate 394,384,597, forward strand.
CCGCGGAATATACACACGGTACGTCACTCTACTTGAGTCACCTACTCCATCAACCAAGGTGTAAGTCCACGTTACCCACCCCGGTGCTTATGGGGAGGCGGAATAGGTAAAATTCAAATTTTTAACACAAGGTAACAAGGACTAAAACTTGAGGATCTTTGCCAAACCATTACTAACATACTACATGAGATTCTATCTACTATGCAAGGAGATTATATCTCATGCTACTAGTCCTTCGGGTCTTCTCCGCTACCCTCCTCGTCTCCGTAGGCTCCATGGGTCAATCCGGATCTTGGTCACCTCCACGGCCTCCTTGAGTCGAAGACGATCCACCCGAGAGTCTGTAGTCCGAGCTCCACCTCATGCCGAGTTAACTAGGGCAACAAGTTTGCTATTCTTGATGTCCTAGGTGGTGTAGAAGATGATGGTGGATTTGTTTGTCTATTTAGAACCTTATTTTCTCAACACATGAGAGCTAAGGAAAAATCTAGAGAGGAAGAAGAAGGTGGAACCATGGAAGCTTCTCACTTGAAAAGAGAGAATGAGAAGAGAATAATGATTCATAAACCAAATAATTACTAATCTCTTATCATGATAAAGTTGATGGCTATATTGATTTGACCATTATCGTCACAAAAATAAAACCAAAAGCAAAAGAAGGATCTAGTGCTCACAAGAAATATCCAAGTCAACAATGGTCAAATTGTCAACACGGTCAAGCATGGTCAAATGGTCAAAGTAATTAGCCATAACATAATTATCATTAAAGATATTAGTAAATAATTGTCTCACCTCATAATGGTTTTGACCGAACCAACGGTCAAAACCCTAATGAGGTACCTCCTTCTTCTTCGCTCCTCACAACCGTGCATACACACCCGTATCTGCATTCCGTAGAATGCGAATGCACAGAAGACAAAACTATTCCATCCATACAATACTAGGATCCGAATTAAACCAAAGCCCACTAGCATTGTTAGCCCGAACAGCATACGTGCACAAGTGAACGTAAGTGATCGTAGCCCTGCCGTAAAACCATACAGCCTCTACACCTTTCGCCCAGTGCAGGGAAACGCTCTGTGTAGGACTCTAAAGACTCGACACTACGCTGGCAGTGGGTTTAACCACAGACCGCAAGCGGCACTAGCTGTACGTAACGGTCCCCAGGTAGATGTCAATAAGAAGGCCGATGAGGTAAACCCATCCGAACTCCTACTGAGCCTGAATGTGACAATCTCCGTACAGTCTTGTCTGTTCGTCTGAGAGTATCGCATGGCAGGCCTAGGGGGCGGTAAACGTCAGTCCCCTATTAGCGGTACAAGTCGTGTCGGAGTGTAGCCCAGAACACCCTGAGATAACACTGGAAACGCTACCAGTATATCTCGCTTACCCTGGCCAGGGACTTTGTGTAACGGCTCTCCTAGACATAGCGCGATATCAACCCCCAATATCGGGAGAGACGAATCCTGTCTAACTGTCACTGCCTCCAAGTGCTTCGGGACTACACCCAACTACTACCTGTTTGCATGACTCATTTGAGCCGTGGTAGGGTAGCAATCTAAGAACAGTGGGAACACACTCGAGGCGAAGTGACAGTGTCAAGTCAACGGACTACGCTGTACTCATGTCACCTGGGAACTGATAACTGACGATAGGCATAATATCAACCAACAGTTCCCAGCGAGTCCTATCCAGTGTACTCGTAACCTAACGAGCACCCGCATACTATCTCCAGTACGACGTACTGATGGCTGTGGGACAGACCATCTCCCCTGCTGGGATGAGAAGCGCATACGCTAGTCTACTCCGGAGTATTGATGCCCCGTCTCTATAATCCTATGACTAGGGACCTGTATAAGGATGTGCTTATAGATTACCCAGCCCCTACAAGTGTGACTGCCATCACAACGCTGGTAATCAAGCAAAGATCCTAAAGGCTCTACTAATATGTATAAGCGATATGCTAAAAGAAACACATGCACATATTAAAGTAGAAACAAACCAAGTAGCATACTACCATTTTGAGCAAGATTGTCTATACAACTGTGAATATCCTAAGCTTCTATTAAGTAATATACAAACTAGTATGATACAGTAATGGCCTCTAGGGCTTATACGCTAACAATCTCCCACTTGCACTAGGGCCATGTGCTGTCGTATCGAAGACCTATCATCTCGATCAGCTGCTCGAACTGAGTCTGGGGTATGGCCTTCGTGAGTGGATCTGCAGTGTTATTCTCCGAATCTACTCTCCTCACCTCGATCTCCCGGTGATCTACGATCTCCCTGATCAGGTGGTACCGCCTCAAAATGTGTCTGGACTTCTGATGGGACCTAGGTTCTTTTGCTAAAGATATAGCGCTGTTGTTGTCACAATATAGCGGTATTGGATCAACAATGGTAGGAACCACCTGAAGCTCCATGAGGAACTTCTTCATCCAGACAGCTTCCTTTACGGCATCGCAAGCATCTATGTACTTCGCTTCTATGGTTGAGTCAGCAACGGTCTCCTGCTTGGAGCTCTTCCAGCAAACCGCCACTCCATTGAGGGTAAAGATATAACCCGACATGGACTTGGAGTCATCCTTGTCACCCTGGAAGCTGGAGTCAGCAAAGGCCTCGATCTGGAGGTCTTTTCCGCCATACACCAAGAACATCTCCTTAGTCCTTCTCAGGTATTTGAGAATGTTCTTTACTGCTATCCAGTGTTTCTCCCCTGGGTCCGACTGATACCGGCTTACAACGCTTTATGTGTATGCTATATCTGGTCTGGTACACAACATCGCATACATTATAGAGCCTACCGCAGATGCGTAGGGTATAGATGACATGCGAGCCCTTTCCAAATCAGTCTTGGGAAACATCTGTTTGGAGAGGGTGATTCCGGGACAAGCCGGTAGATTACCGCGCTTTGAATCTTCCATACTGAATCGTTTCAGTATGGTGTCGATGTACCTGGACTGCGAAAGTCCCAACATTCTTTTAGATCTATCACGATAGATCTGGATCCCCAGAATATAGTTGGCATCGCCCAGGTCCTTCATGGAGAACCTCTATGACAAGAATCCATTGACTGACTGTAGCATAGGATGTCATTTCCTATTAGGAGAATGTCATCCATGTACAAGACGAGGAATACCACAGTTCTCCCTACAATCTTACTGTAAATAAATGGTTCATCCGGATTTTTGATAAAGTCGAATTCTTTGACAGTATCATAAAAGCAGATGTTCCAACTCCGCGATGCCTGTTTTAGTCCATAAATGGACTTAAGCAACTTGCACACTTTACCGCTGCTCCCACTCTGAATGAAACCCTCCGGCTGATCCATATAGACGCATTCTTCTAAATTTCCATTTAGAAAAGCCGTCTTCACGTCCGCCTGCACGTATTTTTAAGGTCCGTGGAAAAATTTTTGGACCAGTTTTTAAAATCGACAGAAAAGTGCAATTTTTGACGTGTTTTGTGATTTTTTCCGGCGATCGAATTTCTAACACTTTGCTAACAAGTTAGTAATGGTTTAGCGAGGCTCTGATACCACTGTAAGTCCATGTTACCCACCCTGGTGCTTACGGGGAGGCGGAATAGGTAAAAATCAAAATTTTAACACAAGGTAACGTGGACTAAAACTTGAGGATCTTTGCCAAACTATTGCTAACATACTACATGAGGTTCTATCTACTATGCAAGGAGATTATACCTCATGCTACTAGTCCTTCGGGTCTTCTCCGCTACCCTCCTCGTCTCCGTAGGCTCCATGGGTCAATCCGGATCTTGGTCACCTCCGCGGTCTCCTTGAGTCGAAGACGATCCACCCGAGAGTCTGTAGTCCGAGCTCCACCTTAAGCCGAGGTAACTAGGGCAACAAGTTTGCTATTCTTGATGTCCTAGGCAGTGTAGAAGATGATGGTGGATTTGTTTGTCTATTTAGAACCTTATTTTCTCAACACATGAGAGCTAAGGAAAAATCTAGAAAGGAAGAAGAAGGTGGAACCATGGGAGCTTCTCACTTGAAAAGAGAGAATGAGAAGAGAATAATGATCCATAAACAAAATAATTACTAATCTCTTATCATGATAAAGTTGATGGCTACATTGATTTGACCATTATCATCACAAAAATAAAACCAAAAGCAAAAGAAGGATCTAGTGCTCACAAGAAAGATCCAAGTCAACAATGGTCAAATTGTCAACATGGTCAAGAATGGTCAAATGGTCAAAGCAATTAGCCATAACATAATTATCATTAAAGAGATTAGTAAATAATTGCCTCACCTCATAATTGTTTTGACCGAACCAACGGTCAAAACCCTAATGAGGCACCTCCTTCTTCTTCGCTCCTCACAACCGTGCATACACACCCGCATCGGCATTCCGTAGAATGCAAATGCACAGAAGACAAAACTAATCCATCCATACAATACTAGGATCCGGCTTAAACCAAAGCCCACTAGCATTGTCTGCCCGAACAGCATACGCGCACAAGTGCACGTAACTGATCGTAGCCCTGCCGTAAAACCATACAGCCTCTACACCTTTCGCCCAGTGCAGGGAAACTCTCTGTGTGGGACTCTAAAGACTCGACACTACGCTGGCAGTAGGTTTAACCACAGACCGCAAGCGGCACTAGCTGTACGTAACGGTCCCCAGGTAGATGTCGATAAGAAGGCCGATGAGGTAAACCCATCCGAAATCCTACAGAGCCTGAATGTGACAATCTCCGTACAGTCCGGTCTGTTTGTCTGAGAGTATCGCATGGCGGGCCTAGGGGGCGGTAAATGTCAGTCCCCTATTAGCGGTACAAGTCGTGTCGGAGTGTAGCCCAGAACACCCTGAGATAATACTGGAAACGCTACCAGTATATCTCGCTTGCCCTGGCCAGGGACTTTGTGTAATGGCTCTCCTAGACACAGCACGATATCAACCCCCAATACCGGAAGAGACGAATCCTATCTAACCGTCACTGCCTCCATGTCACGACCCGAAAATACGGAACATGACCGGCACTTAAACTACGACATCTCGAGGCGTACGTAATCTAAGTAAACCGAAAACCCAGAAATCCAAACCAAGAAAATAGTAGAGAGTAGGAAAAACCAATTTAAATCAAGTAGTTTTAATAGCATAAGCCGAATTATGCGGGTTTCTAAAAACATCAAAAATTTACTGGAAATTTCGGCAGAGTCTCCTTTGTAAATACTGGCTCCCAAACGGGATACAACATGAATAGTATACGAAATCAATAAAAGGCATCCCCAAGCGGGAGCTAGCTCTTCGTCAAACGACGGTCACAACCACACAAGCAAAATAATATACAACGCCAAGGGCGAGGATCAAAACTCAAAAGGAAACTCAAAACCACCAGAAATATAACGGGCGACTCTAAGGTCGAAAGAATAAACAACACTGGTCTCTAACTCAATAAATACATGTTTGGTTGATGGAATTTACTAGATACAACTGAATAATATCATACAAGGTAAATAATGGGGGTATGATACAAGTAAACCCACCTACTAGCAAATCACCCGAATGAAACTATGCCGCAAAGCCGTAAGGAAACCTGTACGGCAAACCTGCAAGAAACTGGGGCACAACGGGGGTGAGTTGCCAACTCGTGAATAGAAAAATATCTACGCACAGAAATCGCATAAATAACGCAATCCTAGGTCAATAATCATAATATATCCTCAAATATATGTATAACAGGCAGCCTATGACAATGTCTAGGGTAATATCTAACCCGAGTGTAAACTCATGTGCCCGTGTCAATGCCTCAGGTAGCAATATATCATATGAATGAGGTATGAATGCATGAAACAGAATACATGTAAATGAAGAAACTGTTTTCATAAATTAGTGAGATTTCCTTCGTATTTTTAAACTGAGGTATTATAAATGAAATCAGCATCAACAGTGTCTAGCATCGACACAAAACATAAATCTCACTGTCTCGAAATATCAATGTCTCAATCTCAATATTTAGGGCGCCGTCAGTCCAGACCGGCCCCTACCATCCATCTCAAGACCACGACGGTATTCTCCGGATATCCGACGCGTCGGGTAATATCACCGGTAGGTAATGCTCCCCAGCCAGGCTCAACGTCAACACCACATTCCTCTTGCCCCGGGGTACCATACCGGGCCCACCATGTACCCGTGACGGTTCCTCCACTCCTCGACACGGATCTCCAAAACCACAGCAAACTCATGGTGGACGACACTTTACATCACTAGAAAACCGCAACATTTTATATTTTAAAAGATCATAAGTTGTAAATTTTGCGGCTTTCCCCGAAATCCAGAAATATCATAAATCTCAAGAAATCATCACAAGTGCATATGTCAACGATAATGAACTAGACATGAATAACTGAATAACAGTATGCATGAAGTGGTAGGTAATAACTACAATGTCTAATATGGCATATAAGGGAAATACACTAATATCATGTCAAAACTACCAGCTAACAATCTAAGTCAAGCAATTATATTCTCTAAAGTGTACGTGACATGGCAATTACCGATGAAGAGGTGTGTGAGCCGGCAAGTGGGTGTACGTGGTACATACGCATCATCGGTAATGGTGCTGGTGTCCTAACAGCATGATATCAATAATGGAATATGCAGCAAAATAAATATGCGAGGCAGAGCGAATAGCAATAATGTGCGGGAGCTGAATACTAGACACAACGATAACTAATCTGCAATAATCTAATATAAGTCCTACAAATGGTGCCTTTTGAAATAACACGAATCTTGGGGTTTTGAAAATAGGGGCTACGGTGTTTTTATGAAAAGATACGTCGTTTTTGAAATATCCGTAGATTCCCTTGAGCTGTCTTTAAAAATGCCCACGATTCGTTAGTTTTTGAAATAGGTAAGAAGTCTAATCGAATCTAACAACTACACTAAACTATACGGCTGAACTAACAAGCTGAACTACAGGTAAGGAAACCGCCTATCATCTGAGTCGATACATATACGTACCTGTATATGTATAGTCGGTGATCCCGCCTCAATAATATCATATCCGATACCATATCTATAATCAGGCGTCCCAAGTCAAGAGTGCGGATCAATCATCAATATAGCTCGTACGTAAATCCGTCGTACGGCATCCCAATCTTGGTACGGTTCAATATCACATTCATCATACTATTCACCTGGTATCCTCTTTGTCAATTATCATGATCGGGGTACTGATCTACGTCTAGTACCATACTGATACCGCCTACGTATGCATGGACGTGTGTGAAACACTACGTCAAAGACCCGCTACAACGTCATGTCGTATCTAAGATACGAACCCTGCTATATCACCGATCTCACGGCCTCAAATCAAATCTCATCGACTCAGCTCAATCCCAAGTATCATCCTCAATCCGTATGTGAACACATAGTCCCATACCCATGTGAACACATAACTATAAGGAATCCCATGAGCACATATCAATAGGAATGTATGCAAGTATGTATGTGTGTGCGTGTGTGAGTGCGACCACTACTCTAGGGTTTCGCAACTACACTAAACCAATCCAAAAATACCAATTATCCATCTTATCATCAATAATCTCAATAACATATAATCAATATCTGTGTGTATACGTATTCGTATACATCACCACGAACTGCGGGGGTGCTATACGCCATCCACCCGACTTCTCCCCGTAGATATAAATCTACTCACCTGAACCTCGCTCGCCGGTGCCGACATCGCCACGCGCTTGCTTGTCGTCTCGAAGTCCACCTGGGGTACCTACATATCATAATACACCGTATCGCATAAAAACCCAATTCGAAATCGAAACGTCATAAGAAAACTAAATCGGCACGCGTATCACGCATAGGTCCAAACCTATCGCCCACGCATGCAGGAATAGTCAAACCAACCCTCGATGTCGATGTACGAACGTCAAACCATCGAGAAAATCTAATCACACTCATTTGCACATTCACGAACACAAATTTTAATATAAACTAGGTTAAAACTCACAAAAACGCCAATTTCACTTAAAAAGTCATTTTTCCGAAAATCTAGCAAGCACAATTCGCCGTTTTTATACAAAACACGATATTTAAATGAATGTAGCGGCCAATATATTTATTAAATATCTTAAATAAGTCGTATAAATAATTTCCGGAATTTAATCTTATTAATTTCCAAAAATCCTAATATCCTAGTTTACCAAAAATACCCTTTTTAACAATTTCAAAGCAAAATACACAAACTACAATCTAGCTTAGAATTGCATGATCCAAGGCATTAAACCACACTTAATAAAGTTAATGAAGCCAAGAAAAACCTAATCACACTTTTAATCCCAATTATATAACAAATTTCAAAAGCCTAGTTAGCAAATTAGCATAATTAACACAATTTCCTTAAACTAACCATTAACAACTAACTACTAATCTTGTTCTACAATTTTAGTGGCCACAATATTCACCAAATAACTTAATTAGGTCACAAAAATATTAAGTAGATTTTTATTTCATCTAATTACATGTATCCTAAAACCTAGTTTCCAAAATATTTTCATTTGGACAATTACATGTTACAATTGGCAATAAGTAACAACTTTAAGTTGCATAACTTAAGATGCTAAAAAAAACAACCATCACACAACCATGAACACATGATCACAACCTAACTTGATCTCAAACTCTTTCCATTACAAACTAAATCCCAATTAGAGTTGCATTCAAACTTAATTGACTTTAATCAAAGAAACTATACAATAATTAGATTTGGCTTGGGATTTATACCTCACCAAAAAACAAGAGACCAAGCTTGAAATCTAGCCTCCCAAAATGGCCTCCAAGCTCTTAGATCCATGCAAGAATAGCTATTGAAAAATGGGTAGGAGTTAGATTTGAGTTTTGGTTTAAATTTGGATGGAAATTGATGGATTTTGAAGACTTTTTTGATGAGGAAAAGAGAGGGGAAGAAGGAGGAGGGGTTGCAGTTTGAGGGAGGATGGGGCTCGGCCAGCAGGTGGGGGAGGGGTGTGGAGGGTGTGGGTGTGCAAAAGAAAGTCCAAGTCAAGGTAAAATACCCCCCCAAGTCAACACCAACTTCTTCTCTCACTAATCTTTTCTTTTCCTTTCATTTCAATGAAATTCAAGTGGGGACCAAAGAGGGGCTGTTGAATTCAGCCATGGGGATAAGTGAATGGGGGTGTGTGGGTGTGGGTACGGGTGTGGGGTGATGAAAAATGATAAATACAATACCCCAAACATCCATTTACACTAAAAAAAGCCTTTTTTCTTCAAAAAAATTCTAAACCGTTTTGGCAAATAATTTCGCTCCAAAAACCACATGATAAAATTTTAATTAATGTGTTATGATGTACAAAATTTGTTTCAACTCATTCCAATTTGTAATTTTCCCTAATTAAATGTATTAGTGACGGCTTAAAATAATAATAAAATAATATTTTTTTCAGAAAATTTGAAATTTCACCAGCGGCTCAGTAAACACCAAATAATAGCAATTACATAGCTATAATATGTATATTTAATTTTTATAATAAGATATTTGTATTTTGACTTTTTACAGAAAACCCCTTTATTTTACCGATTTTTCGAAATTTCACCGAAACGATTTTCAAAACGCTACAATCTTCCCCACTTAAAGAAATTCGGTCCCCGAATTTAAATTCAAACTTCCCCAAATACCAAAACATCTAAGAAAAACCATCAAGTCGTCGGGGCTCCGAAACTGTAAATACATAAAACAAATCGTAGCGCAGTGCATGCGCTTGAAAAGAAAAAAAAATGAGTATATAACTCAAATCAAAACTCCGTCAAGCATCCCGTAATCATCGGAGTCATGGAGAAGACATCACTGCCAAATCCAAACCAAACCAATATGATATAACTCGAAACTATACATGTAAACATCGAATCTATATCTGTAAGTATCTGAAGGAAATGCATGCCAAATCTCTTAAGTCGCTGTGCAACGCGTATAACACTGCACAGTGGCGGACGTCTATCATAAGAAAATAGCTATATACATATATACCTTTGTTTGAAATGTACGTTCCGCCGTTTTGGAAACAATTTAGAAGGGTCTCCTTGTTTTAAACATTTCGTGTCATATCAGACACGTAGGTAAATACTGAGGCTATAGCTCGCTTTTTGGAAATCCCTTCAATAACTATCAATGCATGCAAAATATATTCAGGTACTGTCCTCTGACTAGTCCTGCTCAGTACGAAAACATATAGCAATATCATAAAAACGTACTGCTCTATACGAAATCAATCCCCAAAATATGCACATGAATGCTACGTGCGTCTGGTGCGCACGGAAATCAAAATCCATGAATGTGCCATACATGCGCACAGAAACAACATCTAAGTGTATCGGGTGTGCACGAAACATCTGTCGTAGGCAACATGTGTGCCTGACAGCAAAATCAGGTGCATCTGACATGCACGAAAAATCTCAATTTAGTGCATCTGGTGTGCACCAAAATCGCATCTCAAGACATGCGCTCAACATGCGCGAAAATCCAAATCAGGTGCATCCATCGCGTACGAAATCATGAAATCCAATATCAAGCGCCGAACGTGCGCAAAATCAATCAGGTGCACAAGGTGCACAAAACAAATATCGAGTATCATAATCGAAATCGAAGTCCAGTGCATCTAAGTGCACATAAGGCGTATCACTGCACTGCAAGCATATATAAACTATACCGAGTGCAGGAACGAAATCGTGTGCATGCATACGCACAAAACCAACTCAACTATTTAAAACCGTAACATCACAAACATGTGAAACTAAAGCACGAAAACGATATCAAGTGCAACACTGTGCAAAGGTCGTAAATCCTCAATCATCAAAATCAAATCATACAAATAAATCACCCAAAACATCGTAATCAATAATGGCGGAATAGTACCGCTCAAGTGCATCCTCTAAGAATCTCGGCCAACTGTCGTGGTCACTAGTGGGACGTCTCGTCGATGATCATGAACTCTGTCCTGCTGGTGTGCGTAACTATGACAACTCCTGGGTCAAGGTCTTCACTGTGAATTACCAATCTTTCGGTCCATCGGCTCATCGCCCCTGTCAGGTGTGCTAACGGGGACGATTCCGTTCTGGCACTTCTCTGGTCATCTCTTGGTCAATCATCGCGACCACTCGTAAGACAACATATCACTGGCGTCGGCCTCTGGCTCTCTGAATGTACGTGACACATCTGATCCTGGGTGCAAGTATCATTGCAGCAGTGTCCTGGAAGGAATCCTGCTCACGGTCTCTTCCATGTCTCGTCTCTTCCAACTGTCCGGAAGTCATTGTCCTTTCCTATATCTGCATCTTGCTCTGGAACGACTGCATACTCATCGCGACTCCTTCTGGAAGGTAAGTCCAAGTACCATGCCTCGGCATGCGCATCGCCTCTCTGATGTCGGCGGAGTGGAACGTCATCTCATCTAGATCTGGTGCGAACCTCTTACTCCACTTTTCTCTAATGTCGTCTGCTTTGGACTCGTCTCGTCGCGGCTGCATGGACTGAGCTCCAACGGCTATCCTCGTATCTGGAGTCTCCCAAGAATGCATCTCACCACCTAGCATCCGAATTAAGTCGAGCCATCCGATCGATTCGTCAAAACCTCATAATCCCCCAAGAGCTCAACCTCTTGGGCACAGTTTAATAGTATCGAGTACATACCACAGCATCGGTGGTCCAGCCGTAGAAGGGCAAACCCAAGCCTCACTAATGGCACCGTAGAACTGCCGCAAACCCGAAGGTTCAAAGGCTTTCACACGGTCATTAAGTCGAGTTAGGGTTTCATTCTTCTAGAGGGACCATAGAATTGCCTGCATGTCTTTCTGACTACTTTAAACTTGGAATAATAGGTTTCTGACATTCGATCGTCTCTGTCGACTCCCAACGTCTCCGCGTGAAGTCGTCTCTAGCTGGAATCAATCTATCTGATGACCTCGCATCGGGTTAGGCGAACGATCCACATGTCCTAGTCATTCATCCACGATGACTAGCGACCTTCTATCATCTCTTAGTACAACTCGTTCTGCACTAACTCCAACATCTGGGGCAATACCTCGTCGTTCGCAGCAATAACTGGCTCGCTCGTCTGCACGCTGAACAGTGCCTCGATCATCATGAATAAGCAACACACCAATGGTCATCAAGATCTGGCTGGCCTCTATCACTGGCTCAATACTCTAATATCGATCAGCACATCCGAGTAACCTCATAAAGGCGATCCGCCAAACGCTCGTGGCGCGGAAACACAGTCAAAAGACACCTTTCTATAATCGGGTGTCGCCGGAATCATGCCCTGGTCAGTCCTCGTTCGTGCCGAGCTCGTGCTGGCCGCAACTCTAGCCGTAGCTCTCCCTGCCCGTAATCGTGGCAGCAAAACCAAACTGGTACCGATGAGGCTAGATCAGGAAGGAATATAATACTGAACAAGGAAATGTACATCCTAAGGCTTCTTAAGTGGAGTGGCGTGTCGTAAATATGCCGCGGAACATACCAACGGTACGTCACTCTACTTTAGTCACCTATTCCATCAACCAAGGGTCATCCTACGCTCCGAAGGTAAAACCTAACGCTCTGATACCAACTTTGTCATGACCCGAAAATACGGAACATGACCGGCACTTAAACTACGATGTCTCGAGGCGTACGTAATCTAAGTAAACCGAAAACCCAGAAATCCAAACTAAGAAAATAGTAGAGAGTAGGAAAAACCAATTTAAATCAAGTAGTTTTAATAGCATAAGCCGAATTATGCGGGTTTCTAAAAACATCAAAAATTTACTGGAAATTTCGGCAGAGTCTCTTTTGTAAATACTGGCTCCCAAACGGGATACAACATGAATAGTATACGAAATCAATAAAAGGCATCCCCAAGCGGGAGCTAGCTCTTCGTCAAACGACGGTCACAACCACACAAGCAAAATAATATACAACGCCAAGGGCGAGAATCAAAACTCAAAAGGAAACTCAAAACCACCAGAAATATAACGGGCGACTCTAAGGTCGAAAGAATAAACAACACTGGTCTCTAACTCAATAAATACATGTTTGGTTGATGGAATTTACTAGATAAACTGAATAATATCATACAAGGTAAATAATGGGGGTATGATACAAGTAAACCCACCTACTAGCAAATCACCCGAATGAAACTATGCCGCAAAGCCGTAAGGAAACCTGTACGGCAAACCTGCAAGAAACTGGGGCACAACGGGGGTGAGTTGCCAACTCGTGAATAGAAAAATATCTACGCACAGAAATCGCATAAATAACGCAATCCTAGGTCAATGATCATAATATATCCTCAAATATATGTATAACAGGCAGCCTATGACAATGTCTAGGGTAATATCTAACCCGAGTGTAAACTCATGTGCCCGTGTCAATGCCTCAGGTAGCAATATATCATATGAATGAGGTATGAATGCATGAAACAGAATACATGTAAATGAAGAAACTGTTTTCATAAATTAGTGAGATTTCCTTCGTATTTTTAAACTGAGGTATTATAAATGAAATCAGCATCAACAGTGTCTAGCATCGACACAAAACATAAATCTCACTGTCTCGAAATATCAATGTCTCAATCTCAATATCTAGGGCGCCGTCAGTCCAGACCGGCCCCTACCATCCATCTCAAGACCACGACGGTATTCTCCGGATATCCGACGCGTCGGGTAATATCACCGGTAGGTAATGCTCCCCAGCCAGGCTCAACGTCAACACCACATTCCTCTTGCCCCGGGGTACCATACCGGGCCCACCATGTACCCGTGACGGTTCCTCCACTCCTCGACATGGATCTCCAAAACCACAGCAAACTCATGGTGGACGACACTTTACATCACTAGAAAACCGCAACATTTTATATTTTAAAAGATCATTAGTTGTAAATTTTGCGGCTTTTCCCGAAATCCAGAAATATCATAAATCTCAAGAAATCATCACAAGTGCATATGTCAACGATAATGAACTAGACATGAATAACTGAATAACAGTATGCATGAAGTGGTAGGTAATAACTACAATGTCTAATATGGCATATAAGGGAAATACACTAATATCATGTCAAAACTACCAGCTAACAATCTAAGTCAAGCAATTATATTCTCTAAAGTGTACGTGACATGGCAATTACCGATGAAGAGGTGTGTGAGCCGGCAAGTGGGTGTACGTGGTACATACGCATCATCGGTAATGGTGCTGGTGTCCTAACAGCATGATATCAATAATGGAATATGCAGCAAAATAAATATGCGAGGCAGAGCGAATAGCAATAATGTGCGGGAGCTGAATACTAGACACAACGATAACTAATCTGCAATAATCTAATATAAGTCCTACAAATGGTGCCTTTTGAAATAACACGAATCATGGGGTTTTGAAAATAAGGGCTACGGTGTTTTTATGAAAAGATACGTCGTTTTTGAAATATCCGTAGATTCCCTTGAGCTGTCTTTAAAAATGCCCACGATTCGTTAGTTTTTGAAATAGGTAAGAAGTCTAATCTAATCTAACAACTACACTAAACTATACGGCTGAACTAACAAGCTGAACTACAGGTAAGGAAACCGCCTATCATCTGAGTCGATACATATACGTACCTGTATATGTATAGTCGGTGATCCCGCCTCAATAATATCATATCCGATACCATATCTATAATCAGGCGTCCCAAGTCAAGAGTGCGGATCAATCATCAATATAGCTCGTACGTAAATCCGTCGTACGGCATCCCAATCTTGGTACGGTTCAATATCACATTCATCATACTATTCACCTGGTATCCTCTTTGTCAATTATCATGATCGGGGTACTGATCTACGTCTAGTACCATACTGATACCGCCTACGTATGCATGGACGTGTGTGAAACACTACGTCAAGGACCCGCTACAACGTCATGTCGTATCTAAGATACGAACCCTGCTATATCACCGATCTCACGGCCTCAAATCAAATCTCATCGACTCAGCTCAATCCCAAGTATCATCCTCAATCCGTATGTGAACACATAGTCCCATACCCATGTGAACACATAACTATAAGGAATCCCATGAGCACATATCAATAGGAATCTATGCAAGTATGTATGTGTGTGCGTGTGTGAGTGCGACCACTACTCTAGGGTTTCGCAACTACACTAAACCAATCCAAAAATACCAATTATCCATCTTATCATCAATAATCTCAACAACATATAATCAATATCTGTGTGTATACGTATTCGTATACATCACCACGAACTGCGGGGGTGCTATACGCCATCCACCCGACTTCTCCCCGTAGATATAAATCTACTCACCTGAACCTCGCTCGCCGGTGCCGACGTCGCCACGCGCTTGCTTGTCATCTCGAAGTCCACCTGGGGTACCTACATATCATAATGCACCGTATCGCATAAAAACCCAATTCGAAATCGAAACGTCATAAGAAAACCAAATCGGCACGCGTATCACGCATAGGTCCAAACCTATCGCCCACGCATGCAGGAATAGGCAAACCAACCCTCGATGTCGATGTACGAACGTCAAACCATCGAGAAAATCTAATCACACTCATTTGCACATTCACGAACGCAAATTTTAATATAAACTAGGTTAAAACTCACAAAAACGCCAATTTCACTTAAAAAGTCATTTTTCCGAAAATCTAGCAAGCACAATTCGCCGTTTTTGTACAAAACACGATATTTAAATGAATGTAGCGGCCAATATATTTATTAAATATCTTAAATAAGTCGTATAAACAATTTCCGGAATTTAATCTTATTAATTTCCAAAAATCCTAATATCCTAGTTTACCAAAAATACCCTTTTTAACAATTTCAAAGCAAAATACACAAACTACAATCTAGCTTAGAATTGCATGATCCAAGGCATTAAACCACACTTAATAAAGTTAATGAAGCCAAGAAAAACCTAATCACACTTTTAATCCCAATTATATAACAAATTTCAAAAGCCTAGTTAGCAAATTAGCATAATTAACACAATTTCCTTAAACTAACCATTAACAACTAACTACTAATCTTGTTCTACAATTTTAGTGGCCACAATATTCACCAAATAACTTAATTAGGTCACAAAAATATTAAGTTGATTTTTATTTCATCTAATTACATCTATCCTAAAACCTAGTTTCCAAAATATTTTCATTTGGACAATTACATGTTACAATTGGCAATAAGTAACAACTTTAAGTTGCATAACTTAAGATGCTAAAAAAAACAACCATCACACAACCATGAACACATGATCACAACCTAACTTGATCTCAAACTCTTTCCATTACAAACTAAATCCCAATTAGAGTTGCATTCAAACTTAATTGACTTTAATCAAAGAAACTATACAATAATTAGATTTGGCTTGGGATTTATACCTCACCAAAAAACAAGAGACCAAGCTTGAAATCTAGCCTCCCAAAATGGCCTCCAAGCTCCTAGATCCATGCAAGAATAGCTATTGAAAAATGGGTAGGAGTTAGATTTGAGTTTTGGTTTAAATTTGGATGGAAATTGATGGATTTTGAAGACTTTTTTGATGAGGAAAAGAGAGGGGAAGAAGGAGGAGGGGCTGCAGTTTGAGGGAGGATGGGGCTCGGCCAGCAGGTGGGGGAGGGGTGTGGAGGGTGTGGGTGTGCAAAAGAAAGTCCAAGTCAAGGTAAAATACCCCCCCAAGTCAACACCAACTTCTTCTCTCACTAATCTTTTCTTTTCCTTTCATTTCAATGAAATTCAAGTGGGGACCAAAGAGGGGCTGCTGAATTCAGCCATGGGGATAAGTGAATGGGGGTGTGTGGGTGTGGGTACGGGTGTGGGATGATGAAAAATGATAAATACAATACCCCAAACATCCATTTACACTAAAAAAAACCTTTTTTCTTCAAAAAAATTCTAAACCGTTTTGGCAAATAATTTCGTTCCAAAAACCACATGATAAAATTTTAATTAATGTGTTATGATGTACAAAATTTGTTTCAACTCATTCCAATTTGTAATTTTCCCTAATTAAATGTATTAGTGACGGCTTAAAATAATAATAAAATAATATTTTTTTCAGAAAATTTGAAATTTCACCAGCGGCTCAGTAAACACCAAATAATAGCAATTACATAGCTATAATATGTATATTTAATTTTTATAATAAGATATTTGTATTTTGACTTTTTACAGAAAACCCCTTTATTTTACCGATTTTTCGAAATTTCACCGAAACGATTTTCAAAACGCTACACTCCAAGTGCTTCCGGACTGCACCCAACTACTACCTGTTTGCACGACTCATTTGGGCCGTGGTAGGGTAGCAATCTAAGAACAGTGGGAACACACTCGAGGCGAAGTGACAGTGTCAAGTCAACGGACTAAGCTGTACTCATGTCACCTGGGAACTGATAACTGACGATAGGCATAATACCAACCAACAGTTCCCAGCGAGTCATGTCCAGTGTACTCGTAAGCTAACGAGCACCCGCATACTATCTCCAGTACGGCGTACTGATGGCTGTGGAACAGACCATCTCCCCTGCTGGGATGAGAAGCGCATACGCTAGTCTACTCCAGAGTATCGATGCCCCGTCTCGATAATCCTACGACTAGGGACCTGTATAAGGATGTGCTTGTAGATTACCCAGCCCCCACAAGTGTGACTGCCATCACAACGCTGGTAATCAAGCAAAGATCTTAAGGGCTCCACTAATATGTATAAGCGATATGCTAAAAGAAACACATGCACATATTAAAGTAGAAACAAACCAAGTAGCATACTACCATTTTGAGCAAGATTGTCTATACAACTGTGAATATCCCAAGCTTCCATTAAGTAATATACAAACTAGTATGATACAGTACTAGCCTCTAGGGCATATACACTAATACAAGGGTCATCCTACACTCAGGAGGTAAAACCTAACTCTCTGATACCAACTTTGTCACGACCCAAAAAGTACGGAACATGACTGACACTTAAACTACGAAACGTCTCGAGGAGTACGTAATCTAAGTAACCAAAAACCCAGAAATCCAAACCAAGTAAAGCAGTAGAGTGAAGGAAAACCAATTTTAAAGCAAGAAGTTTAACAATATAAGCCGAAGTATGCATTTTTAAAATCCCAAGTCCTTTCTGAAAATTTCGGCAGAGTTTCCTTTGTAAAAACTGACCCCAAACGGGTACAAACCTGATAAAGCATATATAATGAATAAAGGCATCCCCAAGCGGGAGCTAGCTCTTCGTCAATCAACGGTCAAAACCACACAATGCAGTATAATAAACAACGCCGAAAGTCAAGAATCAACTCAGGATAAAAATCCAACATCATCAAGAAACCAAGAGGAAAACCATAATAATACAGCGCGCGACTCTAAGGTCGAAAGAATATACACAGGTCATCTATCTCTGTTAAATATTCTAGTCTGGTTGATAGATTTTTACTAGATACAAATGAAATAACAAATATAAAATGGTGGTCCTGATGCAAAAAAAACCCACCTACCAAAGCAATCACCCGCAAGGAACAGTGTGCCAGCAAAACCGCAACAAAACCTGTACGGTAAAACCTGCAAGAAACTGTGGCACAACGGGGGTGAGTTGCCAACTCTTAAGTAGAAAACATCTACGAGTAGAAATCGCATGCATGATGCTATCCTAGGTTATATCAAGTAATATCGTCAAATAAATATCCTGTTCCATCTATGTATAAGTGTAATACAACATGCTCGTGTCAGTACCTCAGATAGCAACATATCAGATATATGATACATGAATGCATTACAAATGAAATAGAATACATCATGAATGAGACAACTGTTTTCTTTATTTAATGAGATTTCTGTATGTATATAAATCGCGTATCATCAACGAAATCGTCAGATAAAACAGTGTCCAGCATCGACACAAAACATAAATCTCAGTATCTCAAATACCTCAGGCTCCGGCTATCCGGACTGGCCTGCATCATCAAATCTCAATATCTTAGTGTCTCAAGTCTCAATATCTCAAAACCTCGGGCTCCGTCAGTCCGGATCGACCCATAACATCAATCACACGACCACGAATGGTATCCTCCGGATATCCGCCGCGCCAGGTAAAATCACCGGTAGGCAGTCTGCCCCTGCCGGGCTCATCGTCTACAACTCGAGCTTCTTGCCCC
This sequence comes from Agapanthus africanus, assembly GCA_030015575.1. Classification (NCBI taxonomy): domain Eukaryota; kingdom Viridiplantae; phylum Streptophyta; class Magnoliopsida; order Asparagales; family Amaryllidaceae; genus Agapanthus; species Agapanthus africanus. The sequence goes on from CM057340.1 coordinate 394,403,769, forward strand.
GGGGTACCTTACCGGGCCCACCATGTACCCGAGACGGTTCATCCAACTCCTCGAATCGGGTCTCGAAAACATCTCAGAACCGAGAAAACACCATGGTGGACAATACTCAACATATCAAGGAAAACCGCATTTTTCTCTTTAAAATATTTCATCAGTTTACAAAACTTTCACATGCGGTTTCCAAATCCAAAAAATATCAAGAAGAATCCGAAATAATCAAGTCACCATGTCAATAACAAGAAAAACCGGCATAAATCTCCATAATACTGCATAACCAATGAATAAACGGGTGCATCTGATATCATGCAATAATTAAACTTGCATTTGAAAGCTATAACATGTAGCAACTATCAGTTAGCAAGATATGTCAATGAAATAGTATTTTCTAAAGTGTACGTGACATGGCAATGACCGATGAAGATGTGTGTGAGCCGGCAAGCAGGTGTACGTGGAACATACGGATCATCGGTAATTGTGCCGGTGTCCTGACAGCAGGGTTTCATGATAATTACAGATAACATATGCACAAGTATGCAATGCGATGAAACATCATTAATATACAGAAAGTGATGTAGTAACAGCAACACTGAAAAATATACCTACCCAAAATATACGAGTCATACACTTTGGTATTTAAATTACTCACAATTATTTACTTTGAAAATGAGTATGACTCGAGCCCAATTAAAAGGGTAAGGGGATCCACCTAAATCCGAGTCGATTTATATATAAATATCTAGCAGTCGGTGATCTCGCCTCAATAGTATTACGTATGATACAATAAATAATATGACATCCTCGAGTCAAGAGTGCGGATCTATCATCATTATTATATTTCGTACGGTAAATCCATCGCACGGCATCCCAAATCAGGGTACGGGTCGAATATCATATATAACACAACATCCATATGGTATCATCATCACATATCACGAACTATCATATATAACACAACATCCATATGGTATCATCATCACATATCACGAACTGGGGGTACTGATCTAAAGTCTAGTACAACTGATACCAATATCATCATACATATGTCCTTGTGTGAATAAAATCACATCACCCAACGATCCACTATAATATCCTTCCGCATCTCATATCATGACCCAAACACATATCACAACTCACGGCATCATGCCCGATCATATCGACTCGCCTTCAAATATCATATATTATCTTCAACATCCGTGTATACGTATATGTGTGTGTGTGTATATATATATATATATATATATATATATATATATATATAAAAGCACAAAAACATCCACTTAAACCTATATATATACATTTGACGTATACACCCAAAACCACATCCCATGTGTGTATATGTATGTGTACAACCTTACTTTAGGGTTCTCGACTATGAAACCAACTAAATCCTTCCTTCAATTCCTGCTAACACTAACCCATGATCTCCTAAAGCTTTACTTGCTAAGTGTTCAAATCTCTCAATAACACATCTAAGTAAATCTATATCACATCATACCATTTCTTACGACATTGCGGGGGTGCTATATGCCATCCACCCGACTTCCCCCGTAAATATAAATCTACTCACCTTGATCTTTGCTTGCCGATGCCGATCACGCCACACGCTTTCTTGTCGTCTTGGAGTCCTCGTGAGGGTACCTACACATCATAACGTATCGTATCGCATTAAAAATCAAATCAAAGCCAAAACGGCACGCTAAAAGCCTATAGGTTCGAACCTACGGACTACGCCTTCAAAACCACAAAACAACTCTCGATATCGTCATACAAACGTCAAACTATCGAGTTAAAACCAAATTCCAAAAATCTGGAATTCAAAATACACAAAACAAAACACCGAATCAAAACAGCAACTCTTGAAAATGATCCCAGATTTTACCCAAAGTCAAATTAGCCAATTTTGCATATATGGAGGGTCTAGTTTACTGGAGATAAAGCCACAGAAAAATTACAAACCCAAATGATCCTACCTTGGCGGTAATTTGGGGCCATATTGATTAAATCTGTGGCCCAGGTGAGGGATATGGGGCTAGGGTTTCAGGGGTAGCCTTCTGGTCACCTGCACACATCACTGTACTTGCGAAATATTTTTCAGGTCACCCGGGTGTTAGGAGATTTCATTATACTCTCACAGAATCCACAATTCTCCGATATCGGGTTTCTAAGTTCGTATTCTGGGGTTAAGTCTCAGGTTTTAGTTCAATATGATATCACTAACAGGGATTTAGGGTCACTACTAACCTCAATTGCACCCTTGCAATCAATTCCAAACCCTAACCTCAACTTAAAATTCTCAATGTTCACAATACTTCACTAAATCGGTTTTAAACTACACAAGAGGCTAAAGGGAATGAAATACTATACTTAATGTGAAAGAATTATCTCATTTGGCAACTCAAGAATTTTCTTGTGTTGCCCAAGAGCCTAAAATGCAAACTTTCTTGGTCCAAAGTGTAGCGTGTGAGCTTGTGCATACTTTTTGTGAAATGGGGATGATGTTTTGGTATTGTTTTGATGATGGAGTGAGGGTTTGAAGTGGAGGGGGAAGGGGTTGCTACCATGGTGAAAGAAAAGAGAAGAGAGAATGATGAGGATGATGAATGAATGCAAATGGCTCTTTCTCAAAGAGACCCCTCACCTCACTCTCTCTCATGCCCATACTTCTTGACTTTTCTTTTCTTTTCTTTTCTTTTTCTTTTCTTTTTCCATTTCATTTTTAAAACCAACACATAAATCCCAAATGAAACCATGGTTATTAAAATGTAACACAAGTGTAAAATACAACACGGTGCATGTTTTGCACAAAACAAGCTTAATTCGCGATTAGCGATATTTAATCGCGATTAGCACTGAAATAGTGTATAATAAATCACAAAACTTCATAATTTGCATAAATTACACAAAGCACCCTCTTTTTAGTAATCTCTATAATTTTCCAAATTTTCCCCAAATTTATCGGTATTTAATTTTACCGCCTTATTAAAATATTAAATATATTAATTATTTAATTATAAAAATTCCCAAAAATATTATTTTATTTTCCTGAAATGTTACACTAGAGATCAAGTCCTTCAGGTCTTCTTCTCCACTTCTTAAGCTCCTAGAAGGCTTGGATCAAATTCGGTCGTCGGCCTCCTTGTGTCGAAGATGATCCATCCGAGAGTCTTTGGTTCAAGCTTCAACCTCAAGAATGAGATAACTAAGATATCTAGTTTGCTAATCTAGATAGCTTAAGAGATGTATAATGTTAATTAGACTATTTTATCACAAGAAGCCCTAAGATTCACAACACATGTGAGGGTTAGGGCTTGAGGAAGAAGGAGGAGAGAAAATGGAGAGAGAAAGAGCAAACACAAATGAGCTAAGGTGTGGAGGCAAGTGAAGAATGGCTAAGTCATTCACAATAATCAAGCATGCAATATTTTCAATAGAAAATAATCAACCATGCTTGAATAGTAAAGTCAAATTAATAAATAAATGAATTAGCAATGCTTGAACCATGCCACAAATATCTCCATTTTCCACATCATTAATCTATTTCCAAAAATAGATAAAACTAATAATGAGGTGTCCCCATCTAGAAGTATCTCTCATGAAATTACAAGAATGCCTTCACCGTATATACATACCCGTATTCGTACTGAAAAAATACGAATACAATGAGATAATAATAATCCAATAATATAATACTAGAATCCGGCTTAAACCGAAGCCCACTTGAACAACATCCGTGTAGCCAGTACACGTATATGATCGGAACCCTGCACATAAAACTATACGTCTTCTACATCGTTTCGCCTGAACCAAGGAAACCCTCTGTGTGGGACTCTAAAGACTTGACAGTACGCTATCAGTGGGTTTAACCATAAGTCCATCAGTGGCACTAGCTGTACGTAACGGCTACCCAGGTATCTGTCGAAAAGAAGGCCGATGAGCGAACTCATCTGAACCCCTACCAAGCCTGTCCGTGACAATCTCCGTACAGTCCGGTCTGTTCGTCTGAGAGTATCGTATGCCAGGTATAAAGGGTGGAAAATATCAGACCCCTAATAACATGACAAGTCGTGCCGGTGTGGCTCAAGACCATCTGAGAATCTACTGGTCCAACTACCAGTAATTCTCAATCCGCCCTGCCCAGGGACTTATGGTGTAGGCCAACCGATCACAGCGCGACATCGACTCCCTATACCGGGAGAGACGAATCCCCAACAGCCGCTCACTGCCTCTATGTGGCTCGGGACTGTACCCAACTAAAATATGTTTGCACGACTCAGTAGAGCCGTGGTAGGGTAGTAATCAAAGCACAGTAGGAAGTCACACGAGACAAATGACGAACTCGGGTCGACAGACTATCTGCACTCATGTTACCAGAGAACCGCTATCTGACTCTAGGTATAATACCATCTAGCCAGCTCTCTGCGAGTCCGTCTAGTGTACTCACCCCAGTAAGCACCTGTATACAATCTTAGGTGAACCATACCAATGGCTGCGGGACCAATCTATCGCCCCTCGTCATGGTCTAGATATGTATACAGTAGTCTACTCTGGAGTATCGATGCCTAGTCTCGGTACTCCTATGACTAGGAATATTTTAAGGATGTGCTTCTCGACAACCCAGCTCTCACAAGTATGATTGCCATCACAACGCTGGTAGTCAAGCAAGGATCTTACGAGCTTTATCAACATGTATACAAGATATGAAATACTAAGTAAAACACATCACATGTTAAGATAAAGACAAACAAAATAGCATAATATCACATCGAACAAGATTGTCCTGTACATACATATCCCTAGCATCCTATACAATGAAGGCCTCTAGGGCATACATATCCAACACTTGTCGCATTGATATGACCAAGTCTACAGTGCCATAAGAATGCTTCGTTCATTTCTGAACTTTTCCTCTTGTGTGTGTTATGTATATTTAGAACTGTATTTTGATTTAGAATGTATATACTATTACAAAATTTACCAAACCCAATCAACACTTGATTTAGGAAAATGTTCATAACATTTTTCTCAAATGCAAAGTTATATCCCTCTTTATCTAATAAAGAAATGGATATTATATCGCACATCATCGAGGGTACGAAATAACAGTCGTTCAAAATCAATATATTACCATTTGGCAATATTAGGTGATATTCGCCGACTACTTCGGCAGCAACAATTATCCCATTCCCTACTCTAAGAGACATATCACCCTTTCTCAGTTCTCTACTTTTCTTTGACCCTTGTAACAGATTAAAATTATGGGATCCTGATCTAGTATTCAATACCCGGGACGTAGAGCAGACTGAGAAACAGTTCTCAATAACTAACATACCCGGAGAAGATGTATCAGAATGCTCTTTCTTCATTCGGGTTGCGTGGAAATCCTTGTATTCCCCTATCCCTTGCCCAGACTCTTGACTGTTGGCATAAGATAGGGCGGAACCAATGTTCCCCAGCCCAGTATAATAAGCGGGTTCGGTCAATACATCCATGTTATTATCTTGATTAAGGCATGACATGGTCGCTGTCTGGAGAGAGAGAGAAGAAAACACTTTAGTGTGCGCTCTTGCAAGATTATACTTGTTATTATCTTATCTAATCAGGATAGCTCCTACTATTTTTATCAAAACTTCCTTCAAATCCTAAAAGGTAAGATTAGCTGGGATTAATTACACCCTACAAGTTCGCTAATCGGTCAGTCAGGCAGGTGTTGGTACTCCGAGGGAGTCTCCCCGTGTTTTCGCATGGAACTAATTAAATAACATCGTTTCCGCAGGGGCATAACCCCATTAACACCTTTCTTAGACACCCACTGGATTAGCTAATTATAAAGTGGAAAACTCTCTCAGGAGTAATACTTACTCGCAGTGGGTATCGAGATCCAACTATAATATAGAAGGTATGCAATCTCATTGCAAATTTCAAAACTTGAAATTCCCGATATCTGTTTTTTGTAGGTTGACTAGGCATACTAAGGAGGCTCTACAAGGCATCGACCATGCCGGATTAAAATTTTTATGTGCCGAACAACCCTAAGCAAGATTGTTAACTAGAGTTTAGGCGAAACTAAATGAAAGTAAATCACATTTACACTAAGTGAATGGAAATACAACCTTTGTAGATCCGGTCCACCACTTCTTTAGCTCCGAGTTGACGTCCCTCCGCTGCGATCATCGGGATCCCGGACTCTAGCGTTGGTTTCATCGGAGAAATGAGCGGGCTAGGTCGTTGACTTCGGTGCCGAAGATGATCTACGTCGAGGCGACTCAAACTCAAGCTCCATCTTCACTTGGTCATGAACCTTGTGAAGAAAACACCCTATACAACATGGCAAGTGGTAGAGGATAAAGAAATAGGAAGTGGGTTCACTTTGGATTTGGATTTCTCACTTGATTTCATCACTTAGAATTTTCTAGTAAGCTTTTCTTTTCTTCATGAAGAAGAAGAAGAATAAGAAAGAAAAAGAATTATCACAAAAAGAAAATTCAAGTGATATTTATCATATTGCAACCATGGGTGAGATAAACTAATATAGAGAATAAACTAGGGTTTAGGTAAATGGTTAGGGTTAAGGAATAAAACAAAATGGTAAGACTTTTTCAAAGATACTAGAAAACAACATGAAGCTTCTAGTAAAGAAAAGAAAGAAAGCCACCATTTTGTTTTAACTAAATAAATAAAATAAATAAAACAAATTAAAACCTAACCATTAACCTAAAGATGGTTTAAAGCAAACATACACCCAAGTTTGCATGTATCATCAAACATGATACAATCAAGTGAGAAAATCCATCTTAAGTGAACAATACTAGTCAATGTAAAGTAATATATCAAATATATAATTATACATTAAATCATTAAATCAATACTTGATTTAATGATCCGGTCATATCGCATATAACCGACTAATATCAAGTGTATCAATGTATCGAATCAACACTTGATTCGGTAACCCGGCTATATCTCATATAACCGTCCAATGATACAAATCGCGAGAATAGAATACAGTATCACATACTGGTATTATTCTCGGTCCCGCACATATCTCATATGCGCTTCTATTTCGTTTCGCTTGAGCCAGGAAACCTGTGTGTAGGACTCTAAAGACTCGTCAATACGCCGGCAGTAGGTGATGATCATATCAAACACCCACAAGCCGCAAGTGGTCTGCTAAACGTAACGGCCACCCGGGTATTGAGCGATCAGAAGATCAACGAGCAAGCCCGCTCACACTCCTGTGAATCCAACCAGTAACACTTACCGTACAGTCCGGTCTCGTCGTCTGATATGTCGCATATCTCGCCTAGGGGTGGTAAACGTCAGACCCCAGTAGCTCGATAAGTCATGTCGATATGAGGTCTATAAAAGTTCGAGAAACTACTGGTAACACTTAGCAATAAATCTCAGCAACCCTGGCTAGGGATTTCCGGTTATAGCCAATCGAACATAGCACAACATCAACTCCCTATACCGGGAGAGACGAATCCCCTCCTATCACTCATTGCCTCCATGTGATTCGGGAATGTACCCAAAAACCACCGTTTTGCACGCCCTCTTGGACGTGGTAAGGTGGAAATCAAAGCACAGTGGGAATCACACAAGACTCTATGACGATCTCGGGTCTACAGACTAACATGTACCAGTGTCACCAGAGAACTGCCATCTGACGTAAGGTATAATACCATCTGGGAGTTCTCGTCGAGTCCGTCCAGTGTACCCAGTCTCCACTGAGCACCCGTATAACATCTCTGATGTCAAACACCAATGGATATGGGATCATCCATCGCCCATCTGTATGGGTCGAGAAGGTATAGCTTGTCTACTCTGGTATATCGATGCCCCGTCTCGATACACCCACGACTAAGGACCTTGAAGGATGTACTTATGGACTACGATGTCCCCACAAGTATGATCCTCATCATAGTCCAGGTAGTCAAGTACACATCCTAAGGGCTTTACCAACATGTAACAGAGAGACAATCAGTGTACACGTTAAGATAAAGATGTTAGTTATATGTATGCCCTAGAGGCCATTACTATACATAGGATGTATATTGTAATGGATGCTTGGACATATATAGGGAGGACTTTCTTGCTCGACATGATAGTATGCTATCTGGTTGATCTTTACCTTAACGTGTACACTGATTGTCTCTCTGTTACATGTTGGTAAAGCCCTTAGGATGTGTACTTGACTACCTGGACTATGATGCGGATCATACTAGTGGGGACATGGTAGTCCATAAGTACATCCTTCAAAGTCCCTAGTCGTGGGTATATCGAGACGGGGCATCGATATACCAGAGTAGACTAGCGTATACCTTCTCGACCCATACAGATGGGCGATGGATGATCCCATATCCATTGGTGTTTGACATCGGAGATGATATACGGGTGCTCAGTGGAGACTGGGTACACTGGACGGACTCGCCGAGAACTCCCAGATGGTATTATACCTTACGTCAGATGGCAGTTCTCTGGTGACACTGGTACAGAGTAGTCTGTTGACCCGAGATCGTCATAGAGTCTTGTGTGGTTCCCACTGTGCTTTGATTTCCACCTTACCACGTCCAAGAGGGCGTGCAAAACGGTGGCTTTTGGGTACAGTCCCGAATCACATGGAGGCAATGAGCGATAGGAGAGGATTCGTCTCTCCCGGTATAGGGAGTTGATGTTGCGCTGTGTCCGATTGGCTATAACCGGAAATCCCTGGCCAGGGTTGCTGAGATTTACTGGTAAGTGTTACCAGTAGTTTCTCGAACTGTTATAGGCCTCATATCGACACGACTTATCGAGCTAGTGGGGTCTGACGTTTACCACCCCTAGGCGAGATATGCGACATATCAGACGAACAGACCGGACTGTACGGTAAGTGTTGCTGGTTGGATTCACAGGAGTGTGAGCGGGCTTGCTCTTCGATCTTCTGATCGCTCAATACCCGGGTGGCCGTTACGTTTAGCAGACCGCTTGCGGCTTGTGGGTGTTTGATATGATCATCACCTGCTGCCGGCGTATTGACGAGTCTTTAGAGTCCTACACAGAGGTTTCCTGGCTCAAGCGAAACGAAATAGGAGCGCATATGAGATATGTGCAGGACCGAGAATAATGCGTGTATGTGATACCGTATTCCATTCTCGCGATGAATGTATCGAATGGTTGTATGCGATATAACCTAGTTATCGAATCAAGGATTGATTCGGTAAGCCGATACATTGGATACTAGTCGGTTATATGCGATATGACCGGATCGTTAAATCAAGTGTTGATTTAATGATTTAATGTATAATTATATATTTGATATATTACTTTGCATTAACTAGTATTGGTTCACTTTAAATGGATTTTCTCACTTGAATTGTGCAAGTTGTATATGTGATATACTTTTGTGCACATGTTTGTATCATGTTTGATGATGCATGCTTATTTGGTTAAGTGTAAAGAATTAAACCATGGTTAAGTTGATGATTAGGGTTTAGCTTATTCATTTATTTATTTGCCTATTCATTTTGGAAAAGAATAAAGAGAAAATGGTTTCTTCTTTGTTTCTTTCTTGAAGCTTCTTGAAGACTTTGACCAAGTGACCATTTTGTCTCATACTTAACCCTAACCATTCCACTTAACCATGATTCATTCTCTACACTTGACCATGGTTTGATTATGATAAGTATTCATTTTTCTTTTCAATTTAAAAAAAACTTATCATATTCATTCTTTCTTCTTCTTCTTCTTCATCACATGAAGAAAGCTTGCTACAACAATGGCAACTTGAGAAAACAAGTGAGAAATCCAATTCTAAAGTGAACCCACTTCCTATTTCTTCATCCTCTACCTCTTGCCAAGTAGTATAGGGTGTTTTCTTCACAAGTTTTCATGACTTGGTGAAGTGGGAGCTTGATCTAGCGATGCCTCGACGTAGATCATCTTCGGCACGAAGCCGACGACCTTGCCCGCCCATTTCTCCGATGAAGCCGACGCTAGAGCCCGGGTTTCCATTTGGACAGCGAGGAGACTTCATTGCGGAGCTATGGAGGTGGAGGACCGGATCTACAAAGGTTGTATTTCCGTTCTTTTAGTTAATTTGTTAACTAGTTGCATCGCATAGCCTATATTTCTAGTTAACGATCCGTATTAGAGTTTCTCGGCACTTGTAAAAATTGAAATTGGCATGGTTGATGCCTTGTGAGACCTCATTAGAGTGCCTAGGAACCCTACAGTGGTATCAGAGCCTAGCTAGAGCCTTAGGCGATGCGTAGACGATGTTAGAAACCCGATCGAACCCCTAAACCCTAACTTTTAACCCTCTCTGGACTTTTTCTGAAAAAGTGGTTTTTTCCAAATTAAAAATGCTTAAAAAATTCAGCAGGAAATTCTAAGAATTACGGTGCAAAAATTACCTAATGATCTTTCTAAAGCGCGGCGGAACCGCGGCATTAGCCGCCTATTGCGGCGGTTCCGCGCCCATTTAGTCTCTTCAGTCAACCATTTTTGCACAGTAACTTCTTTATTTAAATGCTGAGTTTTATGGGAATTTTTAAAATCTACTCAAGTGTTGAGTTTTCTGGGTTGTATTAGGGACTCGGTATTTCGATCGGATTGTCTAATTTTGTCTGTGTGCTTTTCCGGATAAATTTAGAATATGTTAAAAAGTTCGACCGGATATAAATACCCAACTTTTTCCCTGCCGGAAAATTTCCAAGTGATGGATTTTTCCGAGGTTTAAAGACGTTCTAAGTAGTGCAAGTAACGCGATGGTCCCTCTAGAAGACAACAAACCTTAACTCGATTATGTGACCGTCTTGAACTGCCCTTTGAACCTTCGGGTTTGGGACAGTACGGTGTGCCACATGTGAGGCGTTGGCTTGACCCTTCTACGGCTGGACCGTTGGTACTGAGGCACGAAGTGAATGTCTTTGAACTTATTTCATGAGTTGAGCTGTTTCGGGAAAACTTGGGTGTTCGACTGTTCGATCGGAAAGTTTAACATTTTCTGTTTATCTGGAATGTGATACAACAATTGGAATTCACAAGTAGTTATGAGATAACTGAATGAATGTTATAAACATAGCACTTTAGTCTCACTTGATCGGTTGCTACGGAATTTTGATGCGATCAAAAGTCCGTCGCAATCACGTAGCGTACGCGGATACTCGCCGGGTAAACTTAATAGACAGCCTCACTCCATAGCCCCGACCAAGTGACTGCAGGAGAACCCCATCGCCGAAAGCATCCGTCTGGGTGCTCGCGGTAGCGGTGTTCCGCCTTGGTGCACTTCGTCGACGGTATCGGGGGTGCGGCCGCCTACTAAAGTTTGCGACGAGCATTCGATCGGGATGTCGGGAATCCTGTTGAATTGCCCGACTTGATATTGAAAAGAGTTTTCGATAATGAGAATAAAATGCGGGGTTTATAATTGTTAGGCATGCAATGTCTAAGGAATTCATTTGATTAGGCATGCGATGTCTATGGAGATTGCGGATTCCAACTGTTGTAGTTTTACACTTTCTTTTCTGTGACCGTAAGTGTAATTTGTGATATCGCCGGTTTCGTTGCTATATGTCAACGACAATTGGGATGCGCATATTTACTTACGTTGATGACATGTGATGTTATGTGTTGCTGGATATATTATATTGGATCGTCGTGTTTGAATAGCCGGGGTTTTTTTTTATGTGAGATGAGTGTTTTTCATTTTTCATTCATGTAAAAACTTGTATGTAATATTCTTTTATTTGGGGCACTTCCAGGTTGCGGAAGCTGTCACCCTTTGTATATTATTTACTTTTCTGCACTAGGATAGACCCAAGGAGGGGAGCACAAGTAACCGGGTTCGAGGATCCAGTGGGAGACCATCTCGAGGAGTCGAGTCCGGGTCTCCTAACCCTAGAATTGGTAGGGTTGCTTGCCGCTCTCGTAGGGGTCTAGGGGTGTGGGTTTGGCTATTCATCACGACCGTGGAATCCGTGTTTTATACTGGCTCGTATTGAAAACACGGACGTCCTAGTATATCCAATATTTCATATGATTCTTCTGCTGCGATATCTGTGATGTGATCATGTGATGTTCTGTGATAGATACAGTATATAGTATATATGATATATTATATAGATGTTAGTTATGTTTTACACCCGTGCTAGCCCTGCCCCGCTCTGCCGTTAGTCACCTAACCTAACAGTGCACGAGGGGACATCGAGGCGAATGCGGATGGCATAAGTGTACGTCGTATTTATCTGTGATGTTTAGGTATATAAATGATGGGACTTCATTAATGTGATTAATGAAATAAAAGAAACCTAAGATGTTGTAGAATCGAATTTCAAAATAAAACAGGTAGCTACAGTTCTTGCTTTGCACAGCGGTATATGTGATATATCCTGCACCTTATTCGATGAGGAAAGGACCGAGATCCCTTCACCGGGAGTGACTCCTTTAGCAATAACTGGCAGATGCTACACACTCGGTTTGTCTTTTTGATTGCTTTTAAGAGTTTTGCTTTGCACAGTGATATATATGATATATCCCGCACCTCATTCGACGAGGAAAGGACCGACGATCCCTTCACCGGGAGTGACTCCTTTAGCAAAACTAGAAAAGCCTCAAAAGCACTCCATTTTAAAAATCATTTGATTCTACAACGATATCAAATTCATTACGCAATAGGTTTTCAGAAAAACCTGTCGTAGCCCTCCGTCATTTCAGATAAGTACTAGTTAGTATTCGTGCTACGTTTGTTGACTATGTTAAGGCGTAGTGTGCGGTAGCTAATTAGTGCTTATCTGCATAAGCATATGATGCGATTGGATTAGGGTAGTCGTGCGACTTTGTTGACTATGTTAAGGGTCATGCGGGTGGGTTTAATTCAATCGGGAAATGACGGGTTGAACTTGACTAGCACTTATGATTTGTTGACTATGTTAAGGTCATATAGCTGCTGGGGGCAAAATATTATCGGGAATTTCAAGTGTTGAAATTTGCAATGAGATTGCATACCTTCTATGAGATAGTTGGATCCCGATACCCACTGCGAGTAATTGTTACTCCTGGGAGAGTTTTACACATTACAATTAGCCGATCAAGTAAGTGTCTAGAAAGGTGTTAACGAGGTTACGCCTCTAGGAAAACGAGGTTTACATTAATTAGGTTCGTGCGAAAGCACGGGGGACCTCCCTCAAAGTACCGACACTGGCCTGGCTGAAAGATTGGCGAACTTGTAGTGTATAATTAATCCCGGCTAGTCTTTCCTTTTAGGGTTTGAAGGAAGATTTGATAAAAAGCAGTGGGAGCCATCCTGATTAGATAAAATAATAACCAATCTATTCTTGCAAGAGCGCACGCTGAGTGTTTTCTTCTCTCTCTCTCTCCAGGTAGCGACCATATCACGCCTTAATCAAGATAATAATACGGATATTTGACCGAACCCGCTTGTTATACTGAGCTGGGGAACGTTGGTCCCGCTCCAACTTATAATTGTTATAAGACAGAGCAGGAAACTGGGGAATACCAGATTTCCCGTACCACCCTAACGAAGAGAGTGCATGCTGATGCATCATCTTCGGGTGTGTTCATTATACAGAACTGTTTCTCAGTATTCTTTACGTCCAGGGTATATGATACCGGATCAGGATCCCGGATATGTAATCTGTTACATAGGGCTACAGAAAGGTAGAGAACTGAGAAAGGGTGATAAGTTTCATGAGGCAGAAAACGGGGCAAGTGTTGCAGCCAAGTCTGTTGGTCACTGTCACCCTGTATTCCAAATACATTGATTCTGAACGAATGTTATTAGATACCGAACCTGATATACAAAATCATATCTATCTCTTTATTAGTAAAGAAATGATAAAATTTTGTATAGATGGATAATGTTTTGAACATTTCCTATATCAAAAGTTGATCGGTTCAGGCACGTTATCTAAAAGCATTGATGTTCTAAATCAAACTACAGTTCTTTAGTATACGGAACACACACAAGAGGAAGAGTTCAGAAATGAACGAATCCTTCTTGAGGCATTGTAGACTAGGTCATATCAATGCGACCCGACTAGCTGAAGTTACATGTAGATGCATATTTAAATCAGTTTGAATTTACATCTTGTGGAACTTGCCAGTCATGTCACAAAGATAAGATGACCATAGCTCTGTTTACTTGAAACAGAGAAAGAGTTAATGAACTCTTGGGATGATACATGTTGATGTATGTAGGTCCCCTGTCTACACTTGCCAAGACCGGTTCTTTATACTTCATTAAATTCTCTGATGATCTCTTTTGATTCAGACATATGTTCCTGTTGAAACACAAGTCAGAACCTTTTGAGATATTCACAGAATATAAGTTAGAAGTAGAGAACCAATACGGGTATAAGTATTATGTCCTTTGATGAGATCAAGGAGGAGAATACTTGAGCACGAAATTCTTGGACTATTCTAAAGGAGAATGAGATTCTCTCTCAGCATTACTCCTCCGTATACACCATGGCACGATGGTATATCGGGACGGAGCAATCACACCCTATATGATAAGGTGTGCTCTATGATGAGTACTACTGAGTTACCTATTTCCTTTTGGCAGTTATGCACTTGAGAAGCTGCATACCTATTGAATAGGGTTCAAATCAAATCAGTTGCCTATCATTTCATATGAGATATGATAAGGGAAGAGCCTATATCTTAAGTTAGTTAAGATTTGGGGTTGTCCGGGCTATGTCTAAAAGCAAAATCCGGACAAGCTCGAGGCAAGGTCTGTTATGTAGAACTGGAAAGGTTCCAGCTATACAAACTGCAGCTGATGATTTGAAAGAACCAAAGGATTCAATAGTTACCAACGAACCTCAGCCTCTCCGCCGATCTAGTAGGGTTCCTCACCCACCTGAGAGATACTTCGGTTTCTCTATGACAGTGGGAGCGAGGATTGCATCATGAGATGATGACCCAACTAGTTTCGAGCTGGCCATCAGGATTGGGACTCTGTAAGAATGGCTGGATGCTAAGCGATCTGAGATGGAATCCATGTACACCAACAAAGTATGGACTTTGGTTGCTATATCTGAAGGGTTAAATCCCCATCAGGAGCAAGTATATCTTGATAAGATTACTTGGTGTAGATGAAAAAGTTGAGACTTTTAAAGCTAGACTTGTTAAAGGTTTTCGTCATCAACCGGGCGTGGATAATGATGAAACCTTTTCAAGTGGCTATGCTTAAGTCCATCCAGATCCTACTTGCCACGGCTACATACCATGACTACGATATCTGGCGGTTGGGTGTCATGACTGCTTTTCTAAAGTGATGTTTTAGAAGAGAGCGTCTGTAAGTACATAGCCAGAGGGCTTCGTAGACAGTGGGAGCAGCGTAAACGTGTACAAGATGCTTTATAGGATAAAGCAGGTATCACTGAGTTGGAACATCTGTTTTGATGTGTTAGTCAAAGAGTTTGACATCATCAAAATGGTAGATGAACCTTGTATAAACAAAATGGTAGTAGGGAGTATAGTAATGATCCTCGTAGAGTACGTGGATGACATGCTCTTGATAGGGAAGGAGTTTCCTATGCTACGTTCGGTCAATCTCCGCTTATCATAAGGATTCTCCATATAGGATCAAAGTGATACCTCCTAAATCCTAAGTATTCATCTATGAGATAGATGTAATTGGATGTTAGGATACTCACTAGATGTAGTGAGATGGTATCAATCGATCCTGGGGAGAATCACTGGAAGGGTTCCAGGGTGATAATGACGACTGAATGTCAGTCGCGGGCATTGTCTTTACCCTCAGTAAAGGGATGGTATGTTGGAAGAGTTCCAATCTAGATACCGTGGCATACTAGACGATTAAGGCTGGATACATCGCTACTTAAGATGCTACCAAAGAGGCAGTCTGGGTGTATATTTGTTCATGAGATGAACTTAGTTCCTCGCATTGTGTGACAACGGGGTTGTGGCGTATGCCAAGGAACGTCCGTCCCGTCAGTGATCCAGACATATTCTAAGGCAGTATCACCTGATCATGGAGATGGTTGATCTCCAGGGTGATCGAGGTTAGGAGAGTAGACTCAGAGGACAACACGGCGGATCCACTCACAAAGGCCTTTTCCCAGAGAGAGACTTTTATGGGATGGTTGAGTATGAGATACTACAACCACTGCTATCAGATGGCCCTAGTGCAAGTGGGAGATTATTAGTTATATGTATGCCCTAGAGGCCATTACTATATATAGGATGTATATTGTAGTGGATGCTTGGACATATATAGGGAGGACTTTCTTGCTCGACATGATAGTATGCTATCTGGTTGATCTTTACCTTAACGTGTACACTGATTGTCTCTCTGTTACATGTTGGTAAAGACCTTAGGATGTGTACTTGACTACCTGGACTATGATGCGGATCATACTAGTGGGGACATGGTAGTCCATAAGTACATCCTTCAAAGTCCCTAGTCATGGGTATATCGAGACGGGGCATCGATATACCAGAGTAGACTAGCGTATACCTTCTCGACCCATACAGATGGGCGATGGATGATCCCATATCCATTGGTGTTTGACATCGGAGATGATATACGGGTGCTCAGTGGAGACTGGGTACACTGGACGGACTCGCCGAGAACTCCCAGTTGGTATTATACCTTACGTCAGATGGCAGTTCTCTGGTGACACTGGTACAGAGTAGTCTGTTGACCCGAGATCGTCATAGAGTCTTGTGTGGTTCCCACTGTGCTTTGATTTCCACCTTACCACGTCCAAGAGGGCGTGCAAAACGGTGGCTTTTGGGTACAGTCCCGAATCACATGGAGGCAATGAGCGATAGGAGGGGATTCGTCTCTCCCGGTATAGGGAGTTGATGTTGCGCTGTGTCCGATTGGCTATAACCGGAAATCCCTGGCCAGGGTTGCTGAGATTTACTGGTAAGTGTTACCAGTAGTTTCTCGAACTGTTATAGGCCTCATATCGACACGACTTATCGAGCTAGTGGGGTCTGACGTTTACCACCCCTAGGCGAGATATGCGACATATCAGACGAACAGACCGGACTGTACGGTAAGTGTTACTGGTTGGATTCACAGGAGTGTGAGCGGGCTTGCTCGTCGATCTTCTGATCGCTCAATACCCGGGTGGCCGTTACGTTTAGCAGACCGCTTGCGGCTTATGGGTGTTTGATATGATCATCACCTGCTGCCGGCGTATTGACGAGTCTTTAGAGTCCTATACAGAGGTTTCCTGGCTCAAGCGAAACGAAATAGGAGCGCATATGAGATATGTGCAGGACCGAGAATAATGCGTGTATGTGATACCGTATTCCATTCTCGCGATGAATGTGTAAGTCCACGTTGCGACCCCCGGTTCTTACGGGGAGGCGGAAACGGTATAAAAATCAAATTTTTAGCGCATGGGGCAACATGGACTAACAAAGTCGGGATCTTTTCCTAAACTAAAACTAGCAAACAAGCTAAAGAGAGTTAGCTACTCGGAGAGATGGTTATACCTAAACTTGAACTCCTTCTTCTTCAAACTTTGTAGAGGTTGATGGTTCTTTCCTCGTCGCCTTCTTCCGTCGAAGATGGATCCACCTGAGGGTTCAACCTTCGGGCTCTTTCTCGAACTTTGAGAGAACTAGAATCTCCGGCTTGCTAAACCTTGATCCTAGAGTGAGTAGAGAGTGTCTTTTGGGGTTTTATCTTTTCAAGGAGAGAGATTCTCAACTCATGAGAAGGGTTCTCCTTGAGCTAGAGGAAGAAGAAGATGAAGTGAGGAGAGAGAAGCTAAATGATAGAATGAGCTCTTTTCTTTTTGCAACCATAACATAAAGCAAAAAGAATTATCAAATTAATAATAATAATGAAAATGGAATAGTTGATGGAAGGTTTAGGAATGACCATTATCATTTCAAACATTAAATGAATTTGCTAGAATCAAAGAGCATCTTTCTTTTGTAATGATGATGGTCAAAACTTCAACCATGGTCAACAAGTCAACCATGGTCAACAAGTCAACAAAAAACCAACCATGACACAATTTCATTTTATTAATATTATTAATTGATATATCATAATTCCATTAGGGTTTGGAAAAAGACGACTGTCAACTGTGCATACGCACCCGTTCCGAAACCCTAATGAAAAACCTCTTCCTCCGCCTCAAACAACTGTACATACACACCCGCATTCTTGTTCCGAGGAACATGAATACCAAGAGATAAAAGCAACCCCAAAACATATACCGGTATCTGACCCAAACCAGAGCCAGCCAGTAATATCCGTCCGGACTCCAAACGTGCACAAGTGCGCGGATGAGAACGAACCCTGTCGCAAAACCATGCGACCTCTACTCTGTTTTGCCCAGAGGAGAATACCCTCTGTGTGGGACTCTAAAGACTCGACACTACGCTGGCAGTGGGTTTAACCACAGACCGCAAGCGGCACTAGCTGTACGTAACGGTCCCCAGGTAGATGCCGACAAGAAGGCTGACGAGGTGAACCCCATCTGAACTCCTACTGAGTCTGAATGCGACATTCTCCGTACAGTCCGGTCTGTTCGTCTGATACATCGCATGTCGGGCCTAGGGGGTGGCAAAACGTCAGTCCCCTAATAGCGGTACAAGTCATGTCGGAGTGAAGCCCAAAACACCCTGAGATAACACTGGAAGCCTACCAGTATATCTCGCTTGCCCTGGCCAGGGACTACTCGTGTAATGGCT
This sequence comes from Agapanthus africanus, assembly GCA_030015575.1. Taxonomy (NCBI): domain Eukaryota; kingdom Viridiplantae; phylum Streptophyta; class Magnoliopsida; order Asparagales; family Amaryllidaceae; genus Agapanthus; species Agapanthus africanus. The sequence goes on from CM057340.1 coordinate 394,422,456, forward strand.
CTCCTAGACACAGCGCGATGTCAACCCCCAATACCGGGAGAGACGAATCCTGTCTAACCGTCACTGCCTCCAAATGCTTCGGGACTGCACCCAACCACTACCTGTTTGCACGACTCCTTTGAGCCGTGGTAGGGTAGTGATCAAAGTGCAGTGGGAACACACTTGAGGCGAAGTGCCAGTGTCAAGTCAGCGGACTAAGCTGTACTCATGTCACCTGGGAACTGATAACTGACGATAGGTATAATACCAACCTGTCAGTTCCCGACGAGTCCTGTCCAGTGTACTCGTAACCTAACGAGCACCCGTATACTATCTCCAGTACCACGTACTGATGGCTGTGGGACAGACCATCTCCCACACTGGGATGAGAAGCGCATACGCTAGTCTACTCCGGAGTATCGATGCCCTGTCTCGATAGTCCTGCGACTAGGGACCTGTATAAGGATGTGCTTATAGATTATCCAGCCCCCACTAGTATGACTGCCATCACAACGCTGGTAATCAAGAAAAGATCCTAAGGGCTCCACTAATGCGTATAGGTGATATCGCAAAATAAACACATATACACATTGAAGTAGAAACAAACTAAGTAGCATACTACTATATTGAGCAAGATTGTTTATACAAGGTGAATATCCCAAGCTTCCATTAAGTAATATACAAACTAGTATGATACAGTAATGGCCTCTAGGGCATATACACTAACAATCTCCTACTTGCACTAAGGCCATGTACTGGCGTATCGAAGACCTATCATCTTGATCAGCCGCTCGAACTGAGTCTGGGGTAGGGCCTTGGTGAATGGATCTGCAGTGTTTTCTTCTGAAGCAACCCTCCGAACCTCGATCTCCTTGCGATCCACGATCTCCCTGATCAGGTGATACCGCCTCAGGATATGCCTGGATCTCTGATGGGACCTGGGTTCCTTCGCTAAAGCTATAGCCCCGTTGTTGTCGCAATACAGAGGTATTGGGTCAACAATGGACGGAACCACCTGAAGTTCTTTCAAGAACTTTCTCATCCAGACAGCTTCTTTTGCGGCATCAGATGCAGCGATGTATTCCGCTTCCATCGTCGAGTCTGCAACGGTTTCCTGTTTGGAACTCTTCCAACACACCGCCCCTCCATTGAGGGTAAAGACAAAACCCGACATGGACTTGGAATCATCCTTGTCACTCTGGAAGCTGGAGTCAGCAAAGGCCTCGATCTGGAGGTCTTTTCCGCCATACACCAAGAACATCTCCTTAGTCCTCCTTAGGTACTTGAGAATGTTCTTTACTGCTATCCAGTGTTTCTCCCCAGGGTTTGACTGATACCTGCTTACCACACTCAGTACATAAGCTACATCCGGTCTGGTACACAACATCGCATACATTATAGAGCCTACCGCAGAAGCGTAGGGTATAATATGTAAGGTTAGTATAGCACCCTATGAAGTGTTTTGAAGCATCACATGACCTAAAGTTTTCATTTTTAAGGTGCTAAACCAACATGCAAGTGGATCGATCCTAGGAAATTAGGGTTTACTAAACTTAAAGCTAACAAAAGTTAGGGTTTGAAGGCTACAACCTTTGTAGCTCCCGTTTTTGCTTCGCTCCTTAGGCTCTTTGGTGTTGAAACGATGTCCTCTTGAACTCCCTTTGTGTCCACGATGATCCACCGCGGAGATATCCGTCCAAGCTCGCTACTTCGTCAAACCGAAGATAACACTCTAAACGAAACGGCTAAGCTTGTGTAGAATGTTGTTGTGGCTTTGGATCTCACTTCAAAAACCTTTCTTTGATTGTGTTTTTCTCACTAGAAAAAACTAGAGAGGAGAAGATGAAGAAGGATGAAAATGGTGGCTAATTTTCTTCAAGAGATAAAAAGATAACCATAAGGTTAACTAGCAAAAGAAAATAAATATCAATATATATATTTATTCCTTCTTGACTCCAACCATGATTAAATGATGGATGATTAATTTAACTTGGGTTTAGAATGATAAAGGAAAAGATAACCATGGTTTAGTGGTGGGTGAGAATGGTTAGGTTAAAAGAAGCATGTAGAAACTAGCATAATTATCCTTTCCTTTTCATTTTCTTTTTAAAACCAAAATCAAATAATTATCCATTGTTTTATCTATGGTGTGAAGCTTATATTGCCACCATTTCCATATATAATCAACCATGATGGTTTGATGTATGTATGTGTACATGTATGCACATCTTCATGTGCATGAAACTAGAAAAGAAAAATAGAAACACATGCATGCATGCATACATCCATCAAACCCTAGAAAGGTTTTGAGTGAGAAAACTAATGGTTAAATGATAAATCAACACTTGATTTATCAATCCGGTCATATCTCATATGACCCCACCAAAAGCAGTTCACCCGATCAATGTTCGGTATCATATACGCACATTTCAATCGGGTGTATGCGCATATCGCATATGCGCACCACAACGTTTTGCCTGGACTGGGTAACTCCTCTGTGGGACTCTAAGACTCGTCAATACGCCGGCAGAGGGTAATGATCATATCAAGTTCCCTCAAGCCGCAAGAGGTCAGCTAAACGTAACGGCCACCCGGGTATTGAACGATCAGAAGACAACAAGCGAACCTGCTACAACTCCCGTCGAGCCATCCGGCAACACTACCGTACAGTCCGGTCTCTTCGTCAGATATGCTGCATATCGAGCCTAGGGATGGTCACGTCGACCCCAATAACTCAATGAGTCGTGTCGGTGAATGGTCTATAACAGATCGAGAAACTACTGATAACACTTATCAGCAAATCTCAGTAGCCCTGGCCAGGGACTTGCTGTTATAACCAGTCGAGCACAGCACAGCATCAACTCCCAATACCGGGAGAGACGAAACCCCTCCTATCGCTCATCGTCTTCGTGTGTCTCGGGACTGTACCCAACGGCCACCTGTTTGCACGACTCAGTAGAGCCGTGGTAGGGTGGCAATCAAAGTGCAGTGGGAGAACACACAAGACTCCATGACGATCTCGGGTCTACAGACTAACCTGTACCAGTGTCACCTGAGAACTGCTATCCGACGATAGATATAATTCCATATAGGAGTTCTCGGCGAGTCCGTCCAGTGTACCCAGTCACCACTGAGCACCCGTGTATGATCTTGATGTCAAACATCGATGAATGTGGGAACATCCATCGCCCATCGTATGGGTCTAGTATCATATACGCTAGTCTACTCTGGTATATCGATGCCCCATCTCGATATACCTACGATTAGGGACTTTCCAGGATATGCTTATAGACTACAGATGTCCCACTAGTATGATCTCCATCATAATCAGAGTAGTCAAGCCGATATCCTCAGGGCTTTATCAGCATGTATGAATGAATAAAAGCATGATCAAATAAACATGTCAGATAAAGAAGAACCAGATAGCATACTATCATGTCGAGCAAGAATGCAAACTGAATATATATATACATGTATAGATACATCCACTATCACATAATGGCCTCTAGGGCATACATATATCCAACAATCTCCCACTTGCACTAAGGCCAGTTATTGGCGTATCTCATACCGAACATCTCAAAAAGTCGCTCATGCTGCGGCTGAGGGAGAGCCTTGGTGAATGGATCCGCGGCGTTGTTCTTTGTGTCTACTCTCTTAATCTCGATCTCGCGGCGATCTACAATCTCCCGGATCAAATGAAAGCGCCTCAGGATATGTCTGGACCGCTGATGGGATCTGGGCTCCTTGGCTAACGCCATTGCCCCATTATTGTCACAATACAAAGGTATAGGATCAATAATGGTTGGAACTACTCCTAGCTCCGAGACGAACTTTTTCATCCAGACAGCTTCCTTGGCGGCATCATTTGCAGCAATGTACTCAGCTTCCATCGTAGAGTCTGCAACGGTATCTTGTTTGGAACTCTTCCAACTTACCGCCCCTCCATTGAGGGTAAATACAAACCCTGAGATAGATTTGCTGTCATCCTTATCGCTCTGGAAGCTCGAATCGGTAAAGGCCTCCATTTGGAGATCTTTATTACCATACACCAAGAACAATTCTTTAGTCCTTCATAAGTACTTAAGAATGTTCTTCACAGCTGTCCAGTGGTTCTCCCCTGGGTTGGATTGATACCTGCTTACAACACTAAGTGCATAAGCTACATCTGGGCGTGTACATAACATCGCATACATTATAGATCCTACTGCCGAAGCATAAGGTATAATGCTCATGCGAGCTCTCTCTTCATTGGTCTTTGGACAAGAATCCTTGGAGAGAGTGACTCCATGGCAAGCGGGTAAGGCACCCCGCTTGGAGTCTTCCATACTAAACCTCTTTAGGATGGTGTTGATGTACCTGGTTTGGGACAGTCCCAATAACTTTTTGGATCTATCCCTATAGATCCTTATGTCCAGGATGTATGTGGCATCACCCAGGTCCTTCATGGAGAACCTTAGTGATAAGAATGATTTGACCGACTGTAGCATAGGAATATCATTTCCTATCAGAAGAATGTCATCCACGTACAATACGAGGAATGTGACAGCTCTTCCTACAGCCTTCCTATAAACACAAGGTTCATCTGGATTTTTGATGAAATCAAACTCTTTGATAACATCATCGAAACAGATGTTCCAACTCCGAGATGCCTGCTTTAACCCATATATGGATTTAAGCAATCTACATGCTTTCTCGCTGCTCCCACTGTCAATGAAGCCCTCCGGCTGATCCATATAAACACATTCTTCTAAATCTCCATTTAGGAATGCTGTTTTAACGTCCATCTGCCAGATTTCATAGTCGTAGTGAGCAGCAATAGCAAGTAGGATCCGAATAGATTTAAGCATGGCTACAGGTGAAAAAGTTTCGTCATAGTCCAAACCTGGTCTTTGACGAAAACCTTTTGCCACAAGTCTTGCCTTATAGGTCTCTACCTGCCCATCTACACCAATCTTTCTTTTAAAGATCCATTTGCACCCTACAGGTTTTACCCCAGGGGGTACAACGTCCAAAGTCCATACTTTGTTGGTGTACATAGACTCCATTTCGGATCTCATGGCATCCAGCCACTTCACAGAGTCACCACTCGTGATAGCTTGCTGAAAACTGGTAGGATCATCATCTTCCATGATACAGTCTTCTCTGTCACCATCAATGAGGAAACCGTAGTACCTCTCCGGTGGGCGAGAAGTCCTACCAAACCTACGGAGTGGCCGAGGTTCTTCAGTTTCTGTTGCAACAGCCGGTTCAACCAAATCGTCATTTGTAGTTTGTGTCTCCAGAACCTCTTCCAGATCTACTACCTTGCCATCATCTTTATCTGTGAAAAACTCTTTTTCCAAGAATGTGGCATACTGAGAAACAAACACCTTTTGTTCCTCTTTGTGGTAGAACAGATATCCATAAGAATTCTTTGGATATCCCACAAAGTTACACATGACTGACCGTGTCTCGAGTTTGTCCGGATTCTGCTTTTTAACATAGGCCGGGCAACCCCAAATCTTAATTCTCTTAAGAGATGGTCTCTTCCCATTCCATATCTCATATGGTGTGGTAGACACGGCTTTGGTCGGAACCCTGTTTAGCAGAAACGCCGCAGTCTCCAACGCATGCCCCCAAAACGAGACTGGTAACTCAGCATCACTCATCATGGACCGGACCATATCTAATAGGGTCCTATTCCGTCGTTCTGACACACCGTTGTGCTGTGGTGTGTAAGGAGGAGTGAGCTGAGAGAGAATCCCATTCTCTTTTAGGAAGTTTGCAAATTCTGTACTGAGATACTCACCACCTCGATCCGATCGAAGCATCTTAATACTCAAGTCGGTTTGTTTTTCTACTTCTTGTTTATATTCAATGAATTTCTCGAAAGCTTCGGACTTGTGCTTTAATAAAAATACATGACCGAATCTTGAGAAATCGTCGGTGAATGTAATGAAGTATGAAAAACCACCTCTAACTTGTGTAGACATTGGCCCACATACATCACTATGTATGAGGCCCAGGAGCTGAGTAGCTCTTTCTCCGTGTCCAGTAAACGGAGTTTTGGTCATTTTACCCTTGATACAAGACTGGCAAGTCGCATAAGATTTATATTCAAAAGAGTTTAAATATCCATCTTTATATAACTTGTTTAGTCTTGTTTCGTTAATATGACCAAGTCTACAGTGCCAAAGAAAAGCTTCATTTAATTCTGAAAATTTTCTTTTATTAGTGTGTTGTATACTGAAAACTGTGTGTTGATTTAGGACATATATTCCGTTATTAAGTGTACCATACCCAACCAACATTTGATTTAGGTGAATGTTCATAACATTGTTCTGCAACACAAAATTATATCCTTCATTGTCCAACAAAGATACGGATATTATATTACATAGCATATCAGGTACAAAATAACATGGATTCAAAATCAAAATACATCCAGACGGCAACCCCAAGTGATACTCTCCCACTGCGACTGTATGTACATTGGAACCATTTCCAACGCGGAGAGTATGGTCACCTGTCTTCAAAACCTTGCTATTTCTCAGCCCCTGCATAGAATAGCAAATGTGAGAACCTGAACCGGTATCCAATACCCAGGAAGCAGAGTTTATAGAAAAACAGTTTTCAGTCACAAACGCACCTGAAGCAGAAGCATCACCATGCTTCTTCTTAAGACTTAGGTACTCCGTGCAGTTGCGCTTCCAATGTCCTGTCTTGTGGCAATGAAAACACTCGCCTTTCCCTGGGTCTCCAGCCGTGGACTTTCCCTTTCCCTTCACCTTTTTGACTCCGCCCTTAGGATTAGTGGGTTTCTTCTTTTTCTTTCCCTTGGCCTTAGCTTTCGGGCGAGAAGAAGAAGACTGTCCAATCGTCATAACGGGAGTCTTTGCTGACTTCATAGTGCTCTCTGCACTCCTTAACATATTAAGGAGTTCAGGGAGGTCCTTCTCCATGCCATGCATGTTGAAGTTCACTATGAACTGAGCAAAGGTGGAGGGGAGGGACTGTAGAATAATATCTATATATTGTTCATTGTCCATAGTCCATCCGAAGTCCTCAAGCTCTTCTATAAGAGCTATCATCTTCAAAACATGGTCTGCTACTGGTGTGCCAGGGGCCATCCGCATGTGAAACAGTTTCTTTGATGCCTCGTATCGTAATACGCGGGACTGCTCGCCATACAACTCCTTTGTATGGAGCAGTATCCCGTGAATGTCCATGTCCTCGTGCTGCTTTTGATGTGTGTTATCCATCGATGCAAGCGTGAGGCATGTGGCCGTGGCACAGTCAGCGTCCCATATCTTGCGGACTTCTATGTCCGCAACTGAGGATTTTGGGCCTGGGACGGGCGGGGCTGAAGCCGTGAGGACATATGATACTTTATCATAAGTCAAGACGATCTTCAGATTCCTTAGCCAGTCTTTATAGTTGGTCCCGTTCAGTTTGTTTTTATCTAGTAGAAGCTTAAGTCCAGTCATTGGTATCTGCCATTAAGAGAGAGAAAAGAATACACTCAGCGAAAGCTCTTGCATAGATTAGATTGGTTTATTATCTTGTCTAATCGATGTTTCCCACTGCTTTTTATCAAGTTTTTCTTTCAAACCTTTAAAAAGAAAAACTAGCCAGGATTAATTACAGTCTACAACTTCGCTAACCGTTCTGCCAGGCCAGTGTCGGTACTTTGAGGGAGGTTCCCCGTGCTTTCGCACGGACCTAATTAGAGTAAACCTCGTTTTCCCAGAGGCGGAGCCCCGTTAACACCTTTCTAGACACCTAATGAGTTAGCTAATTGTAAACTGTAAAACTCTCCTAGGAGCAACTATTGCCCACAGTGGGATCGGGATCCAACCATCATATGGAAGGTATGCAATCTCATTGCAAATTTCAACACTTGAAATTCCCGATGTAATTTTTACCCTTAGCACTTATGACCTTAACTATGGTCAACAAATCATAAGTACCAGTCAAGTTCTACCCGTCATTTCTTGATCAATTAGACCCACCCATATGACCCTTAACTATGGTCAACAAAGTCGCATGAATGTCCTAATTAATCTGCATCATATGCATTGTAGGAAGACATCACTTAGCTACCGTACACTACGCCTTAACTAAAGTCAACAAACGTAGCACGAATACTAAGTACTCTACTTCCTAAAATGACGGAGGGTTGCGAATGATTTTTAAGAAAATCTTTAACGCTTTGAACTTGATATCGTTGTAGAATCAAACAGTTTTTCAAAAAGGAGTGGCTTAAGCTCCGCAGTTTTGAAATGTAGCTTTTTCATAAATAGCCGAGTAGTTTTCAAATCCGATTCTACAACATCTTTTTAGGTTTATTTTCTTTACATTAATCACATTAATGTAATCCCATCATTTAAGTCCTTAAGCCAATCACAGAAAAGAAACGAAAATAACACGTACGCTTATGCCATCCGCATTCGCCGCAATGTTCCGTTATGCACCGTTAGGTTACTTAACTAACGGCATACCGGGACGGGACTAGCGCGGGTGTAAAACATAAGCAACGTCTACTATATATCATATATATAATATGTCATTCGTCTCAGATATCACAGAACACAGGCAGCAGAAATATAGATATAACGTGGGATATACTAAGACGTCCGTATTTAGTATTTAGCCAGAATAGAAAATACGGATTCCACAGTCGCGATGAATAGCCAAGCCCACACCCTGGACCCCTACGAGAGCGGCAAGTGACCCTACCAATCCTGGAGTTTAGGAGACCCGGTCTCGACTCCTCGAGATGGCCTCCCACTGAACCCCAGAACCCGGTCACCTGTGCTCTCCTCCTTGGGTCCATCCTAATGCGGAAAAGTAAATAATATACAACACTGGTGACACAACCGCAACCTGGAAGTGCCCCAAATAAAAGAATATTACATTACATTTGAATTTACATGAATGAAAATACAAAACTCTCATCTCACAAAAACCCCCCGGCTATTCGATCGCGACAATCCTGCACATCATATCTCAGCAACATATAATATCACATATCATCAACGTAAGTAAGTATGCGTACCCCGATTGTCGTTGATGTATAGCAACGAAACCGGCGATATCTAACATACTACACTTACGGTCACAGAAAAGAAAGTGTAAAACTACAATATTTGGAATCCAGATTCTCTTTAGACATCATAAATGCGAAATATCACATATTCCGTATTTCATACCTAAACCATATGAATTCCACATATTGTATCACATTCCAGACAAACAGACAGTATTAAAGTTTTCGAACGAACAATCAAGCACCCAAGATTCACTAAAGCTCAACACTTGAGCAGGGTTCAAAAATTTTGGAGTGTGACACAGTAGCGGCGGTCCAGCCGTAGAAGGGTCAAGCCAACGCCTCACATGTGGCATGCCGTACTGCCCCAAACCCGAGGGTTCAAAGGGTAGTTCGAGACGGTCACATAATCGAGTTAAGATTTGTTGTCTTCTAGAGGGACCACCGCAAAAAGTCTTGCACGTATTTCCAAATTATTTAAACCCCGTGAATATTGAGTAAATGATATTCGTTCAAACACTTCAATACTTTCTAGTTTACCCGGAAAAGCTACGAAATGAAAGTCCCGATCGAAACGATGAATCCAAAAACATCTCCAGAATTTTTCAAAACTTTATTCAGTTTAAAAATACCCAAAACATTATACATGCAGAAAATAGAATTACTGCAGAAACAGAAAACCCTAATTCATTTGTACGGCCGCGGAATAGCGGCCTAAGCAAGCTTAGGCCGCGTTTCCGCTGCTGTAACTACTGTTCATTGAAATATTTTTCTGCCGTAATTCTTATATTTTCCTGCTGTGATTTTTAGATATTTTTAATTCTGCAAAATGTCAAGTTTTAGAAAATTTCCAGAGAGCACCTAAAAATACGGTATTTTTGTCCGATCGGGGTTTTCACTTCGTAAAAACGTCGCCTAATGTTCTAGGTCGGCTCTGATACCACTATAAGGTTAGTATAGCACCCTATGAAGTGTTTTGAAGCATCACATGACCTAAAGTTTTCATTTTTAAGGTGCTAAACCAACATGCAAGTGGATCGATCCTAGGAAATTAGGGTTTACTAAACTTAAAGCTAACAAAAGTTAGGGTTTGAAGGCTACAACCTTTGTAGCTCCCGTTTTTGCTTCGCTCCTTAGGCTCTTTGGTGTTGAAACGATGTCCTCTTGAACTCCCTTTGTGTCCACGATGATCCACCGCGGAGATATCCGTCCAAGCTCGCTACTTCGTCAAACCGAAGATAACACTCTAAACGAAACGGCTAAGCTTGTGTAGAATGTTGTTGTTGTAGGGTTCCTAGGCACTCTAGTGAGGTCTCCAAAGCCATCAACCATGGCACAAAACAAATTTTACGGGTGCCTACAAACCCGACTACGGATCGTTTGCTAGATATTTAGGCGAAACAAGCAAACTAGTTAACACTTAACTACAAGATACGGAAATACAACCTTTGTAGATCCGGTGCTCCACCTCCATAGCTCCGCAACGAGGTCCTCTCCGCTGTCCAAATCAAATCCGGGCTCTAGCGTCGGCTTCGTCGGAGAATGGGCAAGCTAGGTCGTCGATGTCCATGCCGAAGATGATCTACGTCGAGGCATCGCTAGATCAAGCTCCGACTTCACCAAGTCAAGAAACTTGTGAAGTAAACACACTCTACTACTTGGCAAGAGGTAGAGGATGAAGAAATAGGAAGTGGGTAGACTTTATTTTTGGATTTCTCATTCTTTTCCAACAATCACCATTGATGGACTTCAAGCTTCTTCACTTGAAGCAAGGAAGAAGAAGAAGAAAAGGTTATGATAAGATAATAGAAAATGAAAAGAAAATGAATTCTTATCATAATTTTAACTAGAGTTAAGTGTAGAGAATGAATCATGGTTAGTGGGAATGGTTAGGGTTAAGGATGAGATAAGTATGGTTGACTTGAACAAAGCTTCATGAAGCTTCAACTAAAGAACAAAATTAGCCACCATTCTTTTCTCTTTTCTTTTATTCATTTATCAAAAATGAAAAGGATAATTAAATAAGATAAATGAATAATAAATAATAAACCCTAACCATTTCATTAACCAAGGTTTAATCTTTACACTTGAACCCTAGCATGAGATGTATCATCAAACATGATACAATCAAGTGCACAAAAGTATATCGCATATACAATGCGCCCATCCGAGTAAGAAAAACCGTTTTAAAGTGAACCAATACTAGTTAATGCAAAGTAATATATCAAATATATAAATATGCACTAAATCATTAAATCAACACTTGATTTAACGATCCGGTCATATCGGATATAACCGACTAGTATGATATGTATCGGCTTATCGAATCAATCCTTGATTCGATAACCAGGTTATATCGCATATAACCATTCGACACATTCGTCGCGAGAATGGAATACGGTATCACATACACGCATTATTCTCGGTCCCGCACATATCTCATATGCGCTCCTATTTCGTTTCGCTTGAGCCAGGAAACCTCTGTGTAGGACTCTAAAGACTCGTCAATACGCCGGCAGCAGATGATGATCATATCAAGCATCCACAAGCCGCAAGCGGTCTGCTAAACGTAACGGCCACCCGGGTATTGAGCGATCAGAAGATCGACGAGCAAGCCCGCTCACACTCCTGCGAATCCAACCAGTAACACTTACCGTACGGTCCGGTCTGTTCGTCTGATATGTCGCATATCTCGCCTAGGGGTGGTAAACGTCAGACCCCAGTAGCTCGATAAGTCATGCCGACTTGAGGTCCATAACATTCGTGAAACTACTGATAACTCTTACCAGTATATCACTGCAACCCTGGCCAGGGATTTCCTGTTATGGCCAGTCGAGCATAGCACAACATCAACCCCCAATACCGGGAGAGACGAATCCCCTCCTATCGCTCATTGCCTCCATGTGAATCGGGACTGTACCCAAAAACCACCTGTTTGCACGACTCAGTAGAGCCGTGGTAGGGTGGAAATCAAAGCACAGTGGGAGACACACAAGACTCTATGACGATCTCGGGTCAACAGACTAAGCTGTACCAGTGTCACCAGAGAACTGCCATCTGACGTGAGGTATAATACCATGTGGGAGTTCTCGGCGAGTCCGTTCAGTGTACCCAGTCTCCACTGAGCACCCGCATACCATCTTCGATGTCAAACACCAATGGATATGGGATCATCCATCGCCCATCGCATGGGTCGAGAAGATATGCGCTAGTCTACTCTGGAATATCGATGCCCCGTCTCGATATTCCCTCGACTAGGAACATTTCAAGGATGTACTCATGGACTACCCAGGCCCCACTAGTATGATCTACATCATAGTCCTGGAAGTCGAGTACACATCCTATGGGCTTTATCAACATGTAATCAGAGAGACAGAAAGTATACATGTTAAGATAAAGTGCAACCAGATAGCGTACTATCATGTCGAGCAAGAAAGTCCTTCCTATATATGTCCCAGCATCCACTACAATATACATCCAATGTACAGTAATGGCCTCTAGGGCATACATATAACTAACAATCTCCCACTTGCACTAGGGCCATCTATAGCAGTGATTGCAGTATCTCATACTCAACCATCCCATAAAAGTGTCTCTCTTTGGGAAAAAGGCCTTCGTGAGTGGATCCGCCGTGTTGTCCTCTGAGTCTACTCTCCTAACCTCGATCACCCTGGAGATCAACTATCTCCACGATCAGGTGATGCTGCCTCAGAATACGTCTGGGTCACTGATGGGACCAGGGTTCCAAGGGCCAAAGCCACACTTCCATTGTCATACAATGGCAGGAACCTAGTTCATCTTATGAACCAATATACACCCAAACTTCCTCTTTGGTAGTATCTTTAATAGCGATGTTACCAGCCTTTATCGTCTAGTTTGTCACGGTATCTAGCTTGGAAATCTTCCAACATACCGTCCCTTTACTGATGGTAAAGACAATGCCTGTGACTGACATTCAGTCGTCTTTATCACCCTGGAATACTTCCAGTGATTCTCCCCAGGATCGATTGATACAATCTCACTATACCTAGTGAGAACCCTAATATCCCTTTAGATCTATCTCATAGGTCCAAATCTCAGGATTTAGGAGGTATCATCTTTATCCTATTTGGAGAATCCTTGTGATAATAGGAGATTGACCGATCATAGTATAGGAAACTCTTTTCCTATCAAGAGTATGTTGTCTACGTACAATACGAAGATGACTACCTTACTCTCTACTACCCTTTTGTATATACAAGGTTCGTCTATCATTTTGATGAAGTCAAACACTTTGACTATGACATCAAAACAGACGTTCCATCTCCGCGATGCCTGCTTCATTGTGTAAAGCAACTTGCACACGTTTCCGCTGCTCCCACTGTTTACGAAGCCCTCTGGCTGTGTTCTTATAGACGTTCTCTTCTAAATCAGTATTTAGAGAAGCAGTCATGGCACCGAACTGCCAGATATCGTAGTCATGGTATGTAGCCGTGGTAAGTAGGATCTGGATAGACTTAAGCATAGCTACTGGAAAAGGGTTTCATCATTATCCACGCCTGGTCGATGACGAAAACCTTTAACAAGTCTAGCTTTGAAAGTCTCAACTTTTCCATCTACACCAAGTAATCTTCTCAAGATATACTTGCTCCTGATGGGGATTTAACCCTTCAGATATAGCAGCTAAAGTCCATGCTTTGCTGGTGTACATGGATTCCATCTCAGATCGCTAAGCATCCAGCCATTCTTACAGAGTCCCTACTCTCGATGGCCTGCTCGAAACTAGTTGGGTCATCATCTCATGATGCAATCCTTGCTCCCACTGTCATCGAGAAACCGAGGTATCTCTCAGGCGGATGAGGAACCCTACTAGATCGGCGGAGAGGCTGAGGTTCGTCGGAAACTATTGAATCCTTTGGTTCTGTCAAATCATTAGCAGTTTTGTACAGCTGGAACCTTTCCAGTTCTACAGAACTGATCTTGCCTCGATCTTGTCCGGATTTTGCTTTTGACATAGGCCGGACAACCCCAAATCTTATCTCGCTTAAGAGATGGGTTCTTCCCATACCATATCTCATATGGAGTGGTAGGCACTGATTTGATTCAAACCTAATTCAATAGGTATGCAGCTTCTTAAGTGCATAACCCCAAAAGGAAATAGGTAACTCAGTAGTACTCATCATAGAGCACACCTTATCATATAGGGTGTGATTTCTCCGCCCCGATATACCATCGTGCTATGGTTTATACGGAGGAGTAATGCTGAGAGAGAATCTCATTTTCTTTTGGAATAGTCCAGAAATGCCATGCACAAGTATTCTCCTCCCTGATCTTATCACAGGACATAATACTTATACCCGTATTTTGGTTCTCTACTTCCTACTTATATTCTGTGAATACCTCAAAAGGTTCGGACTTATATTTCAACAAGAATATATGACTGAATCTTGAGAGATTATCAGAGAATATAATGAAGTATAAAGAACCAGTCCTGGCATGTGTAGACAGGAGATCTTACATACATCATCATGTATCAGTCCCAAGAGTTTACTAACTCTTTCTCTGTTTCCAATAAACAGAGCTATGGTCATATTATCTTTGTGACATGACTGGCAAGTTTCACAAGATGTAAATTCAAACTGATTTAAATATACATCTAAATGTAACTTCAGCCAGTCGGGTCGCAATGATATGACCTAGTCTACAATGCCTCAAGAAGAATTCGTTCATTTCTGAAGTCTTCCTCTTGTGTGTGCTCTGAATATTAAGAACTGTAGTTTGATTTAGAACGTCAATGCTTTTAGATAACGTGCCTGAACCGATCAACTTTTGATATAGGAAATGTTCAAAACATTATCCATCAATACAAAATTATATCCTTTCTTTACTAATAAAGAGACTGATATGATTTTGTATATCAGGTTCGGTATCTAATAGCATTTGTTCAGAATCAATGTATTCTTAATACAGGGTGACAGTGACCAACAGACTTGGCTGCAACACTTGCCCCGTTTTCTGCCTCATGAAACTTATCACCCGTTCTCAGTTTTTCTACCTTTCTGTAGCCCTATGTAACAGATTACATATCTGGGATCCTGATCCGGTATCATATACCCAGGATTCAGAGGATACTGAGAAACAGTTCTTTGTAATGAACACACCCGAAGGAGATGCATCATATGCACTTTCTTCGTTTGGGCGGCATGGGAATTCTGGTATTCCCCTATTTCCTGCTCTGTCTTATAACAATTATAAGTTGGAGCGGGACCAACGTTCCCCAGCTCAGAATAACAAGCAGGTTCGGTCAATACATCCGTATTATTATCTTGATTAAGGCGTGATATGGTCGCTACCAGGAGAGAGAGAAAAGAAAACACTCTGCGTGCGCTCTAGCAAGATCAGATTGGTTATATATTTTATCTAATCAGGATGGCTCCCACTGTTTTTATCAAATCTTCCTTCAAACCCTAAAAGGAAAGACTAGCCAGGATTAATTACACTCTACAAGTTCGCCAATCTTTCAGCCAGGCCAATGTCGGTACTTTGAGGGAGGTTCCCCGTGCTTTCGCACGGACCTAATTACAGTAAACCTCGTTTTCCCAGAGGCGTAACCCCGTTGACACCTTTCTAGACACCTACTTGATCGGCTAATTGCAAAGTGCAAAACTCTCCCAGGAGTAACAATTACTCGCAGTGGGTATCGGGATCCAACTATCACATAGAAGGTATGCAATCTCATTGCAAATTCCAACACTTGAAACTCCCGATAAAGGTTTTTACCCCTAGCACCTATGACCTTAACTATGGTCAACAAATCATAAGTACTAGTCAAGTTCTACCCGTCATTTCGTGATTAATTAGACCCACCCACATGACCCTTAACTAAGGTCAACAAAGTCACGCGACTGTCCTAACTAATCGCATCATATGCGGTGTAGGAAGACATCACTTAGCTACCGTACACTGTGCCTTGACTATGGTCAACAAACACAGCACGAATACTAAGTACTCTACTTCCTAAAATGACGGAGGGTTGCGGCTGGTTTTTGTGAAAACCTTTAACGCTTTGAACTTGATCTCGTTGCGGAATCAAATGATTTTTAAATGGAATGTTTTTGAGGCTTTTCTAGTTTTGCTAAAGGGGTCACTCCCGATGAAGGGATCGTCGGCCCTTTCCTCGTCGAATGAGGTGCGGGATATATCATATATATCACTGTGCAAAGCAGAAACTATAGAAGCGATCAAATACAAACCGAGTGTGTAGCATCTGCCAGTTATTGCTAAAGGAGTCACTCCCGGTGAAGGGATCTCGGTCCTTTCCTCATCGAATAAGGTGCAGGATGTTCTATAATGAACACCGCTATGCAAAGCAAGAACTGTAGCTACCTGTTTTATTTTGAAATTCGATTCCACAACATCAATTAGGTTTATTTTCTTTCATTAATCTCATTAATGAATATCCCATCATTTTAAGTTACCTAAACATCACAGATAGATATGACGTACACTTATGCCATCCGCATTCGTCTCGATGTCCCGTCTGCACCGTTAGGTTAGGTAACTAACGCCAGAGCGAGGCAGGGCTAGCGCGGGTGTAAAACATAAGCAACGTCTATATAATATATCATATATACTATATATAATACCTGTCACAGAACATCACATGATCACAGATAAATCACAGCAGAAGAAACATATGAAATATTGGATATACTAGGACGTCCGTGTTTTCAATACGAGCCAGTATAAAACACGGATTCCACGGTCGTGATGAATAGCCAATCCCACACCCCAAGACCCCTACGAGAGCGGCAAGCAACCCTACCAATTCTAGGGTTAGGAGACCCGGACTCGACTCCTCGAGTTGGTCTCCCACTGGACCCTAGAACCCGGTTACTAGTGCTCCCCTCCTTGGGTCTATCCTAGTGCAGAAAAGTAAATAATATACAAACGGTGACAACTTCCGCAACCTGGAAGTGCCCCAATAAAAGAATATTACATACAAGTTTTTACATGAATGAAAATAAAAAACACTCATCTCACATAAAAAAAACCCCCGGCTATTCAAACACGACAATCCAATATAACATATCCAGCAACACATAACATCACATGTCATCAACGTAAGTAAATATGCGCATCCCAATTGTCGTTGACATATAGCAACGAAACCGGCGATATCACATATTACACTTACGGTCACAGAAAAGAAAGTGTAAAACTACAACAGTTGGAATCCGCAATCACCTCAGACATCGCATGCCTGACCAAATGAATTACTTAGACATCGCATGCCTAACAATTATAAACCCCGCATTTTAGTCTCATTATCGAAAACACTTTTCAATATCAAGTCGGGCAATTCAACAGGATTCCCGACATTCTGATCGAATGCTCGTCGCAAACTTCAGTAGACGGCCGCACCCCTGATACCGTCGACGAAGTGCACCAAGGCGGAACACCGCTACCGCGAGCACCCGAACGGATGCTTTCGGCGACGGGGTTCTCCTACAGTCACTTGGTCGGGGCTATGGAGTGAGGCTGTCTATTAAGTTTACCAGGCGAGTATCCGCGTACGCTACGTGATTGCGACGGACTTTTGATCACATCAAAATTCCGTGGCAACCGATCAAGTGAGACTAAACTGCTATGTTTATAACATTCATTCAGTTATCTCATAACTTCTTGTGAATTCCAATTATTGTATCACATTCCGGATAAATAGAAAATGCTAAACTTTTCGATCGAACAATCGAACACCCAAGTTTTCCCGATACAGATCAACACATGAAACAAGTCTAAAAACATTCATTTCGTGCCTCAGTACCAACGGTCCAGCCGTAGAAGGGTCAAGCCAACGCCTCACATGTGGCACGCCGTACTGCCCCAAACCCGAAGGTTCAAAGGGTAGTTCAAGACGGTCACATAATCGAGTTAAGGTTTGTTGTCTTCTAGAGGGACCATCGTGTTACTTGCACTACTTAGAACGTGATTAAACTACAGAAATATCCAACACTTGGAATTTCCCGACAGGGGAAAAATTGGGTATTTATATCCGGTCGAACTTTTTAACATATTCAAAAATTATCCGGAAAAACACATAGACAAAATTTGACAATCCGATCGAATGTACGAACCCCTTATACAACCCAAAATACTCAACTCTTGATTTCAGAAAAAAATATTCCAGGAAAACCAAAACTGAAAAATAGGAGTTACTGTGCAAAATTGAGTGCCTAATAAGACAAAACGGCGGCGGAAGGGCCGCATTAGCACGCTAATGCCGCGGTTCCGCCGCACTTTTGAGGGATCATTAGGTAATTTTTGCACCTTAATTCTTAGATTTCCCTGCTTATTTTTCTGCATATTTTTAATTTGCAAAAATCCACAAATTTGAAAAAAGTACAGAGAGCAAGTTGGATGTAGGTTTTCGGTTCGATCGGACTTCAAATTCCGTCTACGCATCGCCTAAGGCTCTAGCTAGGCTCTGATACCACTGTAGGGTTCCTAGGCACTCTAGTGAGGTCTCCAAAGCCATCAACCATGGCACAAAACAAATTTTACGGGTGCCTACAAACCCGACTACGGATCGTTTGCTAGATATTTAGGCGAAACAAGCAAACTAGTTAACACTTAACTACAAGATACGGAAATACAACCTTTGTAGATCCGGTGCTCCACCTCCATAGCTCCGCAATGAGGTCCTCTCCGCTGTCCAAATCAAATCCGGGCTCTAGCGTCGGCTTCGTCGGAGAATGGGCAAGCTAGGTCGTCGATGTCCATGCCGAAGATGATCTACGTCGAGGCATCGCTAGATCAAGCTCCGACTTCACCAAGTCAAGAAACTTGTGAAGTAAACACACTCTACTACTTGGCAAGAGGTAGAGGATGAAGAAATAGGAAGTGGGTAGACTTTATTTTTGGATTTCTCATTCTTTTCCAACAATCACCATTGATGGACTTCAAGCTTCTTCACTTGAAGCAAGGAAGAAGAAGAAGAAAAGGTTATGATAAGATAATAGAAAATGAAAAGAAAATGAATTCTTATCATAATTTTAACTAGAGTTAAGTGTAGAGAATGAATCATGGTTAGTGGGAATGGTTAGGGTTAAGGATGAGATAAGTATGGTTGACTTGAACAAAGCTTCATGAAGCTTCAACTAAAGAACAAAATTAGCCACCATTCTTTTCTCTTTTCTTTTATTCATTTATCAAAAATGAAAAGGATAATTAAATAAGATAAATGAATAATAAATAATAAACCCTAACCATTTCATTAACCAAGGTTTAATCTTTACACTTGAACCCTAGCATGACATGTATCATCAAACATGATACAATCAAGTGCACAAAAGTATATCGCATATACAATGCGCCCATCCGAGTGAGAAAAACCGTTTTAAAGTGAACCAATACTAGTTAATGCAAAGTAATATATCAAATATATAAATATGCACTAAATCATTAAATCAATACTTGATTTAACGATCCGGTCATATCGGATATAACCGACTAGTATGATATGTATCGGCTTATCGAATCAATCCTTGATTCGATAACCAGGTTATATCGCATATAACCATTCGACACATTCGTCGCGAGAATGGAATACGGTATCACATACACGCATTATTCTCGGTCCCGCACATATCTCATATGCGCTCCTATTTCGTTTCGCTTGAGCCAGGAAACCTCTGTTTAGGACTCTAAAGACTCGTCAATACGCCGGCAGCAGATGATGATCATATCAAGCATCCACAAGCCGCAAGCGGTCTGCTAAACGTAACGGCCACCCGGGTATTGAGCGATCAGAAGATCGACGAGCAAGCCCGCTCACACTCCTGCGAATCCAACCAGTAACACTTACCGTACGGTCCGGTCTGTTCGTCTGATATGTCGCATATCTCGCCTAGGGGTGGTAAACGTCAGACCCCAGTAGCTCGATAAGTCATGCCGACTTGAGGTCCATAACATTCGTGAAACTACTGATAACTCTTACCAGTATATCACTGCAACCCTGGCCAGGGATTTCCTGTTATGGCCAGTCGAGCATAGCACAACATCAACCCCCAATACCGGGAGAGACGAATCCCCTCCTATCGCTCATTGCCTCCATGTGAATCGGGACTGTACCCAAAAACCACCTGTTTGCACGACTCAGTAGAGCCGTGGTAGGGTGGAAATCAAAGCACAGTGGGAGACACACAAGACTCTATGACGATCTCGGGTCAACAGACTAAGCTGTACCAGTGTCACCAGAGAACTGCCATCTGACGTGAGGTATAATACCATGTGGGAGTTCTCGGCGAGTCCGTTCAGTGTACCCAGTCTCCACTGAGCACCCGCATACCATCTTCGATGTCAAACACCAATGGATATGGGATCATCCATCGCCCATCGCATGGGTCGAGAAGATATGCGCTAGTCTACTCTGGAATATCGATGCCCCGTCTCGATATTCCCTCGACTAGGAACATTTCAAGGATGTACTCATGGACTACCCAGGCCCCACTAGTATGATCTACATCATAGTCCTGGAAGTCGAGTACACATCCTATGGGCTTTATCAACATGTAATCAGAGAGACAGAAAGTATACATGTTAAGATAAAGTGCAACCAGATAGCGTACTATCATGTCGAGCAAGAAAGTCCTTCCTATATATGTCCCAGCATCCACTACAATATACATCCAATGTACAGTAATGGCCTCTAGGGCATACATATAACTAACAGTTGTGGCTTTGGATCTCACTTCAAAAACCTTTCTTTGATTGTGTTTTTCTCACTAGAAAAAACTAGAGAGGAGAAGATGAAGAAGGATGAAAATGGTGGCTAATTTTCTTCAAGAGATAAAAAGATAACCATAAGGTTAACTAGCAAAAGAAAATAAATATCAATATATATATTTATTCCTTCTTGACTCCAACCATGATTAAATGATGGATGATTAATTTAACTTGGGTTTAGAATGATAAAGGAAAAGATAACCATGGTTTAGTGGTGGGTGAGAATGGTTAGGTTAAAAGAAGCATGTAGAAACTAGCATAATTATCCTTTCCTTTTCATTTTCTTTTTAAAACCAAAATCAAATAATTATCCATTGTTTTATCTATGGTGTGAAGCTTATATTGCCACCATTTCCATATATAATCAACTATGATGGTTTGATGTATGTATGTGTACATGTATGCACATCTTCATGTGCATGAAACTAGAAAAGAAAAATAGAAACACATGCATGCATGCATACATCCATCAAACCCTAGAAAGGTTTTGAGTGAGAAAACTAATGGTTAAATGATAAATCAACACTTGATTTATCAATCCGGTCATATCTCATATGACCCCACCAAAAGCAGTTCACCCGATCAATGTTCGGTATCATATACGCACATTTCAATCGGGTGTATGCGCATATCGCATATGCGTACCACAACGTTTCGCCTGGACTGGGTAACTCCTCTGTGGGACTCTAAGACTCGTCAATACGCCGGCAGAGGGTAATGATCATATCAAGTGCCCTCAAGCCGCAAGAGGTCAGCTAAACGTAACGGCCACCCGGGTATTGAACGATCAGAAGACAACAAGCGAATCTGCTACAACTCCCGTCGAGCCATCCGGCAACACTACCGTACAGTCCGGTCTCTTCGTCAGATATGCTGCATATCGAGCCTAGGGATGGTCACGTCGACCCCAATAACTCAATAAGTCGTGTCGGTGAATGGTCTATAACAGATCGAGAAACTACTGATAACACTTATCAGCAAATCTCAGTAGCCCTGGCCAGGGACTTGCTGTTATAACCAGTCGAGCACAGCACAGCATCAACTCCCAATACCGGGAGAGACGAAACCCCTCCTATCGCTCATCGTCTTCTTGTGTCTCGGGACTGTACCCAACGGCCACCTGTTTGCACGACTCAGTAGAGCCGTGGTAAGGTGGCAATCAAAGTGCAGTGGGAGAACACACAAGACTCCATGACGATCTCGGGTCTACAGACTAACCTGTACCAGTGTCACCTGAGAACTGCTATCCGACGATAGATATAATTCCATATAGGAGTTCTCGGCGAGTCCGTCCAGTGTACCCAGTCACCACTGAGCACCCGTGTATGATCTTGATGTCAAACATCGATGAATGTGGGAACATCCATCGCCCATCGTATGGGTCTAGTATCATATACGCTAGTCTACTCTGGTATATCGATGCCCCATCTCGATAT
The DNA here is from genome assembly GCA_030015575.1 of Agapanthus africanus. NCBI lineage: Eukaryota > Viridiplantae > Streptophyta > Magnoliopsida > Asparagales > Amaryllidaceae > Agapanthus > Agapanthus africanus. The sequence goes on from CM057340.1 coordinate 394,444,668, forward strand.
ACCTACGACTAGGGACTTTCCAGGATATGCTTATTGTTGGAGATAGTGCCCTCAGAGTCAATTATTAGGTCACAGGTACGTGATTGTAATGATTGAGGGAGGACCTATCCCGGTAGGACAGTCTTACTCGAGATGATAGTATGCTATCTGGTTTACCTTTATCATCGTGTACTGTTTTAGGTGACCTGACACGTCGCTATTACACGTTGATAGAGCCCCTAGGATTCTTTCTTGACCACCAGCAGTATGAGGGCGATCATATAAGTGGGAGCTGGGGGTCTATAAGCTTATCCTTAAAAGGTCCCTAGTCGTGGGAGTTTCGAGACTGGGCATCGATACTCCATTAGTAGACTAGTGTATACAGTCGAGACCCCGACGAGGGGCGGTGGCCGGTCTCACAAGCCACTGGTGTCAGTTGGATCACCTAAGATGTATACAGGTGCTCATTGGGTTATAAGTACACCGGGCAGGACTCGCCGGGAACATGCTAGTTGGTCATATACCAGACGTCAGATGGCAGTTCCCTGGTGACATGTGTGCAGGTTAGTTCATCGACTTGGGGATCGTCATTTGTCTCGTGTGAGTTCCCACTGTACTTTGATTACTACCCTACCACGGCTCAAAGGAGTCGTGCAAACAGGTTTTAGTTGGGTACAGTCCCGAGCCACATGGAGGCAGTGAGCGTATCTTCAGGGGTTCGTCTCTCCCGGTATTGGGGGTGAGGTCGTGCTGTGTCTAGGAGAGCCATTACACAAAGTCCTTGGCCAAGGCAAGGAGATTTACTGGTAGGTATTCCAGTAGTATCTCAGGGTGTTCTGGGCTACACTCCGACACGACTTGTACCGCTTTTGGGGGTCTGACTTTTACCAACCCCCTAGGCCCGCCATGCGATACTCATAGACGAACGGACCGGACTGCACGGATATTGTCACTGACAGGCTCAGTAGGGTTGTCAGGCTGAGTTCACTCACAGACATCCCTTTTAGTCAATACTTGGTAGCCCGTTACGTATTGGCTTATACCTCTGACGTGCTAGTGGTTAAATCCACAACCGAGGTGTTGACGAGTCTTTAGAGTCCCCCACATTCAGTCACTCAAGCTTTCGGGCGAAAGGTTGTAGAGGCCGTATGGAGATATGGCAAGGTCCGATCGGATACGTGCGGTATTGCACGGATCAGGATCGGACAGTCTGTACTATAGGCCGTATGCATATATGGCAGGGTTCGATCAGATACGTGCGGTATTGCACGGATCAGGATCGAACAGATATTACTAGCCGGTTTTGGTATAAGCCGGATCCTAGTATAGTACAGTGGAGATTTTGTCTCATTGCATTTGTATTTCGGTCGGAATACAAATGCGGGTGTGTATGCACAGTATCGGGGTTTTCCTGTAATTTATTACGGGACCAGTTTTCTGGAGTTGCCAGTTTGCTTTCCGTTTCGGCCAATTTCCATTGTTCCGTTCATTGGCCGAAGATTGGTGGAGGAGGGCTTATTTGCATTGTTGCAAATAGGCATTTGTGGAGGGGGTCTTTGCATCTTTGTTTTATCATGATAGCCTCTCATTGACCTTGACTTCTAGCTTCATGATTGCTTGACTTTTAGTGATCATCATGGTTGTTGATGATGAGTTTGGTGATGATGGTTGGATGAGTGTTGGTTTTGCTTGTGATCATTTCTTGATATCATGAGCTTTTCTCTCTCCCTTGCATTATGGTGGTGATTGATTAATCCTTGGCTCTCTCCTCACTCACACTCTCTCCCCATTCACAAGAGGGCCGGCCATTCTTAAAGAGGGGGCGATTGTTTTTGGTGGGGCAATTTTTGGTTCTCTTCATTCTCCAAAAATCACACAAGAACCCTCTCCAAAAGTTCCTCTCTTTTCCTCCACAAAATGGCACAACTCCATAACCCCAAATGAGACTTCTTCTACTACACATTCTACAACGAACCTTGGGCACGTCGAGTAGCCGGCTTCGTGCCCGAGTTGCCTCGGCATTGAGGTGGGAGCCCGTAAACGAAGAAGGCGATGTGGTGTACTTCCGGCGACGAGGAGGAGACGGGACTTTTCCGCAGGAGATCGGGAGCATGACGAGAAGACCGGAGGACTTGGATCGTCGGTATATCTCTATTCCCATTCTTGTAGATAGCCTAGACTAGTTAATGGTTCGATCCGGAGTTTAGTGCGCGGTGGTGCCGGTTTGCAAAGTCCGCAAAAATTTTAGTTGTTCACCGCTTCCGCATTCCGGCGTCGGATTGACGGCCGGGGCGCCGCCGTGCACTTACAGTGGTATCAGAGCCTCCCCATTAACTTAGTCTAGCTTTGTGTAATGTGTTTTTGAGTTCCGATCGATCGAAATGTCCAAAAACTCGTATTTGCCCACGACAGTTTTCTGTTAAGTTTTTTTGGTGTCCAAAAATTTTTCAGGTGACAGAAAAGTGATCTACCAAAAAATATAAGAGTTCTGTAAAAATTCGACGATGTAAAGCTACAGTGTGAGCGCGGAACCGCCGCGTAAACCCCATACATGCCGCCCTTCCGCGGCGTACTGTGCACGTCACATCACCAAATTTTTACAGATGCCTTCTGGGTTTATTTCAGGGGTTTTGGAATATTAAAATTGGGCCAATTATTTCTGTGAGTGCTACAGTATTAGTTTGGGGCCCACTTGTTAATTTTTGGTCAATCGGAAAATCTTAAACACATTTTTCACAGTATTTACATTATATCTGCGACCGTGAATGTCACTCGATCGGTAAATCCGGTCTAACTGCTATAGCCCGGTTAGACGGATTTGCGAACGTGACTTTCACGTTGATGTTCTATGTATTTACTGTGATGTTGCGGATCGGTCGTGGGGGATAGCCTGGATGCAATGCTAGTACAGTTGTGGTTGTATTATGTACATTTGATATTGCGGGGCGAGCGTCCGACATGTGGACTGCCGTCACTGCCTGTTTGTATTATTCTTTTGGGGCACGACCTGGTTGCGGTCGATGTACCCGGTGTATGTATATTTTACTTTCTGTACTAGGATTGCCCCGCGGAGGGGTGCACGGATAGCCGGGTTCTGGAGGGCAACAAGCCCGCATCTCATGGCATTGAGACGGAGGGGGCTTCACTCTAGGATTGGCGGGCTATTCGCCGCACTCGTAGGGGGTACTGGTTGACCCAGGAGGGGTGCCCAAGTTGCCGGATTCCGTGAAGTGCTGGGTGGTCCATTCACGGCGCTGAAGGGGGCTGCCTCGCTTCAGGTTTTGGCGGGTGACTTGCCGCGCCCGTAGGGGTCTAGGATTTCATTGCACAGGCTATCCACACGACCAGGGGAACGTCGGGTTTCAGCGGCTCTGTGAAACCCGGGGATCCCAGATATCTGTATTGTTTCTGTGATGCTGTACATTTTCTGTGATGTTGCATTTTATTCACGCCTTGAGCGAAATATAATATATTGGTATATATATTAGTAGATGTTGTATATGTTTTGCATCCGCGCTAGTCCAGTCCCCGCTCTGTCGTTAGTTAGCTAACCTAACGGGTAATGACGGGACCCAGTGGCGAATGCGGATGGCATATACGTACATCAGTATATTTTCGTTCTTTTTGGTGTGATCAATTGATGGGACTGCATTGATTCGGATCAATGCAAAGTTAAAAACAAACCTAATCTGATGTTGTTGGAACAATTTTCTAAAAGCTGTTATTGCAAGGACGTTTACTTTTGTTTTGCATCGTGGTATTCAGTTGGAATATCCTGCTCCTCAGTCGACGAGGCAAGGGCCGAGATCCCTTCACCGGGAGTGACCCCTTGGACAAAAGTTTGCGTCAGGGCAATGACTTCACTATAGCCGATTGCTTTTGCTTTGCATCGCGGTATTCATTTGGAATATCCTGCACCCCATTCTACGGGGAAAGAGCCGAGATCCCTTCACCGGGAGTGACCTCTTTAGCAACGGTTTTCGTCACTATATTTTCAAAAAGCTATCCGTTCCTTCAACGATATCAAGTTCACTACGTTAAAGGTTTTCGCCAGAAACCATTCGTAGCCCTCCGTCGTTTCATATGGGTGGTCAATAGTATTCAAGCTGTGTATGTTGGCCAAAGTCAAGGCACAGTGATTGGTAGCTATTGGGGTATTCATATGCAGCATAGATAGATGCGTTGGTTTGGGACAGTCGTGCTGCCATTTTGGCCAAAGTCAAGGGTATGTACGGGTGGATTCAAATTAACCTGGAGAATGACGGGTAGAACTTGACATGTGACTTATGATATGTTGGCCAAAGTCAAGGTCATAAGAGCATGGGGCAGAAATCACATCGGGAGTTTCAAAAGAACTGAAACTTGCCAGATATGCGCATACCTTCTGGAGTGTGATACCGTGAGCGGATTCCGTCACGTTATCATGCGATGAGAGTTGGATCCCGATTCCTACTGATGAGTTGGTTTACTCTTCGGGTGACCCCGACTAATTCTTCTTTCAGGTTTGGAGGAGAATTTGAGGTACAGTGGGAGGTTTCCAGATTAGATAAATTGGTAACCATTCTGATCTAGGATAGAGTGCACGCTGAGTGTTTCTTCTCTCTCTCTCTCTGGCAGCGACCATTGATCCGACCCTAAGACTATGACTCAGTGACCAAGTTGACCGAACCTTCTTAACACTGGCTTTTGGATTGTCAGAGTTGCAGACCTCATTGCCACTCCTACTTTAACCCTTTTTCTCCAGGACACCCCGTATTACTACGAACGTCCACTTCCATTGGACAAAACCATCGTATGGTTAGATACGAACTCGAAAGAATTTATTCGAGGATGGTTTCCGGTTCTGGAGAAAACGGATAGGATTATCCAGTTGTCTTTTCCTTTTACCCTCTCTCAGGTTACGAGTACTCCTTGGTTTAGGGGTAGTACACCTATTACGCAAATTGGATTGTCTTCTTCCAAACCTTAGGCTGGTGCCGACCGGTAGGGAATGAAGAAAACCTATTAGCATAACGATGGTGTGCAGAAGGTATTAAGTTCAGACAAAGTAAGGGATTAGTAAGAGGGCAAAGTAAATTGCAACAGACATTCACGACCAAACCAAATATTTCGTTACCACTCCCACATCACCTTTGTATTTCTCCAGGACACTCCGTATCACTACGAAGATCCACAGTTTATTTGGATACTCCATCGTATGGTTATATACGAACTCGAATGGAACTGGTTCCAGTTCGGGGATGGATCCTGGTTCAGGAGAAATAGGAATAAAGTACATTCAGGTGTCTTTTATCTTCACCTTCTCTCGCATTACGAGTGTTCCTAGGATTGGGACAGTACACCCATTATGCTTATTGGATAGTCTTCTTCCAAACCATAGGCTGGTGCCGAACGGTAGGGAAGGAAGAAAACCATTTGGCCTAAAAGGGTGTGCAGAAGGTAAAGACTAAAGACATATGAAGGGATTTGGAGAGGTGGCAAAGAACTATACGGTTACAGTCGTGAATCTGGAAGAGGCATTACTAGGAATACCAAAATACCCCATCGGAACATTTCAATGTTTCAGTTTCACTGTGTAATGTTAAAGAAAAACTGATTTCCCGATTAGATACTTACTCCAGGGTATGTATTTACCAGGTACGATTCTCACATCTGTATGGTTTTACAGATGATGAGTGGGAGTAAGTTATTGGGAATTGGGTGATCATCCTCATTGTATCGGGATTCGTTGTAATCGGTGATATTTGAGGAAGTCACCTGGGTTGTTTGCCGGTCGGCAAATATTTGGTTTTGAATATCCACTGTTATGCACCAATTTCAAATTGATATATCTGTACGTCTATTTTCATAGAGTGAGATATACCTTTCTGAAATTATGTCTACGACATTTACCTATATCAGTGGATGGTTAGGTAAGGAGCATTAAACAGCGGTGTAATTCTTCTTAACCATAAGTACAGTTTTCAACCTACGACACACAGTGAATGAGTTATCAGACTCAAGGGACTTATACAGAGTATTGTATGTTGTCCAGTGTCCATTAGGACAGAGGGGTTGGTCCTCGTACTATATTCGGTTTACTTATGACTTCTCTAGTTTTTAGACAAGTGTTTCGTGGAAACACAGGGTCCGAATTTTGAGAAGTTATAGGTATTTGAATAGAGTAGAGAACCAGGTGTAGCAAGTATCGGGATTCTTCAAAGAGATCGAAGATGTAGATACTTGTGTGTGGTTTTCAGTTGATAGTAGTGATTAAGAGAAATTGCTTCTCTTTCAGGTTACTCATAATTGGAAGCATTCCTAAGTTGAGTAATGCTGATCAACCTCCTTCCATTTAGTTGACATGCGCTGGGGACAGCTGCATGATTTGAATCTGGTTCAATTAAATCAGTGCCTCTGGTCCTATATGGGATATAGAACAGTTCGTATCTTAACGATGTTAAGATACGGGGAGTTGTCCGGTTTATGATTAAAACCAGACACTGGACAACCCAAGGCACGTTTCTGTAATGGCTGTTTGTGGGTTGACCCAGGCTATGACGAGGGTTGACTTTCTACCATCTGGATGAACAATAGCGATATTGTTCTAGACTCGCCACAGTTTTAATAAAAATGGATTTTTTCAGAAAACAGCAGTGGGAGTATGGTAGAACTGGAAGTAATTCCAGAACCACAAACGATTACTGAAGATTTGATAAGGAACCTAAAGATTCAATCTGGATTGACATTCCATTGGCCACTCCGCAGATAAGGTGGGTAACTTCAGGCACCCGAGAGGTACTACGGTAGCCTCAAGGACGGTGACAGGGAAGTTCTTGTTTACCCATAATTGCCATTGCTGTTGTTCCAGGTTACGAGACCCGGCGGGAGGATGAGTATAGCGTCGTTCTAAACCAGTTTTAGAAGTGTACGTCTATATGACTCTGCCAGAGGGTTGTCGTAGTCAGTGGGAGCAGCGGAAGCTTTGGTGGACAGGTTGCTTATGTCTATTTATAGACTAAAGCAGATATAGCGGAGATAGATCATCTATTTCTGATGTGACAGTCATAGGTTTGACTTCATCAGAGTAGGGGATGGATCTGTTGAGAAGGTAGTAGGGTGTGATATCCTGGTATTTGGATGACATACACAGAATAGGAAAAGAAACTCCTACACTACGATCGGTTATACTTTGGTCGTCACACAGTTGTTTTTCCACAAAGGAAATGGATTTTATATCAGACATACTGGTTACTAGATCTATGGTCTTAGATCTAGATTTGGGTGGTTTCCCAATCAGGGTACTTGACAGCATTCTAAGAGTATTTAGGATGGACGACTCCTGGCACGGTAGTGTACCTGCAGGTAATGGAGTCACCCTCTCCAAAGGTGTCTTACAGACTAAAGGGGAGAGGGACGGGCATGATTGGCAGATCACTTGCTCAGGCAATTGAGTCAATCGTGAGATGTCAAGTACCACACCAGATGTTGTTCTTGCACTAGATGCAATAAGTTGACATTAATCCAATCCTGGAGAAACAGTCGGAAGCAGTTTTAGAACATAAGTGGATGTTCTAGGGATATGATAACGACAGCCTCATTCAGGAGACAGTTATCATTCCAGGCTTCCAAGGTGACATGGACGACAAGGAGGTTGTCAGAGTTATAGTTTTCCTTCTGATGAGGGGCAGTATTTTGGACAGGTGGTCCAAGGCAATACTGAGGGAGGCATGGCGCGCAGGATACTGATTAAGTTCAGTTGACGATACAGTCTAAGAAGTTTGGATTTGGAGTTCATTTATGAGCTTAGTCCCATCAGACATCCAGACATATTCTGAGACAGGTATTGCTCTTTTCGGGAGATGGCTTTCTCCGCGAACTTGAGATATAGAGAGACATAGAAAGAAACAACTAAGCGGATCCACTCACTGAGGCTATTCCTCGAACGCAATAGTTCCGCAAACGAGCTTTGTGAGACTGACTAGTAGAGGAGTTGGATGTTCGGTATCACACGGGCTGTGAGTATGCGACATCGCAATAATTAGCCTTGAGTGCAAGTGGGAGATTGTTGGAGATAGTGCCCTCAGAGTCAATTATTAGGTCACAGGTACGTGATTGTAATGATTGAGGGAGGACCTATCCCGGTAGGACAGTCTTACTCGAGATGATAGTATGCTATCTGGTTTACCTTTATCATCGTGTACTGTTTTAGGTGACCTGACACGTCGCTATTACACGTTGATAGAGCCCCTAGGATTCTTTCTTGACCACCAGCAGTATGAGGGCGATCATATAAGTGGGAGCTGGGGGTCTATAAGCTTATCCTTAAAAGGTCCCTAGTCGTGGGAGTTTCGAGACTGGGCATCGATACTCCATTAGTAGACTAGTGTATACAGTCGAGACCCCGACGAGGGGCGGTGGCCGGTCTCACAAGCCACTGGTGTCAGTTGGATCACCTAAGATGTATACAGGTGCTCATTGGGTTATAAGTACACCGGGCAGGACTCGCCGGGAACATGCTAGTTGGTCATATACCAGACGTCAGATGGCAGTTCCCTGGTGACATGTGTGCAGGTTAGTTCATCGACTTGGGGATCGTCATTTGTCTCGTGTGAGTTCCCACTGTACTTTGATTACTACCCTACCACGGCTCAAAGGAGTCGTGCAAACAGGTTTTAGTTGGGTACAGTCCCGAGCCACATGGAGGCAGTGAGCGTATCTTCAGGGGTTCGTCTCTCCCGGTATTGGGGGTGAGGTCGTGCTGTGTCCAGGAGAGCCATTACACAAAGTCCTTGGCCAAGGCAAGGAGATTTACTGGTAGGTATTCCAGTAGTATCTCAGGGTGTTCTGGGCTACACTCCGACACGACTTGTACCGCTTTTGGGGGTCTGACTTTTACCAACCCCCTAGGCCCGCCATGCGATACTCATAGACGAACGGACCGGACTGCACGGATATTGTCACTGACAGGCTCAGTAGGGTTGTCAGGCTGAGTTCACTCACAGACGTCCCTTTTAGTCAATACTTGGTAGCCCGTTACGTATTGGCTTATACCTCTGACGTGCTAGTGGTTAAATCCACAACCGAGGTGTTGACGAGTCTTTAGAGTCCCCCACATTCAGTCACTCAAGCTTTCGGGCGAAAGGTTGTAGAGGCCGTATGGAGATATGGCAAGGTCCGATCAGATACGTGCGGTATTGCACGGATCAGGATCGGACAGTCTGTACTATAGGCCGTATGCATATATGGCAGGGTTCGATCAGATACGTGCGGTATTGCACGGATCAGGATCGAACAGATATTACTAGCCGGTTTTGGTATAAGCCGGATCCTAGTATAGTACAGTGGAGATTTTGTCTCATTGCATTTGTATTTCGGTCGGAATACAAATGCGGGTGTGTATGCACAGTATCGGGGTTTTCCTGTAATTTATTACGGGACCAGTTTTCTGGAGTTGCCAGTTTGCTTTCCGTTTCGGCCAATTTCCATTGTTCCGTTCATTGGCCGAAGATTGGTGGAGGAGGGCTTATTTGCATTGTTGCAAATAGGCATTTGTGGAGGGGGTCTTTGCATCTTTGTTTTATCATGATAGCCTCTCATTGACCTTGACTTCTAGCTTCATGATTGCTTGACTTTTAGTGATAATCATGGTTGTTGATGATGAGTTTGGTGATGATGGTTGGATGAGTGTTGGTTTTGCTTGTGATCATTTCTTGATATCATGAGCTTTTCTCTCTCCCTTGCATTATGGTGGTGATTGATTAATCCTTGGCTCTCTCCTCACTCACACTCTCTCCCCATTCACAAGAGGGCCGGCCATTCTTAAGGAGGGGGTGATTGTTTTTGGTGGGGCAATTTTTGGTTCTCTTCATTCTCCAAAAATCACACAAGAACCCTCTCCAAAAGTTCCTCTCTTTTCCTCCACAAAATGGCACAACTCCATAACCCCAAATGAGACTTCTTCTACTACACATTCTACAACGAACCTTGGGCACGTCGAGTAGCCGGCTTCGTGCCCGAGTTGCCTCGGCATTGAGGTGGGAGCCCGTAAACGAAGAAGGCGATGTGGTGCACTTCCGGCGACGAGGAGGAGACGAGACTTTTCCGCAGGAGATCGGGAGCATGACGAGAAGACCGGAGGACTTGGATCGTCGGTATATCTCTATTCCCATTCTTGTAGATAGCCTAGACTAGTTAATGGTTCGATCCGGAGTTTAGTGCGCGGTGGTGCCGGTTTGCAAAGTCCGCAAAAATTTTAGTTGTTCACCGCTTCCGCATTCCGGCGTCGGATTGACGGCCGGGGCGCCGCCGTGCACTTACACTTATAGACTACAGATGTCCCACTAGTATGATCTCCATCATAATCAGAGTAGTCAAGCCGATATCCTCAGGGCTTTATCAGCATGTATGAATGAATAAAAGCATGATCAAATAAACATGTCAGATAAAGAAGAACCAGATAGCATACTATCATGTCGAGCAAGAATGCAAACTGAATATATATATACATGTATAGATACATCCACTATCACATAATGGCCTCTAGGGCATACATATATCCAACATAATAGACATGCGATCCCTCTCCAAATCAGTCTTGGGAGACATCTCTTTAGAGAGGGTGATCCCGTGACAAGCCGGTAGGTTACCGCGCTTGGAATCTTCCATACTAAATCTTTTCAGTATAGTGTCGATGTACCTGGACTGTGAAAGTCCTAATATCCTCTTGGATCTATCACGATGGATCCGGATCCCCAGGATGTACGAAGCATCACCCAGGTCTTTCATGGAGAAGCTTTGTGACAAGAACCCCTTGACAGATTGTAGCATAGGAATGTCATTTCCTATTAAGAGAATGTCATCCACGTATAAAACGAGGAATACTACAGTTCTCGCTACAAATCTACTATAGATGCATGGTTCATCTGGATTTTTGATAAAGCCAAATTCCTTGACCGTCTCATCAAAACAGATGTTCCAACTCCGCGATGCCTGCTTTAGTCCATAGATGGACTTAAGCAACTTGCACACCTTTCCGCTGCTCCCACTCTGAATGAAACCCTCTGGCTGATCCATATAGACACACTCCTCTAAATTTCCATTTAGAAAAGCGGTTTTTACGTCCATCTGCCAAATCTCATAATCGTGGAAGGCAGCAATGGCAAGAAGGATCCGAATGGATTTCAGCATAGCCACTGGAGAAAAGGTTTCGTCATAGTCCAAACCAGGTCTTTGACAGAAACCCTTTGCTACAAGTCTAGCTTTATAGGTCTCAACCTGTCCATCTACACCAATCTTCCTTTTGAAGATCCACTTGCATCCTACGGGTTTTACCCCGTTTGGAGCAATGTCCAACGTCCATACTTTGTTGGTGTACATGGACTCCATTTCGGTCCGCATTGCATCCAGCCATTTCACTGAGTCAACGCTCTGAACGGCCTGCTGGAAGCTAGTAGGCTCATCATAATCTATGATGCAATCCTCTCTATCCCCGTCTATGAGAAAACCGTAGTATCTCTCGGGCGGATGAGACTGCCTACTACTCCTGCGGAGCGGCGCAGGAATGTCCTGTTCATTTGAACCCTCTGGTTCTACTAAGCTTTCAGTAATAGTCTGTAGTTCTGGAATTTCTTCCAGTTCTACTGCGCTCCCACTTAATTCTTTTTCTAAGAACTGGTGTTCTAGAAAGTGGGCATGACGAGAAACAAGAACTTTTTGTTCCTCTTCGTAGTAGAAGAGATATCCCTTGGAATTCTTTGGATATCCCACAAACTTACACAGTACTGAGCGTGCCTCGAGCTTGTCCGCATGCTGCTTTTTAACAAAAGCTGGACTTCCCCAAGTCTTAATGTGACTGAGATGGGGCCTCTTCCCACACCACATCTCATATGGTGTAGTAGGCACAGTCTTAGTAGGAACTCGGTTCAAAAGGTATGCAGCTGATTCTAGCGCATACCCCCAGAATGATCGCGGTAACTCAGCATTACTCATCATGGACCGTACCATATCCAATAGGGTTCGGTTCCGTCTCTCCGATACACCGTTGTGTTGCGGAGTGTATGGAGGAGTAAGCTGAGAGAGAATCCCGTTCTCTTTTAAATAATTCAGGAACTCGGCACTTAAGTATTCTCTACCTCGATCCGATCTTAGAATCTTGATACTTTTGCCGATTTGTTTTTCTACTTCATTCTTATATTCCTGGAATTTTTCAAAAGCTTCGGACTTATGTTTTATTAAGAAGACATAACCGTATCTTGAAAAATCATCCGTAAAAGTAATGAAATAAGAATAACCGCTTCGCGCATGTGTAGACATTGGACCGCACACGTCGCTGTGTACGAGTCCCAAGAGCTCGCTCGCTCTTACTCCGTGTCCAGTGAACGGAGTCTTTGTCATCTTTCCTTTGAGACAGGATTGACAAGTGGCATACGATTGATATTCGAACGGATCCAAATATCCTTCTGTATGTAACTTAGTCAACCTTCTCTCATTGATGTGACCCAGTCTACAATGCCATAAGAAAGTCTGATTGATATTTGGAGACTTTCTTTTGTGTGTATTCTGGACATTGAAAATCTGTGGTTGGTTTAATACGTATATACCATTGCTCAGTGTACCTGACCCAATCAGAACTTGATTAAGGTGAATGTTTACAACATTACTTACAAACGCAAATTCATAACCTTCTTTAGAAACCAAAGATACAGAAATGATATTACAAGTTGCGTTGGGTACAAAAAAACAATTACGCAAAACCAAAACATGCCCATCTGACATTCCCAGGTGATAGTCCCCCACGGCTTTAGCATCCATGCTAGCTCCGTTCGCAACTCTGAGGGTCATGTCACCTGCCTTCAAAACCCTACGGTTACTCAACGCCTGCAAAGAATTACAGTTATGAGATCCTGATCCGGTATCCAATACCCAGGAAGTAGAGTTTATAGAAAGACAGTTTTCAATAACATACACACCTGAAGCTGAAGCCGCAACCTGCTTCAGTTCCTGTGTCCTGGCCTTCCAAGCCCTGCAATCCTTTTTCCAGTGTCCACTCTTATGACAATAGAAGCATTCTTCCTTTCCAACAAGCTTCCCCGCAATCTTTGTTGCCTTTTCCTTTCCCTTCGTACCCACTTTACTAACACCGCCTCTTGGTTTGGCGGGGGCTTTCTTCCTCTTTCCCTTGGCTTTCGCCTTGGACCTAGAGGAAGAAGATCCTCCTACAAACAAAGCGGGTATTTCCCTACCCTTCTGTAGGGTGCCCTCTGCGCTCCTCAGCATGTTGAGGAGTTCTGAAAGTTCAACTTCCTTTTCTTGTAAGTTGAAGTTCAGTATAAACTGGGCGTAAGTGGATGGAAGGGACTGGAGAATTAAATCCGTATAGAGTTCACTATCCAACGTGGTCCCAAGTTCCCCGAGCTCCTCAGTGTAGCCAATCATCTTAAGCACGTGGTCCGCTACCGATGATCCGACGGCCAACTTTGTCGAAAATAACTTCTTCGACACTTCGTATCTTGCGATACGAGACTGCTCTCCATACAGTTCTTTTGTATGGAGAAATATGGACTCGAGGTCCATATTCTCATGCCTCCTCTGATGTTTATTGTCCATAGAGGCAAGCACGAGGCACCTGGCCTTCGCGCAATCAATCTCCCAAGTCTTACGGATTTCCTTATCCGCGACGCTGGAGGTGGGACCTGGGACGGGGGGAGCTTTGGTGGTAAGAAGATACCCCAGCTTGTCGTAAGTGATTGCCAGTTTTACATTCCTGAGCCAATCTTTGTAGTTTGGCCCTGTCAGTATGTTTTTATCTAGAAGTAACTTATGTCCAGTCATTTCGAATTTGGTCGCTGCAGGGGGGAGAGAAGAAACACTTTAGCACGATGCTCTTGCAAGTTTAGAATGGTTTTTAATTTGTCTAAACAGGATGGCTCCCACTGTCTCTCGAATCCCTCCTCAAACCACAAAGGAAGAATTAGCCGGGATCAATCCCACCGCACAATACTTGCTTAACCGTTCAGCCAGGCCAGTGTCGGTACTTCGAGGGAGGTTTTCCAACGCTTTCGCGAAGTTCCTTAATTTAAGAACCTATTTTCCCTGGGGGCGTAGCCCCGCTAACACCTTTCTAGGCACCTACTAGGTTTATAGCATTGATCGTTTAGTGAGAAATTTCCCGAGGAGTAGCATATACTCACAGTAGGATCGGGATCCAAATATCATCGCGTGACGAAACTGAAGGAATCCTACCAGAATCATCACACTCAAAATGGTATGCAAATCTAGCAAGTTTCAGTACTTATGAAACTCCCGATGTGGATTTTTGCCCCATGCTCTTATGACCTTGACTTTGGCCAAAATATCATAAGTCACATGTCAAGTTCTGCCCGTCACTATCCAGGTTAATTTGGATCCATCCGTGCCTACCCTTGACTTTGGCCAAAATGGCAGTACGAGTGTCCCAAACCAACGCATCTATCTATGCTACACATGAACACCCAATAGCTACCAATCACTATGCCTTGACTTTGGCCAACATACATAGCTTGAATACTATTGCCTATTCATGCGAAACGACGGAGGGCTACGAATGGTTTTGGTAAAACCGTGAACGTAGTGAACTTGATATAATCGATGGAACGAGATAGCTTTTAGAAGGAGTGGCTCAAGCTCCGCATTTAAAAGTTAGTTTTGAAAAGAACCGAGTGGTTTTTCGAAAGTGTTCCAACGACTTTAACTTGGTTTATTATCTTGCATTAGTTCTTTTAATGCGTGATATTCTTGCATTAGTTCTTTTAATGCGTCCCATCATTTAATCCTACCATTGCAGAAAACAACCAAAATATGACGTACGCTTATGCCATTCGCATTCGCCACGGGGTCCCGTCATCACTCGTTAGGTTACTTAACTAACGACAGAGCGGGGGCTGGGCTAGCGCGGCTGTAAAACATAAGCAACGCCTAAATATAAAGCAATGATAGACATTACAGATCACAGATGAATACATTGGATATACTAGGAATCCGCAATCCGTTCGAGCCTGCAACGAAAAGCGGATTACACGGTCTCAGTGAATAGCCAAAACCCCACCCAAGACCCCTACGGGTGCGGCAAACTACCCGCCAAGTACCCGGTAGTTTGTGCACCCCTCCATGGGTCTATCCTAGGAGCAAAAACAGTAAAAAGAATTATACAATGACGGCTACAACCCCGACCCGGTTGTGCGGCCATACAAATAATATTATTACATCAATTTACATTTACAAATGAATGAAAGAAAAACAAAAGCTCATCTCACATCCACCCCGGCTATTCACCCGCGACAGTCCAACACATTCATATACACATTCCAATATCAAACACAGATCACAGAGATGTATAACCCCGACTAATCGACTTATAGCGATTAGCCGACGTTCAATACATGCAAACATCACAGATATAACCATCATAGTCAAAGTGCAGTGAAGTTCGGAAAAAAATACGGAATTATAGGACCCCAAAAGTAAATTTCTGTTCTGGAAAATCTGGGCACATATAACATATTTGAAAAATCCCAAAACCCTACCAGAAGGACACTGCACGAAACCCGATCACGAGAGGACCCCACACGGCGGCGGTTCCGTGGCAAATGCCTACCTCATGCCGCGGAAACGCGGCTGTTTGAAGGAATCAGGGGATCGTTTTTCTTGGGTGTTCACACAAAACCCTGAGCCGATTTTAGGTGTATAACAAATCTTGTTTTGACCAGAAAAATTTTTAACAGAAACTAGGGTTTTGTAAAAGTTTGGATTTTGGATTTTTTCGGTTCCGAACTTCGTTACACTTCACTACCAAGCTAGTTTAAGTTTAGTTAGGCTCTGATACCAATGTAAGTCCACGTTGCGACCCCCGGTTCTTACGGGGAGGCGGAAACGGTATAAAAATCAAATTTTTAGCGCATGGGGCAACATGGACTAACAAAGTCGGGATCTTTTCCTAAACTAAAACTAGCAAACAAGCTAAAGAGAGTTAGCTACTCGGAGAGATGGTTATACCTAAACTTGAACTCCTTCTTCTTCAAACTTTGTAGAGATTGATGGTTCTTTCCTCGTCGCCTTCTTCCGTCGAAGATGGATCCACCTGAGGGTTCAACCTTCGGGCTCTTTCTCGAACTTTGAGAGAACTAGAATCTCCGGCTTGCTAAACCTTGATCCTAGAGTGAGTAGAGAGTGTCTTTTGGGGTTTTATCTTTTCAAGGAGAGAGATTCTCAACTCATGAGAAGGGTTCTCCTTGAGCTAGAGGAAGAAGAAGATGAAGTGAGGAGAGAGAAGCTAAATGATAGAATGAGCACTTTTCTTTTTGCAACCATAACATAAAGAAAAAAGAATTATCAAATTAATAATAATAATGAAAATGGAATAGTTGATGGAAGGTTTAGGAATGACCATTATCATTTCAAACATTAAATGAATTTGCTAGAATCAAAGAGCATCTTTCTTTTGTAATGATGATGGTCAAAACTTCAACCATGGTCAACAAGTCAACCATGGTCAACAAGTCAACAAAAAACCAACCATGACACAATTTCATTTTATTAATATTATTAATTGATATATCATAATTCCATTAGGGTTTGGAAAAAGACGACTGTCAACTGTGCATACGCACCCGTTCCGAAACCCTAATGAAAAACCTCTTCCTCCGCCTCAAACAACTGTGCATACACACCCGCATTCTTGTTCCGAGGAACATGAATACCAAGAGATAAAAGCAACCCCAAAACATATACCGGTATCTGACCCAAACCAGAGCCAGCCAGTAATATCCGTCCGGACTCCAAACGTGCACAAGTGCGCGGATGAGAACGAACCCTGTCGCAAAACCATGCGACCTCTACTCTGTTTTGCCCAGAGGCGAATACCCTCTGTGTGGGACTCTAAAGACTCGACACTACGCTGGCAGTGGGTTTAACCACAGACCGCAAGCGGCACTAGCTGTGCGTAACGGTCCCCAGGTAGATGCCGACAAGAAGGCTGACGAGGTGAACCCCATCTGAACTCCTACTGAGTCTGAATGCGACATTCTCCGTACAGTCCGGTCTGTTCGTCTGATACATCGCATGTCGGGCCTAGGGGGCGGCAAAACGTCAGTCCCCTAATAGCGGTACAAGTCGTGTCGGAGTGAAGCCCAAAACACCCTGAGATAACACTGGAAGCCTACCAGTATATCTCGCTTGCCCTGGCCAGGGACTACTCGTGTAATGGCTCTCCTAGACACAGCGCGATGTCAACCCCCAATACCGGGAGAGACGAATCCTGTCTAACCGTCACTGCCTCCAAATGCTTCGGGACTGCACCCAACCACTACCTGTTTGCACGACTCCTTTGAGCCGTGGTAGGGTAGTGATCAAAGTGCAGTGGGAACACACTCGAGGCGAAGTGCCAGTGTCAAGTCAGCGGACTAAGCTGTACTCATGTCACCTGGGAACTGATAACTGACGATAGGTATAATACCAACCTGTCAGTTCCCGACGAGTCCTGTCCAGTGTACTCGTAACCTAACGAGCACCCGTATACTATCTCCAGTACCACGTACTGATGGCTGTGGGACAGACCATCTCCCACACTGGGATGAGAAGCGCATACGCTAGTCTACTCCGGAGTATCGATGCCCTGTCTCGATAGTCCTGCGACTAGGGACCTGTATAAGGATGTGCTTATAGATTACCCAGCCCCCACTAGTGTGACTGCCATCACAACGCTGGTAATCAAGCAAAGATCCTAAGGGCTCCACTAATGCGTATAGGTGATATCGCAAAATAAACACATGTACACATTGAAGTAGAAACAAACCAAGTAGCATACTACTATATTGAGCAAGATTGTTTATACAAGGTGAATATCCCAAGCTTCCATTAAGTAATATACAAACTAGTATGATACAGTAATGGCCTCTAGGGCATATACACTAACAGAATGTATCGAATGGTTGTATGCGATATAACCTAGTTATCGAATCAAGGATTGATTCGGTAAGCCGATACATTGGATACTAGTCGGTTATATGCGATATGACCGGATCGTTAAATCAAGTGTTGATTTAATGATTTAATGTATAATTATATATTTGATATATTACTTTGCATTAACTAGTATTGGTTCACTTTAAATGGATTTTCTCACTTGAATTGTGCAATTTGTATATGTGATATACTTTTGTGCACATGTTTGTATCATGTTTGATGATGCATGCTTATTTGGTTAAGTGTAAAGAATTAAACCATGGTTAAGTTGATGATTAGGGTTTAGCTTATTCATTTATTTATTTGTTTATTCATTTTGGAAAAGCATAAAGAGAAAATGGTTTCTTCTTTGTTTCTTTCTTGAAGCTTCTTGAAGACTTTGACCAAGTGACCATTTTGTCTCATACTTAACCCAAACCATTCCACTTAACCATGATTCATTCTCTACACTTGACCATGGTTTGATTATGATAAGTATTCATTTTTCTTTTCAATTTAAAAAAAACTTATCATATTCATTCTTTCTTCTTCTTCTTCTTCTTCATCACATGAAGAAAGCTTGCTACAACAATGGCAACTTGAGAAAACAAGTGAGAAATCCAATTCTAAAGTGAACCCACTTCCTATTTCTTCATCCTCTACCTCTTTCCAAGTAGTATAGGGTGTTTTCTTCACAAGTTTTCATGACTTGGTGAAGTGGGAGCTTGATCTAGCGATGCCTCGACGTAGATCATCTTCGGCACGAAGCCGACGACCTTGCCCGCCCATTTCTCCGATGAAGCCGACGCTAGAGCCCGGGTTTCCATTTGGACAGCGAGGAGACTTCATTGCGGAGCTATGGAGGTGGAGGACCGGATCTACAAAGGTTGTATTTCCGTTCTTTTAGGTAATTTGTTAACTAGTTGCATCGCATAGCCTATATTTCTAGTTAACGATCCGTATTAGAGTTTCTCGGCACTTGTAAAAATTGAAATTGGCATAGTTGATGCCTTGTGAGACCTCATTAGAGTGCCTAGGAACCCTACAAAAGAGCAACCAGATAGCATACTATCATATCGAGCAAGAAAGTCCTCCCTATATATGTCCCAGCATCCACTACAATATATATCCTATGTACAGTAATGGCCTCTAGGGCATACATATAACTAACATTTTTACCCCTAGCGACTTATAACATTAACTATGGTCAACAAATCATAAGCGCTAGTCAAGTTCTACCCATCATTTCGTGATTGAATTAAACCCACCCGCATGACCCTTGACAAAGTCAACAAGGCCGTACGACTACCCTAATGCAATCATATCAACATGCGGCAGAAAAGCACTAATCAGCTACCGAACACAAAGCATTGACAAGGTCAACAAATGCAATACGAATACTAAATATTACTTATCTGAAATGACGGAGGGTTACGACTAGTTTTGAAGAAAACCTTTAACGTAATGAACTTGATATCATTGTAGAATCTAGTGATTTGAAAAGGAGTGGTTTATGCTCCGCTTTAAAATTGAGTAGTTTTCAAAACAAACCGAGTGGGTTGTAACATATGCTAGTTTTGCTAAAGAGGTCATTCCCGGTGAAGGGATCTAGGCTCTTTCCTCATCGAATGAGGTGCGGGATATTCATAATGGAATACCGCTATGCAAAGCAAGAACTAGAACTACATTTTTGTAAAATTTGATTCTACAACATCTTTTAGGTTTCTTTTCTTTTCATTAATTTTATTAATGGCGTCCCATCATTTATGTTTCTTAAATATCACAGAAGAAACGAAAATAAAACACACATATATGTCATCCGCATTCGCCACAGGAACCCGGGTTTTCACCGTAAGGTTACTTAACTTACGATAGGGCGGGGTCAGGACTAGCATGGATGCAAAACATATATAGTGTTTACTAGTATATCATATATATAAGTAGCATTCGTCTCACGCAGATATATGATCACATCACATCACAGAAACAACAGAAGCAAATATATGAAATATTGGATATACTATGAGGTCCGTGTTTTAGATAAAGCCAATAACGAAAAACACGGATTTCACGGTCGTGAAGAATAGCCAAGACACACCCCTAGACCCCTATGAGAGCAGCAAGCAACCCTGCCAATTCTAGAGTTAGGCAACCGGTCTCGACTCCTCGAGATGGCCACCCACTGGATTATAGAACCCGGTTACTTATGCTCCTGTTCATCACAGAAAACTGCAGTTTAATACTGCTCATTCATTATCAATTTTGTTATTTATTGGTATTATTAATCAGTGTCTGCTCAGTAAACACAGATTACAGGTATCCGTGACAAAATACTGGAAACACACTCAAAATCACGGATATAACATTTGTGAGCTGACACTGCAATAAAAACAGAAAACTCATCGTGATTCAATGAGCTCTTTTGCAAATAAACATGTATACACATTTTTGGTCCAACACAATACAAGTGTGCACATAGCTCTTTGGTTCTTAGACCTAGGTGGGGCTGCCCATGGCATAAGTGGGTACAAGTGGGTATGATGTGTGATAAATGCAAAAAGTTGTGATGTGAAAGAAAGTGCAAGTTTCCCTCCAATTCTACTGAACACAAACCAGGGTTTTATAATAAAATAAACCAATACTGGCAGACTTTTTGAGTGCACTCGAGATCACCACACTAAAATGAGTCACTTTGCCCAAGTTTGGACGGCGAACCCCCCTCCATGACCGGCACCACCGGGTCCCCTATCTCCAAATGTCCCCATTTTTCTTCTGGTGATTTATTAGAGTCACATCAGTCCATCTATATTGTTTATTTATTCTGGAGTTGAGCCTATAAATACCAGAACAGATATTGAGCAAAGGGCCATATGTATATACCCATTTCTAGTTTAGTTTTTGGTTTAGCTTGAGAGTTGTGTGAGCTCAACTTGGTTGCTTCTTCATCTTCCATCTTGAAGCTTTCTTTTGAGAGTTTTATTATGGAGGTTGAACAAATAACCAACATCTTGTATCTCAACTCATTCAAGTGTTAATAATATTGCTTGTTGTTTTGTTTCTTTATTTCTTTTGTGTTTTCTTTTCCTTTTCATTATGTGTAACTAATCTCTTGGTTGTGGTGATGGTGATGATGTGAGATGAACGGCTTTGCCTTCCTCCTCCTCTTGTTAATGTTTAAAATGCATAATGTGATTCTAACTTAAATATTGTTTTATGTTATTGTGTGATATGGTATTTTGAAACCATGGTTACTTAGTAATCTATTCATATACCATATTCACTCATTCTCTCCATTTTGCAATGTTTAAGTTAAAATAAATTTAGGGTTGAGGTTGCTAAGTTTAGATATGATATTGTTTGATCATGTGGCTTGAAAAACCTCTTGGTTTCATATACCTTATACTATCACAAAAACTTAGCAAACTTAACACTAAAATCATTTGCTCTCACTCACAAATTTGTGTTTTTGATATTGTGGTATGCTTGCTAACCTTTGTGCTTAGTGTTGATACCTCAAGCTTGGACATACAAACGATAAGTGAACAAAATGGACTCGTTTCATGTTTTGCGTCGAATATCGGTATTTTGATGATTTGTGCTTCACAACCGCCTTGACAAGTTATTCTTCATGCCGGGATCGACACAAAGATGGACAACTCATGATCAAGGGAGCGTTGAAGTAATCGTCGCGATTCAACCATCCGAGCCAAAGCCATGGCCATCTTTCTTTCGATTCTTGTTTTTATATTTCGTATTTTATTTTTAAGTGACAACCAACCATATTCGTTATTTATTGAAGCTTAAGCAACAAAACCTAATCTCCAATTTCCTGTGAATCGACCCGTACTTGCTGGCTCGCTACAACGCACCGTGCACTTGCTGTTTATAAATTTTAAAACGAGACCGAGCTCGCGTGCGCAACTATTTCTTAAAAACCATTCTATTTCCAAAACATACGCGTTTGCGCGAGGGGGTGAAGTCCTAACAATTTTTTGCCAAAAACTTGTTGGGACTTCACCCGCGCGCGCAAACACGTATGTGCACTTGCGGTTTATAAATTTTAAAACGAGACCGAGCTCGCGTGTGCAACTATTTCTATTTCAAAAACACACGAGTTTGCGCACGCGGGTGAAGTCCCAACAAGTTTTTGGCGCCGTTGTCAGGGAATTGGTAGTCATTAGGTATTGTTATTTCTGGTTCGTACTAACAAACTAACAATTAACAAAAAATCTTTCAAAACTAACAACACAAAAAAAATTTACTTTCTTCTCTGTCTTTATAACCTGCTAGCACTCTGTGATTCAACTTAAAAAATAAAGTATACTATTAGAATACTAATATATCCAGGAGATCCCACACAAAATTTGAGCACCAAAGCTTTAAAATTGGCCGGCGACAATCCTCAAAAATCCGGCGCCGCCGGCCCCATTTAGGTGTTTTGAATATTTTCTTCTGTGGTGTCTCCAGTGCATTGTCAGTAATCTGTTTGTATTGTTTGAGTTTTATAATTCTGAGTGTGTAGGAATTAAGGCAGATATATCGCTTTTGACACCAAATATCGAATTTTCCGACATTTGCAGATTTTTACGGAATTACGACCGGCGATCGTGCGGAGTAAGGATCTAATTCAATTGAAAAAACGTTAGTGAAGTGAAGTGCCAAAGATCCGGATAGTTTAACCCGCACATGCGAACATTCAAATACCCGTAATCACTTCAAAGGGGTTTCTAAACCCAAAATCGCATTGGTACGTAATTTTCCAACACCTTCGCTCAAATCCGACGCATTCCAATATTCTATCTTCTGCAGGATTCTTCGCACAAACTTGCCACCAATTGCACTGAGAACTAACCCGTATTTGTTGCAGCGCTTAAGCCTAAATGAAAAAAGAATTGATTGATTGCTTGATTTCTTAAATTCTTTTATTGATTGCGCATTTGCATCTTAATACGGATATTAAGGGTATAAAACCAAATAAGATACGGTAAAAGATTTCATCACCTTTCTCCGTGGCCCACAAAACACAAAACTGCATTCTTGAATACCCACAGTAATTTTAAAATCAACTAGAACGTTGACTTTAAGGACTTCGCGCTCATTAGGAGAAGTTAACTATGTTTAGAACATCGCTTAACGGTATATCGTTCACGCGATGTCTAGGCAAGTGTTCACGGCGAAACCGCCAAAAGAGAAAGGGTTATTCTAATTAAGGAACTGCGCGAAAGCATTGGATAACCTCCCCTTATCTCTGTACTTACCTGGCTCCGTGATCCGTATATCTTGAGCCCGTTTCTCGATACAGTTTTACTTCGACAATCAGGTTCTTGAGTAGGTCTAGTTGACTTAGCATAACATAGACTGCTAGGGTTGTGATATTCTTTGTTTTTGTGATTTTTGTGAATTCTTGTTAATATGGGTGATACACAGTTCTATTCGATTTTTCACGGTCTTTATTCTTTTGTTTATACTCATTCCCAATTTGTTTGTGCAAATTGCCAAGATTCTTTCCACATTCATGAAAATTGTCCTTTCTTAGGGGTGGCCAATCGTCACGGAATTTTGATATCGATCACCCACCTAACACTCTTGAACCCAGTCCCACTTCAAACCTAGATCAAATGATTGAAAATTTAGAGAAAGAGGTTGACAGGATGACTGCTTTAGCATCACCACCGTCACAACCCTTCCTTCCAGAAACAACTGACACATCATTAGGGTATGATAGTGAGATGGATGCTAGGTTGACCGCTTTAGAGAATGGTATTGAAGTGATGACTGCGGTCGAGAATCAAACAGCTGCGACACTAGCCCTGTTCATGCAACAATCTGAGCAATTGTTTCTTTCTCACGCTCAATCATTGGCTAGAATTGAGGAACAAGTGAAATATTTAGCTGAGAGGATTCTAGGGAGTGAACACAGTCAATTAGAACCTAATAATGTCGATATCTGTCATCTAGGAAGTCACCTGAGTGAGATAAATGATCAAACAATGTTTGCTGATTTCATAGATGATGATATGATTGAGTTGACTGAATGTTATCAGGACACACAAGAAAACCCTCCGAGTCGGTCCGACACTAGCCTTCAGGTACCAACTGAACCTCTTGTCACTTGTGATTTAGAGGTTGATTTAACCGAAGTACTACTTGAAGAGGAAATTCTTAAACCGACTGATTTTTGCACTCCAATTTTAGAGGAGGAACCTTGTAATTTTGACGGGTATGGTTGGGATAAATTGTTAGAGGAAATCAATGATCAAGAACCCACAATATTTGTATCACCTGTTGATATTGTTTTTGAAGAAACGTTAGTGTGGGAACCTAATTTTTTGGATGACATGAACCTACCCAGATATGAATGTGATGAAGGAGAACTAGTTTTAGGAGAGTTGGTGAGCTGTAACGATGAGAATAGGATAGAGCAGGATAATAGGGAGGAAGGCAGCCTTGAAAAATATTCTTTCATGTCTAGTTTTGAGGAGATATTTGATGATGAACTTGATATTCTTGGTGAGTTTGAGTCTAGATAAATTTAGGAACATCCTATGAACCATTCCTTTTCTGAATTTTTTTGCGGATGAACTTAAGTTTGTAAACGAACATGACTTCGAAACTCAACACGTGCTTCTTGAAAATTCAATTCATTCGGGCAACAATTCTTTGACCTCTTCAAAACATCATCATCACCTTCAACATCTTCCGATCCCTACTTTCACACACCCATGCCCTTCACTAACAACTAACATATACATTTACTTTTCCTTTTCTCCTTTTTTATATACATTTTCTTTTACCAGCCCTTACATTATATAGACAAAATTTTTAAATGGCTGGTATTAATTTCTAGACTAACTCAATCTTTTAACTTGTATATGCTATAATTAGTCTTAGGTTTTTTTCTTTTTCTCTGAATAAAATTCTCACCCTGATGTGTAAGTCTAGCTACTGGAGATGGGGGCAACGATGAGGACATCGTAAAACTCAGGTTTAGGGGTGAGCACTGCGTTTATTTTTCTGCATCATGTCTATATTCTGCATTGCATACATATTTAAAAACCCATAAAAATTGAAAAAATTTCATCTAAAACATAAAAAAAATTTCATCGTGTTAGCAAGCGGGGGAACTTAGACTTGAAGTCTGACGGTTCGGTTGATAAGATAGAAATAACTAAATCCTTTTCGAGAGATTGAAAACCCGAAAGATAACCCTCCTTTGAGTTTAGCCGTAGCTAAAATACGTCTTTTATATCACTTTACACGTGTCATGAGTTCTTGAGAATTAGATGAATTTCTGACATGTCTTTAACCTTTTTAAAAATTGACAAACATCTTTAGGATCAAACAAGTTGTTTCTGAATTAAGTAATATCAAGAATAGTTCACAAGGTGAAGTGGATATGAAGGATATTATTGAGGTTTTAATAGAAGCTAAAAGTCTGAAAAATAACCCATCTGGAACCTTATTGGAGTGATTACACACCTTATCCACATGAACACGTCTTCAGATTAAAAAAGAAAATGCTGGCAATATCTCTGTTTGCATTGCTTTCAGAATACTTTAAAATGAAACAAAATGAGTCTTTTGTTTTGTGTCCTTAGTAACTTGGGTAATTAAGTCCTTGGGGTGTCTCCACACCTAATACCCCAAAACCATCTGGTTTGGGAGTCTTTGACCTAAAACTCGCTAAGTTTCCAATCGCCAAATAAAACAAGCTAAGAAAGTGTTCTCTCCGAGTTAAAAGTCCTCACGGTTCTTTGTGGGGAGAATAATCTTGGCGAAGATGAGTTTTCGATTATAAAATAGTTTATTCGTGGAGATATAAAGGTTATATTTATAAAGATGTTTTGCACGATCATGAAGGTGTGTATAAACAACAACAGGTGAAAGGTGGGAGTGAAAAATAAGACTTGGTTTTCTGTTAAAAATAATATAAATTCTGACTTGAAACGTAACTGGAGAACAAAACTTGAGAAAATCTTAAGTCTTTTCAAACACATGTGATCCTTTAGAAGTCTATCCTGGTCCGCATTTATGACATGATGACTCTAATCAAGTTCTTTAAAACTTATTGGCACTATTCGCACAACGACTTAAGGGCGCGTATAAGCTTATGTTAAATGAATTGAGAGGAGTGAAAAATAGGGTTTGACGTGTCTGATTAGGGTGATAGAACTTCTAGCTTTGATTCTTAACCTTAAGATTAGAATCAACAGTTTCTTTGCGACACTAACTTGATGGGATTTTGTAGGTGTAATCCGCTGAAAACCCTCAGAAGACAACACTCCTCCTACTAGGGACACTTATAGGTTTAACGGCTTGTTGCACGAGCTCAGTGCAATCGCGCTCCCTGAGAATGTGTGGCTAGGATTTCTGTTTTGCTCGAGACGAGCAAAAGTTAAGTTTGGGGGGTATTTGTTCATCACAGAAAACTGCAGTTTATTATCGCTCATTCATTATCAATTTTGTTATTTATCGGTATTATTAATCAGTGTCTGTTCAGTAAATATAGATTACAGGTATCCGTGACAAAATACTGGAAATACACTCAAAATCACGGATATAACATTTGTGCACCGACACTGCAATCAGAACAGAAAACTGATCGTGATTCAAAGAGCTCTTTTGCAAATAAACATATGTACACATTTTTGGAACAACACAATACAAGTGTGCACATAGCTCTTTGGTTCTTGGAACTAGGTGGGGCTGCCCATGGCATAAGTGGGCACAAGTGGGTGTGATGTGTAATAAATGTTGGATATATATGCCATAGAGGCCTTCATTGTATAGGATGCTAGGGATATGCATGTACATGACAATCTTGCTTGATATGATAGTACGCTATTTGGTTTGTCTTGATCTTAACATGTGATATATTTTACTTTGTATACATGTTGATAAAGCCCGTAGGGTGTGCGCCTGACTACCAGCGTTGTGATGGCAGTCATTCTGGTGGGAGCTGGATGGTCAATAAGCACATCCTTAAATGTCCCTAGTGTTAGTGTATATACCCTAGGGGCCATTATTGTATCATACTAGTTTGTATATTACTTAATGGAAGCTTGGGATATTCACATGTATATAACAGTCTTGCTAAACATGGTAGTATGCTACTTGGTTTTTCTATCTTAATATATTAGTATACGTATTCAAAGAGCTCTTAGGATCTTGCTTGACTACCAGCGTTGTGATGGCAGTCACACTAGTGGGGGCTGGGTAGTCTACAAGCACATCCTTATTCAGGTCCCTAGTCGTAGGATTATTGAGACAGGGCATCGATACTCCGGAGTAGACTAGTGTGTACGCTTCTCATTCCAGTTGGGGAGATGGTCTGTCCCACAGCTGTCAGTACGTCGTACTGGAGATAGTATGCATGTGCTCATTGGGTTACGGGTACACCGGACAGGATTCACAGGGAACTGTTGGTTGGTTTTATACCAGTCGTAAGTGAACAGTTCCCAGGTGACATGAGTACAGCATAGTCCGCAGACTTGACACTACAACTTCGCCTCGAGTGTGTCCCACTGTTCTTAGATTGCTACCCTACCACGGCTCAAAGGAGTCGTGCAAACAGGCAGCAGTTGGGTGCATTCCCGAGCACTTGGAGGCAGTGGCGGTTAGACAGGATTCGTCTCCCCCGGTATTGGGGGTTGATATCGCGCTGTGTCAGAGAGCCATTACACAAAGTCCCTGGCCAGGGCAAGCGAGATTTATTGGTAGGTTCCAGTAGTTTCTGTTAGTTGTATGTATGCCCTAGAGGACAGTATTGTACAGATGATGTATATTATATTGGATGCTTGGACATATATAGAGATGACTTTCTTGCTCAATATGATAGTATGCTATCTGGTTACTCTTTATCTTAACATGTACACTTGTCTCTTTAAACTGTCTTATAGTTACATGTTGATAAAGCCCTTAGGATGTGTACTTGACTACCTGGACTATGATGCAGATCATACTAGCGGGGACATGGTAGTCCATAAGTACATCCTTCAAGGTCCCTAGTCGTGGGTGTATCGAGACAGGGCATCGATATTCCAGTGTAGACTAGCGTATACGCTTCTCGACCCATGAGATGGGCGATGGATGATTGATTAGTGTCAAAACTTGTATTTACCGCAATCAGAAACGACGTCGCTTTGCAGCTAGCCGGTGAGTACGGGTCGATCCACAGAGACGGGTAAATTCCTTTTATGTGTTTTAACGAGTTGATTCAATTTGTCGTTTTGGTTGGTTTATAACAATCTATGAAAACTAGAACTAAATTAATCTAATTAAGAGTCTTGCTAGGGTTAGGCTTCGGGGAAGTTTTGGAGATTGACGTTTTCCTCACCGCTTTCATTGCCATATTTTAGATCTGTTAGATGTTACGATAATTATCAAATAAGTGGAACCGAATCTTTTGGGAAGATGTTTCTTCCTCTAGATTCGCATCCTTCCTTTGTTGATAATTACCCTAACCCCCATGGAAAACACGCGCAACCGGCCCTTTATACTACGGTTCATCGTTACCTCGAGGGGTAGGATGCTGTAGGGAGCGGTTGTGCGTGCATGCATGGAGTGCTAACTATTAGGTATGGATAGCATGAAAGGGGTGAGAGATATCATCTCTCAAACCTTTCCCTAAGGCTAACCCTAACAAGCGAGGAGACTACTCGCTCATTAGGGGATGATAAAACATTAAAAGAATAGAAAAAAGCACTTACTAATTTGACGGCTCCTTCCAAGCGATAAAGAACAGATCTGAATAATTATTCCCAGAAATTCTGAACTTTTATTTATTGAAAAGAGGCATAGGGTTTTACAATTTTCAGATTACAATTTATAAGTAAACAGGAGAATTAGGGTTTCAGAGTCTCGCACATGCGCAATTACTGATTTGACCTCTAAAAATCCCAACACCCACACCGACACGGCAACAGAAGAAAAATCCACCAACACGTGTATTAGACGGCCGCGGATCCGCGGCATTGGTAGGCTTGGGCCGCGGATCCGCGGCCCTTTGGTGGTCTTGGGCTGCCAAACTTTCTGGGGTCCTTTGTGGTTGTCTGGGCTTCTTAGTTTTATACTTCTTTTTCTCTGTTGGCTTCTTACTCTTCTCCAGATCTTCAGTGAAGACTTGTATTGGTCTTTTTAACCGTTTCACCTTGACATTCGTTGCCTTGCACCTATGTGAACTGGACTTGACTAGGATCCGTCTATTTGTTGGTCAAAAGTCCCTTTTTCTGTTGTTTTGTGTCTTTTTCACTGTATTTGCTCCAGAAACCTGTATCCTGTAATATCCAACAAACATGCGTCAAGAGTACCTGTTTATTTATAAAACGGATAAGAATAGGGGAATGAAGAATGCAATATTATGGTCTGAACAAATACCCCCAAACTTACCTTTTGCTCGTCCTCGAGCAAACTTATCATTTTATTCACTAAAATCCTAACCGCACTTTCGCAGGGAAACGCGATTGCACTGAGCACGTGCAACAAGCCGTTAAACCTCTAGGTGTCCCTAATAGGAGGAGTGCTGTCTCCTGAGGGTTTTCAGCGGATACTACCCACAAAATCCTATCAACTCGGCCCATTGACTTTTGTTCTCCAATTAAGTTTTCTAACAAGGAATTCTATTATCTTTTGCTTGTAAATTATCCACCCACATTCTTCACACTTCCTCATTATTTAACTTAAGATTATATATATTATGTAGACCTACTTAGCTTTCGGCATCTCCTAAGTTTTCCTTCTAGGGTTACATCTCCACTCAGGAATTTCTATCAACTCTATTAAAGATACAAGTTCTATTCTTCACTCCTTTCTCTCATCTAAACACCAATCACATACCCCTACGTGTGTGTATAAGTCACCCCTACACTTGGAAATTCAAATTAAGCAATCAACCCCTTGTCCGTTGTCCAAAGTACTAATTAATTGGTGAATTTAAATGAATCTTGCTTACACATCCTTCATGCAACCGTTAATACTTCTTGAGGTACCAACAACCGATTACAAGATGCGTTAGCACTTTAAAGCGTACTTCCTAGTTTTGCAACACCCAAGGCTTTAGCAGTGACTCCCAAACCAGTTGGTCTAAGGCACTAGGTGATGAAGCACCCTCGCTAAATATTTTTCTATTTTTTTTGCAGCCTTAAGTAATCACAAAAACCAGTGTCCATTTTTTTATTCATTATTCACTTTTTTCTTTTCTTTTTATTTTCATTGTACTAAGGACTTTAGACAAGAGCATTTCAAGGTCTCTTCTACTATTCCAAGTTTCAAGGTGCGTGAATATGCAAATTGTAGGGTATACATTTTCAGAATTTAGACTTAAGCTAGGAACTATTTTTCAAACTTATACTCTAATAAGAACATCAATACTCTTCCTTTGTTTCGACTTAGCCCAAGAAGTGAACCCAAAATTTGCCTATTTCTAAATAAACTACAAGGCATATACTTTCTACCGTAAAACTTTAAGGAATGTTATTTTTAGGGTTTTTAATTCACTAAGTCTAAGATCTAGTTGTTCCTAAATAGTTAACTTATTTGTCAAGCTCAAGTCAATTAGCCAAAATTGAATACAATAATTTTTATAATTTTTGAAAATTTTCAATTTTTATGGGTTTTCAAATAGGTATGCAAATGCAAAAATATGCGGAGGAAGAAGACGTACCGAGCATAAATACCCCCAAACTTGAACTTGACAGTGTCCTCACTGTCATACTAAACCAAGAGGGTCAAAATACCGGCACTTCCCTATTTATTTATAATTTTTTTATTGTTAAGAAAAACAAAAATATATACAAAAAGGCTCTCCCCCAAACTTCAGTTAAACTATGTTAGACATTACTGCCAAACTTTGCCTAGACCAAACGTCAACACCAACCAGTTGAAAAATTTATCAGTAAAGAGTATTGGTTGGTGGAAGAATAAGTTGTAGCGATTCGCAAAGAATTGGGAAAGATAGAAGTAGTGGTATGGGAGGTGTGGAGGTGAATATACAGGTGATGGTGATGCATCGAAACGAGAATGTAAATGATCAGCAATCAGTGGAGTATTGGCATTATCGTAACTTATTAAAAGAAATGGGGGTATTTCAACTTCTAAAGGAGGAGGTTGACTCACCACAATACCCCCAAAATGTTCCTGTGGGTCTTCTATTGACTTGGCATCATCCATCAATTGTGTATGATATTCAATTATGAGGGAACTGATTTCCTCGATGTCCGCCATGGTCCAACCGAAAGCTTGCCGCCTATCTTGTAAGACCATTAAGAGGGCGTTCTCGTGCTCGAGGGCTAGAGAAGCCGATATGATAATGGGAAGGGTCTCATTCTCACCTATGTAAGCATATCTAAGGTGAGACGGCAAGGGCGTGAGTTCGAGTTTCGGAGGCGAAAGAATCATTGCGGAATCTATCTCGAACTCAAAGGACTCCAACACAGGTTCGAAATCACTGCAGACAACCGATTCGGATGGCTCGACTGGCTCATCCAAAAATTCAAACGACTCATATTCGGGCTGTGAGTCGTCATCATCCAAAAAAGTGAAATATTCATAATCAATATCGGTTGTGTCAACGGTGGTAGGCTCAAGGAGGGATGCACTAGTGGCGTCAAAACTGTTTTCATCAAACAAGAATCTTTCAAGCTCGCAGTCCTCCTGCGTGATTTCGTGAATAGAGCAAACTTCTCGTGTACTACTTTTAGGCACGGGGGGCAGACTTCCCATCTTATAAATATTGAACTCACTAGACATCTTCCCAAAGGATAGAGTCATGGAGCCATTGCGACAGTTTATTACGGCATTGGAAGTGGCCAAAAATGGTCGACCAAGAATCACCGGAATTTGGTTTCTTGGGTTAGCAACAGGTTGTGTATCCATGACAATAAAATCAACGGGGAATATGAACTCCCCAACTTTGATCAACACATCCTCTAGCTGACCCCTTGGATGGGTGATTGATCGATCAGCCATTTGGAGAGTGCAACGAGTAGGTTTCAACTCTCCAACCCCTAATTGTTCGTACACGGAGTAGGGAATCAGGTTAACACTAGACCCAAGATCTAAAAGTGCTCGATTAATTTTCTTATCCCCAATTGTGATTGAAATAGTTGGACAGCCGGGGTCCTTTCGTTTTTGGGGTAAGGTTTGATGGTGGTTAATAGCATTGCTCACTGCACTAGCCACTAGCACTTTCTTGGGTACTTGAGATGCCTTTCTCTTCGAGGTGCATAAGCCCTTTAAGATTTTTGCGTATGAAGGGACTTGTTGGATAGCATCCAAGAGAGGTATATTTATGCTAACCTGCTTAAACAATTCCATAATCTTTTCCACTTGTGCAGTTGGTTTATTGGGACTCAACCTGTTTGGAAATGGTGCATTTTGAAAATTTGTTGGGTCACATGTCTGTGGAGTAGAATGTTGAGTAGGAACGGATCCCAGTATGGATGTGTTCGTGTTGTGAAAAATGGGTCCGTTCGAGTCAGAAGAAGTAGAGCCGTGTGAAGGGTGGAGAATAGGCTCTAAAGAAAAAGGTGAAGAAGGAAGTGAAGAAAATGAAGAAGGGGAAGAAGAACCACCGGCGGGGATGTCATCACTAGTATCCATATTATTTTGCAACACTCTTCCGGATCTCAACGTGGTCACCGCATTTACATTGTGATTGTGATATGCATTTTGTGGGTGACCGGGATTAGGCAATGGTTGAGATGGAAGCTTTCCTTTTTCTCTCTCGCTCAACGCAGCAGTTAATTGTGCAATTTGTGCCTCAATAGATTTGATACTTTGATCGTGTGAGGCATTGTTATTCATTAAAGATTGAACATAACTTTCAAATCTTGCTGCGGATTCTGTAAATTGCTTGAGAAATGCTTCTAGACTCTTCTCGAGCGAGCTAACCTTATCATCATTTGGTTGAACTAAGTTGTTCGTTTGATTTGTATAAGGTTGTTGTTGGAAAGGTTGCTGGTTTTGAGTTTGTGAGGGTGCTTGTTGTTGTTGTGGAAGAGGTCTTTGAAAATTATTATTCCCTTGGAACTGTTGATTTGGGTGACTCCTCCACCCCTGATTGTATGTCGAAGAGTACGGATCATTTCTTTGTCGTTGCTGAAATGCAGCATTGACTTGATCCTGTCCTTGAATGGGTGCATTATAAGGACACTCTTCAGTTAGGTGCGACGGGTTCGAACAACAAGCACAAACAGTTCGTGTGGGTAGAGTAGGGGCAGGAGAAGACGATGAGATTTTGGTCTCAATGGCTTCTAGCTTTTTCATAAGTGAGGCCATCTCGGCCTTCATAGCAATCGACATATCTATTTGATGTATGCCTGCCCTAGATTGACCAACAGAAGAAGAAGATGTGGTCTTGGTACTCTCCCACTGAATTGTTTGCTCACTAAGATCCTCAAGAAACTGCCACGCTTCGTCGCTAGACTTGGAAAGAAAATGACCTTGACATATAGTTTCTAGCAACTGCTTCGTTGCTGCGTTCAATCCCTCGTATAATGTTTGGCAAAGTTGCCAACTTTCGATCCCATGATGAGGGCATTGAACAAGTAGGTCTTTAAATCTCTCGAAGCACTTCCAGAATGGTTCGGAAGGAAGCTGTGAAAATTGTATAATTTCGTTTCGGATTCTAGCAGTTTTGTGATGAGGATAGAACTTTTTCAGAAAAGCTCTCACAAACTCGTCCCAATTTCGAATGGAGTGTGATGTGGTGCTATATAGCCACTTTTCGGCTAGGTCACATAAGGTAAAAGGAATGACCCTTAGCCTTATTGCGTCATCACTTAATTGGGTTGTCTTCATCATGGCGCAAACGTTTTGGAATTTATTAATGAAAATATATGCATCTTCGGATTCCAAACTATGAAATTTTGGCAGCATATTGATGAAATGTGGTTTTATTTCAAAATTATCCCCATTTGCCGGTGGGGGTGAAAGACATGTAGGTAAAGAAGTGCAGACGGGGTAGAAGAGATCCTGGAGCGCGACTCGTGCGGGCGCTACAACAGGCGGAAGATTCGGGTTATTCGCACCTGGCGGAGGTGGAATCATTCCCGTCGGTAAGGTATCGTTGGGGTTGAATCCCGACATACCTTCGAAAGAAGAATTTGAGCTTGGGGGTAAGGAAATGGACGGAATGTCGACGAAGGGTTCGCCGAAGGGTTCGTTGGTCGGTACCAACGAAACACGGACTAATCGGGCGTTAGTATCCCTAGTCCAAAATGACATACACTAAAGGGTAGTGCAGTCAGAAAAATAGAAAAACAGAAAGTGGGGGTAAGATAACGTCAGTGAAGGAGAAATGGTGGAAGTGAGGTGCAAGTTTTCTTAGCGGCAAGTTGCAAGTTTTGAAAAGATTTTTCCCCCTTTTTTTTATGTGAGAGTTTTGCAAATAGGTTTTTGGAAAGGGACTCGTGACACAAATGTAATCAACCACACATGCACAATCAGGCCTAGATCTAGGGTTTCCCAGGTCTGCTAGACAGCTCCTAACTAGGGCTAGAGATAGGACCTCAAACCGCCTCTTCACGGACAAATACGGCCAGGTAAGTGGGAAGGAACCACCACTACAGTGGGCCTAATTAATAACCACTAGCCTAGACACCGCAAAGTCGGTTAGGATAAACGGCCGATGCCTATACTAGTCCTTTTCCTATTGAGCTCGATGTCCTTAGGTCTGAGTCTAGTCTTTTTTATTTAATCGTGGTCGATGCAAAATGTTTTAGGTGTTTTCTGGGGTCCTGGGAAGAGTGATGAAATCCCCACCCAATCTGAGTTTGGTCAATTAGCCCCTTAGAGTCCGGTTAAATTATGCAAAACAAATAAAATTTCACTTGCAATCAATTTTTAGCGCGGCGCAAAGAAACCTGCAGCAAATCTGTTATTTAGAAAGGGGAGAAAGACTCTTTACGCAAAGAATTCCTACAGAAAACTTTTTACAGAGAGATATATTGTAGGTTGCAGAGGGGAAGAAAAGAGAAATCAAACCAGCAAAATTTGGTGCGCGGACGTGGCACTAAGAGCGCGGAACCGCGGTCTGGAGGGTACAAATGCGGCGGAAACGCGGTCTTTGGGTGGGTTCAGCCTCTGGAAAATTTTTTCTATCTCCTGTTCACCAATTCTCCTCTGTTCTTATGTACCAATTTCTATTTTACCCTCTGTAAATTTCCAGATCCTCAATTTTTCGCTGTTCCTGCAAGATTCAAAAGATACACCCTTCAAACAGATCAAAGTTGATAATTTTTGTATTTTTTTATATTTTCAGATTTTTATAATTTTTAAAATTTATATCAACCCGAAAATTCACAAAAAGAAAAATTACGCCGTCCCCGGCAACGGCGCCATTTGATTAGTGTCAAAACCTGTATTAACCGCAATCAGAAACGGCGTCGCTTTGCAGCTAGCCGGTGAGTACGGGTCGATCCACAGAGACGGGTAAATTCCTTTTATGTGTTTTAACGAGTTGATTCAATTTGTCGTTTTGGTTGGTTTATAACAATCTATGAAAACTAGATCTAAATTAATCTAATTAAGAGTCTTGCTAGGGTTAGGCTTCGGGGAAGTTTTGGAGATTGACGTTTTCCTCACCGCTTTCATTGCCATATTTTAGATCTGTTAGATGTTACGATAATTATCAAATAAGTGGATCCGAATCTTTTGGGAAGATGTTTCTTCCTCTAGATTCGCATCCTTCCTTTGTTGATAATTACCCTAACCCCCATGGAAAACACGCGCAACCGGCCCTTTATACTACGGTTCATCGTTACCTCGAGGGGTAGGATGCCGTAGGGAGCGGTTGTGCGTGCATGCATGGAGTGCTAACTATTAGGTGTGGATGGCATGAAAGGGGTGAGAGATATCATCTCTCAAACCTTTCCCTAAGGCTAACCCTAACAAGCGAGGAGACTACTCGCTCATTAGGGGATGATAAAACATTAAAAGAATAGAAAAAACACTTACTAATTTGACGGCTCCCTCCAAGCGATAAAGAACAGATCTGAATAATTATTCCCAGAAATTCTGAATTTTATTGATTGAAAAGAGGCATAGGGTTTTATAATTTTCAGATTACAATTTATAAGTAAACAGGAGAATTATGGTTTCAGAGTCTCACACATGCGCAATTACTGATTTGACCTCTAAAAATCCCAACACCCACACCGACACGGCAACAGAAGAAAAATCCACCGACACGTGTATTAGACGGCCGCGGATCCGCGGCATTGGTAGGCTTGGGCCGCGGATCCGCGGCCCTTTGGTGGTCTTGGGCTGCCAAACTTTCTGGGGTCCTTTGTGGTTGTCTGGGCTTCTTAGTTTTATACTTCTTTTTCTCTGTTGGCTTCTTACTCTTCTCCAGATCTTCAGTGAAGACTTGTATTGGTCTTTTTAACCGTTTCACCTTGACATTCGTTGCCTAGCACCTATGTGAACTGGACTTGACTAGGATCCGTCTATTTGTTGGTCAAAAGTCCCTTTTTCTGTTGTTTTGTGTCTTTTTCACTGTATTTGCTCCAGAAACCTGTATCCTGTAATATGCAACAAACATGCGTCAAGAGTACCTGTTTATTTATAAAACGGATAAGAATAGGGGAATGAAGAATGCAATATTATGGTCTGAACAATGATCCCATATCCATTGGTGTTTGACATCAGAGATGGAATACGGGTGCTCAGTGGAGACTGGGTACACTGGACGGACTCGCCGAGAACTCCCAGATGGTATTATACCTCGCGTCAGATGGCAGTTCTCAGGTGACACTTGTACAGGTTAGTCTGTAGACCCGAGATCGTCATAGAGTCTTGTGTGATTCCCACTGTGCTTTGATCTCCACCTTACCACGTCCATGAGAGCGTGCAAAATGGTGGTCTTTGGGTACAGTCCCGAGTCATATGGAGGCAATGAGCGATAGGAGGGGTTTCGTCTCTCCCGGTATTGGGGGTTGATGTTGCGCTGTGCTCGATTGGCCGTAACAGGGAAGTCCCTGGCCAGGGCTGATCAAAGATTTGCTGGTAAGTGTTACCAGTAGTTTCTCGACCCGTTATGAGCCTCACATCGGCACGACTTATCGGTTATTGGGGTCTGACGTATACCACCCCTAGACTTGATATGCGACATATCAGACGAACAGACCGGTCTGTACGGTAAGTGTTACTAGATGGATTCACAGGAGTGTGAGCGGGCTAGCTCGTCGATCTTCTGATCGCTCAATACCCGGGTGGCCGTTACGTTTAGCAGACCGCTTGCGGCTTGTGGGTGCTTGATATGATCATCATCTGCTACCGGCGTATTGACGAGTCTTTAGAGTCCTACACAGAGGTTTCCTGGCTCAAGCGAAACGAAATAGGAGCGCATATGAGATATGTACGGGAGAGAGAATAATGCGTGTATGTGATACCGTATTTCATTCTCGCGATGAATGTATCGATTGGTTATATGCGATATAACCTAGATATCGAATCAAGGATTGATTCGATAAGCCGATACATTGGATACTAGTCGGTTATATGCGATATGACCGGATCGTTAAATCAAGTGTTGATTTAATGATTTAATGTATAATTATATATTTGATATATTGCTTTGCATTAACTAGTATTGGTTCATTTTAAAAGGATTTTCTCACTTGATGCACATTGTATATGTGATATATTTTTTGTGCACTTGTTTGTATCATGTTTGATGATACTTGCTCACTTGGGTTTGTGTAAAGATTGAACCATGGTTATATGAATGGTTAGGGTTTTGATTATTTACTTAGTTATTTATTTATTTATTCATTTTGGATATTATTAAGAATGGTGGCTTATTTTGTTTCTATGTTGAAGCTTCTTGAAGCTTTGACAAAGTCCACCATCCTTATCTCATCCTTAACCCTAACCATTCCAACTAACCTTAGTTTAATCTCTACACTTGACCATGGTCAAGATATGATAAGTATTCATATTAGTTTCTTTTTTAAATAAGAAACTTATCATATTCTTTCTTGCTCTCCTTCTTCTTCTTCAAGAAAAACCTTGTCTTCAACAATGGCATCTTGAGCAAAAGTGTGAGAAATCCAATTCTAAAGTGAACCCACCTCCTATTTCTTCACCCTCTACCTCTTGTCAAGTTGTTTTGGGTGTTTTCTTCACAAGTTTCACAACTTGGTGAAGTCGGAGCTTGAACTTGTGAAACCTCGACGTAGATCATCTTCGGCACGAAGCCGACGACCTAGTCCGCCCAATTCTCCGATGAAGCCGACGTTTGAGTTCGGGATTCGAGATGGACAGCGAGAGGACGCCTACGTGGAGCTAAGGAAGTGGAGAACCGGATCTACAAAGGTTGTAGCCTCTCTCCTTTAGTTAAATTGTTAACTAGTTTCGTTTATCGCCTAAATTTCTAGTTAACGATCCGTATTAGGGTTTCTCGGCACTCATAAAATTTGAAATTGGCATGGTTGATGCCTTGTGAGACCTCTATAGTGTGCCTAGGAACCCTACAGTGGTATCAGAGCCTAGCTAGAGCCTTAGGCAAAGTCTAGAAGTCGTTTGAAACCCGAACGAACCCGAAACCCTAAAACCCAAGTGCTCTCTGGACTTTTTCTAAAAACTGGGATTTTTCAAGATTAAAAATGCTTAAAAAATTCAGCAGGGAATTCTAAGAATTACGGTGCAAATTTTTTCCAATGAACAGTATATTGTGCGGCGGAACCGCGGCAGAAGCATGGCTTCTGCGGCGGTTCCGCGGCCTACTGATGACGTTAGCCCTCCTCCTTTGCACAGTAATTCATCATTTCAGCAGCTGAGTTTTATGGGTATTTTTAATATTTATTCCAGAGTTGAATTTTCTGGGATGTTTTAGAGCTTCGATGTTTCGATCGGATTATCAAATTTTGTCTTTGTGTATTTCCGGATGACTTTAGAATATGTTAAAAAGTTCGACCGGATATAAATACCCAACTTTTCCCCTGCCGGAAAATATCCAAGTGTTGGATTTTTGTGTGGTTTAAGGACGTTCTAAGTAGTGCAAGTAATGCGATGGTCCCTCTAGAAGACAACAAACCTTAACTCGATTATGTGACCGTCTTGAACTGCCCTTTGAACCTTCGGGTTTGGGGCAGTACGGCGTGCCACATGTGAGGCGTTGGCTTGACCCTTCTACGGCTGGACCGTTGGTACTGAGGCATGAAGTGAATGTCTTTGAACCTATTTCATGTGTTGAACGGTTTCGGGAAAACTTGGGTGTTCGAATGTTCGATCGGAAAGTTTAATATATTTTATTTATCCGGAATGGGATACAATAATTGGAATTCACAAACAGTTATGAGATAACTGAATGAACGTTATAAATCTAGCGGTTTAGTCTCACTTCATATTGAAAAGAGTTTTCGATAATGGGACTAAAATGCGGGGTTTATAACTGTTAGGCATGTGATGTCTAAGTATTTCATTTGATTAGGCATGTGATGTCTAAAGAGATTGCGGATTCCAACTGTTGTAGTTTTACACTTTCTTTTCTGTGACCGTAAGTGTAATATGTGATATCACCGGTTTCGTTGCTATATGTCAACGACAATTGGGATGCGCATATTTACTTACGTTGATGACATGTGATGTTATGTGTTGCTGGATATGTCATATTGGATTGTCGTGTTTGAATAGCCGGGGGTTTTTATGTGAGATGAGTGTTTTTCATTTTCATTCATGTAAAAACTTGTATATAATATTCTTTTATTGGGGCACTTCCAGGTTGCGGAAGTTGTCACCCTTTGTATATTATTTACTTTTCTGCACTAGGATAGACCCAAGGAGGGGAGCACAAGTAACCGGGTTCTAGGGTCCAGTGGGAGACCATCTCGAGGAGTCGAGTCCGGGTCTCCTAACCCTAGAATTGGCAGGGTTGCTTGCCGCTCTCGTAGGGGTCTAGGGGTGTGGGATTGGTTATTCATCACGACCGTGGAATCCGTGTTTTATATTGGCTCGTATTGAAAACACGGACGTCCTAGTATATCCAATGTTTCATATGTTTCTTCTGCTGCGATATCTGTGATGTGATCATGTGATGTTCTGTGATAGATACAGCATATAGTATATATGATATATTATATAGACGTTACTTATGTTTTGCACCCGCACTAGCCCTGCCCTGCTCTGTCGTTAGTTACCTAACCTAACGGTGCACGAGGGGACATCGAGGCGAATGCGGATGGCATAAGTGTACGTCGTATTTATCTGTGATGCTTAGGTATTTAAATGATGGGACTTCATTAATGTGATTAATGAATGAAAAGAAACCTAAGATGTTGCAGAATCAAATTTTAAATAAAACAGGTAGCTACAGTTCTTGCTTTGCATAGCGGTATATATGATATACCCTGCACCTTATTCGATGAGGAAAGGACCGAGATCCCTTCTCCGGGAGTGACTCCTTTAGCAATAACTGGCAGATGCTACACACTCGGTTTGACTTTTGATTTCTTCTATAGTTTCTGCTTTGCACAGTGATATATATGATATATCCCGCACCTCATTCGACGAGGAAAGGGCCGACGATCCCTTCACCGGGAGTGACCCCTTTAGCAAAACTAGAAAAGCCTCAAAATCACTCCATTTCAAAACTTCATTTGATTCTACAACGATATCAAGTTCATT
This sequence comes from Agapanthus africanus, assembly GCA_030015575.1. Taxonomy (NCBI): domain Eukaryota; kingdom Viridiplantae; phylum Streptophyta; class Magnoliopsida; order Asparagales; family Amaryllidaceae; genus Agapanthus; species Agapanthus africanus. The sequence continues at coordinate 394,485,231 of CM057340.1, forward strand.
ACGCAATAGGTTTTCAGAAAAACCTGTCGTAGCCCTCCGTCATTTCAGATAAGTACTAGTTAGTATTCGTGCTACGTTTGTTGACTATGTTAAGGCGTAGTGTGCGGTAGCTGACCAGTATTTATCTGCTTATGCATATGATGCAGATTGGATTAGGGTAGTCGTGCGACTTTGTTGACTATGTTAAGGGTCGTACGGGTGGGTTTAATTCAATCAGGAAATGACGGGTTGAACTTGACTAGCACTTATGATTTGTTGACTATGTTAAGGTCATATAGCTGCTAGGGGCAAAATATTATCGGGAATTTCAAGTGTTGAAATTTGCAATGAGATTGCATACCTTCTATGAGATAGTTGGATCCCGATACCCACTGCGAGTAAGAGTTACTCCTGGGAGAGTTTTACACATTACAATTAGCCGATCAAGTAGGTGTCTAGAAAGGTGTTAACGAGGTTACGCCTCTGGGAAAACGAGGTTTACAGTAATTAGGTTCGTGCGAAAGCACGGGGGACCTCCCTCAAAGTACCGACACTGGCCTGGCTGAAAGATTGGCGAACTTGTAGTGTGTAATTAATCCCGGCTAGTCTTTCCTTTTAGGGTTTGAAGGAAGATTTGATAAAAACAGTGGGAGCCATCCTGATTAGATAAGATAATAACCAATCTGATCTTGCACGAGCTTACGCTAAAGTGTTTTCTTCTCTCTCTCTCCAGGTAGCGACCATTTCATGCCTTAATAAAGATAATAATATGGATGTATTGACCGAACCCGCATGTTATACTGTGCTGGGGAATGTTGGTTCCGTTCTTACCTATAAGAGTTATAGGACTGAACAGGATATAGGGGAATACCAGGATTCCCATGCCACCCGAATGAAGAAAGTACATGTTGATGCATTTTCTTCGGGTGTGTTCATTACAGAGAACTGTTTCTCCATTTGCTCCACATCCTGGGTATTAGATACCGGGTCAGGATCCCATATATGTAATCAGTTACATGGGCTTAGGAAAGGTAGAGAACTTGGAGAAGGTGATAAAGAAATTAGAGTTGGAAATGGTGCAATTGTTGCAGCTAAGACTGTCGGGGAATATCACCTTATATTACCAACTGGTAATACATTGGTTCTGAACGAATGTTATTACATGCCGAACCTGATATGCAACATTATATCGGTTTCTTTATTGAGTAAAGAGAGATATAATTTTGTATTATAGGATAATGTTATGAACATTTTCCGTAACCAAAAGTTGGTTGGATCAGGCACGTTGTGCAATGGCATTTATGTTCTAAACCAATCAACAGTTCTGAGTATAACAAACACACACAAGAGGAAGAGTTCAGAACTGAACGAATCCTTCTTGTGGCATTGTAGACTGGGTCACATCAATGCGACACGACTGGCTAAGTTGCATAAGGATGGATATTTGAAACCATTCGAATTTTCATCTTATGACACTTGCCAGTCATGTCTCAAAGGCAAGATGACCAAAACTCCGTTTACGGGACACGGAGAAAGAGTTACCGAACTCTTGGGACTGATACATAGTGATGTATGTGGTCCCATGTCTACACATGCCAGGGATGGTTCTTCATGCTTCATTACATTCACTGACGATCTCTCTAGATTCGGATATGTGTTCCTGATGAAACACAAATCAGAAGCTTTTGAGAAATTTAAAGAATATAAACAAGAAGTCGAGAACCAAACCGGAAAAAGTATTAAAATCCTTCGATCTGATCGAGGAGGTGAATACTTGAGCAATGAATTCCTGGACTTCCTAAAAGAGAATGGGATTCTCTCTCAGCTGACTCCTCCATATACACCACAGCACAACGGTGTATCTGAACGGAGGAACCGCACCCTATTGGATATGGTGCGCTCTATGATGAGCACAGCTGAGTTACCTATTTCCTTTTGGGGATATGCGCTGGAGACAGCAACATACCTATTGAATCAAGTTCCATCTAAATCTGTACCTACCACACCATATGAGATATGGAGTGGGAAGAGACCATATTTTAAACGAGTTAAGATATGGGGTTGTCCGGCCTATGTCAAAAGGCAAAATCCAGACAAACTCGAGGCACGGTCAGTTCTTTGCAAGTTTGTGGGATATCCTAAGAATTCACAAGGGTGTCTTTTCTACCATGCTGAAGAACAAAAGGTGTTTGTTTCTCAATATGCCACCATTTTAGAAAAGGAATTTCTTGAAAAAGAAATTAGTGGCAAAGTGGTAGAGCTGGAAGAAGTTCCAGATACACAAACCATAACTGAAAATTTAGTGGAACCAGAAGATTCAGTAGCTCCCAATGAACCTCAGCCTCTCCGCCGATCTAGTAGGGTTCCTCGCCAGCCTGAGAGATACTACGGTTTTCTCATGGATGGAGGGAGCGAGGATTGTATCATGGAGGATGATGACCCAACTAGCTTCGAGCAGGCCATCACGAGTAGGGACTCAGTGAAATGGCTGGATGCTATGCGGTCCGAGAAGGAATCCATGTACACCAACAAAGTATGGACTTTGCAAGTTGCTCCTGAAAGGGTAAAACCCATTGGGAGCAAGTGGATCTTCAAGAAAAAACTTGGTGTAGATGGGAAAGTGGAGACTTTCAAAGCTAGACTTGTAGCAAAGGGTTTTCATCAAAGACCAGGTGTGGACTATGACGAGACCTTTTCTCCAGTGGCTATGCTTAAATCCATCCGGATCATGCTTGCCATCGCTGCATATCATGATTACGAAATCTGGCAAATGGATGTTAAGACCGCCTTTCTAAATGGTGATTTAGAAGAGTGCGTGTACAAGACTCAGCCAGAGGGCTTCGTAGACAGTGGGAGCAGCGGGAAGGTGTGCAAGCTGCTTAAATCCATTTATGGATTAAAGCAAGCATCGCGGAGTTGGAACATCTGCTTTGACGTCGTTATCAAAGAGTTTGATTTCGTCAAAAACACAGATGAACCTTGTATTTACAAGAAGGTGGCAGGGAGTAAGGTTGTCTTCGTCGTATTGTATGTGGACGACATACTCTTGATAGGAAATGATATTCCTATGCCGCAATCGGTCAAGCTCTTCTTATCACAAAGATTCTCAATGAAAGATCTTGGTGATGCCTCCTGCATATTGGGAATTAGGATCTATAGAGATAGATCCAAACGGATTTTGGGATTGTCCCAATCCAGGTACATTGACACCATACTAAAGAGGTTTAGTATGGAAGAATCCAAGCGTGGGAACTTGCCCACGATCTCTGGAGTCACTCTCTCCAAAGAGATGTCTCCCAAGACTGATTTGGAGAGAGCTCGCATGTAAGGGATACCCTATGCTTCGGCTGTAGGCTCTATCATGTATGCGATGCTTTGTACCAGACCCGATGTAGCATACTCACTAAGTGTAGTGAGCAGGTATCAAGCTGATCCTGGAGAGAGTCACTGGACAGCTGTGAAGAGCATTCTCAAGTACTTGCGAAGGACTAAAGAGATGCTCTTGTTGTATGGTAACGGAGAACTCCAAGTGGAGTCCTTTACCGATTCTAGCTTCCAGAGTGATAAGGACGACTCTAAGTCGCAGTCGGGATTTGTCTTTACCCTTTACGGAGGGGCGGTTAGCTGGAAGAGTTCCAAGCAGGAAACCGTGGCAGACTCGACGATGGAGGCTGAATACATCGCTGCCAACGATGCTGCCAAAGAGGTTGTCTGGATCAAGAAGTTCATTACTGAACTTGGAGTGGTTCCATCCATTGAGCATCCAATACCTTTGTATTGCGATAACAATGGAGCGGTGGCTTTGGCCAAGGAACCCAGGTCCCATCAGCGATCCAGGCATATTCTGAGGCGGTATCACCTGATCCGGGAGATAGTTGATCGCCGGGAGATCGTGGTCAGGAGGGTTGACACGAAGAACAACACGGCGGATCCACTCACGAAGGCCATTCCTCAGATACAGTTTGAGAGACTCTTCGGGATGCTCGGTATGCGATACTACAGCAGCTGGCCCTAGTGCAAGTGGGAGATTGTTAGTTGTATGTATGCCCTAGAGGCCAGTATTGTACAGATGATGTATATTATATTGGATGCTTGGACATATATAGAGATGACTTTCTTGCTCGATATGATAGTATGCTATCTGGTTACTCTTTATCTTAACATGTACACTTGTCTCTTTAAACTGTCTTATAGTTACATGTTGATAAAGCCCTTAGGATGTGTACTTGACTACCTGGACTATGATGCAGATCATACTAGTGGGGACATGGTAGTCCATAAGTACATCCTTCGAGGTCCCTAGTCGTGGGTGTATCGAGACAGGGCATCGATATACCAGTGTAGACTAGCGTATACGCTTCTCGACCCATGAGATGGGCGATGGATGATCCCATATCCATTGGTGTTTGACATCAGAGATGGTATACGGGTGCTCAGTGGAGACTGGGTACACTGGACGGACTCGCCGAGAACTCCCAGATGGTATTATACCTCGCGTCAGATGGCAGTTCTCAGGTGACACTTGTACAGGTTAGTCTGTAGACCCGAGATCGTCATAGAGTCTTGTGTGATTCCCACAGTGCTTTGATCTCCACCTTACCACGTCCATGAGGGCGTGCAAAACGGTGGTCTTTGGGTACAGTCCCGAGTCATATGGAGGCAATGAGCGATAGGAGGGGTTTCGTCTCTCCCGGTATTGGGGGTTGATGTTGCGCTGTGCTTGATTGGCCGTAACAGGGAAGTCCCTGGCCAGGGCTGATCAGAGATTTGCTGGTAAGTGTTACCAGTAGTTTCTCGACCCGTTATGAGCCTCACATCGGCACGACTTATCGGTTATTGGGGTCTGACGTATACCACCCCTAGACTTGATATGCGACATATCAGACGAACAGACCGGACTGTACGGTAAGTGTTACTGGATGGATTCACAGGAGTGTGAGCGGGCTAGCTCGTCGATCTTCTGATCGCTCAATACCCGGGTGGCCGTTACGTTTAGCAGACCGCTTGCGGCTTGTGGGTGCTTGATATGATCATCATCTGCTACCGGCGTATTGACGAGTCTTTAGAGTCCTACACAGAGGTTTCCTGGCTCAAGCGAAACGAAATAGGAGCGCATATGAGATATGTACGGAAGCGAGAATAATGCGTGTATGTGATACCGTATTTCATTCTCGCGATGAATGTATCGATTGGTTATATGCGATATAACCTAGATATCGAATCAAGGATTGATTCGATAAGCCGATACATTGGATACTAGTCGGTTATATGCGATATGACCGGATCGTTAAATCAAGTGTTGATTTAATGATTTAATGTATAATTATATATTTGATATATTGCTTTGCATTAACTAGTATTGGTTCATTTTAAAAGGATTTTCTCACTTGATGCACATTGTATATGTGATATATTTTTTTGTGCACTTGTTTGTATCATGTTTGATGATACTTGCTCACTTGGGTTTGTGTAAAGATTGAACCATGGTTATATGAATGGTTAGGGTTTTGATTATTTACTTAGTTATTTATTTATTTATTCATTTTGGATATTATTAAGAATGGTGGCTTATTTTGTTTCTATGTTGAAGCTTCTTGAAGCTTTGACAAAGTCCACCATCCTTATCTCATCCTTAACCCTAACCATTCCAACTAACCTTAGTTTAATCTCTACATTTGACCATGGTCAAGATATGATAAGTATTCATATTAGTTTCTTTTTTAAATAAGAAACTTATCATATTCTTTCTTGCTCTCCTTCTTCTTCTTCAAGAAAAACCTTGTCTTCAACAATGGCATCTTGAGCAAAAGTGTGAGAAATCCAATTCTAAAGTGAACCCACCTCCTATTTCTTCACCCTCTACCTCTTGCCAAGTTGTTTTGGGTGTTTTCTTCACAAGTTTCACAACTTGGTGAAGTCGGAGCTTGAACTTGTGAAACCTCGACGTAGATCATCTTCGGCACGAAGCCGACGACCTAGTCCGCCCAATTCTCCGATGAAGCCGACGTTTGAGTTCGGGATTCGAGATGGACAGTGAGAGGACGCCTACGTGGAGCTAAGGAAGTGGAGAACCGGATCTACAAAGGTTGTAGCCTCTCTCCTTTAGTTAAATTGTTAACTAGTTTCGTTTATCGCCTAAATTTCTAGTTAACGATCCGTATTAGGGTTTCTCGGCACTCATAAAATTTGAAATTGGCATGGTTGATGCCTTGTGAGACCTCTATAGTGTTCCTAGGAACCCTACAGTTTCTCAGGGTGTAATGGGTTTCGCTCCGACACGACTTATACCGCTATTAGGGGACTGACGCTTGCCGCCCCCTAGGCCCGATATGCGATAGTCTTAGACGAACAGACCGGACTGTATGGAGATTGTCACATCAGACTCAGTAGGAGTTCGGATGGGTTTCCTCATCGGCCTTCTTATCGACATCTTCCTGGGGACCGTTATGTACAACTAGTGTCGCTTGCGGTCTGTGGTTAAACCCACTGCCAGCGTAGTAGTCGAGTCTCTAGAGTTCCACACAGAGAGTTTTCCTACTCCAGGCGAAATGATATAGAGGTTGTATGGTTTTACGACAAGGGTTCAGACGCATACGTGTGTTTACTCACGTACGACATCCGGACAGTTTTTACTAGCCGGTTTTGGTTTAAGCCAGTTTCTAGTATCCGGTTATTGGATTTATACAGTCTAAAGTTTTTCCGTGTTTTCACGGATAGGAGGGGCGTTCTCGTAATTGATCGTGAAGCTTCTAGAAGATGGTGACTAAGGAGGTTAAGGTGGCATATACATTGAATGAGATTAGTGAGTCATATGAGTGATTCAGCCATATCATTAATGCATCATAAATGCTTAATGACTCATGGAGATGAATCACTATTAGATATTTATGAAGCATGATTATTCATCATTTTCTTTTCTTTTATTGATAAATCTTAATGCTTCATATATATTATGATAACTCATTTTCTCATCTTAATTATCATTCTCTCCTTCTCTCTCCTCAAGCTTCCTCTCTTCAAACCCTAATCCTCCCCTCTCATGTGTTGAGCACAAGGATTAGTTAGACTACTTAATCCATAACCCTCACTTTATATCATCTAGGTACTTTGATTAGCAACTAAAGAAACCTAGTTGCCTCAAGTTTAGAGGCAAAGCTTGGAGTAAAGCTCTCGGGTGGATCGTCTACTACTTAAAGAAGGCCGAAGAGGAGGTAGAGATCATAAAGACGAAGGACACGGTTCTACAGGTATAATCACTTTTCATAGTAGTTTTGAACTCCTATGTTTGTTGTTAGTTATAGTTTAGCAAACGATTCTTCGGTTAGTCGATGTTTACGCCTAAAACAAGATCGTTTTTCATTTTTCCGCCTCCCCGCAAGTCGTGGGGTGTTGTACATCAACTTACAGTGGTATCAGAGCCTCGCTAAACAATAATTAACTCATTAGCAAAGTCGTAAGTATTTCGAACGCAAAAAGAACCGGAAAGATCATCGTTTTGCACAGTTTCTGTCGAAATTAAAACAGGCCCTAAATATTTTTCAGGGACCTGCAGAATAACAAGAAGGAAATTATTGGGGTACTCAAGAAATTTGGTCGCGTAACTCGGCTAACTTGCCGCGGAACCGCGGCGGATCCATGCGATCCGCGGCCGAGTTAGGGCTGAGTCGGCCCAAATTTCTTCAGTGACCTTCTGGTGTTAACAGTGATATTTCTGGATATTTTATTTTCTGCTAAGATCTCAGGTGCATAGAGAAGTTTTGCAGTAGAATCTAAAGTGTTTTGTTCGATCGAAATTTTATGATGTTTGCTAATTTGATTATATAGGTATTTGAATAATGTGTTCGTAAACCTCCCCTAACTGCTAGTATGTCGGTTGGCAGGGGGTTGCACATTTCTGTAATTGTTTTTACTGTTTGTGGATATGAACTGTATTGGACTATTGTGATGATTAGCCGGGGTTTGTGATGGGTTATTATTTTAATTCATTCGATGTAATTGTAACATGTTGTAATATTATTTTGCGGGGCACATCCAGATTGTGGTTGTAGCCACCGTTGTATTATTTTATTTTACTGTTTTTGCTCCTAGGATAGACCCAAGGTAGGGCGCACAAACTACCGGGCACTTTGTAGTGTTTAGTGGCCTACTCACTTTGTTGAAGGAGACCGCTTCACTTCGGGTATTTGACGGGTAGTTTACCGTACCCGTAGGGGTCTAGGGTGGGGTAATGGCTATTCATCACAACTGTGTAATCCGTCTTTTGTTGCAGGCTCTAAACAAACGCGGATTGCTTGCAAATCCAATAAAGTTCATTTGAGATCTGGAATGCCTATTATTGCGTCTGATGAATGTACAATATCTATATATGATAGCTATTTAGACGTCACTTATGTTTTACACCCGCGCTAGCCCATCCCCCGCACTGCCGTTAGTTAAGTAACCTAACGGGCGATGACGGGACCCAGTGGCGAATGCGGATGGCATAAAAGGACGTTGTATTTTCGTTGTTTTCTGCAATGATAGGTTAAATGATGGGACGCATTATTTATAATGCAAAGAAAATAAACCAAAAGTTTAATCGTTGGAACAAATTAAAAGAAACCACTCGGTTAATTTTAAAACAGATATTTTTAAATGCGGAGCTTTAACCACTCCTTTTAAAAGCTATCAGGTTCCTTCGGTTATATCAAGTTCACTACGTTCACGGTTTCGCCAAAACCATTCGTAGCCCTCCGTCATTTCATTTGGGTATTCAGTAGTATTCAAGCTATGCATTTTGGCCAAAGTCAAGGCATAGTGTTTGGTAGCTGCTGGGTTTTCATTTGTTGCATAAGATAGATGAGTTGGTTTGGGACAGTCGTATTATCATTTGACCAAAGTCAGGGGTATATACGGATGGGTTCAAATTGACAAGATAATGACGGGTAGAACTTGACATGTGACTTATGACATTTTGACCAAAGCCAAGGTCATAAGAGCATGGGGCAAAAACATATATCGGGAATTTCTAAAGAAACTGAAATTTGCAAAGAAAAGCATACCATTTGGAGTTTGATGAATGTTGGTAGCATTCCTTCAACATTATCATACGATGATATTTGGATCCCGATCCTACTGTGAGTATATACTACTCATCAGGATATTCGTCACTTAACGATCAATGCTATAAACCAAGTAGGTGTCAAGAAAGGTGTCAGCGGGGTTACACCCCCAGAGAAAAGAGGTTATTTAATTAAGGAACTTCGCGAAAGCGTTGGAAAACCTCCCTCGAAGTACCGACACCAGCCTGCTGAACGGTTAAGCAAGTATTGTACAGTGAGAATAGTCCTGGCTAATTCTTCTTTTATGGTTTGAGGAAGGATTCGAGAAACAGTGGGAGTTATCCAGTTTAGATAAATTAAAAACCATTCTAAACTTACAAGAGCATCATCCTAAAGAGTTTTCTTCTCTCTCTTCTAATTGCAGCGACCCTGAAAATGACTGGACTTAAGTTACTTTTAGAGAAAAATATACTGACAGGGCCAAACTATAAAGATTGGCTGCGGAATGTCAAAATGGCTTTTACCTATGACAAATTGGGGTACGTCCTCACCGCTATGGCACCTGCTGTCCCTGGTCCCAAATCCAGTAATGCGGATAAGGAAATCCGCAAAACCTGGGATTTCGATTGCGCGAAAGCCAAGTGCATCGTGCTTGCCTCGATGAACAATGAACATCAGAGGAGGCACGAGGATATGGAACTAGATGCCATATTTCTCCATACAAAGGAACTTTATAGAGAGCAATCTCGTATAGCAAGATACGAGACCTCTAAGAACTTGTTTCGAGCGAGGTTGGCTGTCGGGTCATCGGTAGGAGAACATGTCCTAAAGATGATCGGCTATATAGAAGAGCTCGCAGACCTTGGGACGACTTTGGATAATGAGCTCTATACAGACCTTATTCTCCTATCCCTTCCTTCCACCTACGCCCAGTTTATCTTGAACTTCAACATTCAAAGAAAAGAAGTTGAACTTCCAGAACTCCTGAACATGTTAAGGAGTGCAGAGGGCACCTTGCAGAAAGCAAGGGAAACACCCGCTATGTTTGTTAGCGGTGCTTCTTCTTCAGGGTCCAAGGCTAGGGCCAAAGGAAGGAAAAAGAAGGCCGCCACCAAACCTAGAGGAGGTGTAAGTAAGGTGGGAGGGAAGGGAAAGAAAAAGTTTGCGGTACCGGTAGTGGGTCAGGATGAGTGCTTCCATTGTCACAGGAAAGGGTACTGGAAGAAGGATTGCAAGACGTGGAACGCCAAGAACCAGGAACCGAAGCAAGCTGTGGCTTCGACTTCAGGTGTGTTTGTAATTGAGAATTGTCTGTCAATCAACTCTACTTCCTGGGTATTGGATACCGGATCAGGATCTCATATTTGCAATTCATTGCAGGCACTGAGAAACCGTAGAGTGCTGAAGGAAGGTGATATGACCCTGATGGTTGCTAACGAAGCTAGCGTGGGAGCTGTGTCCGTAGGGGATTATCATCTGGGATTGACGAGTGGACACATTTTGGTTTTACATAACTGTTTTTGTGTACCCAGCTTAACGTGTAATATCATATCTGTTTCCTTGTTATCAAATAAGGTTATGATTTCACGTTTGGAAGTGGTGTTGTTAACATCCACCTTAATAATAGTTTGATTGGGTCCGGTACACTGGAAAACGGTATATATTTTTTAAACCAACTCCAAATTTTCAATGTCCAGAACACACTAAAAAGAAAGTCTCCAGATTTAAATAAAGGTTTCTTATGGCATTGTAGACTGGGTCACATCAATGAGAGAAGGTTGACTAAGTTGCATAGAGAAGGATATTTGGACTCGTTCGAATATCAAACTTATGACACTTTTCAATCTTGTATCAAAGGAAAGATGACAAAGACTCCATTTACTGGACATGGAGTAAGAGAGAGCGAGCTCTTAGGACTCATACACAGCGATGTATGTGGTCCAATGTCTACACATGCAAGAGGTGGTTTTTCCTATTTCATTACTTTCACGGATGATTACTCAAGGTACGGATTCATTTATCTGATGAAACATAAATCCGAGGCTTTTGAGAAATTCCAAGAGTATAAGAATGAAGTAGAAAACCAAACCGGCAAAAGTATCAAGACACTAAGATCTGATCGAGGTGGTGAATACTTGAGTGCCGAGTTCCAAGGTTACCTAAAAGAGAAAGGAATTCTCTCTCAGCTTACTCCTCCATACACTCCACAGCATAACGGTGTATCGGAGAGACGGAATCGAACCCTATTGGATATGGTACATTCCATGATGAGTAATGCTGAGTTACCGCGATCTTTTCGGGGTTATGCGCTAGATTCAGCGGCATATCTTCTGAACAGGGCTCCTACCAAGACTGTGCCTACCACCCCATATCAGATGTGGAGTGGGAAGAAACCCCATCTTCAGCATATGAAGATTTGGGGATGTCCAGCTTTTGTTAAAAAGCAGCATGTGGACAAGTTCGAGGCACGATCAGTAAACTGTAAGTTTGTGGGATATCCAAAGAACTCCAAGGGATATTATTTCTATTACGCAGAGGAACAAAAGGTTTTTGTTTATCGTAATGCCCATTTTCTAGAACAGCAGTTTTTAGAAAAGGAAATAAGTGGGAGCGAAATAGAACTGGGAGAAATTCCAGAACCACAAACTAATACTGAAAGTTTGGTAGAACAAGTAGTTCAAGAAGAACAGGACATTCCCGCACCCCTCCGCAGGAGCAGTAGGTCGTCTCATCCGCCTGAGAGATACTACGGTTTTCTCATAGATGGGGATAGAGAGGATTGCATCATAGATGATGATGAACCTACTGGCTTCCAGCAGGCCATCCAGAGCGGCGACTCGGTACGATGGTTAGATGCAATGCGGACCGAAATGGAGTCCATGTACACCAACAAAGTATGGACTTTGGACTTTGCTCCAGATGGGGTAAAACCCATAGGATGCAAATGGATCTTCAAGAAAAAGATTGGTGTAGATGGACAGGTGGAAACCTATAAGGCTAGACTTGTTGCAAAGGGTTTTCGTCAAATACCTGGTTTGGACTATGATGAAACTTTTTCTCCAGTGGCTATGCTCAAATCCATTTGGGTCCTTCTTGCTATTGCTGCCTTCCATGATTATGAAATCTTGCAGATGGACGTAAAGACAGGTTTTCTAAATGGTAATTTAGAAGAGTGCGTGTATATGGATCAGCCAGAGGGTTTCAATATGAGTGGGAGCAGCGGGAAAGTATGCAAGTTGCTTAAGTCCATTTATGGACTAAAGCAGGCATCGCGGAGTTGGAACATCTGTTTTGATGAAACAGTCAAACAATATGACGTTATCAAAAATCCAGATGAACCGTGTATATATAGTATAGTTGTAGCAAGAACTGTCGTATTCCTCGTCTTGTACGTGGATGACATTCTATTGATAGGAAATGACATTCCTATGCTACAATCTGTCAAAGGATTCTTGTCACACAGGTTCTCCATGAAAGACCTGGGTGATGCCACTTACATTCTGGGGATCCGGATCCATCGTGATAGATCCAAGAGGATATTGGGACTTTCGCAGTCCAGGTATATCTGTTAGTTGTATGTATGCCCTAGAGGCCAGTATTGTACAGATGATGTATATTATATTGGATGCTTAGACATATATAGAGATGACTTTCTTGCTCGATATGATAGTATGCTATCTGGTTGCTCTGATACCAATGAAAGGTTAGCCTAGCACAACATGAAGGGTTTGGAAGCATCACATGAACCAAAAGTGTCACATTTGAAAAGTTCTGAAGATGGTTTTGGACTCGTCGATTCGATCGGAATTTTGATTTAGTGACTTTTCCGGGTAAATTAGAAAGTACTGAAGTGTTTGAACGAGTATCATTTGCTCACTTTTCACGGGGTTTAAATCCTTCGGAGGATCGTGCAAGTTTTGTGGTGGTCCCTCTAGAAGACAACAAACCTTAACTCGTTTATGTGACCGTCTTGAACTGCCCTTTGAACCTTAGGGTTTGGGGTAGTACGGCGTGCTACATGTGAGGCGTTGGCTTGACCCTTCTACGGCTGGACCGCTACTACTATGTCACACTCCAAGTTTTTGAACTTCACTCAAGTGTTGAGCTTTAGGGAATCTTGGGTATTTGATCGTTCGTTCGAAAACTTTAATACTGTCTAATTATCTGGAATGTGATGCAATGTGTGGAATTCATATTATAAGACATGAAATACGAGGTATGTGATACTTCGCATTTATGATGTCTAAAGAGAATGTGGATTCCAGATATTGCAGTTTTACACTTTCTTTTATGTGACCGTAAGTGTAGTATGTTCGATATCGCCGGTTTCGTTGCTATACATCAACGACAATTGGGGTACGCATACTTACTTACGTTGATAATATGTAATATTATGTGTTGCTGAGATATGATGTGCAGGATTGTCGCGATCGAATAGCCGGGGGGTTTTATGTGAGATGAGAGTTTTATATTTTCATTCATGTATATTCAAATGTAATGTAATATTCTTTCATTTGGGGCACTTCCGGGTTGAGGTTGTGTCACCAATGTTGTATATTATTTACTTTTCCGCATTAGGATAGACCCAAGGAGGGGAGCACAAGTGACCGGGTTCTGGGGTTCAGTGGGAGGCCATCTTGAGGAGTCGAGACAGGGTCTCCTAAACTCCAGGATTGATAGGGTCGCTTGCCGCTCTCGTAGGGGTCTAGGGGTGTGGGCTTGGCTATTCATCACGACTGTGGAATCCGTATTTTCTATTGTTGGCTAAATACTAAATACGGACATCCTAATATATCCCACATTATATCTATGTTTCTGCTGCGATATCTGTGATGTGATCATTTGATATGTTCTGATAGGTTCAGTATATAGTATATATGATATATTATATAGACGTTACTTATGTTTTGCACCCGCACTAGCCCTGCCCTGCTCTGTCGTTAGTTACCTAACCTAAGGTGCACGAGGGGACATCGAGGCGGAATGCGGATGGCATAAGTGTACGTCGTATTTATCTGTGATGTTTAGGTAACTTAAATGATGGGACTTCATTAATGTGATTAATGAAAGAAAAGAAACCTAAAAGGTGTTGTAGAATCAAAATTTTAAATAAAAGGGTAGCTACAGTTTTGCTTTGCATAGTGGTATATATGATATACCCTGCACCTTATTCGATGGGGAAAGAGCCGAGATCCTTTCACCAGGAGTGACCTCTTTAGCAAAACTGGCAGATGCTATAACACTCGGTTTGACTTTTGACTGCTTTTGGAGTTTTGCTTTGCACAGTGATATATATGATATATCCCGCACCTTATTCGAAGAGGAAAGAGCCGAGATCCCTTCACCGGGAGTGACCTCTTTAGCAAAACTAATGAAAGCCTCAAAATCACTCCATTTCAAAATTTCACTTGATTCTACAATGATATCAAGTTCATTACGCTCATGGTTTTTCTGAAAAACCTGCGTAGCCCTCCGACATTTCAGATAGATATTACTTAGTATTCGTGCTACGGTTGTTTGGCATTCGTCAAGGCGTAGTGTACGGTAGCTATTTACTATTTATCTGTAGCATATGATGCGATTGGATTAGGGTATTCGTACGACGTTGTTTGGCATTCGTCAAGGGTCGTGCGAGTGGGTTTAATTCAATCAAGAAATGTACGGGTTGAACTTGACTAGCGCACTATGGGTTGTTTGGCATTCGTCAAGGTCATAGTACGTTAGGGGAGAAAGTATTATCGGAAATTTCAAGAGTTGAAATTTGCAATGAGATTGCATACCTTCTATGAGATAGTTGGATCCCGATACCCACTGCGAGTAATTGTTACTCCTGGGAGAGTTTTACACAGGACAATTAGCCGATCAAGTAGGTGTCTAGAAAGGTGTCAACGGGGTTACGCCTCTGGGAAAATGAGGTTTACTTTAATTAGGTCCGTGCGAAAGCACGGGGAACCTCCCTCAAAGTACCGACACTGGCCTGGCTGAAAAATCGGCGAAGTTGTAGGGCGTAATTAATCCCGGCTAGTCTTTCCTTTTAGGGTTTGAAGGAAGATTTGATAAAAACAGTGGGAGCCATCCTAATTAGATAAGATAATAACCAATCTGATCTTGCAAGAGCATACGCTAAAGTGTTTTCTTCTCTCTCTCTCCAGGTAGAGACCATGTCATGCCTTAATAAAGATAATAATATGGATGTATTGACCGAACCCGCATGTTATACTGTGCAGGGGAACGTTGGACCCGTTCTATCTTATAAGTGTTATAAGACTGAATAGGAAACAGGAGAATGTCTGGATTCTCACGCCGCCCAAACGGAGGACATGCATGTTGATGCACCTTCTTCGGGTGTGTTTGTCATTGAGAACTGTTTTTCTGTTCACCCTACGTCCTGGGTATTAGATACCGGATCAGGATCCCACGTATGTAAACAATTACATGGGCTACGGAAAGGTAGAGAACTGGGAAAGGGTGATCATTCCGTTCAAGTAGGGAATGGAGCAAGTGTTGCAGCCAAAGCAGTTGGCGAATATGACCTTGTATTACCAAGTCGTAATACACTAGTTCTGAATGAGTGCTATTATATACTGAACATGATGTGCAACATTATATCAGTTTCTTTACTGAGTAAAGAAGGATATAATTTTGTAGTACAGGATAATGTTATGAACATCTTCCTAGATCAAAAGTTGATTGCATCAGGCTCGTTACATAATGGCATATTCATTCTCAATCAAAATACAGTCCTCAATTTACAAAACACACATAAAAGGAAGAGTTCAGAACTGAACGAATCCTTCTTATGGCATTGTAGACTAGGTCACATAAATGCGACACGACTAGCTAAGTTGCATAAAGATGGATATTTGAATCCGTTTGAATTTTCATCTTATGACACTTGTCAGTCATCTCTCAAAGGTAAAATGACCAAAACTCCATTTACGGGACACGGAGAAAGAGCTACGGAACTCTTAGGGCTGATACATAGTGATGTATGTGGTCCCATGTCTACACATACCAGGAACGGTTCTTCCTACTTCATTACATTCACTGACGATCTCTCCAGATACGGACATGTGTTCCTGATAAAACACAAGTCTGAAGCTTTTGAGAAATTCAGAGAATATAAGCACGAAGTAGAGAACCAAACGGGCAAAAGTATTAAGATCCTTCGATCTGATCGAGGAGGAGAATACTTGAGCAACGATTTTCTGGATTATTTAAAAGAGAATGGGATTCTCTCTCAGCTCACTCCTCCTTATACACCACAGCACAACGGTGTATCGGAACGGAGGAATCGCATGCTATTAGATATGGTGCACTCCATGATGAGCACTGCTGAGTTGCCTATTTCCTTCTGGGGGTATGCGCTTGAGACAGCCATGCACCTATTGAATATGGTTCCTACCAAATCAGTGCGTACTACTCCATATGAGATATAGAAAGGCAAGAGACCATCTCTTAAATATGTTAAGATAAAGGGGTTGTCCGGCCTATGTCAAAATACAAAATCCGGACAAACTCGAGGCAAGATCTGTCTTATGTAAGTTTGTAGGATATCCCAAAAATTCACAAGGGTATATCTTCTACCACCCCGAGGAACAAAAGGTGTTTGTTTCTCGACATGCCACCTTCTTAGAAAAAGGTTTTCTTATGAAACAGATCAGTGGCATTGAGGTAGAACTGGAAGAGGTTCCAGCGACACAAACTATAACAGAAGACTTGATAAAACCAGAGAATTCAGTAGTACCTGACGAACCCCATTTACTCCGCCGATCTAGCAGGGTTTCTCACCCACCTGAGAGATACTACGGTTTTCTCATTGATGGTGGCGGTGAGGATTGCATCATGGAGGATGATGACCCAACTAGCTTCGAGAAGGCCATCACGAGTGAGGACTCAGTGAAATGGCTGGATGCTATGCGATCCGAGATGGAATCCATGTACACCAACAAAGTATGGACTTTGGAAGTTGCTCCTGAAGGGGTAAAACCCATTAGGAGCAAGTGGATCTTCAAGAAAAAACTTGGTGTAGATGGGAAAGTGGAGACTTTCAAAGCTAGACTTGTTGCAAAGGGTTTTCGTCAAAGACCAGGTGTGGACTATGAAGAAACCTTTTCTCCAGTGGCTATGCTTAAATCCATCCAGATCATGCTTGCCATCGCTGCATATCATGACCACGAAATCTGGCAAATGGATGTTAAGACCGCCTTTCTAAACGGTGATTTAGAAGAGTGCGTGTATATGACTCAGCCAGAGGGCTTCGTAGACAGTGGGAGCAGCGGGAAGGAGTGGGAGCAGCTTAAATCCATTTATGGATTAAAGCAAGCATCGCGGAGTTGGAACATCTGCTTTGACGTCGTTATCAAAGAGTTTGATTTCGTCAAAAATCCAGATGAACCTTGTATCTACAAGAAGGTGGCAGAGAGTAAGGTTGTCTTCCTCGTATTGTATGTGGACGACATACTCTTGATAGGAAATGACATTCCTATGCTGCAATCGGTCAAGCTCTTCTTAACACAAAGATTCTCAATGAAAGATCTTGGTGATGCCTCCTGCATATTGGGAATCAGGATCTATAGAGATAGATCCAAACGGATATTAGGATTGTCCCAATCCAGGTACATTGACACCATACTAAAGAGGTTTAGTATGGAAGAATCCAAGCGTGGGAACTTACCCACGATCTCTGGAGTCACTCTCTCCAAAGAGATGTCTCCTAAGACTGATTTGGAGAGAGCTCGCATGCAAGGGATACCCTATGCTTCGGCTGTAGGCTCTATCATGTACGCGATGCTATGTACCAGACCCGATGTAGCATACTCACTAAGTGTAGTGAGTAGGTATCAAGCTGATCCTGGAGAGAGTCACTGGACAGCTGTGAAGAGCATTCTCAAGTACTTGCGAAGGACTAAAGAGATGCTCTTGGTGTATGGTAACGGAGAACTCCAAGTGGAGTCCTTTACCGATTCGAGCTTCCAGAGTGATAAGGACGACTCTAAGTCGCAGTCGGGATTTGTCTTTACCCTTTACGGAGGGGCGGTTAGCTGGAAGAGTTCCAAGCAGGAAACCGTGGCAGACTCGACGATGGAGGCTGAATACATCGCTGCCAACGATGCTGCCAAAGAGGCTGTCTGGATCAAGAAGTTCATTACTGAACTTGGAGTGGTTCCATCCATTGAGCATCCAATACCTTTGTATTGCGATAACAATGGAGCGGTGGCTTTGGCCAAGGAACCTAGGTCCCATCAGCGATCCAGGCATATTCTGAGGCGGTATCACCTGATCCGGGAGATAGTCGATCGCCGGGAGATCGAGGTCAGGAGGGTTGACACGAAGAACAACACAGCGGATCCACTCACGAAGGCCATTCCCCAGATACAGTTTGAGAGACTCTTCGGGATGCTCGGTATGCGATACTACAGCAGCTGGCCCTAGTGCAAGTGGGAGATTGTTAGTTGTATGTATGCCCTAGAGGCCAGTATTGTACAGATGATGTATATTATATTGGATGCTTGGACATATATAGAGATGACTTTCTTGCTCGATATGATAGTATGCTATCTGGTTGCTCTTTATCTTAACATGTATACTAGTCTCTTTAAACTGTCTAATAGTTACATGTTGGTAAAGCCCTTAGGATGTGTACTTGACTACCTGGACTATGATGCAGATCATACTTGTGGGGACATGGTAGTCCATAAGTATATCCTTCAAGGTCCCTAGTCGTGGGTGTATCGAGACGGGGCATCGATATACCAGTGTAGACTAGCGTATACGATTCTCGACCCATGAGATGGGCGATGGATGATCCCATATCCATTGGTGTTTGACATCAGAGATGGTATACGGGTGCTCAGTGGAGACTGGGTACACTGGACGGACTCGCCGAGAACTCCTAGATGGTATTATACCTCACGTCAGATGGCAGTTCTCAGGTGACACTTGTACAGGTTAGTCTGTAGACCCGAGATCGTCATAGAGTCTTGTGTGATTCCCACTGTGCTTTGATCTCCACCTTACCACGTCCATGAGGGCGTGCAAAACGGTGGTTTTTGGGTACAGTCCCGAGTCACATGGAGGCAATGAGCGATAGGAGGGGTTTCGTCTCTCCCGGTATTAGGGGTTGATGTTGTACTGTGCTCGATTGGCCGTAACAGGGAAGTCCTTGGCCAGGGCTGATTCAGAGATTTGCTGGTAAGTGTTACCAGTAGTTTCTCGACCCGTTATGAGCCTCACATCGGCATGACTTATCGGTTATTGGGGTCTGACGTTTACCACCCCTAGACTTGATATGCGACATATCAGACGAGGAGACCGGACTGTACGGGAAGTGTTGCCGATCGGCTCGACGGGAGTTGTAGCAGGTTCGCTTGTTCTCTTCTGATCGCTCAATACCCGGGTGGCCGTTACGTTTAGCTGACTGCTTGCGGCTTGGGAGTGCTTGATATGATCATCACCCACTGCCGGCGTATTGACGAGTCTCAGAGTGCCACAATGGAGTTTCCTAGTCCAGGCGAAACGTTGTGGTGCGCGTATGCGATATGCGCAAGGACCCGATTAAAATGCGCGTATAGGATACCGTATATTGGTCGGGCGGCTTGCTTTTGGTAGGGGTCATATATGATATGGCCGGATTGATAAATCAAGTGTTGATTTATCATTTAACCATTAGCTTCTCACTTGAAATCCTTTCTTGAGTATGTTGGATGTATGCATGCATGTATAGTTTCTTTATTGATTCATGCACATATGGATGTACATATACACATACATACATATATACATACATCCTTCATGGTTGTATATACATGAAAATGGTGGCAATATAAGACTCACACCATGGTTTTATTTATGGATTAAATTGCATTTGATTTAAAACAAAAAGGGAAAAAGCAAAATGGTCATTATTGATTTGTTTCTACACTCTTCTCTTGACCTAACCATTCTCACCCACCATTTGACCATGGGTTACTTTTCCTTTTGTGTTTTTAACTCAAGTTCAATAATATCCTAACCATGGTTTGATATGAGAAGAGGAAAATATATATTGATATATTTTCTATTTTCTTTTTAGAGTTGAACTTATCATCTTCTCATATTGCCATCATCTTCTTCTTCCTCTCTCATTTTGCTCTCTAGTTCTTTGTAGTGAGCAATATACTCATCAAGATTGGATTTTGAAGTGAGAAAGAGAACCACAACACCATTCTACACAAGTCTAGCCCACTTGTTTAGAGTGTTAGCTTGATTTCGTTCACTTGATCGGATAAAGTTGCAAGCTTGGACAAAGCGGACACCGGGTGGATCATCGGTGACCTCGAGGAGTTCAAGCGGAGCTCTTTCAAACCCCAAGTAGCCGAGGAGTCTAGCGTAGGGAGCTACAAAGGTTGTACTCTCTAAACCCTAGCATTTCTTTCATATGATGATGTGAAAATTTGAAACCCTAATTGATTCTACGAACGATTCTTTGTTCGTTAACTTAGCACCCTAAAGACTCCACTTTTGGTTCATGTGATGCTTCCAAACCCTTCATGTGGTGCTAGGCTAACCTTTCAATATTGACACTGTACTGAAAAGATTCAGTATGGAAGATTCTAAGCGCGGTAATCTACCGGCTTATCACAGAATCACCCTATCCAAAGAGATGTCTCCCAAGACTGATTTGGAAAGGGAACGCATGTCTATTATATCCTACGCTTCTGCGGTAGGCGCTATAATGTATGCGATGTTGTGCACCAGACCGGATGTAGCTTACGCACTGAGCGTGGTAAGCCGGTATCAATCAGACCCAGGGGAGAAGCACTGGATAGCAGTAAAGAACATTCTCAAGTACCTGAGGAGGACTAAGGAGATGTTCTTGGTTTACAGCGGAAAAGACCTCAGGTTGGAGGCCTTTGCTGATTTCGGCTTCCAGAATGATAAGGACGATTCCAAATCCATGTCGGGTTACGTCTTTACCCTCAATGGAGGGGCGGTGTGCTGGAAGAGTTCCAAGCAGGACACCGTTGATGACTCGACTATGTAAGCGGAGTATATTGCTGCTTGCGATACCGCAAAAGAAGCGGTCTGGATGAAGAAGTTCCTAACAGAACTTCAGGTGGTTCCTACCATAGTTGATCCAATTGTTAGTTATGTATATGCCTTAGAGGCCATTGTTGTACATATGATGTATATTATAATGGATGCTTGGATATATATAGAGATGACTTTCTTGCTCGTCATGATAGTATGCTATTTGGTTTCACTTTATCTTAACATGTTGACTTGTATTGGTTTACTGTTTTTCTCTCACATGTTGATAAAGCCCTTAGGATCTGTACTCGACTACTGGGACTATGATGAGATCATACTAGTGGGGCCATGGTAGTCGATGAGTACATCCTATAACTGTTCCTAGTCGAGGGTATATCGAGACAGGGCATCGATACACCAGAGTAGACTAGCGTATACGCATCTTGACCCATATGATCCCATATCCATCGGTGTTTGACATCAGAGATGGTGTACGGGTGCTCAGTAGAGACTGGGTACATTGGACGGACTCGCTGAGAACTCCCAGATGGTGATATACCACACGTCAGATGGCAGTTCTCCGGTGACACTGGTACAGGGTAGTCTGTAGACCCGAGATCGTCATAGTGTCTTATGTGATTCCCACTGTGCTTTGATTTCCACCTTACCACGTCCAAGAGGGCATGCAAAACGGTGGCTTTTGGGTACAGTCCCGAATCACATGGAGGCAATGAGCGATAGGAGGGGATTCGTCTCTCCCGGTATAGGGAGTTGATGTTGTGCTGTGTTCGATTGGCTATAACTGGAAGTCCCTGGCCAGGGCTGATATAGAGATTTACTGGTAAGTGTTACTAGTAGTTTCTCGACCCGTTATGATCCACACATCGACACGACTTATCGGTTATTGCGGTCTGACGTTTACCACCCCTAGACTTGATATACGACATATCAGACGAACAGACCAGAATGTACGGGAGTGTTACTGATTGGATTCACAGGAGAACGCACAGGCTAGCTTGTTGATCTTCTGATCGCTCAATACCTGGGTGGCTGTTACGTTTAGCTGACCGCTTGCAGCTTGTGGGTGTTTGATATGATCATCACCTGCTACCGGCGTATTGACGATTCTTTAGAGTCCTACACAGAGGTTTCTTGGCTCAGGCGAAACGGAGTAGAGGCACATATGTGATATGTGCAGGACCGAGGATAATGCGATATGAGATACCGTACTATATTCTCGCGATATTTAGATATGAACCGGGACATCGGATCAAGTGTTGATTCGATGAATCGGTACATGATTTATTAGTCGGTTATATTCGATATAGCCGGATCGTCGGATCAAGTGTTGATTCGATGATTTAATGTATAATAATATATATGATATATTATTACATTATCTAATATTGGCTTGCTTTATTATTTCATTTTCTCTCTGGATGATACATTGATATATATGCGATATATGTTAATTGTATTATTTTCTTTTGTTGCAAATATATAATATATATGTGATATATATTATTGTGACATGATATGATTTATTATTAAACATGTTTAAGGATGATTAAATGAGGTTAGGATTTGATTAGGGTTAGTTGCTTCTTGCACTTTCTAGAAGCTTTTTCTTTTGTCATGGTTAAGATATTTGTTGATGACTCATTGCTAACCCAACCAAACCCTAACTCTAGTTTATTCTCTACAAACTATTAGCCACTCATCCTTGACCATGGTTGATACATCAATCATATACTTTTATTTCTATTCATCGCAAAAGGAATTATCATTTCTATTATCATCTTCTTCTCTCTTGATTTTGAGCTTACTTGAAATTCATTTTGTGATGAAAAATTATGAGAAAATGAATTAAAAAGAAAGCATAAATACTACTCTCTCATCCTCATCTCATCTAGCCTATGAGATTAGTGTGTTCATCTCTTTAGAGTGAGAAAGCTTGAGTTATTGATACTTCGACGTAGATCATCGGAGATTTGGAACACTTCAAGCTAGCATGGATCGTTCGAGTCGTGGAGCCTCTCTTGAGTCCGGAAGATCGTGGATCGTGGCGAAGGGACTTCTACTCGGAGCTTATGAAGCAAAGGAGCGGACTACAAAGGTTGTAATCCCTCACACTTAGCTTAAAAGATGTAATCTTGTATGCTTAACCCTAATTATCTAACTAAGATCCTGTCTTTGGGTTGTTCGGCACATGTAAAATTTTATTCGTGCATGTTTGATGCGTTATGAACCTTCACAAGTGTGCCTAGGAACCCTACAGTGGTATCAGAGCCTAGCTAGAGCATTAGGCGATGTGTTTACGAAGTTAAAACTCCGATCGAACCCGAACCGACGAAAATAACCCCCTCTCTGGAAAATTTTCAAAATCTGGGATTTTTCTGAATTAAAAATACCTAAAAAAATCAGCAGGGAATTCTAAGAATTACCATGAAACACGGGCCCACAACTCCACTAAACCGCGGCGGAACCGCGGCGAAAACATGGTTTCCGCGGCGGAATTTTGGAATTGTGACACGTGGTTTTCATGGTAATATCCGTAGGTGCTTGTTGATGCTTCTGGGTATTTTTAAGAGTGATTCAAGTGTTGTTTAATCTGGGGTTTATTTTGTAATCGAAGATTCGATCGGAAAATTTAAATTCGTTTTTTATTTCCGGATATTTAGAAACTGTTAAACTATTTGAACGGATATCATTAACTCACTTTTTCCCGGCACGGCAAACTTTCAAGTGTTGAATTTTTATCGGGTTTAAATCTTTCGGAAAAATTGTACAAGTTAAGCGGTGGACCCTCTAGAAGACAACAAACCTTAACTCAATTATGTGACCGTCTTGAACTGCCTTTTGAACCTTCGGGTTTGGGGCAGTACGGCGTGCCACATGTGAGGCGTTGGCTTGACCCTTCTACGGTTGGATCACTGGTACTGTGACATATTCTGGAATTATTTGAACTTCGCTCAAGTGTTGAGCACTTTAGGAAATTTTGGGTATTTGATTATCTGTTCGAAAAGTTTAATACTGTCTATTTATCTGGAATGTGATACAATATGTGGAATTCATAGAGTTAGGCATGAAATGCGAAGTATGTGATATTTCGGATTTACGATGTCTAAAGTGATTGTGGATTCCAAATGTTGTAGTTTTACACTTTCTTTTCTGTGACCGTAAGTGTAATATGTGATATCGCCGGTTTCGTTGCTATATGTCAACGACAATTGGGAAGCGCATATTTACTTACGTTGATGATATGTGATATTATGTGTTGCTGTGATATGTTATATTGGATCGTCGCGTTCTGAATAGACGGGGGTTTTATGTGAGATGAGGGTTTTTATTTTCATTCATGTAAAATTCATTTGTAATGTAATATTCTTTTATTTGGGGCACTTCCAGGTTGAGGATGATGCCACCCTCGTATATTATTTACTTTTCCGCATTACGTAGACCCAAGGTGGGGAGCACAAGTAACCGGGTTCTAGGGTCCAGTGGGAGGCCATCTCGAGGAGTCGAGACCGGGTCTCCTAACCCTAGAATTGGCAGTGTTACTTGCCGCTCTCGTAGGGGTCTTGGAATGTGGGTTTGGCTATTCGTCGCGACCGTGGAATCCGTGTTTTATACAGGCTCGTATTGAAAACACGGACGTCCTAGTATATCCAATATTTCATATATGTTCTTCTGCTGCAATGTTCTGTGATGAGATCATATTACTGCCTGAGACGAATGCTTATACTATATATATATGCTGATATATAAATATTACTGCTTTCGTTTCTTCTGTGATTCTTAGGAAGCATAAGCTGATGGGATTTTATTAGTGAGATTAATAAAAAGAAAAGAAACCTAAAGATGTTGTAGAATCAAAACTTTATAAAAAGGGTAGCTACAGTTTTTCTTTGCACAGCGGTATATATGATATGCCCTGCACCTTATTCGATGAGGAAAGAGCCGAGATCCCTTCACCGGGAGTGACCTCTTTAGCGAAACTAGCAGATGCTACAAAACTCGGTTTGTCTTTTGATTGCTTTTAGAGTTTTGCTTTGCACAGCGGTATATATGATATATCCTGCACCTTATTCGATGAGGAAAGGGCCGACGATCCCTTCACCGGGAGTGACCCCTTTAGTGAAACTAAGAAAAGCCTCAAAAACACTCCTTTTTCAAAAAAAAAAAAACTACTCGATTCTACGACGATATCAAGTTCATTACGCTCAGGGTTTTCTGAAAAACCTTCGTAGCCTTCCCTCATTTTCAGATAAGGACTATTTAGTATTCGTGCTGCGTTTGTTGGCCTTTGTCAAGGCGTAGTGTGCGGTAGCTAACTGGTACTTATCTGTTTAAACATATGATGTGATTGGATTAGGGTATTCGTACGACCTTGTTGGCCTTTGTCAAAGGTCGTATGGGTGGGTTTAATTCAATCAAGAAATGACGGGTTGAACTTGACTAGCTTCCTATGGTTTGTTGGCCTTTGTCAAGGTTATAGGGGGTTAGTGGCAAAATATTATCGGGAATTTCAAGTGTTGGAATTTGCAATAAGATTGCATACCTTCTATGAGATAGTTGGATCCCGATACCCACTGCGAGTAAGAGTTACTCCTGGGAGAGTTTTACACAGGACAATTAGTCATTCAAGTAGGTGTCTAGAAAAGTGTTAACGGTTACGCCTCTGGGAAAATGAGGTTTGCTTTAATTAGGTCCGTGCGAAAGCACGGGGAACCTCCCTCAAAGTACCGACACTGATCTGGCTGAAACATTGACGAAATTGTAGGGTGTAATTAATCCCGGCTAATCTTACCTTTTACGGTTTGAAGGTAGATTTGATAAAAACAGTGGGAGACATCCTGATTAGATAAGATAATAACCAATCTAATCTTGCAAGAGCATACGCTAAAGTGTTTTCTTCTCTCTCTCTCCAGGTAGCGACCATGTCAGGACATAATCAAGATAATAATATAGATGTATTGACTGAACCCGATTATTGTACTGAGCAAGGGAACGTTGGGCCCGTTCTTTCTTATAAGAGTTATAAGACAGAACAGGAAACAGGAGAATATCTGGATTCTCACGCCGCCCAAAAGAACATGCATGTTGATGCATCTTCTTCGGGTGTGTTAGTTATTGAGAACTGTTTCTCAGTTCACCCTACGTCCTGGGTATTAGATACCGGATCAGGATCCCATATATGTAAAATGTTACATGGGCTACGTAATGGTAGAGAACTGGGAAAAGGCGATCATTCCGTTCAAGTAGGGAACGGTGCAAGTATTGTAGCCAAAGCAGTTGGCGAATATCATCTTGTATTGCCGAGTCGTAATACACTGATTCTAAATGAGTGCTATTATATACCGAACATGATGTGCAACATTATATCTGTTTCTTTATTAAGTAAAGAAGGATATAATTTTGTAGTAAAGGATAATGTTATGAACATATTCCTAGATAAAAAGTTGATTGCATCAGGCTCGTTACATAATGGCATATTCATTCTAAATCAGAATACAGTCCTCAATATACAAAACACACATAAGAGGAAAAGTTCAGATATGAACGAATCCTACTTGTGGCATTGTAGACTTGGTCATATCAATGCGACACGACTGGCTAAGTTACATAAGGATGGTTATTTGAATCCGTTCGAATTATCATCTTATGATACTTGCCATTCATGTCTCAAAGGAAAAATGACCAAAGCTCCGTTTAGTGGACACGGAGAAAGAGTTACTGAACTCTTAGGACTAATACATAGTGATGTATGTGGTCCTATGTCTACGCATGCCAGGAACGGTTCTTCCTACTTCATTACATTCACTGACGATCTCTCAAGATTCGGATATGTGTTCCTGATGAAACACAAGTTTGAAGCTTTTGAGAAATTCAGAGAATATAAGCACGAAGTAGAGAATCAAACGGGCAAAAGTATTAAGATTCTTCGATCTGATCGAGGAGGTGAATACTTAAGCAGTGAGTTCCTAGATTATCTAAAAGAGAATGGGATTCTCTCTCAGCTTACTCCTCCTTATACACCACAGCATAACGGTGTATCTGAGCGGAGGAATCGCACCCTATTAGATATGGTGCGCTCGATGATGAGTACAGCTGAGTTACCTATTTCCTTCTGGGGGTATGCACTGGAGACAGCAGCATACCTATTGAATCAAGTTCCAACTAAATCTATACCTACCACACCATATGAGATATGGAGTGGGAAGAGACCATGTCTTAAACGAGTTAAGATATGGGGTTGTCTGGCCTATGTCAAAAGGCAAAATCCAGACAAACTCGAGGCACGGTCAGTTCTGTGTAAGTTTGTGGGATATCCCAAACATTCACATGGATATCTTTTCTACCATCGCGAGGAACAAAAGGTGTTTGTTTCTCGACATGCCACCTTTTTAGAAAAGGAATTTCTTGCAAAAGAAATTAGTGGTGAAGAGGTAGAACTGGAAGAAATTCCAGCTACACAAACTCAAACTGTAACTGAAGATTTAGTAGAACCAGAGGATTCAGTAGTACCCGATGAACCCCAGCCTCTCCGCCGATCTAGCAGGGTTTCTCATCCACCTGAGAGATACTACGGTTTTCTCATTGATGGTGGAAGCGAGGATTGCATCATGGATGATGATGAACCGACTAGTTTCGAGCAGGCCATCACGAGTGGTGACTCTGTGAAATGGCTGGATGCAATGCGATCTGAGATGGAATCCATGTACACCAACAAAGTATGGACTTTGGAAAATGCTCCTGAAGGGGTAAAACCCATAGGGAGCAAGTGGATCTTTAAAAAGAAATTTGGTGGAGATGGAAAAGTTGAGACTTTCAAAGCTAGACTTGTAGCAAAGGGTTTTCGTCAACGACCAGGTGTGGATTATGACGAAACCTTTTCTCCAGTGGCTATACTTAAGTCCACCCGGATCTTACTTGCCATTGCTGCATACCATGACTACGAAATCTGGCAAATGGATGTTAAGATCGCCTTTCTAAACGGTGATTTAGAAGAGAGCGTGTACATGACTCAGCCAGAGGGCTTCGTAGATAGTGGGAGCAGCGGAAAGGTATGCAAGCTGCTTAAATCCATTTATGGGTTAAAGCAAGCATCGTGGAGTTGGAACATCTGTTTTGATGTTGTAGTCAAAGAGTTTGACTTCATCAAAAATATAGATGAACCTTGTATCTATAAGAAGGTAGCAGAGAGTAAGGTTGTCTTCCTCGTATTGTACGTGGATGATATACTCTTGATAGGAAATGATATTCCTATGCTGCAATCAGTCAAGCTCTTCTTATCACAGAGATTCTCAATGAAAGATCTAGGTGATGCCTCCTGCATATTGGGAATAATGATCTATAGAGATAGATCTAAACGGATACTGGGATTGTCCCAATCAAGGTACATTGACACCATACTAAAAAGGTTTAGTATGGAAGAATCCAAGCGTGGGAACCAACCCACGATCTCTGGACTCACTCTCTCCAAAGAGATGTCTCCTAAGACTGATTTAGAGAGAGCTCGCATGCAAGGGATACCCTATGCTTCGGCAGTAGGCTCTATCATGTATGCGATGCTATGTACCAGACCCGATGTAGCATACTCACTAAGTGTAGTGAGTCGGTATCAAGCAGATCCTGGAGAGAGTCACTGGACAGCTGTGAAGAACATTCTCAAGTACTTACGAAGGACTAAGGAGATGTTCTTGGTGTATGGTAACGGAGAACTCCAGGTGGAGTCCTTTACCGATTCCAGCTTGCAAAGTGATAAGGACGACTCTAAGTCGCACTCGGGATTTGTCTTTACCCTCAATGGAGGGGCGGTATGTTGGAAGAGTTCCAAACAGGATACCGTTGCAGACTCGACGATGGAGGCTGAATACATCGCTGCCAACGATGCTGCCAAAGAGGCTGTCTGGATCAAGAAGTTCATTAGTGAACTTGGTGTGGTTCCATCCATTGAGCATCCAATACCTCTGTATTGCGATAACAATGGAGCTGTGGCTTTGGCCAAGGAACCCAGATCCCATCAGAAGTCCAGACATATTCTGAGGCGGTATCACCTGATCAGGGAGATAGTTGATCGCCGGGAGATCGAAGTCAGGAGAGTAGATACGAAGGATAACACTGTGGATCCATTCACGAAGGCTATTCCCCAGATACAGTTTGAGAGATTATTCGGGATGCTAGGTATGAGATACTACAGCAGCTGGCCTTAGTGCAAGTGGGAGATTGTTAGTTATGTATTTGCACTAGAGGCCATTGTTGTACATATGATGTATATTATAATGGATGCTTGGATATATATAGAGATGACTTTCTTGCTCGTCATGACAGTATGCTATTTGGTTTCACTTTATCTTAACATGTTGACTTGTATTGGTTTACTGTTTTTCTCTCACATGTTGATAAAGCCCTTCGGATCTGTACTCGACTACTGGGACTATGATGAGATCATACTAGTGGGGCCATGGTAGTCGATGAGTACATCCTATAACCGTTCCTAGTCGAGGGTATATCGAGATAGGGCATCGATACACCAGAGTAGACTAGCGTATACGCATCTTGACCCATATGATGGGCGATGGATGATCCCATATCCATCGGTGTTTGACATCAGAGATGGTGTACGGGTGCTCAGTGGAGATTGGGTACACTGGACGGACTCGCCGAGAACTCCCAGATGGTGATAGACCACACGTCAGAAGGAAGTTCTCCGGTGACACTGGTACAGGGTAGTCTGTAGACCTGAGATCGTCATAGTGTCTTGTGTGATTCCCACTGTGCTTTGATTTCCACCTTACCACGTCCAAGAGGGCGTGCAAAACGGTGGCTTTTGGGTACAGTCCCGAATCACATGGAGGCAATGAGCGATAGGAGGGGATTCGTCTCTCCCGGTATAGGGAGTTTATGTTGTGCTGTGTTCGATTGGCTATAACTGGAAGTCCCTGGCCAGGGCTGATATAGAGACTTACTGGTAAGTGTTACTAGTAGTTTCTCGACCCCTTATGAGTCACACATCGACACGACTTATCGGTTATTGGGGTCTGACGTTTACCACCCCTAGACTTGATATGCGACATATCAGACGAACAGACCGGAATGTACGGGAGTGTAACTGATTGGATTCACAGGAGAACGCACAGGCTAGCTTGTTGATCTTCTGATCGCTCAATACCTGGGTGGCTGTTACGTTTAGCTGACCGCTTGCTGCTTGTGGGTGTTTGATATGATCATCACCTGCTACCGGCGTATTGACGATTCTTTAGAGTCCTACACAGAGGTTTCTTGGCTCAGGCGAAATGGAGTAGAGCCACATATGTGATATGTGCAGGACCGAGGATAATGCGATATGAGATACCGTATTATATTCTCGCGATATTTAGATATGAACCGGGACATCGGATCAAGTGTTGATTCGATGAATCGGTACATGATTTATTAGTCGGTTATATTCGATATAGCCGGATCGTCGGATCAAGTGTTGATTCGATGATTTAATGTATAATAATATATATGATATATTATTACATTATCTAATATTGGCTTGCTTTATTATTTCATTTTCTCACTGGATGATACATTGATATATATGCGATATATGTTAATTGTATTATTTTCTTTTGTTGCAAATATATAATATATATGTGATATATATTATTGTGACATGATATGATTTATTATTAAACATGTTTAAGGATGATTAAATGAGGTTAGGGTTTGATTAGGGTTAGTTGCTTCTTGCACTTTCTAGAAGCTTTTTCTTTTGTCATGGTTAAGATATTTGTTGATGACTCATTGCTAACCCAACCAAACCCTAATTTTAGTTTATTCTCTACAAACTATTAGCCACTCATCCTTGACCATGGTTGATACATCAATCATATACTTTTATTTCTATTCATCACAAAAGGAATTATCATTTCTTTTATCATCTTCTTCTCTCTTGATTTTGAGCTCACTTGAAATTCATTTTGTGATGAAAAATTATGAGAAAATGATTTAAAAAGAAAGCATAAATACTACTCTCTCATCCTCATCTCATCTAGCCCATGAGATTAGTGTGTTCATCTCTTTAGAGTGAGAAAGCTTGAGTTATTGATACTTCGACGTAGATCATCGGAGATTTGGAACACTTCAAGCTAGCATGGATCGTTCGAGTCGTGGAGCCTTTCTTGAGTCCGGGAGATCGTGGATCGCGGCGAAGGGACTTCTACTCGGAGCTTATGAAGCGAAGGAGCGGACTACAAAGGTTGTAATCCCTCACACTTAGCTTAAAAGATGTAATCTTGTATGCTTAACCCTAATTATCTAGCTAAGATCCTGTCTTTGGGTTGTTCGGCACATGTAAAATTTTATTCGTGCATGTTTGATGCGTTATGAACCTTCACAAGTGTGCCTAGGAACCCTACACCAATACCTCTGTATTGCGACAACAACGGAGCTATAGCTTTAGCGAAGGAACCAGGGTCCCATCAGAAGTCCAGATACATCTTAAGGCGGTATCACCTGATCAGGGAGATCATTGATCGTCGGGAGATTGATGTTTAGAGAGTTGCTACTGAAGAGAACATTGCTGATCCATTCACGAAGGCCCTACCTCAGATTCAGTTCGAGAGGCCACTCGAGATCAACGGTCTTCGATATACCAGTATATGGCCCTAGTGCAAGTGGGAGATTGTTAGTGTATATGCCCTAGGGGCCATTATTGTATCATACTAGTTTGTATAT
Source organism: Agapanthus africanus (assembly GCA_030015575.1). Lineage (NCBI taxonomy): Eukaryota > Viridiplantae > Streptophyta > Magnoliopsida > Asparagales > Amaryllidaceae > Agapanthus > Agapanthus africanus. The sequence continues at coordinate 394,516,991 of CM057340.1, forward strand.
TACTTAATGGAAGCTTGGGATATTCACATGTATATAACAGTCTTGCTAAACATGGTAGTATGCTACATGGTTTTTCTATCTTAATATATGAGTATACGTATTGATAGAGCTTTTAGGATCTTGCTTGACTACCAGCGTTGTGATGGCAGTCACACTAGTGGGGGCTGGGTAGTCTACAAGCACATCCTTATTCAGGTCCCTAGTCGTAGGATTATCGAGACAGGGCATCGATACTCCGGAGTAGACTAGTGTGTACGCTTCTCATCCCAGTTGGGGAGATGGTCTTTCCCACAGCCGTCAGTACGTCGTACTGGAGATAGTATGCAGGTGCTCGTTGGGTTACGGGTACACCGGACAGGACTCACAGGGAACTGTTGGTTGGTTTTATACCAGTCGTCAGTGAACAGTTCCCAGGTGACATGAGTACAGCATAGTCCGCAGACTTGACACTGCTACTTCGCCTCGAGTGTGTCCCACTGTTCTTAGATTGCTACCCTACCACGGCTCAAAGGAATCGTGCAAACAGGTAGCAGTTGGGTGCAGTCCCGAGCACTTGGAGGCAGTGGCGGTTAGACAGGATTCGTCTCTCCCGGTATTGGGGGTTGATATCGCGCTGTGTCAGAGAGCCATTACGCAAAGTCCTTGGCCAGGGCAAGCGAGATTTACTGGTAGGTTCCAGTAGTTTCTCAGGGTGTAATGGGCTTCGCTCCGACACGACTTATACCGCTATTAGGGGACTGACGCTTGCCGCCCCCTAGGCCCGATATGCGATAGTCTTAGACGAACAGACCGGACTGTACGGAGATTGTCACATCAGACTCATTAGGAGTTCGGATGGGTTTCCTCATCGGCCTTCTTATCGACATCTACCTGGGGACCGTTACGTACAGCTAGTGCCGCTTGCGGCCTGTGGTTAAACCCACTGCCAGCGTAGTAGTCGAGTCTCTAGAGTCCCACACAGTGAGTTTCCCTACTCCAGGCGAAACGATATAGAGGTCGTATGGTTTTACGACAAGGGTTCAGACGCATACGTGTATTTACGTACGTACGACATCCGGGCAGTTTTTACTAGCCGGCTTTGGTTTAAGCCAGTTTCTAGTATCCGGTTATTGGATTTATACAGTCTAAAGTTTTTTCGTGTTTTCACGGATAGGAGGGGCGTTCTCGTAATTGCGCGAGAAGCTTCTAGAAGATGGTGACTTAGGAGGTTAAGGTGGCATATACATTGAATGAGATTAGTGAGTCATATGAGTGATTCATCCATATCATTAATGCATCATAAATGCTTAATGACTCATGGAGATGAATCACCATTAGATATTTATGTAGCATGATTATTCATCATTTTCTTTTCTTTTATTGATAAATCTTAATGCTTCATATATATTATGATAACTCATTTTCTCATCTTAATTATCATTCTCACCTTCTCTCTCCTCAAACTTCCTCTCTTCAAACCCTAATCCTCCCCTCTTATGTGTTGAGTACAAGGATTAGTTAGACTACTTAATCCATAACCCTCACTCTATATCATATAGGTACTTTGATTAGCTACTAAAGAAACCAAGTTGCCTCAAGTTTAGAGGCAAAGCTTGGAGTAAAGCTCTCGGGTGGATCGTCTACTACTTAGAGAAAGCCGAAGAGGATGCGGAGATCGTAAAGACGAAGGACACGGTTCTACAGGTATAATCACTTTTCATAGTAGTTTAGAACTCCTATGTTTGTTGTTAGTTATAGTTTAGCAAACAATTCTTCGGTTAGTCGATGTTTACGCCTAAAACAAGATCGTTTTTCATTTTTCCGCCTCCCCGCAAGTCGTGGGGTATTGTACATCGACTTACACCTAGTCGTAGGAGTATCGAGACTGGGCATCGATACTCCAGAGTAGACTAGTGTATACATATCTAGACCCTGACGAGGGGCGATGGATTGGTCCCGCAACCATTGGTGATGTGCACCTAAGATTGTATACAGATGCTCACTGGGTGTGAGTACACCGGACAGGACTCGCCGAGAACTGACTAGATGGTATTAAACCTAGCGTCAGATAGCAGTTCTCAGGTGACATGTGTGCAGATAGTCTGTCGACTTAAGGTCATCATTTGTCTCGTGTGAGTTCCTACTGTGCTTTGATTACTATCCTACCACGGCTCAAAGGAGTCGTACAAACAGGTTTTCGTTGGGTACAGTCCCGAGCCACATAGAGGCAGTGAGAGACTGTTAGGGATTCGTCTCTCCCGGTATAGGGAGTCGATATCCCACTGTGATCGGTTGGTCATTACCATAAGTCCCTGGCCAGGGCTGATTGAGAATTACTGGTGGACTGACCAGTAGATTCTCGGATGGTCTTGAGCCATACCGGCACGACTTGTATGGTTGTTAGGGGTCTGAAGTTCACTTCCTCCCTAGACCATACATACGATACTCTCAGACGAACAGATCGGATTGCGCGGATATTGTCACGGACAGGCTCAGTAGGGGTTACGGACGAGTTCGCTCGTCGGCCTCCTTTTCGACACGTACCTGGGTTGCCGTTACGTACAGCTAGTGCCACTGACGGACTTGTGGTTAAACGCACTGCCAGCGTACTGTCGAGTCTTTAGAGTTCCACACAGCGGGTTTCCCTGGATCAGGCGAGACGATGTAGACGCCGTATGGTCTTACGGCAGGGTTTCGATCGCATTCGTGTACTGGCTACTCGAATGACGATCGGACAGATTATACTGGTAGGCTTTAGTTTAAGCCGGATACTAGTATTGTAGTATTGGATTATACTAATCTCGGTGTATCCGTATTTTTCGAAATACGGATACGGGTATGAAAATACGGAAAAAAGGCATTCTTGTAAATTCACAAGATTGACCTTCTAGAAGGAGACACCTCATTATTGTTTTATTCTTTTTCATTAAAGAATTAATGAGGTGGAAATTAGGAGGCATGGGTTGAAGAATGGCTAAGTATTTGTTTATTTCATTTGGAGCCACTATTCAAGCATGGTTGTAGATTATATGATTTAATAATGCCATGGTTGAATTATTGGCTCAAGAATTAACCATTCTCTCTTCTCATTTTCTATTATCATTATCACAAAAGCATTCTCTCTCCTAAGTTTTCTTCTCTCCTTTTTCCTCAAGCTCATACACATGCATGTGTTGCAAAACAATGAGTTTTGAGACCAAATAATCCAATACACTCACTCTACATCAACTTAGTCTTCTCTCTTAGCAAGTTAGATCACTAAGTTATCTCATGGAGGTTGGAGCTTGTCTATAGCCCTAGGGTGGATCCATCTTCGACATAAAGGAGGCCGGCAACCGAGATCGTTCAAAACCCAAAGCAAGGAGATCAAGAAGAAGGAGCTTGAACCAAGGAGCAAGGAGCAACTTGAAGACCCGAAGGACTAGGAACGAGGGTATAACTCCTTTACTTAGTAGTTAGCTCTCTCTCTCAGTCTAGTATTATGTTAGCTAAGGTTTAAACAATTTCTTAAAGTGGAACAAGTTCATGATGCAAAGCTAAAACATGTTTCTTTTGAGGTGAGAAAATCGTTTTTAAAGTATTCCGCCTCCCCGCGAGCCGTGGGGTGTGCATCATGGACTTACACTGGTATCAGAGCCATATTAAACCTTAACTAACTTGTTAGCAAAGTGTTAGAAATTCGATCGACGGAAAAATCCCGAAATCACAACCGAAAATGCATGTTTCTGTCGATTTTGAAATGTGGTCTAAATTTTTTTTCAGAAGGCTTAAAAAATTGTGTAGGCTTTTTTAAGAACACAGAAAAAATTTAGACTCATGAATCGGTCAGACCGCCGCGGATCTGCGGCAGAACCATGCGTTCTGCCGCCGATCCGCGGCCAAGTCGACTCCGATTCAGTCCAAACTTTTTCTGTTATTCTTATTTTCTGGAATTGTGATTTTTGGGATATTTTGTTTCTGTCCAGATATTTTGTGTACTCTGTTAAACTGGGGGTAGATTTAAATTTGCTTAATCGATCGAAATTCTAATTGCTTTAGCTAATCGGTTCTTCTGTAATGTTATATGTGTTTTGAAACGTCTGTTAATCGCTATACGATGATTAGTGGGGGTTGCACATATCTGTGATGATTGGTTTGTGTATATGAATCTTATTGGATCGTCGTGATGAATAGCCGGGGGGTGTGAGACGAGTGTTTTCTTTTCTTTCATTCAATGTAATTTGTAAAATTGATGTAATATTATTTTTGCGGGGCACATCTTGGTTGAGGTTGTAGCCACCGTTGTATTATTTCTTCTACTGTTTTTGCTCCTAGGATAGACCCAAGGTGGGGTGCATAAACTATCGGGTACTTTAAAGTGCTAAGTGGACTACTCACGTTGTTGAGGGAGATTGCTTTACTTCTGGTACTTTGCGGGTAGTTTGCCGCACCTGTAGGGGTCTAGGGTGGGGTTTTGGCTATTCATCACGACCGTGGAACCCGTCCTTCGTTATGGGCTTAAACGAAGTTCGAAATTTCTAGTATATCCAATATGTTCATCTGTGATCTGGAATGCTTATTATTGCGTGCGACGAATGGATATATCTATATATGATATTTATTAGGCGTTGCATATGTTTTACACCCACGCTAGTCCATCCCCCACTCTATCGTTAGTTAAGTAACCTAACGGGTGATGACGGGGCCCAGTGGCGAATGCGGTTGGCATAAGCGTACGTTGTATTTTCGTTGTTTTCTGCAATGGTAGGATTAAATGATGGGACAACATTAATTCATTAATGCAAAGAAAATAAACCTAAACTAAATCGTTGGAACAATTTCAAAACCACTCGGTTTTCTTCAAAAAGCAAATTTTAAATGCGGAGATTAAACCATTCCTTTTAAAAATCTATCTTGGTTCCTTCGATCATATCAAGTTCACTACGTTAACGGTTTCGCCAAAAACCAGCCGTAACCCTCCGTCGTTTCAAATAAACAGCACATCGTATTCATGCTATGTTTGTTAGCCTACGTCAAGGCATAGTGTATGGTAGCAATGTGTTGCTTATTTGTTGCACAGATAGTTGCATTAGTTTAGGACAGTCGTACAGCCTTGTTGGCCTACGTCAAGGGCGAGTACGGACGGATCTAAATTAATCAGGACAATGACGGGTAGAACTTGACTTGCATCTTATGATTTGTTGGCCTACGTCAAGGTCATAAGAGCTTGGGGTAAAAATCACATCGGAAGTTTCAAACATAAAGGAAACTTGCAGATTTAGAATACCTTCTGGAGTGTGGTGGCTAGAGTGGCTTCCATCTAGGGCATCATATGATGATAGTTGGATCCCGATCCCACTGATGAGTAAGATTACTCTCGAGAGATTTTTCTCACTTAACAATCAATGCTATAACCCAAGTAGGTGTCTAGAAAGGTGTTAGTGGGGCTACACCTCCATGGAAAAGAGGTTATATAATTAAGGAACTTCGCAAAAGCGTTGGAAAACCTCCCTCGAAGTACCAACACTGGCCTGGCTGAAAGGTTAAGCAAGTATTGTAACGTGTGATTAATCCTGACTAATTCTTCTTTTAGGGTTTGAAGAAGGGTTTGAGGAAACGGTGGGAGCCATCCTGTTTAGATAAACTAATAAACCAATCTAAACTTGCAAGAGAATATGCTGAGTGTTTCTTTTCTCTCTCTCTGTGGCAGCTACCATGAAAGGACTAAAACTATTACTTGAAAAAAATACACTGACCGGGCCAAACTATAAAGATTGGCTAAGGAACGTCAACATTGCACCGACTTAAGACAAAGTTGCATATGTTACCACCGTTGTTCCTCCCCCTATCCCAGGACCAGATTCCTCAGTTGCGGACAAGGAGGTTCGCAAAACCTGGGATCTAGACTGTGAGAGAGCTAAGTGTATCGTGTTGGCGTCCATGAACAATGAACTCCAGAAACAGCACGAGAGTATGGATATTATATCCATCTTTCTCCACTGCAAGGAACTGTATGGAGAGCACTCCTGTATCGCGAGGTACGAGACCTCAAGGAAACTGTTCCAGATAAGGTTAGCTCCAGGATCACCTGTAGGAGAGCACGTCCAGAAAATGATCAGCCTCATTGAGGAACTCGCAAACCTGGGATGCGTGCTAGAGAATGAGTTGTACATCGACATGATTTTGTAGTCTCTTCCCTGCACCTTCTCTCAGTTCGTGCTGAACTTCAACATGCACGAAATGGAAGCTGATCTTCCAAAGCTCCTCAACATGTTGAGGGTAGCAGAGACCTCCTTGAAAAAGGAGAAGACCCCCGTTCTGTATGTTGGCCAATCATCCTCTTCTAAATCTAAAGCGAAAGCTAAAGGGAAGAAGAAGATGAAAGCCACTAAACCGAAAGGCGGGGTCAAGAAGGTGCAGGGAACAAACAAGGCAGGAAGGGTGAAGGAGGATAAAAACGAATGCTACTATTGTCACAACCAAGGGCACTGGAAGAAGGATTGCATGGATTTCAAAGCCAAGGACACGAAGCAAGCTTCCGCTTCTTCTTCAGGTGTGTTTGTAATCGAAAATTGTCTTTCAGTAAACTCTACATCATGGGTACTTGATACCGGTTCTGGTTCTCACGTCTGTAATTCTTTGCAGGCTCTGAGAGACCGTAGAGCACTGAAGACAGATGATATGACTATCGGGATGGGCAATGGAATGCACGTAGATACTGTTGCAATGGGGGAATATCACTTGGGGTTGACTAGTGGGCACATTTTGGTGTTGTACAACTGTTTTTGTATTTCCAGTATACTGTGTAATATTATATCAGTATCTTTGTTATCTAATGAAGGATATAATTTTGCACTTGAAAGAAATGTCATGAACATTCCCCTAAATTAAGAAATAATTAGGTTTGGCACACTGGAAAATGGCATATACATACTTTATCAACCTCAAGTTTTCAATATTCAAAACACGCTTAAAAGGAAGGCTCCAGATTCAAACCAAGCCTTCCTATGGCATTGTAGACTTGGTTATATAAATGAAACAAGGTTGACTAAGTTACATAAAAATGGATATTTAGATCCGTTTGAATATTCATCATATGCAACTTGTCAATCATGTATCAAAGGAAAGATGACCAAATCTCCGTTCACCGGACTCGGAGCAAAAGCCGCAGAACTCTTGGGACTTGTACACAGTGATGTATGTGGTCCGATGTCTACACATGCACGAAGCGGTCACTCCTACTTCATCACTTTTACTGATGATTTCTCGAGGTATGGACACGTGTTTTTGATGAAGCATAAATCCGAGGCTTTTGAGAAATTTAAGGAGTATAAAAATGAAGTGGAGAAACAGACTGGTAAAAGCATCAAGACACTTCGATCTGATCGAGGTGGAGAATACTTAAGTACCAGTTTCCTTGAATGCTTAAAAGAGAATGGAATTCTTTCTCAGCTTACTCCACCGTATACACCTCAGCATAATGGTGTATCAGAAAGGAGGAATCACATGCTACTGTACATGGTGCGTTCAATTATGAGTAGTGCTGAGTTGCCACTTTCCTTCTGGGGTTTTGCGCTAGAATCAGTTGCATACATATTGAATAGAGTTCCAACTAAGTCTGTGCCTACCACTCCATATGAAATGTGGAGCGGGAAGAGACCATGTCTCAAGTATATCAAGATATGGGGGTGTCCGGCATTTGTTAAGAAACATAATCCGGACAAGCTCGAGGCACGATCGGTTTTGTGCAAGTTTGTCGGATACCCCAACCAATCAAGGGGATATCTGGTCTACCACACTAAAGAACAAAAGGTGTTTGTCGCTCTCCACATTGTCTTCTTAGAGAGCGAATTTCTTGCGAAAGAAATTAGTGGGAGTGCGGTAGAGCTGGAAGAAATTCCAGAACCACAAACTGCTGCCGAAGACTTAGTAGAACCTCAGGTTTCAATAGAGCCCGACGAACTAACGCCACTCCGCAGATCTAATAGGCTTTCTCGTCCTCCTGAAAGATACTATGGGTTTCTTGTAGATGGGGATTGAGAGGATTGCATCATCGATGATGATGAACCTACTAATTTTCAGCAGGCTATCACGAGTAAAGACTCGGTGATGTGGCTGGATGCTACAAGATCCGAAATGGAATCCATGTACACTAATAAAGTGTGGACTTTAGATGTCGCTCCTCCTGGGGTAAAACCAGTTGGATGAAAATGGATCTTCAAAAAGAAGATTGGTGCATTTGGACAAGTGGAAACCTACAAAGCTAGACTCAATGCAAAAGGTTTTCGTCAAAGACCAGGATTGGACTATGATAAAACCTTTTCCCCAGTAGCTATGCTTAAATCTATTCGGATCCTGCTTGCCATTGCTGCCTTCCATGACTATGAAATCTACCAGATGGACGTAAAAACAGCTTTTCTAAATGGACATTTAGAAGAGAGTGTTTACATGGATCAACCAGAAGGTTTCTTAGACAGTGGGAGCAGCGGAAAAGTGTGCAAGTTGCTTAAATCCATTTATGGATTGAAGCAAGCATCGCGGAGTTGGAACATCTGCTTTGATGAGACGGTCAAAGAATTTGACTTTATCAAAAATGTAGATGAACCATGCATTTATAGGAAGATTGTAGAAGGAGCAGTAGTCTTCCTCGTTTTGTACGTCGACGACATACTACTGATAGGGAATGATGTCCCTATGCTACAATCAGTAAAGCTCTTCTTGTCACAAAAATTCTCCATGAAAGACTTGGGAGATGCATCCTACATTCTGGGCATTAAGATCTATCGTGATAGATCCAAAAGGATGTTGGGACTTTCACAGTCCAGGTATATTGACACTATACTAAAGAGATTTAGTATGGAAGATTCTAAGCACGGTAATTTACCCGCTTGTCACGGGATCACCCTCTCCAAAGAGATGTCTCCAAAGACTGATGAAGAGAGGGCTCGCATGAGCATTATACCCTACACTTTGGCAGTAGGATCCATAATGTATGCGATGTTATGTACCAGACCAGATGTAGCTTACGCACTTAGTGTGGTAAGCAGGTATCAGTCTGACCCAGGTGAGAAGCATTGCATAGCGGTAAAGAACATTCTAAAGTACCTAAGAAGGACTAAGGAGGTGTTCTTGGTTTACGGTAATGGGGATCTCCAGGTCAAGGCTTTTACCGACTCCATCTTTCAAAGTGACAAAGATGACTCTAAATCCATTTCGGGTTTTGTATTTACCCTCAATAGAGGGGCGGTATGTTGGAGGAGTTCCAAACAGGATACCACCGCAGACTCAACTATGGAGGCTGAGTATATAACTGCTAACGATGCCCCAAAAGAGGCTGTCTGGATGTAGAAGTCCATCTCTGAACTTCAGGTGGTTCCGTCCATTGCCAATCCAATACCTTTGTATTGTGATAACAATGAGGCTGTATCATTAGCAAAGGAACCAAGGTCCCATCAGAAATCTAGGCATATCTTGAGGCGGTATCACCTTATCAGGGAGATCGTAGATTGCCGAGAGATCGAGGTACGGAGAGTGGACACAAAAGACAACACGTCGGATCCATTCACTAAGGTCATCCCTCAAGTCCGGTTCGAGAGGCTGTTTGAGATGTTGGGCATGCGGTACGCCAGCAACTGGATCTAGTGCAGACAGTGGGTACTCATTGCGCCAATTACAGGCCTTAATAAAAGTGGGAGATTGTTGGATATATATACCCTAGAGGCCTTCATTGTATAGGATGCTAGGGATATATATGTACATGACAATCTTGCTTGATATGGTAGTACGCTTTTTGGTTTGTCTTTATCTTAACATGTGATATATTTTACTTCGTATACATGTTGATAAAGCCCGTAGGGTGTGTGACTGACTACCAGCGTTGTGATGGAAGTCATACTTGTGGGAGCTGGATGGTCAATAGGCACATCCTTAAATGTCCCTAGTCGTAGGAGTATCGAGACTGGGCATCGATGCTCCAGAGTAGACTAGTGTATACATATCTAGACCCTGACGAGGGGCGATGGATTGGTCCCGCAACCATTGGTGATGTGCACCTAAGATTGTATACAGATGCACACTGGGTGTGAGTACACCGGATAGGACTCACCGAGAACTGACTAGATGGTATTATACATAGCGTCAGATAGCAGGTCTCAGGTGACATGTGTGCAGATAGTCTGTCGACTTAAGGTCATCATATGTCTCGTGTGAGTTCCCACTGTGCTTTGATTACTAACCTACCACAGCTCAAAGGAGTCGTGCAAACTGGTTTTAGTTGGGTATAGTCCCGAGCCACATGGAGGCAGTGAGAGACTGTTAGGGATTCGTCTCTCCCGGTATAAGGAGTCGATATCGCACTGTGATCGGTTGGTCATTACCATAAGTCCCTGGCCAGGGCTGATTGAGAATTACTGGTGGACTGACCAGTAGATTCTCGGATGGTCTTGAACCATACCGGCATGATTTGTACGGTTGTTAGGGGTCTGACGTTCACCACCTCCCTAGAACATACATGCGATACTCTCAGACGAATAGACCGAACTGCGCGGATATTGTCACGGACAGGCTCAGTAGGGGTTACGGACGAGTTCGCTCATCGGCCTCCTTTTCAACACGTACCTGGGTTGCCGTTACGTACAGCTAGTGCCACTGGCGGACTTGTGGTTAAACCCACTGCCAGCGTACTGTCGAGTCTTTAGAGTCCCACACAGAGGGTTTCCCTGGATCAGGCGAGACGATGTAGACGCCGTATGGTCTTATGGCAAGGTTTCGATCGCATTCGTGTACTGGCTACTCGAATAACGATCGGACGGATTATACTGGTAGGCTTTGTTTTAAGACGGATACTAGTATTGTAGTATTGGATTATACTGATCTCGGTGTATCCGTATTTTTCGGAATACGGATACAGGTATGAAAATACGGAAAAGGGCATTCTTGTAAATTCACAAGATTGACCTTCTAGAAGGAGACACCTCATTATTGTTTTATTCATTTTCATTAAATAATTAATGAGGTGGAAATTAGGAGGCATGGGTTGAAGAATGGCTAAGTATTTGTTTATTTCATTTGGAGCCACTATTCAAGCATGGTTGTAGATTATATGATTTAATAATGCCATGGTTGAATTATTGGCTTAAGACTTAACCATTCTCTCTTCTCATTTTCTATTATCATTATCTCAAAAGCATTCTCTCTCCTAGGTTTTCTTCTCTCCTTCTTCCTCAAACTCATACACTTGCATGTGTTGCAAAACAATGAGCTTTGAGATCAAATAATCCAATACACTCACTCTACATCAACTTAGCCTTCTCTCTTAGCAAGTTATATCACTAAGTTATCTCATGGAGGTTGGAGCTTGACCATAGCCCTCGGGTGGATCCATCTTCGACATAAAGGAGACCGGCAACCGAGATCATTCAAAAGCCAAAGCAAGGAGATCAAGAAGAAGGAGCTTGAACCAAGGAGCAACGAGCAACTTGAAGACCCGAAGGACTAGGAACGAGGGTATAACTCCTTTACTTAGTAGTTAGCTCTCTCTCTTAGTCTAGTATTATGTTAGCTAAGGTTTAAAAAAGATCCTAAAGTGGAACAAGTTCATGATGCAAAGCTAAAACATGTTTCTTTTGAGGTGAGAAAATCGTTTTTAAAGTATTCCGCCTCCCCGCGAGCCGTGGGGTGTGCATCATGGACTTACAATAAATGCAAAAAGTTGTGATGTGAAAGAAAGTGCAAGTTTCCCTCGAATTCTACTTAACACAAACCTGGGCTTTATAATAAAATCAAACAATACCAACAGACTTGTTGAGTGCACTCGAGATCACCACACCAAAACGAGCCACTTTGCCCAAGTTTGGACCGGTGAACCCCCCCCCCGACCGGCACCACCGGGTCCCCTAGCTCCAAATGTCCCCATTTTTCTTCTGGTCATTTATTAGGGTCACATCAATCCATATATATTGTTTATTTATTCTGGAGTTGAGCCTATAAATACCAGAACATATATTTAGCAAAGGGCCATATGTATATACCCATTTCAGTTTAGTTTGTGGTTTAGCTTGAGAGTTGTGTGAGCTCAACTTAGTTTCTTCTTCTTCTTCCCTCTTGAAGCTTTCTTTTGAGAGCTTCATTATGGAGGTTGAACAAGTAACCAATATCTTGTATCTCAACTCACTCAAGTGTTAATAATATTGCTTGTTGTTTTGTTTCTTTATTTCTTTTGTGTTTTCTTTTCCTTTTCATTATGTGTAACTAATCTCTTGGTTGTGGTGATGGTGAGGATGTAAGATGAACGGCTTTGCCTTCCTCCTCCTCTTGTTAATGTTTAAAATGGATATTGTGATTCTAACTTAAAAATTGTTTTATGTTATTGTGTGATATGGTATTTTGAAACCATGGTTACTTGGTAACCTATTCATATACCATATTCACTCATTCTCTCCATTTTGCAATGTTTAAGTTAAAATCAATTTAGGGTTAAGGTTGCTAAGTTTAGATATGGTATTTTTTGATCAAGTGGCTTGACAAACCTCTTGATTTCACATACCCTATACAATCACAAACACTTAGCAAACTTAACACTAAAATCATTTGCTCTCACTCATTAATTTGTATTTTTGATGTTGTGGTATGCTTGTGTCACGACCCGAAATGGCACGTGACTGGTACTTGAATCATATTGTCATGACCCAAAAGAGCACGTGACTGGCCCTTGAATCATATGAAGTCTATAGGACTCCATCTATTCCAAGTAAGCCAAAAGCCCAGAAATCTAAAACCATTTTAAGAGTAAAGAAACATATCTTGTAAATTATATTCCCTTGAGGCATTTTATCTAACACTAACTACGCATAAACAAAGAGCACAACCCACATAAGCAATATAATATACAACGCCGAAGGGCGAGGATCAAACTCAAAAGAAACTCACAATAACATGAAAACCTTAACACTACTAAGCGCGACTCTAAGGTCGAAATAATACATCACTAGTGTCTGAGTCTGAAACAATATACAAGTTTTGGTTGATGGAAATTCTAGATACAAGGAATAATACATATACAAGGGTGGTTCGGATGCAAAGAACCCACCTACCAAGCAAATCACCCGCAACGGAAGCAATGTGCCGGAAATGCCGCTATGGAACCTGTACGGCAAAACCTGCAAGAACTGTGGCACAACGGGGTGAGTTTCCAACTCGTGAATAGAAAATATCTACAAGCAGAAATTGGAAGCATGACATAAACCTAAGTCAAAATGATCAGATATAATATAAACCTCAAATGAATAAGTTTGAAGCATAGTAAAGTGGCAGTGTAATATCTGAACATAAGTGTAGTGCCAAGTACTCGTGCCAGTGCCTCACGTAATAATATATCATAAATATGATGTATGTATGCGGTAAAATGAAAACAGGAGATATCGTGAATGAAATCATCAGAAAATCAACGTCGAGCATTGACACAAACTATATATCTCAATATCAAGTGAAACCCATATATCATGTATCCGACATGTATGCAGCATTCATGAAGGTACTCTATCAGGTACTACTAATATGTGATGCAATGCATATACAATAAATGTGGGGTAGGGGAGATATAATATACCATCGACCATAAAGGACCCGAGCACATAGGCTCCTCTCAATCGAGCTCATAGGCTCCGAGCACATAGGCTCCTCTCACATCGAGCTCATAGGCTCCGAGCACATAGGCTCCTCTCACATCGAGCTCATAGGCTCCAAGCACATAGGCTCTTCTCACATCATGCATATGTAAATTTGCATAGATCATCATGATGATATATTAAGTATGCGTATATATATCAGCGTCCCATACCACCAATATATATATACTCTATGGGTATACATATATATTCAGCGTCCCATACCACTGATATATATACGCAGGAGTAAAACAATCCAGAGTCATCATATGCAACCATATCACAGTGCGAAATCCATGAATTATAATACATGCAACAAGAACACTAATATAAGCATGCAACTATGTAAAGGCATATGCACAAGGAATGTGAATCAATAACATATGAGCATGCAATGCAACGCGAGCCGTAGAATAAATGGTAAATGAATAATAATGCAGCTTGCCATTTGAAATAAGACAAATCGGTGTTTTTGTAATGGGTAAGACTGGGGTCTAGTCTAACATCTATTATGAAAAACCACAAATCTAACTATCAAGTCAACTGGGAGGGGTATGGAATCCACCTAAATCTAAGTCGATATAAATATATATACATATAATAGTCGGTGATCCCACCTCAATAGTATCGCGTACAATACAGTATATCATGTGACAATCCTCAAGTCATGAGTGCGGATCTTTCATCAATATAAAGCTCGTACGGTAAATCGTCGTACGGCATCCCAATAGCTGGGTACGGGTCAATATCACATTATCTCATCAAGTACCTGGTATTCTTATCATCATAACCCATAATCTGGAATACTGAATCTAAGTCTAGTACAAATCGATACCATCCATATAATTATGAGTGCGGGGGTAAAACACATGCCCAAAGGCCCGCTAAGAATCACATATCGTATCCCAAATACGAATCATATCAAATCACCGATCTCACGGCACCAAGCCCAATATCATCGACTCATCTCCAAAGTCATCCAATATCATCATCAACACAGTGTAAGTATAGTGAATATGCAAGGGTGTGCGTGTGGGTGTAAACCTATTCTAGGGTTCGTGGCTATGAACTACACTAGTTTACTTCTAAGCCTAAACTATCCATAAAACACCTAACACAATATCCATGACACACTATAACTATCAGATATAATACATCAACTACGGACTGCGGGGGTGCTATACGTCATCCCCTGTAGATATAATCTACTCACCTTGCGTCTTCATTGTCGACGTCACCACGCGTTTGCTTGTCGTCCCGAAGTCTTCATGGGGTACCTACACGTTAGCGTATCGCAAATGCGTATCAAAACCAATTCTGAACTAAAACGGCATACGAATCTCAAACCGATACACTAAGATCTATAGGTTAGAACCTATGGACAACGCCTTCCAAACCCATCAACAACCCTCGATATCGTCGTATAAACGCCAAATAGTCGAGGTAAAACACAATACACAAATTCAGAATTAAAAATACGGAATACGGAAACACGAATCCAAAACAACAACTTAGGAAATATGTTCCAGATTTTATCCTAGGTCAAATTGGACAAATCTATATATACCAGGGGTCTAATCTATGCATGTAGGGGCTACAGAACCAAAACGAGAAGATTTGGTGCAGGTACGGCCGCAAATTGCGGCCAATCGTAATAAATCTGCGGTCGTCTTGATGAGTTAGGGGTTGGGGTCTTGGTGGTAGCTTCCAGGGTGCCTGCACATGTCACTGTCCAATCAATTTTAATTTAGGATGTCTCGGGTGATAGCATATTCAATATACCCTTCACAGATACCACAATTTCTCCGATATCGGTTTTTAAATCCGTATTTCGGGTTTCAACTCTCAGGTTAGGGTCTTAATTCATGCACTAGGGTGTTGGTGTAGCCTCTACTGAACTCAATTTCACATCACAACTCATAATTTCCTCAAACCCTAACTAGGTTTTCCTTAACTCCACAATATCAAAAAAAATCGGTTCAATCTAAACATGGGGGTATAAGTAATGCTAAAACTAAGTTAATGATCCAGAAAATACCTCATTTGGCAACTCAAGAATTTTCTTGAGTTGCCCCTAGTGGCCAAAATCCTTGCGTCCTTGGTGCAATGTGTAGATCTTGAGCTTATGCACATATTTAATGAAATGAGAGTAGGGTTTTGGAGTTGTTTTCATGGTGATTTGAGGAGTTGAAGAGGAGAGGGAGAATGAGGTGCAAGAGCAGCAGTAGCAAGCAAAGAAGAGGGAGAGAGAAATGGTGAAGACAATGGAGGGATGGCTAAGTCTTAGTCAAAGAAGCCCATACCTCTCTCTCTCTCTCTCACCAACTACTAAATTCTTTAATATAAACCCTTTTTCCCTTTCTTTTCTTTCCTCTAAATTCCTTCTCACTCAAATAGTAAACCCAAATGAGAAACCATGGTAGAAAATGCACAAGTGTAAGAAGAATGATATGTGCATGTTTTGCACAAAAATGCTAAAAAACCGATTAGCGATTTTTTTATCGCGATTAGCACTAAATTAGCATATAACAAAACAATTAAACTTAGAAATGGCATAATTCTCTAATTTACCCTATTTTAGAATTTTCCATAATTTTTCCAAATTTTACTCCATTTATTTGTATTTAATTATACCGAAT
The DNA here is from genome assembly GCA_030015575.1 of Agapanthus africanus. Lineage (NCBI taxonomy): Eukaryota > Viridiplantae > Streptophyta > Magnoliopsida > Asparagales > Amaryllidaceae > Agapanthus > Agapanthus africanus. The sequence goes on from CM057340.1 coordinate 394,533,252, forward strand.
TATTAAAATATTCAATAAAATAATATTAAATTATTAATTTCCCAAAAATAATATTTTTATTATTTCGAAATGTTACAATCTACCCCCCTTAAATAAATTCGGTCCCCGAATTTAAATTTAAACCCCCAAGTACTAAAACATTTCAGCAAAAATCCAAATTGTCGGGGCTCCACAAACATCAATCCTAAGGCGTATATAAGAATACCCCGTGCGTCAAGTGCGCACGGAAAACACAATCCACATAAGTACCATACAGGTGCAACGGGTGTGCACACAACATCTGTCATAGGCAACGTGTGTGCCTGACAGCAAAACCAGGTGCATCTGACATGCACAAGGAAACCCGATTTAGTGCATTTGGTGTGCACCAAAATCGTACCTCAAAACACTAAGGGTGCATCCAATGCTAGCAGCGCAAGATATCTACTTGCCTCTTGCTCATGGTCTGGCGCCTTCTGTCTCTGGGTCCTTATCTCTTCTGCGGATTACCAATTTCCAATCAATCGGCTCATCGGCCCTGTCAGGTGTGCTAACGGGGACGATTCCGTTCTGGCTCTTCTCTGGTCATCTCTCGGTCAATCCCCACGACCACTTGTAAAGCAGCATGCCACTGGCATCGGCCTCTGGTCCTCTGAATACACATTACACATCCGATCCTGGGTGCAAATATCATGGCAGCAGTGTCCTAGAAGGAATCCCGCTCAAGGTCTCTTCCGATCTTGCCTATGCCGGTCTGTACGGAGGCTGGTACTTTTGCATATTTCTTTCCTCGCTCGATGGACATCTTCGTTCTCAGCACAGCATTTCTCAGAAATCGGTCGCATCCCAACGCCTCTGTAAGTATATCAGGTCTCTAGTCTCGACGGGAAGTAACGACAGCTCGTCAGCGTCTCACACGAACCTCTGGTTCCACTTGTCTCTATCGTTGTCCACTATGACGTCACGCCATGTTATCTACGCACTTCATTATTCTCGGCCACGGTCAATCCGAAGTTTCTCGCACGGACTCGAAATCGCGTACTCTGTAGCTTCATCATTCTGTAGAAGATGTCTAACCGAACAGGTCCTCGGGAACACGTCCCAACCATCGGATGAATACTCAATACTCGTCCGTCCTCGATCAACTCGCAACGCATCTGAGTAAGTTCCTTTATCCGAACCTGGTTAACTACCTCGTCGACGATGCCGAACTCTGGCCTGCTGGGTGTGTGTAATATGACCACTCCTGGGTCTAGGTCTTCTCGTATAGTATTCCAGAAAGGTCCTGTCGAGGTCTCTCTCAAATCTCATTCCTGCCGAATTGCCCGGAAGTCATCATCCATTGCTGAAGCAAATTCTTATTCCGGAATGGCTGCATACTCGTCGCAACTCCTTCTGGAAAGTATATCCAAATACAATGCCTTTGCGTGCGTATCACATCTCTGATGTCAGCGGAGTGGGACGTCATCGCGTCGAAATCTCTTACGAACTCCTTACTTCACTCTGCTTTAATGTCGACTGATTCGGACTCGTCTCATCGTGGATGCACGGACTGTGCTCCAATGGCTATACTCGTATATGGAGTCTCCCAAGCAAAGCATCCCATCCCATGATATCCGAATGATGTCGAAACATTCGATCGACTCGTCAGAACCTTATAATCCCCTAAGAGATCAACATCTTGAGTACAATTTAATAGTATCGAGTACATTCCACAACGTCGGTGGTCCAGCCGTAGAAAGGCAAACCCAAGCCTCACTAATGGCGCCGTGGAACTGCCGCAAACCCTAAGGTTCAAAGGCTTTCACACGGTCATTAAGTCGAGTTAGGGTTTCATTCTTCTAGAGGGTCCATAGAATCACCTGCATGTCTTTCCGTATACTTTAAACATGGAAAATGGGCTCCTGACATTCGATCGTCCCTATCGACTTTCAACGAACCTGCGTGAAGTCGTCTCTAGCTGGAAACAATCTATCTGATGACCTCTCATCGGTAAACGAACGAACCATATGTCCTAGTCATTCATCCTCAGGTGACTAGCGACCGTCCATCATATCTCTAAGTATATGCTCATGCTGCAGTAGCTCCAACCATCTGGGCGATATCTCGTCATTTGCAGCAACAACTGGCTCATTCGCAGCAACAACTGGCTCATTCGCCTGTACGCTGAACAGCACCTCAATCCTCCAGGAAAGGCGATACACTGGCGGTCATCTCTAAATTGGTCTGCTCTAGATCTGAGTAAGACTCTCCATACGGGATATCTTCAACTCGACTGGGCTTGCTCCGGTGCATAAATCGGACGGATCACCTTCGTCTCTTAAATCGGGTAGATAAGCTATCATCTGTCTCATATCTGCCTGGAAGCTCCGGCGATCTCAGCTCGTAAGCTCCGGAAGCGACATCCTATCAATCTCAGCAACAGCCGGTCCATCTTTCTGCACGGTAGGCAACATCATACACTCTGAGGTATGCTATACATCAACAGTCCTCTCTCAACTAACAGCTCTAACAATGGTCCGATCATCCGGTGTAAAACCAAGCACTCGCCTCCACTAGAGGTCACAATCACCAGTACTAACTCGAGACGTTCCCATGTCACCAGAAAACACAACGGTCGGCCCTCGTACCAGACGAGCTCGCCCGGATCGTAACCCTAGTAGCAGCCCAACTGCGCTCAAACAATGGCGACAAGAACCTCAATTGAGTATTGAAGTGAGCAGATCAATGGCTAGGAAGAGAACAACAGATCCAGAGTGGATTCATGATCATGAGAAGGAACAGCATCAATGAAGGTATGATCATGAAACTAATAGAATCGAGGATCTCCAATAGATATATAATCATGGATATGAAGAGAATCACTGATCTCGAAAATATATGCATCCTAAGGTTCCTTAAGCGGAGTAGCGTATCGTAAGTATGCCGCGAAACATACCCACGGTACGTCACTCTACTTTAGTCACCTATTCCATCAACCAAGGGTCATCCTACGCGACGAAAGTTCGGGTCTAATACCCCCTCGACTAAGTCTAAGTTCCGTAAGGTCAAGCCTAAGTTTTGTATATATATAGACGCCCTAGGCTCCACATAGTCAAAGTTAGACTTGAACCAAGGTCAACCTACCACTCTGATACCAACTTTGTCACGACCCGAAAGAGCACGTGACTGGCCCTTGAACCATATGAAGTCTATAGGATTCCATCTGATCCAAGTAAGCCAAAAGCCCAGAAATCTAAAACCATTTTAAGAGTAAAGAAACATATCTTGTAAATTATATTCCCTTGAGGCATTTTATCTAACACTAACTACGCATAAACAAAGAGCACAACCCACACAAGCAATATAATATACAACGCCGAAGGGCGAGGATCAAACTCAAAAGAAACTCACAATAACATGAAAACCTTAACACTACTAAGCGCGACTCTAAGGTCGAAATAATACATCACTAGTGTCTGAGTCTCAAACAATATACAAGTTTTGGTTGATGGAAATTCTAGATACAAGGAATAATACATATACAAGGGTGGTTCGGATGCAAAGAACCCACCTACCAAGCAAATCACCCGCAACGGAAGCAATGTGCCGGAAATGCCGCTATGGAACCTGTACGGCAAAACCTGCAAGAACTGTGGCACAACGGGGGTGAGTTGCCAACTCGTGAATAGAATATATCAACAAGCAGAAATTGGAAGTATGACATAAACCTAAGTCAAAACGATCAAATATAATATAAACCTCAAATGAATAAGTTTGAAGCATAGTAAAGTGGCAGTGTAATATCTGAACATAAGTTTAGTGCCAAGTACTCGTGCCAGTGCCTCACGTAACAATATATCAAAAATATGATGTATGTATGCGGTAAAATGAAAACAGGAGATATCGTGAATGAAATCATCAGAAAATCAACGTCGAGCATTGACACAAACTATATATCTCAATATCAAGTGAAACCCATATATCATGTATCCGACATATATGCAGCATTCATGAAGGTACTCTATCAGGTACTACTAATATGTGATGCAATGCATATACAATAAATGTGGGGTAGGGGAGATATAATATACCATCGACCATAAATGCCCCGAGCACATAGGCTCCTCTCAATCGAGCTCATAGGCTCCGAGCACATAGGCTCCTCGCACATCGAGCTCATTGGCTCCGAGCACATAGGCTCCTCTCACATCGAGCTCATAGGCTCCGAGCACATAGGCTCCTCTCACATCGAGCTCATAGGCTCCGAGCACATCATGCATATGTAAATTTTCATAGATCATCATGATGATATATTAAGTATGCGTATATATATATCAGCGTCCCATACCACCAATATATATATACTCTATGGGTATACATATATATTTCAGCGTCCCATACCACTGATATATATACGCAGGAGTAAAACAATCCAGAGTCATCATATGCAACCATATCACAGTGCGAAATCCATGAATTATAATACATGCAACAAGAACACTAATACAAGCATGCAACTATGTAAAGGCATATGCACAAGGAATGTGAATCAATAACATATGAGCATGCAATGCAACGCGAGCCGTAGAATAAATGGTAAATGAATAATAATGCAGCTTGCCATTTGAAATAAGACAAATCGGGGTTTTTGTAATGGGTAAGACTGGGGTCTAGTCTAACATCTATTATGAAAAACCACAAATCTAAGTATCAAGTCAACCGGGAGGGGTATGGAATCCACCTAAATCTAAGTCGATATAAATATATATACATATAATAGTCGGTGATCCCGCCTCAATAGTATCGCGTACAATACAGTATATCATATGACAATCCTCAAGTCATGAGTGCGGATCTTTCATCAATATAAAGCTCGTACGGTAAATCGTCGTACGACATCCCAATAGCTGGGTACGGGTCAATATCACATTATCTTATTAAGCACCTGGTATTCTTATCATCATAACCCATAATCTGGAATACTGAATCTAAGTCTATTACAAATCGATACCATCCATATAATTATGAGTGCGGGGGTAAAACACATCCCCAAAGGCCCGCTAAGAATCACATATCGTATCCCAAATACGAATCATATCAAATCACCGATCTCACGGCACCAAGCCCAATATCATCGACTCATCTCCAAAGTCATCCAATATCATCATCAACACAGTGTAAGTATAGTGAATATGCAAGGGTGTGCGTGTGGGTGTAAACCTATTCTAGGGTTCGTGGCAATGAACTACACTAGTTTACTTCTAAGCCTAAACTATCCATAAAACACCTAACACAATATCCATGACACACTATAACTATCAGATATAATACATCAACTACGGACTGCGGGGGTGCTATACGTCATCCCCTGTAGATATAATCTACTCACCTTGCGTCTTCATTGTCGACGTCACCACGCGTTTGCTTGTCGTCCCGAAGTCTTCATGGGGTACCTACACATTAACGTATCGCAAATGCGTATCAAAACCAAATCTGAACTAAAACGGCATACGAATCTCAAACCGATACGCTAAGATCTATAGGTTAGAACCTATGGACAACGCCTTCCAAACCCATCAACAACCCTCGATATCGTCGTATAAACGCCAAATAGTCGAGGTAAAACACAATACACAAATTCAGAAATAAAAATACGGAATACGGAAACACGAATCCAAAACAGTAACTTAGGAAATATGTTCCAGATTTCACCCTAGGTCAAATTGGACAAATCTATATATATCAGGGGTCTAATCTATGCATGTAGGGGCTACAGAACCAAAACGAGAAGATTTGGTGCAGGTACGGATACAAATTGCGGCCAATCGTAATAAATCTGCGGCCGTCTTGATGAGTTAGGGGTTGGAGTCTTGGTGGTAGCTTCCTGGGTGCCTGCACATATCACTGTCCAATCAATTTTAATTTAGGATGTCTCGGGTGATAGCAGATTCAATATACCCTTCACAGATTCCATAATTTCTCCGATATCGGTTTCTAAATCCGTATTTCGGGTTTCAACTCTCAGGTTAGGGTCTCAATTCATGCACTAGGGTGTTGGTGTAGCCTCTACTGAACTCAATTTCACATCACAACTCATAATTTCCTCAAACCCTAACTAGGTTTTCCTTAACTCAACAATATCAAACAATATCGGTTCAATCTAAACATGGGAGTATAAGTAATGCTAAAACTAAGTTAATGATCCAGAAAATACCACATTTGGCAACTCAAGAATTTTCTTGAGTTGCCCCTAGTGGCCAAAATCCTTGTTTCCTTGGTCCAATATGTAGATCTTGAGCTTGTGCACATATTTAATGAAATGAGAGTGGGGTTTTGGAGTTGTTTTCATGGTGATTTGAGGAGTTGAAGAGGGGAGGGAGAATGAGGTGCAAGAGCAGCAGCAGCAAGCAAAGAAGAGGGAGAGAGAAATGGTGAAGACAATGGAGGGATGGCTAAGTCTTAGTCAAAGAAGCCCATACCTCTCTCTCTCTCTCACCAACTACTAAATTCTTTAATATAAACCCTTTTTCCCTTTCTTTTCTTTCCTCTAAATTCCTTCTCACTCAAATAGTAAACCCAAATGAGAAACCATGGTAGAAAATGCACAAGTGTAAGAAGAATGATATGTGCATGTTTTGCACAAAAATGCTAAAAAACCGATTAGCGATTTTTTTATCGCGATTAGCACTAAATTAGCATATAACTAAACAATTAAACTTAGAAATTGCATAACTCTCTAATTTACCCTATTTTAGAATTTTCCATAATTTTTCCAAATTTTACTCCATTTATTTGTATTTAATTATACCGAATTATTAAAATATTCAATAAAATAATATTAAATTATTAATTTCCCAAAAATAATATTTTTATTATTTCGAAATGTTACACATATAAAGTCTATAGGACCCTATCTAATTCATGTAAGCAAAAATCCAAGAAATCTAAACTATTTAAAAGAAGAAAGAAGGAAAAAATTTAGTTTTAAAGCAAGTAGTTGTTAGTGTATATGCCCTAGAGGCCATTACTGTATCATACTAGTTTGTATATTACTTAATGGATGCTTGGGATATTCACCTTGTATATACAATCTTGCTCAAAATAGTAGTATGCTACTTGGTTTGTTTCTACTTCAATGTGTACTTGTGTTTATTTCAGTATATCACTTATACGCATTAGTGGAGCCCTTAGGATCTTTGCTTGATTACCAGCGTTGTGATGGCAGTCACACTAGTGGGGGCTGGGTAATCTATAAGCACATCCTTATTCAGGTCCCTGGTCGCAGGACTATCGAGACAGGGCATCGATACTCCGGAGTAGATCAGCGCATGCGCTTCTCATCCCAGTGTGGGAGACGGTCTGTCCCACAGCCGTCAGTACGTCGTACTTGAGATAGTATGCGGGTGCTCGTTAGGTTACGGGTACACTGGACAGGACTCGTAGGGAACTGACTAGTTGGTATTATACCTATCGTCAGTTATCAGTTCCCAGGTGACATGAGTACAGCTTAGTCCGCTGACTTGACACTGTCACTTCGCCTCGGGTGTGTTCCCACTGTACTTTGATCACTACCCTACCACGGCTCAAAGGAGTCGTGCAAACAGGTGGTGGTTGGGTGCAGTCCCGAAGCACTTGGAGGCAGTGACGGTTAGACAGGATTCGTCTCTCCCGGTATTGGGGGTTGACATCGCGCTGTGTCTAGGAGAGCCATTACACGAGTAGTCCCTGGCCAGGGCAAACGAGATATACTGGTAGGTTTCCAGTGTTATCTCAGGGTGTATTGGGCTTCACTCCGGCACGACTTGTACCGCTATTGGGGGACTGACGTTTACCGCCCCCTAGGCCCGCCATGCGATGTATCAGACGAACAGACCGGACTGTACGGAGAATGTCACGCTCAGGCTCAGTAGGAGTTCAGATGGGTTTCGCCTCGTCGGTCTTCTTGTCGGCATTACCTGGGGACCGTTACGCACAGCTAGTGCCGCTTGCGGTCTGTGGTTAAACCCACTGCCAGCGTAGTGTCGAGTCTTTAGAGTCCCACACAGAAAGCTTTTCGCCTTTAGGCAAAAGAGTAGAGGTCGCATGGTATTGCGACAGGTCGCATGGTTTTGCGACAGGGTTCGGTCACATCCGTGCACTTGTGCACGTACAGTGTCCGGACAGTTTACACTAGCGGGCTTTGGTTTAAGCCAGATCCTAGTGTACCTTATGGGATTGGATTTATCCAGTTTGCATTCGTGTTCCTCGGAACGCGGATGCGGGTGTGTATGCACAGTTGACAGGGAGGCAGAGGCAGCGGATTCTCATTAGGGTTGTTGACAGTTAACCGTTGACTTTTTGACTTTATGCTCAACCCTAATGAGAATATGATATGTGATTAACTATTATATTAATTAAGTATTATGGTGATATGGTTGTTGACTTGTTGACTTTTGTTGACTTGTTGACTTTGGTGACTTGTTGACTTTTGTTGACTTGTTGACCGGTTGACTAGGCTTGACTAGTTGACCATCATGATAACCATGGTTATCATTTCATGCCAAAGACTTTTTCTTGCTTGTTCATTTGAGTAAAATGAGTGCATGACATGATAAGGTTATGGTTACTTCAACCATCACATAAGACTTTTGTTGATATGATGAGTTATCATTGCTTTGGATTATGAGAGGGTGAGAGACAAAATACTTGCTCATTCTTTCTTGCTCATTCTCTCTCTTGTTCTTGAGCTCTCCTCTTGCTCTCACCCTCAACCTCTTGCTCCCTCTCTTAATCTATGGTTCTCTTGTCTCATGAGTTGAGAATCAAGAACCATAGATAAAATCCCATTCTAAATCATCTCTACTCATTCTAGTTCACTAGGTTTAGCAAACCAAGTGAACTAGTTTCTTCAAAGAACGAAGAAGGAGCTAAAGGTTGGAGCTTTCAAGTGGATCTATCTTCGGCGTACGGAGACAACGAGAAGGAGCCATCGAACCACCATCGGAGCTTGAAGAGAAGGAGTTCAAGTTTAGGTATAACCATCTTCATCCGAGTAGCTAACTCTCTTTAGCTTAGTTTGCTAGTTTTAGTTTAGACAACGATCCCGACCATAGTTTAGTCCATGTTGCCTCTTGCGATAAAAATTCGTTTTTTTATACCGTTTCCGCCTCCCCGTAAGAACCGGGGGTCGCAACGTGGACTTACATTGGTATCAGAGCCTAACTAAACTTAAACTAGCTTGGTAGTGAAGTGTAACGAAGTTCGGAACCGAAAAAAATCACAAAACCGGATAATCACAAAAACTGAGTTTCTGTTGAAATTTTTTCTGCTCAAAATGAAAAACTTTACACTTGTAAATTCGGCTCAGGGTTTTGTGTGAACACCCAAGAAAAACGATACAGTGATTCGCCTAAAGTGCCGCGCTTCCGCCGCGTCATCCTTCTTAGCCGCCGCGGAACCGCCGCGACTTGGTGTCTTCTCTGCATCGTTTTTCGTGCAGTGTGTTTGTGTGTTGGTTTTGGGATTTTTAAAATATATTATATGTGCCCAGATTGTCCAGAAAAGAAATTTCCTTTTGGGGTCCTATAATTCCGTATTTTTTCCGAACTTCACTGCATTTTGACTATGATGGTTATATCTGTGATGCTTGCATGTATTGAACGTCGGCTAATCGCTATAAGTCGATTAGTCGGGGTTATACATGATCTGTAATGTGCTGGAATGTGTATATGAATGTGTTGGACTGTCGCGGGTGAATAGCCGGGATGGATGTGAGATGAGCTTTTGTTTTTCTTTCATTCATTGTAAATGTAAATTGATGTAATAATATTATTTGTTTGGCCGCACAACCGGGTCGGGGTTGTAGCCGTCATTGTATAATTCTTTTTACTGTTTTTGCTCCTAGGATAGACCCATGGAGGGGTGCACAAACTACCGAGTACTTGGCGGGTAGTTTGCCGCACCCGTAGGGGTCTTGGGTGGGGTATTTGGCTATTCACCGCGACCGTGTTATCCGCTTTTCGTTTCAGGCTCGAAAGGATTGCGGATTGCTAGTATATCCAATGCATTCATCTGTGATCTATAATGTCTATCATTGCTTACTATTTAGGCGTTGCTTATGTTTTACAGACGCGCTAGCCCAGCCCCCGCTCTGTCGTTAGTTAAGTAACCTAACGGGTAATGACGGGGCCCAGTGGCGAATGCGAATGGCATAAGCGTACGTCATATTTTGGTTGTTTTCTGCAATGGTAGGGTTAAATGATGGGACGCATTAAAAGTACTAATGCAAGAATATCACGCATTAAAAGAACTAATGCAAGATAATAAACCAAGTTAAAGTCGTTGGAACACTTTCGAAAAACCACTCGGTTCTTTTCAAAACAAACTTTTAAAATACGGAGTTTGAGCCACTCCATTTAAAAGCTATCTCGTTCCATCGACCAAATCAAGTTCACTACGTTCACGGTTTTGCCAAAACCATCCGTAGCCCTCCATCATTTCAGTTAAATATTCGGTAGTATTCAAGCTATGTATTTTGACCTCACGCCAAGGCATAGTGATTGGTAGCTGCCGGATATTTATCTGTTGCATAGATAGAATGCGTTGGTTTGAGACAGTCGTACTGCCATTTTGGCCTACGTCAAGGGTATGTACGGGTGGATTCAAATTAACCTGGATAATGATGGGACGAACTTGACATGTGACTTATGGCATTTTGACCTCACGCCAAGGTCATAAGAGCATGGGGCAAAAATCCACATCGGGAGTTTCATAAGTACTGAAACTTGCTAGATTTGCATACCATTTGGAGTGTGATGATTCTGGTAGGATTCCTTCAGTTTCGTCACGCGATGATATTTGGATCCCGATCCTACTGTGAGTATATGCTACTCCTCGGGAAATTTCTCACTTAACGATCAATGCTATAAACCTAGTAGGTGCCTAGAAAGGTGTTAGCGGGGCTACGCCCCCAGGGAAAAGAGGTTCTCTAATTAAGGAACTTCGCGAAAGCGTTGGAAAACCTCCCTCGAAGTACCGACACCGGCCTGGCTGAACGGTTAAGCAAGTATTGTACGGTGGGATTGATCCTGACTAATTCTTCCTTTATGGTTTGAGGAGGGATTCGAGAAACAGTGGGAGCCATCCTGTTTAGACAAACTAAAAACCACTCTAAACTTGCAAGAGCATCATGCTGAGTGTTTCTTCTTCTCTCTCCTAATTGCAGCGACCAATCAACATGACTGGACTTAAGTTACTCCTAGATAAAAACAAACTGACAGGGCCAAACTACAAAGATTGGCTCAGGAATGTCACGATAGCAATCACTTATGACAAGCTGGGGTATCTTCTTACCACCAAAGCTCCCCCTGTCCCTGGTCCAACTTCCAGCGTCGCGGATAAGGAAATCCGTAAGACTTGGGAGATTGATAGCGCGAAGGCCAAATGCCTCCTGCTTGCCTCGATGGACAACGAACATCAGAGGAGGCATGAGAATATGGACATGGAGTCCATATTGCTCCATACAAAAGAACTGTATGGAGAGCAATCACGTATCGCAAGATACGAAGCGTCGAAAAAGTTGTTTTCGACAAGAATGGCCGTCGGATCATCAGTAGCCGAGCATGTGCTAAAGATGATCGGCTTCATTGAGGAGCTCGCTGACCTAGGGATCACATTGGAGAGTGAGCTATATACGGATATAGTTCTCCAGTCCCTTCCTTCCACTTACGCCCAGTTTATACTGAACTTCAACCTACAAGAAAAAGAGGTTGAACTATCAGAGCTCCTCAACATGCTGAGGAGCGCAGAGGGCACCCTACAGAAAGGTAGGGAAACATCCACTTTGTTTGTAGGAGGATCATCTTCTTCTAGGTCCAAGGCGAAAGCCAAGGGAAAGAAGAAGAAGGCCCCCGCCAAACCAAGGGGCGGTGTTGGTAAAGTGGATACGAAGGGAAAAGGCAAAGCAACAAAGATAGCGGGGAAGCTTGTGGATAAGGAAGAATGTTTCTATTGTCATAAGAAAGGACACTGGAAGAATGATTGCAGGGCCTGGAAGGCCAGAACACAGGAATTGAAGCAGGTTGCAGCTTCAGCTTCAGGTGTGTATGTTATTGAAAACTGTCTTTCAATAAACTCTACTTCCTGGGTATTGGATACCGGATCAGGATCTCATATCTGTAATTCTTTGCAGGCGTTGAGAAACCGTAGTGTTTTGAAAGCAGGTGACATGACCCTCAGAGTTGCAAACGGAGCTAGCATGGATGCTAAAGCCGTGGGGGACTATCACCTGGGAATGTCAGATGGACATGTTTTGGTTTTGCGTAATTGCTTTTTTGTACCCAACGCAACTTGTAATATCATTTCTGTATCTTTAGTTTCTAAAGAAGGTTATGAATTTGCGTTTGTAAGTAATGTTGTAAACATTCACCTTAATCAAGTTTTGATTGGGTCAGGTACATTGAGTAATGGTATATACGTGTTAAACCAACCACAGATTTTCAACGTCCAGAATACACACAAAAGAAAGTCTCCAGAAATAAATCAGACTTTCTTGTGGCATTGTAGATTGGGTCACATCAATGAGAGAAGGTTGACTAAGTTACATACAGAAGGGTATCTGAATGCGTTCGAATATCAGTCGTATGCCACTTGTCAATCCTGTCTCAAAGGAAAGATGACAAAGACTCCGTTTACTGGACATGGAGTAAGAGCGAGCGAGCTCTTGGGACTCGTACACAGTGACGTGTGCGGTCCAATGTCTACACATGCCCGAAGCGGACATTCTTACTTCATTACTTTTACGGATGACTTCTCAAGGTACGGTTATGTCTTCTTAATGAAACATAAGTCCGAGGCCTTTGGAAAATTCCAGGAGTATAAGAATGAAGTAGAGAAACAGACCGGCAAAAGTATTAAGATTCTAAGATCGGATCGAGGTGGAGAATACTTAAGTGCCGAATTCCTGGACTATTTAAAAGAGAACGGAATTCTCTCTCAGCTTACTCCTCCATACACCCCGCAACATAACGGTGTATCGGAGAGACGGAACCGCACCCTATTGGATATGGTGCGGTCCATGATGAGTAACGCTGAGTTGCCGCGATCATTCTGGGGATATGCGCTAGAATCAGCAGCATACCTTTTGAACCGAGTTCCGACTAAGACTGTGCCTACCACCCCATATGAAATGTGGAGTGGGAAGAAACCCTATCTTCAATATCTGAAGATCTGGGGATGTCCAGCTTTTGTCAAAAAGCAGCATGCGGACAAACTTGAGGCACGCTCAGTACTGTGCAAGTTTGTGGGATACCCAAAGAACACCAGGGGGTATCTTTTCTACTACGCAGAGGAACAAAAAGTCCTTGTTTCTCGTAATGCCCACTTTCTAGAACACCAGTTCTTGGAAAAGGAAATTAGTGGGAGCGCAGTAGAACTAGAAGAAATTCCAGAACCACAGACTGTTACTGAAAGCTTGATGGAACCAGAGGGTTCAACAGAACAGGACATTCCTACGCCGCTCCGCAGGAGTAGTAGGCAGTCTCATCCGCCCGAGAGATACTACGGTTTTCTCATAGACGGGGATAGAGAGGATTGCATCATAGATTATGATGAGCCTACTAGCTTCCAGCAGGCCGTTCAGAGCGTTGACTCAGTGAAATGGCTGGATGCAATGCGGACCGAAATGGAGTCCATGTACACCAACAAGGTATGGACGTTGGACATTGCTCCAGACGGGGTAAAACCCGTAGGATGCAAGTGGATCTTCAAAAGGAAGATTGGTGTAGATGGACAGGTTGAGACCTATAAAGCTAGGCTGGTAGCAAAGGGTTTTCGTCAAAGACCTGGCTTGGACTACGACGAAACCTTTTCTCCAGTAGCCATGCTGAAATCCATTCGGATCCTTCTTGCCATTGCTGCCTTCCACGATTATGAGATCTGGCAAATGGACGTAAAGACAGCTTTTCTAAATGGAAATTTAGAGGAGTGTGTCTATATGGACCAGCCAGAGGGTTTCATTCAGAGTGGGAGCAGCGGAAAGGTGTGCAAGTTGCTTAAGTCCATCTATGGACTAAAGCAGGCATCGCGGAGTTGGAACATCTGCTTTGATGAGACGGTCAAAGAATTTGGCTTTATCAAAAATCCAGATGAACCATGCATCTATAGTAGATTTGTAGCGAGAACTGTAGTATTCCTCGTTTTATACGTGGATGACATTCTCTTAATAGGAAATGACATTCCTATGCTACAATCTGTCAAGGGGTTCTTGTCACACAGGTTCTCCATGAAAGACCTGGGTGATGCCTCATACATTCTGGGTATCCGGATCTACCGTGACAGATCCAAGAGGATATTAGGACTTTCACAGTCCAGGTACATCGACACCATACTGAAGAGATTCAGTATGGAAGATTCCAAGCGCGGTAACCTACCGGCTTGTCACGGGATCACCCTCTCTAAAGAGATGTCTCCCAAGACTGATTTGGAGAGGGATCGCATGTCTATTATACCCTACGCATCTGCGGTAGGCTCTATAATGTATGCGATGTTGTGTACCAGGCCGGATGTAGCTTATGCACTGAGTGTGGTAAGCCGGTATCAGTCTAACCCTGGGGAGAAACACTGGATAGCGGTAAAGAACATTCTCAAGTACCTGAGAAGGACTAAGGAGATGTTCTTGGTGTATGGCGGAAAAGACCTCCAGATCGAGGCCTTTGCTGACTCCAGCTTCCAGAGTGACAAGGATGATTCCAAGTCCATGTCGGGTTTTGTCTTTACCCTCAATGGAGGGGCGGTGTGTTGGAAGAGTTCCAAACAAGAAACCGTTGCAGACTCGACGATGGAAGCGGAATACATCGCTGCATCTGATGCCGCAAAAGAAGCTGTCTGGATGAGGAAGTTCTTGAAAGAACTTCAGGTGGTTCCGTCCATTGTTGATCCAATACCTCTGTATTGCGACAACAACGGGGCTATAGCTTTAGCAAAGGAACCCAGGTCCCATCAGAGATCCAGGCACATCTTGAGGCGGTATCACCTGATCAGGGAGATCGTGGATCGCCAGGAGATCGAGGTTCGGAGAGTCGCTTCAGAAGATAACACTGCAGATCCATTCACCAAGGCCTTGCCCCAGACTCAGGTCGAGCGGCTGATCGAGATGATAGGTCTTCGATACGCCAGTACATGGCCTTAGTGCAAGTGGGAGATTGTTAGTGTATATGCCCTAGAGGCCATTACTGTATCATACTAGTTTGTATATTACTTAATGGATGCTTGGGATATTCACCTTGTATATACAATCTTGCTCAAAATAGTAGTATGCTACTTGGTTTGTTTCTACTTCAATGTGTACTTGTGTTTATTTCAGTATATCACTTATACGCATTAGTGGAGCCCTTAGGATCTTTGCTTGATTACCAGCGTTGTGATGGCAGTCACACTAGTGGGGGCTGGGTAATCTATAAGCACATCCTTATTCAGGTCCCTGGTCGCAGGACTATCGAGACAGGGCATCGATACTCCGGAGTAGATCAGCGCATGCGCTTCTCATCCCAGTGTGGGAGACGGTCTGTCCCACAGCCGTCAGTACGTCGTACTTGAGATAGTATGCGGGTGCTCGTTAGGTTACGGGTACACTGGACAGGACTCGTAGGGAACTGACTAGTTGGTATTATACCTATCGTCAGTTATCAGTTCCCAGGTGACATGAGTACAGCTTAGTCCGCTGACTTGACACTGTCACTTCGCCTCGGGTGTGTTCCCACTGTACTTTGATCACTACCCTACCACGGCTCAAAGGAGTCGTGCAAACAGGTGGTGGTTGGGTGCAGTCCCGAAGCACTTGGAGGCAGTGACGGTTAGACAGGATTCGTCTCTCCCGGTATTGGGGGTTGACATCGCGCTGTGTCTAGGAGAGCCATTACACGAGTAGTCCCTGGCCAGGGCAAACGAGATATACTGGTAGGTTTCCAGTGTTATCTCAGGGTGTATTGGGCTTCACTCCGGCACGACTTGTACCGCTATTGGGGGACTGACGTTTACCGCCCCCTAGGCCCGCCATGCGATGTATCAGACGAACAGACCGGACTGTACGGAGAATGTCACGCTCAGGCTCAGTAGGAGTTCAGATAGGTTTCGCCTCGTCGGTCTTCTTGTCGGCATTACCTGGGGACCGTTACGCACAGCTAGTGCCGCTTGCGGTCTGTGGTTAAACCCACTGCCAGCGTAGTGTCGAGTCTTTAGAGTCCCACACAGAAAGCTTTTCGCCTTTAGGCAAAAGAGTAGAGGTCGCATGGTATTGCGACAGGTCGCATGGTTTTGCGACAGGGTTCGGTCACATCCGTGCACTTGTGCACGTACAGTGTCCGGACAGTTTACACTAGCGGGCTTTGGTTTAAGCCAGATCCTAGTGTACCTTATGGGATTGGATTTATCCAGTTTGCATTCGTGTTCCTCGGAACGCGGATGCGGGTGTGTATGCACAGTTGACAGGGAGGCAGAGGCAGCGGATTCTCATTAGGGTTGTTGACAGTTGACCGTTGACTTTTTGACTTTATGCTCAACCCTAATGAGAATATGATATGTGATTAACTATTATATTAATTAAGTATTATGGTGATATGGTTGTTGACTTGTTGACTTTTGTTGACTTGTTGACTTTGGTGACTTGTTGACTTTTGTTGACTTGTTGACCGGTTGACTAGGCTTGACTAGTTGACCATCATGATAACCATGGTTATCATTTCATGCCAAAGACTTTTTCTTGCTTGTTCATTTGAGTAAAATGAGTGCATGACATGATAAGGTTATGGTTACTTCAACCATCACATAAGACTTTTGTTGATATGATGAGTTATCATTGCTTTGGATTATGAGAGGGTGAGAGACAAAATACTTGCTCATTCTTTCTTGCTCATTCTCTCTCTTGTTCTTGAGCTCTCCTCTTGCTCTCACCCTCAACCTCTTGCTCCCTCTCTTGATCTATGGTTCTCTTGTCTCATGAGTTGAGAATCAAGAACCATAGATAAAATCCCATTCTAAATCATCTCTACTCATTCTAGTTCACTAGGTTTAGCAAACCAAGTGAACTAGTTTCTTCAAAGAACGAAGAAGGAGCTAAAGGTTGGAGCTTTCAAGTGGATCTATCTTCGGCGTACGGAGACAACGAGAAGGAGCCATCGAACCACCATCGGAGCTTGAAGAGAAGGAGTTCAAGTTTAGGTATAACCATCTTCATCCGAGTAGCTAACTCTCTTTAGCTTAGTTTGCTAGTTTTAGTTTAGACAACGATCCCGACCATAGTTTAGTCCATGTTGCCTCTTGCGATAAAAATTCGTTTTTTTATACCGTTTCCGCCTCCCCGTAAGAACCGGGGGTCGCAACGTGGACTTACAGTAGTTTAATAACACAAGCCGAAATATTTCTTTTTTAAAACCTCAAGTCCTTTCTGAAAATTTCGGCAGAGTTTCCTTTGTAAATACTGGCCCCAAAC
This sequence comes from Agapanthus africanus, assembly GCA_030015575.1. Lineage (NCBI taxonomy): Eukaryota > Viridiplantae > Streptophyta > Magnoliopsida > Asparagales > Amaryllidaceae > Agapanthus > Agapanthus africanus. Next base: position 394,550,677 of record CM057340.1, read on the forward strand.
GGGTACAACATGCATAATATGAATAAAGGTTTCCCTAAGCGGGAGCTAGCTCTTTGCCAATTGGCGGTCAGAACCACGCAAGCAATATAATATACAACGCCAAAGGACGAGGATCAAAACTCAAAAGGAAAACCAACAACCACCAGAAAACCATAATAATACAGCGCGCGACTCTAAGGTCGAAAGAATATACAACTGGTCTTCTAAGTCAAATAAATATACAAGTCTGGTTGATGGAGTTTCTAGATATAACTGAAAGTAAATAAATACAATGATGGTCACGATGCAAGTGAGTCCACCTACCAAAGTAATCACCCGGAAGAAGCAGTGTGCTAGCAAAGCCGCCAAGAAACCTGTATGGCAAACCTGCAAGAAACTGTGGCACAACGGGGGTGAGTTGCCAACTCGTGGGTAGAAAACATCACCGAGCAGAAATCGCATGTAAGACTCAATCCTAGGTCATACGATAATATAGTCCTGAAACCATCTACCCATAAGTGTAATATCGAGTGCTCGTGTCAGTGCCTTAGGTAGCAACATATCATATATATGATGTATGAATGCATGAAAACAGAATACATCTAAATAAGAAAACTGTTTTCATAATTTAGTGAGATTTCTGTATATATATAAAAATTGAGGTATCATCTATGAAATCAATATAAAATCCGTGTCAAGCATCGACACAAAACATATATCCAACTATCCAATATCTCGGGCTCCGGCTATCCGGACTAGCCCTTATCATATAATCTTAATACTTCAAAGTCTCAATATCTCGGGCTCCGGCTATCCGGACTGGCCCCTGGGCTCTGGCTATCCGGACTGGCCCAAATCATCAAATATCACGACTACGTCGGTATCCTCCGGATATGCGCCGCGTCACAAATAACCGGTCGGTAGTGCTCCCCTGCCAGGCTCAACGCCATCATCTGCGACCATCTTGCCCCGGGGTACCGCACCGGGTCCACCATATACCCACAGACGGCTCCTCCTCCTCCTCGAATCGGGTGTATGATATCACTCAAGAGCCAAGAAAACTCATGGTGGACATATCTCATATCATATCATGAGAAAACCGTATTTTCTATTTTTAGAAATGATAATCAGTTTATAAAATCTTTGCGGTTTCTCCAAATCCAGATCTCTCATGGAAATCTGAAATCTCAAATCACGATGTAAATAAATAAAGAATACCGGGCTCTAGCAATCCGGACTGGCCTATAAAATAGCATGGCAAATGAATATTTATATGCATGAGTATCTAAATACAGAATACACTATCTAAACCAACACAGTAATGATATACTAGAACTATCAGCTAGCAAGTTATATCAATGAAATAATATTCTCTAAAGTGTACGTGACATGGAAATTACCGATGATGATGTTCGTGAGCCGGCAAGCAAGTGTTCGTAGACATATGCATCATCGGTAATGATGCTGGTGTCCTGATAACATGGGTTCATAATAAAAAAGGGAAACACAAGTATAAGCATGCAATGCAATATGAACAACATGAATATACATTTACATATATGTACGAGTCATACTCTTTTGGCATTTGAAATAAGCACGAAACGTGGTTTTAAAAAATAAGGCTACGGTGTTTTTGAGAAAGATACATCCTTTGAAAATCCGTAGTATCCCTAGGCCTGTCTTTAACATACTCACGATTCGTTAAGTTTGAAATTTAGTATGACTCAAGCCCAATCTAACATCTACTAAGTAAATTACAGGAAAAGCTAAGAGGCTAATAAAAGGGTTAGGAAAACCACCTAGGTCTGAGTAGATATCTGTATATAGTAGTCAGTGATCCCACCTCAATAGCGTCACATACGATAGAATATATAATACGACATCCTCGAATCAAGAGTGTGGATCTATCATCATAATTATATCTCGTACGGTAAATCCATCGTACGGCATCCCAAAATCGGGGTATGGGTTGCCTACCACATATACCTCAATATCCATATGGTACCATTATCAATATATCATGAACAGGGTACTGATCTAAGTCTAGTATATACCGATACCATCAACATATATCTGCATGTGTATGATAACACATCGCCCATCAATCCGCTAAAATAATATGTCGTATCTCATAACACGACCCAAATCACATCACCGATCTCACGGCATCCTGCACAATCACATCGACTCATCTCCAAGTATCATATACTATCCTCATCAACCGTGTATATGTATACATACATACATATATATATATATATATGTGTATACATACATACATATATATATATACTCACATACATGTATGTATATATATGTATATATCCCCATATACGCACAAGAAATAAAATGTATGCGCGTATGTGTGCGTATAGCTTATTCTAGGGTTTCGCGACTAAAACTAGCTAATGACACTATCATCCAATTACACTAAATTTTAACCCATGATCTCCTAAAACCTTTCTTGATAATTATAAACGTTTCACATAACACATAGTATCGTATATATTTACATGATATATCATAGGCTTCACTACGAACTGCGGGGGTGCTATACGCTATCCACCCGACTTCCCCCGTAGATATATATCTACTCACCTTGATCCTTGCTTGCCGACGTCGATATCGCCATGCTCTTGCGTGTCATCCCGAAGTTCACGCGGAGGTACCTACATTCCATAACACATCGTGTCGCATTAAAATCCAATCCAAATCCAAAACAACACGCGAGGTGCCTATAGATTAGAACCTATAGCCTACGCATGCAAAAGAACCAAACAACACCCTATATTGATGTACAAACGTCAAGTGACCGATACTAAACACAAAATCCAAAACTTCAAGTCATAGAAAACCATGAAACCAAAATAGCAACACAAGAAAATGATCCAAGATTTTTTTTAAGGTGAAAATGGGATAAACAAACAGTACTGGGGTGTTATATATAGGGTATATGAGCTACAGAAGCGACATCGGCCCCTGAATCCACAATGTGGCCGGCCACAAGGGCTAGAAATCCGGCCAGCTTGGTTGGGGAGGATCACAATGGGTTCGTCTTCGTAGGGTGGTCTCATAGTGGTCCATATAGGTTAGTGGTATTGTTTGTTTTTCTCATAAAATTTCCGGGTCACTCCAGATTCCCTGTAGGCACCTAATCATACACAAAACTGACATTTGAAAGTTTCAGGTTTGGGTTTTCAGGTTTCAGTTCAGGTTTAGTCTGGGTTCTAAATACTATAGGGGGTTTAAGGTCACCACTAACCTCATTAGCACTATCACAACTCCAAAATCCCTCAAACCTCATCTAGGAATTTTCAAAGCTCACAAAACCTCACTTTAACACTTCTAAACATGTACACATGCTAAAGTGAATGAAATACTAAACTAATGGTGAAAGAATTACCTCATTTGCCAAACCCTAGAATCCCCTAGAGTACAAAATCCATTTTTTCTTGGTCCAAAATGCTTGTAATGAGCTTGTGCATGTTTTTAATGAAAGGGAGATGAAGCTTTGATGTGTTTTTGGGTGTTTTGTGAGGTGGTGATGGTGGTGGAGGGAGAGGGCAGCCATGAGGGAGAGAAGAAGAGAATGATGAAGATGAAGTGAAGAATGAAGCCATGGTCAATGAGACCCCTCACCCTCTCTCTCTCTCTCTCACCCATACCTCAAGCCATGCTACACAAATATTATTCTATTCCCTTTCTTTTTCTTTTCTTTTCTTTTAACACCCAAAACAAATAAACCATATACAAGAAAAGAAACAATATGCCATGGTTAATAAAAATGAAACAAGTTTTGTTGCATGTCATGATGCACAAATCAAGCTTATTGCACGATTAGTGATATTTAATCGCGATTATCATTAAAATGAAATATAATTAATCATAAGGAATTTATAATTTGCTTAAATCCTATAAAACACCCTCATTTCAGTATTTCCTATAATTTTCCAAATAGTTCCCAATTTATCTGAAATTAATTATGCCGCATTATCAAAATATTCATAATATTTATTATTTAATTATATAAATTCCCAAAAGTAATATCTTATTTTTCTGAAATGTTATAATCTTCCCCTCTTAAAATAAATTCGGTCCCCGAATTTAAATTTAAACTCCCCCAATTTATAAAACATTTCAATAAAATGATTAAGTCGTCGGGCTCTAAAATCATGAATACGTAAAACACATCGTAGCGCAATGCATGCGCATGAAAATGAGTATATAAACCAAATCAAAACTCCGTCAAGCATCCTGCAATCATCGGAGTTATGGCGAAGACACCAATGTCAAAGCCCAATACGAAAACTAGCATGTTATACATCAAAACTATACATGTACACATCGTTGTAAATTCGTCAAAACATCAGAAGAAATGCAAGTCAAACCCTTTCAAGTCGTTGTGCAATGCGCTTATCACGGCACAGTGGCGGACGTTTTTGTAAGAAAATAACTATATATACATATATCCTTTGTTTAACATACACGTTCCGCCGTTTTGAAAATAATTAAGAAGGGTTTCTCTTGTTAAATGTCTTGTGTTGTCTCGGACACGTAGGTAAATACTGAGACTATAGCTCCTTTTTGGAAATCCCTTCGATAACTATCAATGCATGCAAAAATATATATTCAGGTACTATCCTCTGGCTAGTCCTTCTCAAACACTATACCAAATAGTAAATATCATAAAATATACTGCTCCAAGAAACAAATCTCAAATGTGTATCAGAATGCCTCGTGCGTCTGGTGTGCACGGAAATCAAAATCCATGAATGTGCCATACATGTGCACATAAACAAAGCTAAGTGTAACGGGTGTGCATGAAAACACCTGTCAAGGGCAACGGTGTGCCTGACAACAATATCCGGTGCATCTGATATGCACGAAGAATCCCGATTTAGTGCATCTGGCATGCACCAAAATCGCATCAAACACACCAAGTATGCGCAAAATCCAACTCAAGTGCACAAGGTGCACGAAAACAAATATCGAGTATCACAATCGAAATCAACGGTATACAACACATATCAATCCAGATCAGGTATAGCGTGGTATATAACTCATAAACGCGTGCATCTGCATGCACAAAATCATATCAAAGTACTAAAAGTACATGAAAACTACACCGAAAGTACAAATCAAATCACATGCATATGTAGGCATGAAATCAAAATCAACCATCTCGAATGATATCAAATCGAAACCGAGTGCAACTGTGGTGCACAAAATCTCAATCATGCAAATAAATCACCCAAAATACCGAAATCCAAAATGACGGACACGTGATATTCGAATCACCAAGTCGCAAATTATAAACATTGTCGTCAATATGTCCTTCCTTCAAAGTCGAGAAGATGTCGATACATCCAAAGCTAGCGGAGCAAGATATCTTCTTGTCTCCTGTTCACGGTCTGGCGCCTGGTGCCTTTAGGCTCTCGTCTCTCACTGTGAATTACTAGTTATATAGCTCCTCGGCTCAACGGCCCAATATGGAATGATGACGGAAATAGTTCCGCTCTGGCACATCCTCTACAAATCTCTGGCCAACTATCATGGTCACTCACAACATGTCTCGTCGATGATACCGAACTCTGGCCTATTGGGTGTGCGTAATACTACCGATCCTGGTCCAAATCTTCTCGTGTAGTATTCCAGAAGCTCTTATCGGGGTGTCTCCCAAATCTCGTTTCTGCCGAACTTCCCGAAAGTTATCACCATTTACTAAATCTATTTCTTATTCCGTAACGGCTGCATACTCATCACGGCTCCTTCTGGAAGATATATCCATATTCAACGCCTCTGCATGCGTAACACATCTCTGATGTCAACGAAGTGGAACGCCATCTCATCAAAATCTCGTACGAACCTCGTACTCCACTTTTCTCTAATGTCGACTGATTCGGACTCGTCTCTTCGTGGCTGCATGGACTGCGCTCCAACGGCTATACTCATATCTGGAGTCTCTTAAGCATTGTATCTCATCATATGATATCCGGACGACGTCGAACCTTTCGATCGATTCGTCAAAGTCCCATAATTCCCCGAGAGCTCAACTCTTGAGTACAGTTCAATAATATTCAATACATGCCACAGTACCTATAGACCAGCCGTAGAAGGGCAAACCAAAGCCTCATTAATGGCACCGCGGAACTGCTGCAAACCCTAAGGTTCAAAAGTGTTCCAATGGTCATTATATCAAGTTAGGGTTTCATTCTTCCAGAGGGTCCACAGAATTACTTGCATGTTTTTCCGAATACTTTAAACTTGGAAAAATGGGTTTCTGACATTCGATCGTCTTCTATCAACTCTCAACGTACCTGCGTGAAGTATTCTCAAGCTGGAATCAATCAATCTGATGACCTCACATCGGGGTAAGCGAACGAACCACATGTCCTAGTCATTCATCTAAGGGTGACTAGCGATCTTCTATTATATCTCTAAGTATAAACTCGTGCTGTAACAGCTCCAAACATCTGGGGCGATATCTCATCATTCGCAGCAGCAACTGGCTCATTCATCCGCACGCTAAACAGTATCTCAATCATCAAGAATAGACGACACATCAACGGTCATCACAATCTAGCCGGCCTCTAGCAGTGGCCCAATCCTCTGGTGCTGATCCGCACGTTCGAGAAATTTTAGTAAAAGCAATCCATCAACGCTCATGGCGTGAAAAAAACACAATAAAACGACACATCTATGCAATCGTGTTTCACCGGAATACATCCTGGTCAGTTCTCGTCCAAGACAAGCTCGTGCTGACCGCAACTCTAGTCGCAGCTCTCTCTGCCTATGCAATCGTGGTAACAAAACCACCAACTGATACCGATGAGGATAGATCATAGGAATGAATATAATACTGTGTAAGGAAATGTACATCCAAAGGCTTCTTAAGCGGAGTAGCGTATCGTAAGTATGCCGCGGAACATACACACGGTACATCACTCTACTTAAGTCACCTACTCCATCAACAAGGTCAACCTACGCGACAAAAGTTCGGGTCTAGTACCCCTTCGACCAAGTCTAAGTTCCGTAAGGTCAAGCCTAGGTTTCGAATATATATAAACGCCCTAGACTCCACATAGTCAAACATAGACTCGAACCAAGGTTAACCTAGCGCTCTGATACCAACTTTGTCACGGCCCGAAATGGCACATGACTGGCACTTGAATCATATGAAGTCTATAGGACCCCATCTAATTCAAGTAAGCCAAAATCCCAGAAATCTAAACCATTTAAAAGAAGAAAGAAGGAAAAAGTTTAGTTTTAAAGCAATTAGTTTAACAACATAAGCCGAAGTATTACATTTTTAAAATCTCAAGTCTTTTCTGAAAATTTTGGCAGAGTTTCCTTTGTAAATACTGGCCCCAAAGGGGTACAAAATGCATAATATGAATAAAGGCATCCCCAAGCGGGAGCTAGCTCTTCGCCAATTGGCGGTCACAATCACGCAAGCAATATAATATACAACGCCGAAGGGCGTGGATCAAAACTCAAAAGGAAAACCAATAACCACCAGAAAACCATAATAATACAGCGCACGACTCTAAGGTTGAAAGAATATACAACTGGTCTTCTAAGTTAAATAAATATACAAGTCTGGTTGATGGAGTTTCTAGATACAACTGAAAGTAAATAAATACAATGGTGGTCACGATGCAAGTGAGTCCACCTACCAAAGCAATCACCCGGAAGAAGCAGTGTGCCATCAAATCCGCCAAGAAACCTGTAAGGCAAACCTGCAAGAAACTGTGGCATAACGGGGGTGAGTTGCCAACTCGTGAGTAGAAAACATCACCGAGCAGAAATTGCATATATGACTCAATCCTAAGTCATACGATAATATATCCTGAATAGTATAGTCCTGAAACCATCTACACATAAGTGTAATATCGAGTGCTCGTGTCAGTGCCTCAGGTAGCAACATATCATATATATGATGTATGAATGGATGAAAACAGAATACATCTAAATGAGAAAACTGTTTTCGTAATTTAGTGAGATTTCTGTATATATATAAAAATTGAGGTATCATCAATGAAATCAACATAAAATCGGTGTCAAGCATCGACACAAAACATATATCCAAATATCTAATATCTCAGGCTTCGGCTATCCGGACTGACCCGTATCATATAATCTTAATACCTTAAAATCTCAATATCTCGGGCTCCGGCTATCCGGATTGGCCCGTGGGCTACGACTATCCGGAATGGCCCAAATCATCAAATCTCACGACTACGTCGGTATCCTCCAAATATCCGCCGCGTCACAAATAACCGGTTGGTAGTGCTCCCCTTCCAGGCTCAACGCCATCATCTGCGACCATCATACCATGGGGTACCGCACCGGGTCCACCATGCACCCATAGACGGTTCCTCCTCCTCCTCGAATCGGGTGTATGATATCGCTCAAGTGCCGAGAAAACTCATGGTGGACATATCTCATATCATATCATGAGAAAACCGCATTTTCTATTTATGGAAATGATAATCAATTTATAAAATTGTTATGGTTTCTCCAAATCCAGAAATCTCATGGAAATCCGAAATCTTAAATCACGATGTAAATAAATAAAGAATACCGGGCTCCGGCAATCCGAACTGGCCCATAAAATAGCATGGCAAATGAATGTATATATGCATGAGTATCTAAATACAGAATACACTATCTAAACCAGCACAGTAATGATATACTAGAACTATCAGCTAGCAAGTTATATCAATGAAATAATATTCTCTAAAGTGTACGTGACATGGCAATTACCGATGATGATGTGTATGAGCCGGCAAGCAAGTGTTCGTAGACAAACGCATCATCGGTAATGGTGCTAGTGTCCTGATAACATGGGTTCGTAATCAACAAGGGAAACATAAGTATAAGCATGCAATGCAATATGAACAACATGAATATACGTTTACATATATATATGAGTCATACCCTTTTGGCATTTGATATAAGCACGAATTGTGGTTTTAGAAAATAGGGCTACGGTGTTTTTGAGAAAGATACATCCTTTGAAAATCCGTAGTATTCCTAGGCATGACTTTAAAATACTCACAATTCGTTAAGTTTGAAATTTAGTATGACTCGAGCCCAATCTAACATCTACTAAGTAAATGACAGGCAAAGCTAAGAGGCTAATAAAAGGGTTAGGAAAACCACCTAGGTCTGAGTCAATATCTGTATATAGTAGTCGGTGATCCGCCTCAATAGTGTCACATACGATAGATATATAATACGACATTCTCGAATCATGAGTGCGGATCTATCATCATAATTATATCTTGTACGGTAAATCCATCGTACGGCATCCCAAAATCGGGGTACGGGTCGCCTATCACATATACCTCAATATCCATATGGTATCATTATCAATATATCATGAACAGGCTACTGATCTAAGTCTAGTACATACCGATACCATCAACCTATATCTGCGTGTGTATGAAGACACATCGCCCATCAATCCGCTAATATAATATGTCATATCTCATAACACAACCCAAATCACATCACCGATCTCACGGCATCCTGACCAATCACATCGACTCATCTCCAAGTATCATATACTATCCTCATCAACCGTGTATATGTATACATATATATATATATACTCACATACATGTATGTATATATATGTATATATCCCCATATATGCACAAGAAATAAAATGTATGCGTGTGTGTGTGCGTGTACCTTATTCTAGGGTTTCGCGACTAAAATTAGCTAATGACACTATCATCCATTTACACTAAACTTTAACCCATGATCTCCTAAAACCTTTCTTGATAATCATAAACGTTTCACATAACACATAGTATCGTGTATATATATATACATGATATATCATAGGCTACACTACGAACTGCGGGAGTGCTATACGCCATCCACCCGACTTCCCCCGTAGATATATCTACTCACCTTGATCCTTGCTTGCCGACGTTGATATCGCCATGCTCTTGCGTGTCATCCCGAAGTTCACGCGGAGGTACCTACATTCCATAACACATCGTGTCGCATTAAAATCCAATCCAAATCCAAAACAACACGCGAGGTGCTTATAGGTTAGAACCTATAGCCTACGCATGCAAAAGAACCAAACAACACCCTATATCGATGTACAAACGTCAAGTGACCGATACTAAACACAAAATCCAAAACTTCAACTCATAGAAAACCATGAAACCAAAACAGCAACACAAGAAAATGGTCCCAGATTTTTTTCAGGTGAAAATGGGATAAACAGATAGTACTGGGGTGTTGTATATAGGGTATATGAGCTACAGAAGCGACATCGGCCCCTGAATCCATAATGTGTCCGGCCACAAGGGCTAGAAATCCGGCCAGCTCGGTTGGGGAGGATCACAATGGGTTCGTCTTCATAGGGTGGTCTCATAGTGGTCCATATAGGTTAGTGGTATTGTTTGTTTTTCTCATAAAATTCCCGGGTCACTCCAGATTCCCTGTAGGCACCTAATCATACACAAAACCGACATTTGAAAGTTTCAGGTTTGGGTTTTCAGGTTTCAGTTAAGGTTTAGTCTGGGTTCAAAATACTATAGGGGGGTTTAAGGTCACAACTAAGCTCATTAGCACTATCACAACTTAAAAATCCCTCAAACCTCATCTAGGAATTTTCAAAGCTCACAAAACCTCACTTTAACACTTCTAAACATATACACATGCTAAAATGAATGAAATACTAAACTTATGGTGAAAGAATTATCTCATATGCCAAACCCTAGAATCCCCTAAAGATCAAAATCCAAATTTTCTTGGTCCAAAATGCTTGTAGTGAGCTTGTGCATGTTTTTAATGAAAGGGAGATGAATCTTTGTTGTGTTTTTGGGTGTGTTGTGTGGTGGTGAAGGTGGTGGAGGGAAAGGGCGGCCATGAGGGAGAGAAGAAGAGAATGATGAAGATGAAGTGAAGAATGAAGCCATGGTCAATGAGAACCCTCACCCTCTCTCTCTCTTTCACCCATACCTCAAGCCATGCTACACAAATATTATTCTATTCCTTTTCTTTTTCTTTTCTTTTCTTTTCTTTTAACACCCAAAACAAATAAACCATATACAAAAAAGAAACAATATGCCATGGTTAATAAAATGAAACGAGTTTTGTTGCATGTCATGATGCACAAATCAAGCTTAATGCACGATTAATGATATTTAATCACGATTAGCATTAAAATGAAATATAATTAATCATAAGGAATTTATAATTTGCTTAAATCCTATAAAACACCCTCATTTCAGTATTTCCTATAATTTTCCAAATATTTCCCAATATATTTGAAATTAATTATACCGCATTATCAAAATATTCATAATATTTATTATTTAATTATATAAATTACCAAAAATAATATCTTATTTTTATGAAATGTTACAGCTTGCTAACCCTTGTGCTTAGCGTTGATACCTTAAGCTTGGATATACAAATGGTAAGTGAACAAAACGGACTCGTTTCGTGTTTTGCATCGAATATCGGTATTTTGATGATTTGTGCTTCGCAACCGCCTTGACAAGTCATGCTTCATGCCGGGATCGACACAAGGACGGACAACTCATGATCAAGGGAGCGTCAAAGGAATCGCCGCGATTCAACCATCTGAGCCAAAGTCACGGCCATCTTTCTTTCGATTCTTGTTTCTACAATTCGTATTTTATTTTTAAGTAACAACCAACTATATTCGTTATTTGTTGAACCTTAAGCAACAAAACCTAATCTCTAATTCCCTGCGGAGCGACCCGTACTTACCGGCTCGCTACAACGCGTCGTGCACTTGCGGTTTATAAATTTTAAAACGAGACTGAGCTCGCGTGCGCAACTATTTCTTAAAAACCATTCTATTTCCAAAACATACACGTTTGCGTGCGCGGGTGAAGTCCCAATAAGTTTTTGGCAAAAACTTGTTGGGACTTCACCCGGGCGCGCAAACGCGTATGTACACTTGCGGTTTATAAATTTTAAAACGAGACCGAGCTCGTGTGCGCAACTATTTCTTAAAAACCATTCTACTTCCAAAACATAACTGTTTGCGCACGCGGGTGAAGTCCCAACAGCTCCAGACCTTTATCCTAATGCGGAAAAGTAAATAATATATATCAAATGGAGACAACAATCTCAACCCGGAAGTGTCCCAATAAAAGAATATTACATACAAATATTTAAATGAATGAAAATCGAAAAACTCTCATCTCACGTAAAAAAAAACCGGCTATTCAATCACGACGATCCAATATAATATATCGACAGCAACACAATAACATCAGATGTTATCAACATAAATAAATATGCGTATCCCTAATGTCGTTGACGTATAACAACGAGATCGGGGATACTGCCACATATTACACTTACGGTCGCAGAAAAGAAATGAAAACTACAATAATTAGAATATGCATCATTTTTAGACATCATAAACCCGGATTATCACAAATTCTGGATTTCATGCCTAACCCTATAAACCTTGCATTTAAGTCTCGAATTGAAAACACTTTTCAAAAATTTACTCGGGTAATTCAACAAGATTCCCGATTAAATGATTGAATGCTCGTCGGGAACTTTAGTAGATGGCCGCACCCCCGAGGCTGTCAACAAAGTGTAATTGGGCGGAACACCGTGGCCGCGAGCACCTGAGTGGATGCTTTTGGCCATAGGGTTCTCCTATAGTAACTTGGTCAGGGCTATACGGCATGGCTGTCTATTAGTGTCTCCCTGCGACTATTCGCGTACGATATGAGATTACGACGGAGTTTCGATCCAAATCCAAACTCCGTGGCAATCCATCATTTGAGACTAAAACGCTAGATTTACAATTCGTTAACTAGTTTTCACAAAACTAATCAATGTGGATTCCAAAAAATGTATCACATATCCAAAACTATCTAGACGATGTTAAACATTTCGATCGATGTTTCAAACAATACCAATTCACAGAGACTTCAACAACTTGAGCCTCACCAAAAATACCCAGAAAGTCCAAAATATCAATATGAAGCACCAGAAGAAAAAGGAGGCAATAACACCTCAAGTCAGCGGGGAAACCGTGGCCAAAACATGGTTTAGGCGGCGGTTTCGCGGCCACTTGGAGAAGTTAGGCTCTCGTACTTCTTCTGGCTCCATAGAATTACCTGCATGATTTTCTGAGAATTTTTAATTGTGAAAATATCAACTTCTGAAAAATTGATAGAAACTTGCTATAAACCGGATTTTGAAACACCGATCGAACACTTTAACGTCGTCTAGACTTCGCCTAACTCTCTAGCTTGGCTCTGATACCATGAAAGTATGTCTTAGCATCTCTACTAGGTTTATATGAGCATCAAGTATGCAATTTTAAAAAATCTAGAGTGCTAAGTATACCAACCTAGAATCAAACTAGAGAATTAGGGTTTTAAGTAAAGCAAAGAAGTTCTACACTAAGTGAAGAGAGTAAACAACCTTTGTATACCGGTCCTTCACTTCTAAAGCTCCAAGTAGTAGTCCCTAGAAATCTTCTTTGACTCCACTCGAAGAAAGGATCAAGCTTGCTTGTTGTCTTCGATGTCGAAGATGATCCACCTTGAAGTCTCTCTCACTCAAGCTCACTGTTCACTAATCAAGGTATTAGCTAAGCAAACAACCTAAACTAATGTGCTAGATTAGTGTAGGTTGATGAATTAAGAGATTTGCTCACTAGAAATAATTTTCTCTTTTCTTTTCTCAACTCAAGAAAAATCTAGAGAAGAGGGTGAAGAAGAAGATGAGGATGAACTTGGATGAGAGAATGAACCATTAGGTGAGTGATAAGATAAGGATGATTAAATATCTAAGAGTAAAACAAAAATAGGAGATGAGTCATGGCTTCTCAATGCTTCTCCAAGTATCCAAAGCCATGACCCATTTTCATCTTTTTATCTTTTTCTCAAAATAAAAATCATCCTTATTATCTTTTTCCTTCGTGTGATTCTCATACATCCTAGTCCTATGTATCATCAACCATGATACAATATTAAATACATATATAAATATATCACACACACACACACACACACATGTAAAGAGAAGAAAATCTTAAGTGAGCTTATATTAGTTAATATATATATAAAGAAAATCTTAAGTGAGCTTATATTAGTTAATATATATATATATATATAAAATATATAAATATATAGCAAATTATTAAATCAACACTTGATTCAATAATTCGGTTATATCATATATAACCGACTAATATCATATATATATGTATATCAAAACATTAAATCAACACTTGATTCAATTGCCCGGTTATATCACATATAACCGGCTAATATTCAATATTGGATATTAAATCAACACATGATTCAATAATCTGGTCATATCATATACAACCGGCCAATATCAAATATATTAACACACATATATATATATATATCATTGAATCAACACTTGATTCAATAATCCGGTTATATCACATATAACCTGACTGATATTAAATATCGCTAGATTAGAATACGGTATCACATACTCGTATTCAATCAAGCTCCCGCATATATAGGCCCTACTTTGTTTCTCCTGAGCTAGGAAACCTCTGTGTGGGACTCTAAAGACTCGTCAATACGCCAGCAGTAGGTAATGATCACATCAGATACCCACAAGCCGTCAGCGGCACTAGCTGGACATAATGGCTACCCAGGTATTGAACGAATAGAAGATCAACAAGCAAACTTGTCCAAACTCCCGTAAAGTGTCACAATCCGAAATGGCACGTGACTGGCACTTGAATCAAATGAAGTCTATAGAACCCCATCTAATTCAAGTAAGCCAAAATTCCCTGAAATCTAAACCATTTTAAGGAAGAAGTGAAGAAAACTTATTTTAAAGCAAGTGGTTTTAATAATTAAGTGGTATTAAACATTTAAAAGCAACGTCATATTTTCCCGAAAATTTCGGCAGAGACTCTTTTGTAAATACTGGCCCCAAACGGGTACAAACATGAATAATATACATAATGGATAAAGGCATCCCCAAGAGGGAGATAGCTCTTCGCCAATTGGCGGTCACAACCACGCAAGCAATAGTATACAACGCCGAAGGGTAAGGATCAAAACTCAGAAGAAAACCAATAACCACTAGAAAACCATAATAATACAAGCGCGACTCTAAGGTCGAAAGAATAAACACAGGTCTTCTAAGTCTATAAAATATACAAGTCTGATTGATGGAGTTACTAGATACAACTGAATATAAATAAAATACAATGGTGGTCACGATGCGAGTGAACCCACCTAACAAAGCAATCACCCGGAAAGAAGCAGTGTGCCAGCAAAGCAGCCAAGGAAACCTGTATGGCAAAACCTGCAAGAAACTGTGGCACAACGGGGGTGAGTTGCTAACTCGTGAGTAGAAAATATCACCGAGAAGAAATCGCATGTATGACTCTATCCTTGGTCATACGGTAGTAATATCCTCAAATAATATAGCCTGAAGAATATAATAATGGCAAGAGTAAACATCTGTACATAAGTTTAATACCAAGTGCTCGCGGCAATACCTCAGCTAGCAACATATCATATATATATGATGTATGAATGCATGAAAACAGAATACATCTAAATGAGAAAACTGTTTTCTTATCTCAGTGAGATTTCTGTATAAAATCGAAGTATCATCAATGAAATCAATAGAGAATCAGTGTCTAGCATCGACACAAAATATATCTCGCTATCTCAATATCTCGGGCTACGGCAATCCGGACTTGCCCGTATAATCAAATCTCAATACCTCAGGCTCCGGCAATCCGGACTGGCCTATATCATCAAATCTCAAGACTACGTCGGTATCCTCCGGATATCCGCCGCGTCACAATAACCGGTCGGTAATGCTCCCCTGCTAGGCTCAACTCCATCATCTGCGACCATCTTGCCCCGGGTTACCGCACCGGGTCCACCATGCACCCACAGACGGTTCCTCCTCCTCCTCAAATCGGGTGTATGATATCGCTCAAGAGCCAAGAAAACTCATGGAGGACATATCTCACATCATAACATGAGAAAACCGCTATTTCTATCTTTTGAAAATGATAATGAGTTTATAAAATCCTTGCGGTTTCTCCAAATCCATAAATCACATGGAAAATCCGAATCCCATAATCAAAAGTCAGTAAACAGCGAATACCATAATATTGCATGACAAATGAATATATGAATGCATCGGATATCAAACAAAGAATGCAATAATTAAACTAGCATATAAAAGCAAGCGCACTAGTACTATGTCGAAACTATCAGCTAGCAAATTATACTAATGAAATAGTGTTTTCTAATGTGTACGTGACATAAAAATTACCGATGATGATGTGTGTGGGCCGGCAAGTAAGTGTACGTGGAGCATACGCATCATCGGTAATGGTGCTGGTGTCCTGACAGCAGGGTTTCATAATAACTATGAAAACACAATTGAGCATGCAATGCGATGCGAATAGCAAGAATATACGGAAAATGAATTGTAAACGCAACAATAAAGAATGTACAATATATATATGAGTCATACATTTTTGGCATTTGAAATAACATGAATCGTGGTGTTTAGAAAATAGGTGCTACGGTGTTTTTAAGAAAAGGTACGTCCTTTGAAATATCCGTAGTATCCCTTGGCCTGTCTTTAAAATGGTCACGATTCGTTAGTTTTGGAAATAAGTATTTTTTCGAGCCCAGTCTAACATCTACTAAGTAAACTACAGTACTAAACTAACAAACTAATCGAAAGGGTAAGGAAAACCACCTAAGTCTAAGTCGATATTTATATCTTGTAGTCGGTGATTCCGCCTCAACAGTGTCACGTACGATACAATATATAATATGACATCCTCGAGTCAAGAGTGCGGATCTATCATCATAATTATATCTCGTACGGTAAATCTATCGTACGACATCCCAAATCAGGGTACGAGTCGAATATCACATATAACACAACATCCATATGGTATCATCATCACATATCAGGAACTGGGGGTACTGACCTAAAGTCTAGTACATACTGATACAATCAGCATAATCCGGGTGTGTATGAAAACACATCGCTCAACGACCCGCTATAATATCATGTCGTATCTCTTAATACGACCCAAGTCACATCACCGATCACACAGCATCATGTACAATCACATCGACCCATCTCCAAGTATCATATACCATCCTCATCATACATGTATACGCGCGCACACACACACACACACA
Source organism: Agapanthus africanus (assembly GCA_030015575.1). Classification (NCBI taxonomy): domain Eukaryota; kingdom Viridiplantae; phylum Streptophyta; class Magnoliopsida; order Asparagales; family Amaryllidaceae; genus Agapanthus; species Agapanthus africanus. Next base: position 394,567,866 of record CM057340.1, read on the forward strand.
CATATATATATACATACTCACATACATATATGTGTATATATATATCCCCATATACACACAAGAAAATCAAATGTATGCATGTGTGTGTGCATGTGTGCAAATCATTACTCTAGGGTTTCGCGACTAACAAACTAAACTAAGTTACTTCCAATTACACTAAAACTAACTCATGAACACATAAAGCCTATCATAATAATCATTTAGTCTTACAATACACATATATAAATATATATAACTTAATCATATGCTACACTACGAACTGCGGGGGTGCTATACGCCATCCACCCGACTTTCCCCGTAGATATATATCTAGTCACCTTGATCCTTGCTTGCCTAAGTCGATGCCGCCTTGCTCTTGCTCGTCGTCCGAAGTCCATGCGGAGGTACCTATATATCACACGTAGTATCGTAAACCAAAATCGTACACGAAAACCAAAATGGTACGCGTATCACACATAAGTCAAAACCTATGGTCTACACATGCAAGAATAACCAAACAACTCCTGATATCGACGTACAAACGCCAATCGATCGAGACAACACATACATACCCAAATTTCAAGTTACAGAATTCGCAAAACCGAAATCAGAAACGATGTAAAGCAGTTCCAGATTTTACCCCAGGTGAAATTAGCCAATTTTGCATATGTGGAGGGTCTAATTTACAAAAGATAAAGCCATTGACAAAACACGGACCCACTCACCCCCACCCTGGCCTGAATTTGCGGCCACAAAGAATAAATTTGCGGCCATAATGCATGGTTGGGGTCTCGGATCTTGGGGTTAGCTTCTAGGTTGCCTGCACGACTCACTGCGATCGCTATAAAATTTTCAAGTGCCCCAAGTCATAGCAAATCTCCAAAAGACATCACCAAAGTCAACAAAATCTGATATCGGGTTTCTAAGTTTGGGGTTTGGGGTTTTAGTCTCAGGTTAGGTCCATGTTTTATCAATAAAGGAGTTGTAGTCACTTAGAATACCTCAATTACACCATCACAATTCAAAACAAACCCTAACCTCAATTTGGAATTTTCCAAGTTCACTAATCCTCACTAAAACACTTCTAAACATGTATGGATGCTAAAGTGAATGAAATAATATAATAATGGTTAAGGAATTACCTCATTTGGCTGTTAGTTATGTATATGCCCTAGAGGCCATTATTGTACATATGATGTATATTATGATGGATGCTTGGATGTATACAGAGAGGACTTTCTTGCTCGTCATGATAGTATGCTATTTGGTTTCACTTTATCTTAACATATTGACTTGTATTGGTTTACTATCTTTCTCTCACATGTTGATAAAGCCCTTAGGATCTGTACTCGACTACTGGGATTATGATGAGATCATACTAGTGGGGCCACGGTAGTCGATGAGTACATCCTATAAATGTTCCTAGTCGAGGGTATATCGAGACGAGGCATCGATACACCAGAGTAGACTAGCGTATACGCATCTTGACCCATATGATGGGCGATGGATGATCCCATATCCATCGGTGTTTGATATCAAAGATGGTGTACGGGTGCTCAGTGGAGACTGGGTACACTGGACGGACTCGCCGAGAACTCCAAGATGGTGATATACCACACGTCAGATGGCAGTTCTCCGGTGACACTGGTACAGGGTAGTCTGTAGACCCGAGATCGTCATAGAGTCATGTGTGATTCCCACTGTGCTTTGATTTCCACCTTACCACGTCCAAGAGGGCGTGCAAAATGGTGGCTTTTGGCTACAGTCCCGAATCACATTGAGGCAATGAGCGATAGGAGGGGATTCGTCTCTCCCGGTATAGGGAGTTGATGTTGTGCTGTGTTCGATTGGCTATAACTGGAAGTCCCTGGCCAGGGCTGATATAGAGATATACTGGTAAGTGTTGCCAGTAGTTTCTAAACCCGTTATGAGACTCACATCGACACGACTTATCGGTTACAGGGGTCTGACGTATACCACCCCTAGACTTGATATGCGACATATCAGATGAACAGACCGGACTGTACGCGAGTGTTACTGATTGTATTCACAGGAGAACGGACAGGCTAGCTTGTTGATCTTCTGATCTCTCAATACCTGGGTGGCTGTTACGTTTAGCTGACCGCTTGCAGCTTGTGAGTGTTTTATATTTACATCACCTGCTACTGGCGTATTGACGATTCTTTAGAGTCCTACACAGAGGTTTCTTGGCTCAGGCAAAACGGAGTAGAGGCACATATGTGATATGTGCAGGACCGAGGATAATGCGATATGAGATATCGTATTATATTCTCACGATATTTAGATATGAACCGGGACATCGGATCAAGTGTTGATTCGATGAATCGGTACATGATACATTAGTCGGTTATATTCGATATAGCCGGATCGTCGGATCAAGTGTTGATTCGATGATTTAATGTATAATGATATATATGATATATTGTATTACATTATCTAATATTGGCTCGCTTTATTATTTCATTTTCTCACCGGATTAATATATTGATATATATGCGATATATGTTAATTGTATTATTTTCTTTTGTTGCAAATATATAATATATATGTGATATATATTATTGTGACATGATATGATTTATTATAAGACATGTTTAGGGATGATAAAAAGAGATTAAGGTTTGATTAGGGTTAGTTCCTTCTTGCTCTTTCTAGAAGGATTTCCTTTTGTCTTGGTTAAGATATTATAGTTGATTCTTATCCATGACTCATTCTTGACCTAACCAAACCCTAACTCTAGTTTATTCTCTACAAAGGTTTAGCCTCTCATCCTTGACCATGGTTCCATAATCAATCATATATTCTTTATCTACTATTCATCACAAAAGGATCATTCTCATTATTCTTCATCTTCTTCTCTCTTGAGTTTGAGAGAGAGCTCACTTGTGATTTCTTTTGTGATGAGTTCTTGTGAGAAAATGATATAAAAAGAAAGCATAAATACTATTCCATCATCCTCATCTAATCTAGCCCATTAGATTAGGGTGTTCACCTCATTAGAGTGAGAGAGCTTGAGCTATTGCAATTTCGACATAGATCATAGAAGAAAAGGAATACGACAAGCTTTCATGGATCGTTCGAGTCGTGGAGCCTCTCCTGAGTCCGGGAGATCATGGATCGCGGTGAAGGGACTTCTACTCGGAGCTTGTGAAGCGAAGGAGTGGACTACAAAGGTTGTAATCCCTCACACTTAAGTTTAAAGATGTTATCTTGCATGTTAAACCCTAATAATCTAGCAAAGAGCTTGGCTTTGGGTTGTTCGGCACATCTAAAATTTTATTCGGGCATGTTTAATGCTTTATGAACCTTCACAAGATTGCCTAGGAACCCTACAGTGGTATCAGAGCCTAGCTAGAGCATTAGGCGACGTGTTTACGAAGTTAAAACTCCGATCGAACCCGGACATGTCATTTTAAACCCCTCTCTGGACAATTTTTTAAATCTGGTATTTTTCTGAATTAAAAATACCTAAAAAAATCAGCAGGGAAACATAAGCACTTCTGTGAAAAACGAGCCCATGTTCCGTACAAACCGCCGCGGAACCGCGGCCGTACCTCCCTTGGGCCGCGGATCCGCGGCAGTATTGAGGAATCAAGGACTAATTTTTGCACAGCTATTTCTCTCTCTGTGATTTAATTTTTATGGGTATTTTTAATCTGACTCAAGTTTTGAGAATTCTGGGGTTTATTTTGTAATCGTAGATTCGATCGGAATATTTAAATTCGTTATTTTTTATTTCCGGATATTTAGAAACTGTTAAAATGTTCGAACGGATATCATTAACTCAATTTTTCCCGGCACGAAAAACATTCAAGTGTTGAATTTTTCTCGGGTTTAAATCTTTCGGAAAACCGTGCATGTGACGCGATGGACTCTCAGAAGACAACAAACCTTTACTCGATTATGTGACCGTCTTGAACTGCCTTTTGAACCTTCGGGTTTGGGGCAGTACGGCATGCCACATTTGAGGCGTTGGCTTGACCCTTCTACGGCTGGACCGCTACTACTGTGACACATTCCGGATTATTTGAACTCCGCTCAAGTGTTGAGCAATTTAGGAAATCTTGGGTATTTGATTATTCGATCGGAAAGTTTAATACTGTCTATTTATCTGGAATGTGATACAATATATGCAATTCATAGAGTTAGGCATGAAATGCGAAGTATGTGATATTTCGGATTTACGATGTCTAAAGTGATTGTGGATTCCAAATATTGTAGTTTTACAATTTCTTTTCTGTGACCGTAAGTGTAGTATGTAGTTGTATTGCCGGTTTTCGTTGCTATACGACAACGACGATCGGTGTATGCATACTTACTTACGTTGATGATATGTGATATTATGTGTTGCTGTGATATGTTATATTGGATCGTCGTGTTCTGAATAGCCGGGGGTTTTATGTGAGATGAGGGTTTTTATTTTCATTCATGTAAAATTCATTTGTATGTAATATTCTTTTATTGGGGCACTTCCGGGATGAGGTTAATGTCACCCTTGTATATTATTTACTTTTCCGCATTAGGTAGACCCAAGGAGGGGAGCACAAGTAACCGGGTTCTAGGGTCCAGTGGGAGGCCATCTCGAGGAGTCGAGATCGGGTCTCCTAACCCTAGAATTGGCAGTGTTACTTGCCGCTCTCGTAGGGGTCTAGGGATGTGTGTTTGGCTATTCATCGCGACCGTGGAATCCGTGTTTTATACAGGCTTGTATTGAAAACACGGACGTCCTACTATATCCAATATTTCATATATGTTCTTCTGCTGCAATGTTCTGTGATGAGATCATATTACTGCCTGAGACGAATGCTTATCCTATATATACATATGTTGATATATAAATATTACTGATTTCGTTTCTTCTGTGATGCTTAGGAAGCATAAGCTGATGGGATTTTTTATTAATGAGATTAATAAAAGGAAAAGAAACCTAAAAGATGTTGTAGAATCAAAACTTTATAAAAAGGGTAGCTACAGTTTTGCTTTACATAGCGGTATATATGATATACCCTGCACCTTATTCGATGAGGAAAGAGCCGAGATCCCTTCACCGGGAGTGACCTCTTTAGCGAAACTGGAAGATGCTACAAAACTCGGTTTGTCTTTTGATTGCTTTTAGAGTTTTGCTTTGCACAGTGATATAAATGATATATCCTGCATCTTATTCGATGAGGAAAGAGCCGAGATCCCTTCACCGGGAGTGACCTCTTTAGCAAAACTGATGAAAACCTCAAAAACACTCCATTTCAAAATTTCACATGATTCTACGATGATATCAAGTACATTACGCTCATGGTTTTCTGAAAAAACTGCGTAGCCCTCCATCATTTCAGATAAAGACTAGTTAGTATTCGTGCTACGTTTGTTGACTATGTTAAGGCGTAGTGTGCGGTAGCTAATTAGTACTTATCTGTTAAAACATGAGATGTGATTGGATTATGGTAGTTGTACGACTTTGTTGACTATGTTAAGGGTCGTGCAGGTGGGTTTAATTCAATCGGGAAATGACGGGTTGAACTTGGCTAGCAATTATGATTTGTTGACTATGTTAAGGTCATAAGTTGCTAGGGGCAAAATACTATCGGGAATTTCAATTGTTGAAATTTGCAATGAGATTGCATACATCCTATGAGATAGTTGGATCCCGATACCCATTGCGAGTAAGAGTTACTCCTGGGAGAGTTTTACACAGGACAATTAGCCGATCAAGTAGGTGTCTAGAAAAGTGTTAACGGTGTTACGCCTCTGGGAAAACGAGGTTTACTTTAATTAGGTCCGTGCGAAAACACGGGGAACCTCCCTCAAGTACCGATACTGATCTGGCTGAAAGATTGACGAAATTGTAGGGTGTAATTAATCCCGGCTAATCTTACCTTTTAGGGTTTGAAGGTAGATTTGATAAAAACAGTGGGAGACATCCTGATTAGATAAGATAATAACCAAGCTAATCTTGCAAGAGCATACGCTAAAGTGTTTTCTTCTCTCTCTCTCCAGGTAGCGACCATGTCAGGCCATAATCAAGATAATACTATTGATGTATTGACTGAACCCGCTTATTATACTGAGCAGGGGAACGTTGGACCCGTTCTTTCTTATAAGAGTTATAAGACTGAACAGGAAACAGGAGAATATCTGGATTCTCACGCCGTCCAAAAGAACATGCATGTTGATGCATCTTCTTCAAGTGTGTTAGTTATTGAGAACTGTTTCTCAGTTCACCCTACGTCCTGGGTATTAGATACCGGATCAGGATCCCATATATGTAAATTATTACATGGGCTACGAAAAGGTAGAGAACTGGAAAAAGGTGATCATTCCGTTCAAGTAGGAAACGGTGCAACTATTGCAGCCAAAGCAGTTGGCGAATATCACCTAATATTGCCAAGTCGTAATACACTGATTCTAAATGAGTGCTATTATATACCGAACATCATGTGCAACATTATATAAGTTTCTTTATTAAGTAAAGAAGGATATAATTTTGTAGTAAAGGATAATGTTATGAACATATTCCTAGATCAAAAGTTGATTGCATCAGGCTCGTTACATAATGGCATATTCATTCTAAATCAGAATACAGTCCTGAATATACAAAACACACACAAGAGGAAAAGTTCAGATATGAACGAATCCTTCTTGTGGCATTGTAGACTTGGTCATATCAATGCGACACGACTGGCTAAGTTACATAAAGATGGATATTTGAATCCGTTCGAATTATCATCTTATGATACTTGCCATTCATGTCTCAAAGGAAAAATGACCAAAGCTCCGTTTAGTGGACACGGAGAAAGAGTTACGGAACTCATAGGACTGATACATAGTGATGTATGCGGTCCCATGTCTACGCATGCCAGGAACGGTTCTTCCTACTTCAATACATTTACTGACGATCTCTCTAGATTCGGACATGTGTTCCTGATGAAACACAAGTCTGAAGCTTTTGAGAAATTCAGAGAATATAAGCACGAAGTAGAAAAACAAACGGGCAAAAGTATTAAGATCTTTCGATCTGATCGAGGAGGAGAATACTTAAGCAATGAGTTCCTAGATTATCTAAAAGAGAATGGGATTCTCTCTCAGCTTTCTCCTTCTTATACACCACAGCACAACGGTGTATCGGAGCGGAGGAATCGCACCCTATTAGATATGGTGCGCTCTATGGTGAGTACAGCTGAGTTACCTATTTCCTTCTGGGGGTATGCGCTTGAGACAGCAGCATACCTATTGAATCAAGTTCCAACTAAATCTGTACCACCACACCATATGAGACATGGAGTGGGAAGAGACCATGTCTTAAACGAGTTAAGATATGGGGTTGTCTGGCCTATGTCAAAAGGCAAAATCCAGACAAACTCGAGGCACGGTCAGTTCTATGTAAGTTTGTAGGATATCCTAAACATTCAAATGGATATTTTTTCTACCACAGTGAACAACAAAAGATGTTTATTGCTCAACATGCCACCTTTTTAGAAAAGGAATTTCTTGCAAAAGAGATTAGTGGCTCTGAGGTAGAACTGGAAGAAGTTCCAGCAACACAAACTGTAACTGAAGATTTAGTGGAACCAGAGGATTCGGTAGTACCCGACGAACCCCAGCCTCTCCGCCGATCTAGTAGGGTTTCTCGTCCACCTGAGAGATACTACGGTTTTCTCATTGATGGTGGAAGTGAGGATTGCATCATGGAAGATGATGACCCAACTAGTTTCAAGCAGGCCATCACGAGTGGTGACTCTGTGAAATGGCTGGATGCAATGCGATCTGAGATGGAATCCATGTACACCAATAAAGTATGGACTTTAGAAAATGCTCTTGAAGGGGTAAAACCCATTCGGGGCAAGTGGATTTTTAAAAAGAAATTTGGTGTAGATGGAAAAGTTGAGACTTTCAAAGCTAGACTTGTAGCAAATGGTTTTCGTCAACGACCAGGTGTGGATTATGACGAAACCTTTTCTCCAGTGGCTATGCTTAAGTCCATCCGGATCTTACTTGCCATTGCTGCATACCATAACTACGAAATCTGGCAAATGGATGTTAAGACTGCCTTTCTAAACGGTGATTTAGAAGAGTGCGTGTACATGACTCAGCCAGAGGGCTTCGTATATAGTGGGAGCAGCGGAAAAGTGTGCAAACTGCTTAAATCCATTTATGGGTTAAAGCAAGCATCGCGGAGTTGGAACATCTGTTTTGATGTAGTAGTCAAAGAGTTTGACTTCATAAAAAATATAGATGAACCTTGTATCTATAAAAATGTAGCAGAGAGTAAGGTTGTCTTCCTCGTATTGTACGTGGATGACATACTCTTGATAGGAAATGATATTCCTATGCTGCAATCAGTCAAGCTCTTCTTATCACAAAGATTCTCAATGAAAGATCTAGGTGATGCCTCCTGCATATTGGGGATTAGGATCTATAGAGATAGATCCAAAAGGATACTGGGATTGTCCCAATCCTGGTACATTGACACCATACTAAAGAGGTTTAGTATGGAAGAATCCAAGCGTGGGAACCAACCCACGATCTCTGGACTCACTCTCTCTAAAGAGATGTCTCCCAAGACTGATTTGGAGAGAGTTCGCATGCAAGGGATACCCTATGCGTCGGCAGTAGGCTCTATCATGTATGCGATGCTATGTACCAGACCCGATGTAGCATACTCACTAAGTGTAGTGAGTCGGTATCAAGCAGATCCTGGAGAGAGTCACTGGACAGCTGTGAAGAACATTCTCAAGTACTTGCGAAGGACTAGAGACATGTTCTTGGTGTATGGTAACGGAGAACTCCGGGTGGAGTCCTTTACCGATTCCAGCTTCCAAAGTGATAAGGACGACTCTAAGTCGCACTCGGGATTTGTCTTTACCCTCAATGGAGGGGCGATATGTTGGAAGTGTTCCAAACAGGATACCGTTGCAGACTCGACGATGGAGGCTGAATACATCGCTGCCAAAGAGGCTGTCTGGATGAAGAAGTTCATTAGTGAACTTGGTGTGGTTCCATCCATTGAGTATCCAATACCTCTGTATTGTGATAACAATGGAGCTGTGGCTTTGGCCAAGGAACCCAGGTCCCATCAGAAATCCAGACATATTCTGAGGCGGTATCACCTGATCAGGGAGATAGTTGATCGCCGGGAGATCGAGGTCAGGAGAGTAGATACGAAGGACAACACTGCGGATCCACTCACGAAGGCCATTCCCCAGATACAGTTTGAGAGATTATTCGGGATGCTGGGTATGAGATACTACAGCAGCTGGCCTTAGTGCAAGTGGGAGATTATTAGTTATGTATATACCCTAGAGGACATTATTGTACATATGATGTATATTATGATGGATGCTTGGATATATACAGAGAGGACTTTCTTGCTTGTCATGATAGTATGCTATTTGGTTTCACTTTATCTTAACATGTTGAGTTGTATTGGTTTACTGTCTTTCTCTCACATGTTGATAAAGCCCTTAGGATCTGTAGTCGACTACTGGGATTATGATGAGATCATACTAGCGGGGCCACGGTGGTCGATGAGTACATCCTATAAATGTTCCTAGTCGAGGGTATATCGAGACGGGGCATCGATACACCAGAGTAGACTAGCGTATACGCATCTTGACCCATATGATGGGCGATGGATGATCCCATATCCATCAGTGTTTGACATCAGAGTTGATGTACGAGTGCTCATGTCACGCCCCGCTTCCCAAAATACGGAATACGAGGGGTAGACAAGGCTAGCCATGCTCCTACGGTCAAGGAAATGTCCTGCCGTAGTCACACTTCGGCTTCTAGTTTATCATGGTAAACAGTAAACGATGCGCAGATAATGAGAAATGCAGTAACTGAAAGATTCAATAATAAAAACTGACCTGAAGTGGAACAAACGAAAGTAACTCGGAGTAGTAAGTCAAGAAATCTGTGATGCACGTCTAGTTCTGATCCAGGCTAAATCTTCTCCTCACACTGAGCATGCATACTCAGGTCGTCAGAGCGACACAATAGCAATATAATATAAATAATCAAGTAACAGTTCTAACAGTGGTGAAGGATATGAACAACAGTAAATCAATAACAGCATGAATATAAATGAGCAGAGATAAATGCAGCGGAGCAGTAAAGCAGTATAACGATATGTCATGTATGTCAACACAGTATATAAGGAATGTAAACGACAGTAACCCTATCAGTCTCTAAGTCTCACTGCACAGGTCAATAAGCCTATCGTCAGTCCAAGTGTGAGAGTCAACCACTCGCGAGTGTCCTCCACCCAAGGGTAGAACCCAAGGGTAAGGGACCACGGGCCCAACATGTAACGAATGTATCACGGTGTATATATCACGTACCCTGTAAATCTCCATATAACTCCCTAAATATAAGCCGGCATGGGACTCCCGAGATTCTGTTGAACTCACACTTAAACTACCCCACACCCCGTGGTCTACATCAAACGCTAACCATAACCCTAAATACTAATCGATCCGTGACAAGTCTGCGCGAGAACTGGAGGCAGGACCTCCATCAAGCACGTCCCGACTAATACCTAAGATAAATGGCAGTGTCGGATGCCTTATCTGTGACATCCGTGCAAGCGCTTCCATAAGTGTCCCATACCACTTATAGTCACACGTACACGCATCCCACAGACGTCGACAATGCAATAGAATAAAAGGGACACTGATTGTGCACAAGTACGTATCACTTTCACCTAATCACGAATACACGAACACTGACGTACTTGCCACAATCAACACTAAAATCTAACACTGGGTAAATGCACGGTGTCACTAGGTTATCAATACAATGATATGGGTATGATATGATGCGTGAACAAGTATATAAACATGATGAGGATGTTATGAAACCGCATTCTTTCACTTGCACGATTTATCATGAAACATATGTATATAATTTGGCGAAATGACAAACAGGTAGTAATTAATATGTTCAGTTATCTATCCATCTAATTTGGTTTCGAGCCAATCGGGTTTCAGGATCATTAGTTATAACTGTTTCATTTTAAGCGCACGCGGCTGGAAATCCGGTTTCAGAATCAGGAATCCATTTCTTAACGCATTTTAACCCCTGTTGGGATCATAATTTAGCGACGCTACAGTTGGATGAATTCTAGGGTTTTCAGTAAAGTTTTCAACGCAACAAACGGATCTTCAATCGCATTTGTACGTTAGTAGTTACAATCTATTTAACACTAATATGTCAGTTCTGATTTTGTTGGGACTGTTATGCGTCCCGATCTTCTAAATTACAGTTTAAATATCAAACGGTAACGAAACAGAATGAGACCAATCGTGTTGTCTAGCTATCAGAGTTACCTACAATAAGAAGCGGAGTTCCGCAACCTACGAGTTAAGGAAATCCTATGGTATCCATTACGGGACAGCAAGCACAATTTGAGTCGCTCTGGACTGCAGTCCAGAGTCGCACTCCGATACAATTATCATCACGATTTAGGTACAGGAATGTCTGGAACTAGTATAGGGTTAAAGTTCGTCGAGTTAGCTTCGATTTAAGCCCTCAAACGCACCATTCTAATATGTATATGATTTATGATGAATTTAACTATTTTCAGGTGCAACAGAATTACAGTTTTACGATCAAACTTGGGGGTAGTTGTTTTAGTCGTTATCGATTACATCATCCAACAAAATTCACACACCATGTTCACAGCCCTACAGGCCAACTTACACTATTTAGTTCCGTCAATTTTGATAATGTTTTCCTAAGGGAACAAGTATCGAACAGATACAGCACATAATAGTTTTAGACTCGTAACTTTATAATCTAGGCATTTAACAATTATAACTTAAATAAAATAGCATGTAAGCAAGTAAAAACTTGCTTGGAAGAAGTCTCGGGGTCGCAGGGCAGCAACGTCGTCACGATCGCGCGATATACGCCACGTACCGGATTCCCGCGAGCTTAGTTCAAAACACGAATTTCCCGTCGGAGTTTTCCCGGAGTCGTTTTGCGCGCACTGGAAGCTTAGGGGGTGCTCTCTGGTTCGCCTGAGGAGTGTTGGGGTTGCCGACGGCCGACGGCGTCGCTCCGGCAGCGTGTACGGAGGGTGTTTGTAAAGGAATGTGTTTTATGTGGGTTTTTTGTGAGAGAGTTAGGGAAAAGCAATGAAGGAGAGAGAGAGAGAGAGACAGTGCGAGAAGGGGGAAGAGGGAGAGATGCACAGAGAGAAGAGACTGAGAGAGTGAGAGAGAGAGTGGGAGACTGAGAGAGAGCAGGCTGAGAGAGAGAGAAAGAGAGGGAAAACGAGAGGGAGAGAGAGTATTAGAGAGAGACAGAGGGGAGTGCTGAGACAGAGAGAGAGAGAGAGATGATACAGAGAGAGGGAGAGGGAGATGCAGAGGAGGAGGGAGGAACAGGGGAGAGAGAGAGGGAGCAGAGGGAGAGACTCGGCGGGGCTGAGGGGGAAGAGCGAGAAGGGAGAACGAGCGGGTGAGCGACGGTGGTGGAGGAGGTAGCCGGAGATTTCCTCGGGAGAGAGAAGGGAGGTTTGAGTCGAGGAGGGGTTGAGGAAGAAGGAGGAGGCCAGAGGTGGGTGCCGGCAGCGATGATGATGACGACGACGTGGAGGAGGTGATGGAATAATTGGGAATTGTTCGTCGTCGTCGTCGTCGCGAGGGAAAAATTGCAGGGACTAGAATGGGAGTGCGGGTTCGAGAGAGGGGTGGAATGAGGGAGTGCTGGAAGTCAGGGGGAAGAGATGGGGAGACGAGGAGAGAGGGTCGTGGGGGAAAACGTGCGCGTCGACGTGGGCGCAGGCGGAGGAGGCGGCGCGAGGAGCGCGCGCGAACGGGAAAGAGCCGTTGGGGATTAGAGAAGATGCACAGTGGAGCGGGTCGGGTAGGGGAAGGAAGGGCGTGGGCTGAAGGAGGGGTCGCGGGCTTGGTGGGCTGGGCTAGAAAAGATAATGAGAAAATATAGAGAATTTAAAGAGAAAGGGAGTGATGGGCCGGGCCGCGTAGGAAATTCCTTCAACAAAGAATTTTAGAAGGTGGGCTCGGGGAGTGCTGGGCCAGAAATAAATAGAAAAAGTGAAGAGAAAGGGGCCAGGAAAATTTAAGGGAAAAGGGAAAAAAGAAAGGAATTTTATTTAGGGAAAAAAATGTGTGGGCTGAGAATTAAAACGGGGTGAGGAAATTAAAGTCTGGGTTGTGGGAATAAATAAGGTTAGCGCTTCATACAAAAATAAGGAAATGGCTGAGAAAATTTGAATGAATTAATTAGATAAATAGGTTGGCTTAGGATAAAGAAAATATAAGGTATAAAAGAATATGGTTTGGGTTCATCACAAGAAGGGATTATGAATATTGGAAGGGGGCCGGCTGCTAGGCTCGCAAAATAAAAGGATTTCCATTTCCAAAAGATTTAGGCTCGGCCAGAATTAAGATTTTAATATGAAAAATGGAATAGGCTGGGAAAATAAAATAGGGGGTGGAGAACTAAAATAGATTGAAAAAATTTAAAATAATGAATAGTTATAAATAAAATTTTATAGGTAAAAAGAAAATACGGGTATAAACATACAAAAAGAACTGGGTTTTACAGCTCAGTAGAGACTGGGTACACTGGACGGACTCGCCGAGAACTCCCAGATGGTGATATACCATACGTCAGATGGCAGTTCTCCGATGACACTGGTACAGGGTAGTCTGTAGACCCGAGATCTTCATAGAGTCTTGTGTGATTCCCACTGTGCTTTGATTTCTACCTTACCACGTCCAAGAGGGCGTGCAAAACGGTGGTTTTCGTGTACAGTCCCGAATCACATGGAGGCAATGAGTGATAGGAGGGGATTCGTCTCTCCCAGTATAAGGAGTTGATGTTGTGCTGTGTTCGATTGGCTATAACTGGAAGTCCCTGGCCAGGGCTGATATAGAGATATACTGGTAAGTGTTGCCAGTAGTTTCTCAACCCGTTATGAGCCTCACATCGACACGACTTATCGGTTACTGGGGTCTGACGTATACCACCCCTAGACTTGATATGCGACATATCAGACGAACAGACCGGACTGTACGGGAGTGTTACTGATTGTATTCACAGGAGAACGGACAGGCTAGCTTGTTGACCTTCTGATCGTTCAATACTTGGGTGGCTGTTACGTTTAGCTGACCGCTTGCAGCTTGTGGGTGTTTGATATGATCATCACCTGCTACCGGCGTATTGACGATTCTTTAGAGTCCTACACAGAGGTTTCTTGGCTCAGGCAAAACGGAGTAGAGGCACATATGTGATATGTGCAGGACCGAGGATAATGCGATATGAGATACCGTATTATATTCTTGCGATATTTAGATATAAACCGGGAAATCAGATCAAGTGTTGATTCGATGAATCGGTACATGATATATTAGTCGGTTATATTCGATATAGCCGGATCGTCGGATCAAGTGTTGATTCGATGATTTAATGTATAATGATATATATGATATATTATATTACATTATCGAATTTTGGCTCGCTTTATTATTTCATTTTCTCACCGGACTAATACATTGATATATATGCGATATATGTTAATTGTATTATTTTCTTTTGTTGCAAATATATAATATATATGTGATATATATTATTGTGACATGATATGATTTATTATGAAACATGTTTAGGGATTATAAAAAGAGATTAGGGTTTGATTAGGGTTAGTTCCTTCTTGCTCTTTCTAGAGAATTTTCTTTTATCTTGGTTAAGATATTATGGTTGATTCTTATCCATGACTCATTCTTGACCTAACCAAACCCTAACTCTAGTTTATTCTCTACAAAGGTTTAGCCTCTCATCCTTGACCATGGTTCCATAATCAATCATATATTTTTTATCTACTATTCAACACAAAAGGATCATTCTCATTATTCTTCATCTTCTTCTCTTTTGAGTTTGAGAGAGAGCTCACTTGTGATTTCTTTTGTGATGAGTTCTTGTGAGAAAATGATATAAAAAGAAAGTATAAATACTACTCCATCATCCTCATCTAATCTAGCCCATTAGATTAGGGTGTTCACCTCATTAGAGTGAGAGAGCTTGAGCTATTGCAATTTCGACGTAGATCATCGGAGAAAAGAAATACGACAAGCTTTCATGGATCGTTTGAGTCGTGGAGCCTCTCTTAAGTTCGGGAGATCATGGATCGCGGCGAAGGGACTTCTACTCGGAGCTTGTGAAGCTAAGGAGCGGACTACAAAGGTTGTAATCCCTCACACTTAGGTTTAAAGATGTTATCTTGCATGTTAAACCCTAATAATCTAGCAAAGATCCCGGCTTTGGGTTGTTCGGCACATCTAAAATTTTATTCGGGCATGTTTGATGCTTTATGAACCTTCACAAGAGTGCCTAGGAACCCTACATTGGCAACTCAAGAAAATTCTTGAGTTGCCCCAAGTGCCCAAAATCCAAACTTACTTGATCTCCCATTCTTGTAATGAGCCTGTGCACATTTTTAATGAAGTGTTTTGATGTGTTTTTGGTGGTGTTGTGAGGTGTAGGAGGAGGTGGAAGAAGGAGGGCAGCCATGAAGGAAGAAGAGGGGGGAAAATGGTGAAGGAAAAATGAAGGGAAACAATGGAAGCCTTGGTCAATGAACCCCTCACCTCTCTCTCTCTCTCTTGCCCATACCTCAATACTTTATTCATTTCCTTTTCTTTTTCCCCTTTTTTTTCTTTATCTTATCATTTGTAAAAAAAATTGAAAACCCAAAATGAAACCATGCACAAAAAAAATCATGGTAGAATAAAATGTAACAAGTTTTGTTGCATGTCATGATGCAAAATCAAGCTTAATGAAGATTAGTGAAATTTAATCGATTTTAGCATTAATATAGAATATAATTAATTATAAAGAATTTATAATTTGATTAAATCACATAAATTTTCCAAAATCATCATTCAATTTAATTTTCCAATATTTTCCAAACTATTGGTATATAATTATACCACATCATTAAAATATTCATAATATTTATTAACTTAATTATATAAATTCCCAAAAATAATATTTTATTTTTCTGAAATGTTACATAAAGCCTATAAGCAACACTTACCGTACAGTCCAGTCTCTTCATCTGATATTCGCATATCGAGTCAGGGGGTGGAATCCTCATACCCCAAAAACTTGATAAGTCATGTCGATGTATGGCTTACAACCTTTCGAGAAACTACTGATAACACTTACCAGTAAATATCATCAGCCATGGCCAGGAACTTGCTGTTATAGCCAATCGAGCATAGCGCAACATCAACTCCCAATACCGGGCGAGACGAAACCCCTCCTATCGCTCACTGCCTCCATGTAACTCGGAGCTGTACCTAAAATCCACCTGTTTACACGACTCTTTTGAGTCGTGGTAGGGAGGAAATCAAAGCACAGTGGGAACCACACAAGACACTATGACGATCTCGGGTCTACAAACTAACATGTACAAGTGTTACCAGCGAACTGCTATCTGACGATAGGTATGGTACCATCTAGGAGATCTCGGCGAGTCCAGTTCGGTGTAACCATTCTCTAATGAGACCTTGTGTACAATCTTTGATGTTAAACACCAATGGTTATGGGATCAACCATTGCCCCATACAGGGTCAAGAAACGTACACACTAGTCTACTCTAGAATATCGATGCCCTGTCTCGATACTCTCTCGACTAGGAACTGTTAAAGGATGTGCTTGCGAACTACATAAGCCCCACTAATATGATCTGCATCATAGTTATGGTAGTCATGCCTACATACTAAGGGCTTTATCAAAATGTATCAGAGAGACAGTAAACTAAAACAAGTGTATATGTTAAGATAAAGAGCAACCAGATAGCATACTATCATGTCGAGCAAGAAAGTCCTCTATATATATGTCCAAGCATCCACTATAATATACAATAATGACCTCTAGGGCATACATATTCCTAACAATTTTCCACTTGCACTAAGGCCAGTTGTTGTAGTATCGTATACCCAACATCCCAAAAAGTCTCTCAAACTGTATCTGGGGGAGGGCCTTCGTGAGTGGATCTGCCATGTTATCCTTTGTATCTACTCTCCTGACTGTGGGTATTTGTTTAGCACCATGCCTAGGGTTTGCCTTGCATCAAACATGCTACAATTAAAATTTTAGGGGTACTAAGCAAAACCAACCATGAATCGAACTAGAAAATTATGGTAACATGAACTAGTATCACATACTATCAAGTGTATAACACTAAGAGGGGAGAAATACGACCTTTGTAGACCTCCTCTTTGTGACTCCTTGGATCAACTTGGTGTTTGAACCGGTTCCCTTGAGTTCTTCGAAGTCCATGACGATCCACCACTGAGTCCCTTTGCACAAGCTCCTTGCTTCACTTGATCTAAATGGAAGTGGAGCAAACAACCTACACTAGTGGGCTAGACTAATATAGATTGGTGATGTGGGTTTGGATCTCACTTAAAAACCTTTTCTTTTTCTTTTCTTCACTCACTTTCTAAAACTTAGAGAGCTTGAAGGAGGAAGAGGGGGAAGGAGATGGTTTAGCTTAACTCTTGTGAGAATAATCAACATAATCAAGAGAGAGAGAAAGAGAGAGAGAGAGAGAGAGAGTTATCTCATCACAAACCATGGTTACAAAAAATCTAGATATTTTGATACTTGAGTTAAGCAAAACAATGGGCAACAAAAACCATAGGAGATAAAACCATGATTTTGATTTTAGTCAACACAAAAGAAGAGTGTAGAAAACCAACCATGATTTTATTCCCACTTTGTTTTTCTCAATAATCAAAATATATAAATATTTCTCCATCTGAGTCTTGCATTGCCATCACCAATATATCATCAACCATGACACATGTATGCATGCATGTGTGCATTCATATCAATATATACATACATACATACATTCATGCATACACATAAAAGAAAAGGGTTTAATAATAAATGATCAAATGGTCATTATTATTAAATAAACACTTGATTTATTAATCCGATCATATCACATACGACCCAACTAATAGAAAATGCCCGATTAAAATACGGTATCATATACATGCATTTAATCGAGCCCCCGCGCATATCCCCATATGCACCCCACATCTTTTCGCCTGAGCTAGAAAACCCTTCTATGGGACTCTAAGACTCGTCAATACGCTAGCAGTAGGCAGTGATCACATCACATACCCACAAACCGTCAGCGGCACTAGCTGTACGTAACGGTTCCCAGGTATTGAGCGATCAGAAGAAAAACAAGCGAACCTGTCAAAACTCCCGTCGAGCCAACTGGCAACACTTACCGTACAGTCTGGTCTTTTCATCAGATATGTTGCATATCGAGTCTAGGGATGGTATCGTCGACCCCAATAACTCAATAAGTCATGCAGGTATATGGCCTATGACAGATCGAGAAACTACCGATAACTCTTATCAGTAAATCTCAACAGCCCTGGCCAGGGACTTCCTGTTATAGCCAATCGAGCATAGCGAAACATCAACCCCCAATACCGGGAGAGACGAAACCCCTCCTATCGCTCACTGCCTCTATGTGCCTCGGGACTGTACCCAAAATCCACCTGTTTGCATGACCTTATAGAGCCGTGGTAGGGTGGAGATCAAAGTACAGTGGGAGGACACACAAGACTCTATGACGATCTCGGGTCTACAGACTAACATGTACCAGTGTCACCTGAGAACTGACGATAGATATAATACCACATAGGAGTTCTCGGCGACTCCGTTCAGTGTACCCAGTCTCCACTGAGCACCCGTATACAATCTTTGGTGTCACCACACCAATGGATATAAGATCATCCATCGCCCATCATATGAGAAAAGAAACTTATAAGCTAGTCTACTTTGGAATATCGATGCCCCGTCTCGATACACCCACGATAAGGAACTTTTCAAGGATATGCTTATAAACTACACATGTCCCACTAGTATGATATGCATCATAATCCCAGTAGTCAAGCAAATATCCTAAGGGTTTTATCAACATGTACCAAATGAGTAATATGCATGATCAAATGAACATGTCAAGATAAAGTACAACCAGATAGCATACAATCATTTCGAGCAAGAATGTCCTCTGAATATATATATACACATACTGATACAACCACTATCATATAATGGCCTCTAGGGCATACATATATCCAACAATCTCCTACTTACACTAAGGCTAATTATTGGCGTATCTCATATCCAACATCCCAAAAAGTCGCTCATGCTACGGCAGAGGGAGGGCCTTGGTGAGTGGATCCACAGTCTTATTCTTTGTATCTACTCTCCGAATCTCGATCTCACGGCGATCAACTATCTCCCGGATCAAATGATATCGCCTCAGGATGTCTCTGGATTGCTGATGGGACCTGGGCTCTTTGTCCAACGCCATAGCCCCATTATTATCACAATACAATAGTATTGGATCAATAATGGTTGGAACTACTCTTAGCTCCGAGATGAACTTCCTCATCCAGACGGCTTCCTTGGCAGCATCATTTGTAGCAATATAATCAGCTTCCATCATGGAGTCTGCAACGGTATCCTGTTTGGAACTCTTCCAACATACCGCCCCTCCATTGAGGGTAAATACAAACCCTGAGATAGATTTGTTCTCATCCTTATCACTCTGGAAGCTCGAATCAGTAAAGGCCTCCATTTGGAGATCCCCGTTACCATACACCAAGAACATTTCTTTAGTCCTTCGCAAGTACTTAAGAATGTTCTTCACAGATGTCCAGTGATTCTCCCCTGGGTTGGATTGATACCTGCTTACTACACCCAGTGCATAAGCTACATTAGAGCGAGTACATAACATTGCATACATTATAGATCCTACGGCTGAAGTGTAAGGTATAATGCTCATGCGAGCTCTCTCTTCATCAGTCTTTGGGCAAAAGTCCTTAGAGAGAGTGACTCCATGACAGGCGGGTAAGGCACCCCGCTTGGTGTCTTCCATACTAATCCTCTTTAGGATGGTGTTAATGTACCTGGTTTGGGACAATCCCAACAACCTTTTAGATATATCCCTATAAATCTTCATGCTCAATATGTACGAGGCATCACCCAGGTCCTTCACGGAGAACCTTTATGATAAGAACAGTTTGACCGATTGTAGCATAGGAACATCATTTCCTATCAGAAGAATGTCATCCACGTACAATATGAGGAATATGACAGCACTCCCTGCAATCTTCTTATAAACACAAGGTTCATCTGGATTTTTGACGAAATCAAACTATTTAATGACATCATCAAAACAGATGTTCCAACTCCATGATACCTGCTTCAATCCATAAATGGATTTAAGCAACCTACATGCTTTCCCGCTGCTCCAACTATCAATGAAGCCCTCTGGCTGATCTATATAAACGTATTCTTCTAAATCACCATTTAGAAAAGCAGTTTTAACGTCCATCTGCCATATTTCATAGTCGTAGTGAGCAGCAATAGCAAGTAGGATTCGAATGGATTTAAGCATGGCTAAAAGAGAAAAGGTTTCATCATAGTCCAGTCCTGGTCTTTGACGAAATCCTTTCGCCACAAGCCTTGCCTTATAAGTCTCCACCTGCCATCTACACCGATGTTTCTCTTAAAGATCCATTTGCACCCTACGGGTTTTACCCCAGAGGGTACAACATCCAAAGTCCATACTTTTTTGGTGTACATAGACTCCATTTCGGATCTCATGGCATCCAGCCACTTCACAGAGTTACCACTCGTGATAGATTGCTGTAAACTGGTAGGGTTATCATCATCTATGATGCAGTCTTCTCCATCACCATAAATAAGAAAACCGTAGTATATCTCTGGTGGGCGAGAAGTCCTACCAGAACTACGGAGTGGTTGAGGTTCATAAGATTCTATTGCAACATTAGGTTCAACGAAGTCGTCATTTGTAACTTATGTCTCTAGAACCTCTTCTAGATCTACTACATTGCCTTCAGTATCATTTGGAAAAATTTCATTTTCTAGAAATGTGGCATACTGAGAAACGAACACCTTTTGTTCCTCCTTGTGGTAGAAAAGATATCCAAATGAATGTTTTGGATATCCCACAAATATACACTTAACCGATCGTGTTTCGAGTTTGTCTGAATTCTGCTTTTTAACAAAAGCCGGACAACCCCAAATCTTAACTCGTTTAAGAGATGGTCTCTTCCCATACCATATCTCATATGGAGTGGTAGACACCGTCTTGGTTGGAACTTTGTTCAACAGAAATGATGCAGTCTCCAATGCATGCCCCCAAAAGAAGAGAGGTAACTCAGCATCACTCATCATGGATCGTACCATATCTAATAGGGTACGATTCCGCCGCTCCGACACACCGTTGTGCTGTGGTGTGTAAGGGGGAGTGAGCTGAGTGAGAATCCTATTCTCTTTTAGGAAGTTCGAAAACTTTGTACTAAGATACTCTCCACCTCGATCTGATCGAAGTATTTTGATGCTCATTCCAGTTTGTTTTTCTGCTTCAAGTTTGTACTCCTTGAATTTCTCTAAAACTTCAGATTTATGCTTTAACAAAAACACATGACCGAATCTTGAGAAATCATCAGTAAAAGTTATGAAGTAAGAAAAACCGCCTCTCGCATGTGTAGACATTGGCCCACATACATCACTATGTTTGAGGCTCAAGAGCTCTGTAGCTCTTTTTCCGTATCCAGTAAACGGAGTTTTGGTCATCTTCCCTTTGATACAAGACTGACAAGTCGCATAAGATTTATATTCAAAAAGATTTAAATATCCATCTTTATGAAGCTTGTTTAGTCTTGTTTCGTTAATATGACCAAGTCTACAATGCCAAAGAAAAACATCATTTATATCTGAAAATTTTCTTATAGTTGTGTGTTTGTATGTTGAAAACCGTGTGTTGATTTAGGACGTATATCCCGTTATTAAGTGTACCGCAACCAATCAACTCTTGATTCAGTTTAATGTTCATAACATTATGCTGCAATACAAAATGATATCCTTTATTGTCTAACAAAGAAACGGATATTATATTACAAAGCATGCTAGGTAAATAATAACATGGGTTCAAAACCAATATACAACCCGACGACAACCCTAGGTGATACTCTCCCACTGAAACTGCATGTACATTGGAACCATTTCCAACTCGGAGAGTGTGATCACCGGTCTTCAAAACTCTGCTATTTCTCAAGCCCTGCACATAATTGCAGATATGAGAACCCGAACCGGTATCCAATACCTGTAGGGTTCCTAGGCACACTGATGAGGTCTCACAAGGCATCAACTGTTAGTGTATATGCCCTAGAGGCCATTACTGTATCATACTAGTTTGTATATTACTTAATGGAAGTTTGGGATATTCACCTTGTATATACAATCTTGCTCAAGATAGTAGTATGCTACTTGGTTTGTTTCTACTTCAATGTGTATATGTGTTTATTTTAGTATATCGCCTATACACATTAGTGGAGCCCTTAGGATCTTTGCTTGATTACCAGCGTTGTGATGGCAGTCACACTAGTGGGGCTGGGTAATCTATAAGCACATCCTTATGCAGGTCCCTGGTCGCAGGACTATCGAGACAGGGCATCGATACTCCGGATTAGACTAGCGCATGCGCTTCTCATCCCAGTGTGGGAGACGGTCTGTCCCACAGCCGTCGGTACGTCGTACTTGAGAGAGTATGCGGGTGCTCGTTGGGTTACGAGTACACTGGACAGGACTCGTCGGGAACTGACTAGTTGGTATTATGCCTATCGTCGGTTATCAGTTCCCAGGTGACATGAGTACAACTTAGTCCGCTGACTTGACACTGTCACTTCGCCTCGAGTGTGTTCCCACTGTACTTTGATTACTACCCTACCACGGCTCAAAGGAGTCGTGCAAACAGGTGGTAGTTGGGTGCAGTCCCGAAGCACTTGGAGGCAGTGACGGTTAGACAAGATTCGTCTCTCCCGGTATTGGGGGTTGACATCGCGCTGTGTCTAGGAGAGCCATTACACGGGTAGTCCCTGGCCAGGGAAAACGAGATATACTGGTAGGCTTCCAGTGTTATCTCTGGGTGTTTTGGGCTTCACTCCGACACGACTTGTACCGCTATTGGGGGACTGACGTTTACCGCCCCCTAGGCCCGCCATGCGATGTATCAGACGAACAGACCGGACTGTACGGAGAATGTCACATTCAGGCTCAGTAGGAGTTCAGATGGGTTTCGTCTCGTCAGTCTTCTTGTCGGCATCTACCTGGGGACCGTTACGCACAGCTAGTGCCGCTTGCGGTCTGTGGTTAAACCCACTGCCAGCGTAGTGTCGAGTCTTTAGAGTCCCACACAAAAATCTTTGGGGCTTAATTTCAAAGTTGTCCCCATTGAAAACGTGGAAGCATGTTGATGAAATGGGGATTAATTTCAAAGTTGTCCCCATTGGCCGGAGGAAGAGAAAGGCAGGTGGGAAGTGCAGAACGGGTGGGGTAGAAACGATCCTGGAGCGCAATTCGCTGCGGCGCTACAACAGGCGGAGGTGGTGGGATATTGGTCTCCGTAGGAGGTGGAGCCAATCCAGGGGTGGTCAAAGAGATGTTCGGATTAAATCCCGACATCGCGGAAGAAGAGGTTGGTGAAGGTAAAGGTGAAGGTGAAGATGTATGAACAGAATTCCGGTCAACGTCGGAGTTGGCCGGCAAAGGAAGGGGTGAAAGAGGAGTGGACGGAGTATCGACTTCGGAGTCGATCGCGTAGTCGGTCGCGACTAACGTAACGCGGACTAGACGGGTGCTAGTGTCCCGAGTCCAAGCGGACATACACTAAACGAGTTTAGTATAGTCAAAGCGGAGAAGGTGAGGGTAAGAAAACGTCAATGGAGAAAGGCGACGGGTGGTGGGTGAAAATGGATTTGGCGACAAAAGGGCAAGTTTTTATAAAAGTTTTTGATTTTTTCTTTTTCTTTTTTTTTGTTTTTAGAAAGAGATTTACAGAAATATGTACGGAAATACGGCTTAAGCAATCACAAACAAGATATGCACAATCACACCTAGATCTAGGGTAACCTAGGTCTACTAGACCTGCTCCTGAACTTGATTGTCGAAGTTAAACAGTGTCGAGAAACGGGCTTAAAAATACACTGATCACGAGGCCAGGTAAGTGCAGAGATAAGGGGAGGTTGTCCAACGCTTTCGCGAAGTTTCTTAATTAAATAACCCTTTCTCTTTCGGCGGTTGCGCCTTTAACACTTTCCTAGACACCCCGTAAACAATATACGGTTAAGCGAGCTTCTAAACACGGTTTATCTTCTCCTAATGAGCGCGAAGTCCTTAGGGCTGAAGTCTAGTACTTTTTAATTTACAATGGACAATGCATATGCTTTAGTGATTTTTGGGGTCCTGGGAAGGGTGATGAAATCCCCATCCAATCTGGATTGGTTTCAAGCCCCTTAAGTCCGTATTAAAGAATGCAAAACAGTAACAAATCAACTGCAAACAATTTTTATTTGCGGCGCAAAGAATCCTGCATAAGAACAGTTTATTGGAAGGTGGAGAAGAGTTTGCGCAAAGAAGGCTGCAGAAAACACAATTTATTGGAGTCCAGAGGAGTGGAGAGGAGCAGAGAGACTTACAGAGAGAAGATGGCACACTGACCCCACCAAGTGGCCGCGGTTCCGCGGCAATAAGGCTCTAATGCCGCGGTTCCGCGGCGGAAATGAGGATTTGATGCTTCATTTTTCTGGTGTAGGCTCTGTTTGGTGTTCTCTGCTTGTCTGGATATGTAGAATTCTGATATACTCACTGTATCTGCTCCAGATTTTTACAGTAGACCGGATGCTTCGTTTTTGTCCATCGCGGTGTAACCGCGAACTGTGGGTCTATCTTCCCACGTCTTTGGCACTGTACTTGAACTCCGTATTTTCAACGTCTTGGCCACTGAACTCGAACCTTGTATTTTCCTGCACACTTGCACAAAAGCTAATCAAAAATAACAAGATGATTTTTTTACAAAGTATATTTTTTTTTGTTTTTTTTTTACTTACAAATTAACCCGAAATTACACAAGGAAATAAACTACCGTCTCCCCGGCAACGGCGCCATTTGATTGTTAGGATATGTGCGTGTTCAAGTTTAGTTTTAAAGACCGCAATCAAGACGGTTTCGCTTGTAGCTAGCCGGTTGAGTACGGGTCGTCCGCAGGGAGATGGGAATCTTTTTCTATGTGTTTTTCGACGAGTTAAGTCCTGTGTTCAGATTTTGTTGTGGTTATCTAAGTGTTAAGTTGATATTTAAAGAGAGCTTGTTAGGGTTAGGATTAGGTTAGTTTGAGTTAGGAGTCTCCACATCTTTCGTTGCCCCTCTTAATATCGGTGTTACGGTAATCGGCAACAACGGGGATTAGCACGACTAGGAAGGACTTTGCGAGTATAAGCTAAGCTTTCCAACGCATAAGTATTCTTTTTGGTGCTTGTCCGTCCGTTCTTGGCTCTTATCCATAACCTCCGGTTAATTCAACCACAACCGGTCTCACTACGGAATCACCGCTATCATGTAGGATAGGGTGCCGTAAGGAGCGGATTGTGGTTCAATTAACGGGAGTCGATTTAAGCTGTTGGGCAAGGAAAGAGTGAGAGAGATTTCCTTCTCTCAAACTTCCCTTATCCTACCCTAACAAGTATTAACTACTCACACTTCATTATAAGGAAAAACAAAACAAAACAAAAGAGGAAGATAGAAAGAAGGAGATTAGAAGAATACGACTAACTATTTGCGACCTCACCTTGGCGAGGATCGAGCGTAAGTATCATTGTCGTATGAATGATAAAGAAAAAGAGAGAAGAAAGAACAACAAGGAAATAACAACAACTACTTAACAAATTAAAATTACAACAAGCATAAAGATAAGGAGACAAGCATGATAATAAAAATGGTCTTCTTTATTCATCACTCTTCACTCAAAAGCTCACTACAAGTTTAATGGAGAAGAGGTAAGAAGAGGAAGAAGAGAAACACTAAAACTAGGCAAAATGAAAATACAAGAATGGACCCCTTCCTTCACAAAGTTCTGGGCTATTTATAGGCCAAAAAATGAAACCCTAGGGCAACCACCAGAACCCTGATGAAAAGACAAAACTACCCCCAAAAGCCCTGCAGACTTGGCGCCTAAACGGCCGCGGATCCGCGGCCTATACCCCACTTTGGCCGCGGATCCGCGGCCTTATGGTTGAATTGGGCCCCCCAATCTGCTGTGGTTCCCTGGTCCTCTGTGCCCTTTATTCTGGTATCTGTATTTTTTCATAATTTCTTCACGAATTTTCCAGAATTTCTGTTGAGGGAAAGGTGGACTTTTTGTCAAGATTTTGTCATGATTTGCCTCGAGCTCCGCGTAGATCTCTTGGATCTTGTGCTACCATTGAGCCTTGTGCATGAGAATGACATTGATTTGACCTTTTGTCTTCCTATTGATATCTGGCAACATACGGATGAAGAGCGGAGACCGTGTTTTATCTGTGGTTGGCAGGAACCCGGATTTTTTCGTGTTTTCCATGAATTTCACCGTTTTAGAACTGAGAACCTGTATCCTGCAATTGACTAGCAAACACGGCTCAAGAGTATCTACCGATATGCAATGTGATAAAAAATTGGGCGGTATGAAAATGCAAAAAACTGATATGAACAAATACCCCCAAACTTATCATTTGCTCGTCCCGAGCAAAGCCCATTTATTCACAAAAATTTTCCTAACCTCACTTTCGCAGGGAACGCGATTGCACTGAGCATGTGCAACAAGCCGTTAAACCTCTAGGTGTCCCTAGTAGGAGGAGTGTTGTCTCCTGAGGGTTTTCAGCGGATACTACCCACAAAATCCGGTCAAGTTGGTTGGTAAAAAGACTAAGATTCAAACCCTAAAGTTTTGTTTTAGAAAATAACAATTCTATAATCCTAAGTCTAGACTATCGAACCTTTATTTTTCACACCTCGCTTCTTATTTAACTACAGATTTTATATGTCTTTACGTGCAGTGCAAATAGTGTCGTTAAGTTCCAGAAGGATCGATTAAAGTCATCATGTCGCACAATAAAGCCC
This sequence comes from Agapanthus africanus, assembly GCA_030015575.1. Taxonomy (NCBI): domain Eukaryota; kingdom Viridiplantae; phylum Streptophyta; class Magnoliopsida; order Asparagales; family Amaryllidaceae; genus Agapanthus; species Agapanthus africanus. The sequence goes on from CM057340.1 coordinate 394,594,890, forward strand.
AGATAACAATTTGAAAAGGATCACATAAGTTTTATAAAGAGTTAAGCATTTTTCAAGTTTCGTTTTCCAGTAAGGTTTCAACTTCAGAATTTCTATCTTCCTTAACAGGAAACTCAGTCGTATTTTTCACTCCACCTTTAACTTGTTTTCATTTCATACACACCTCTGTGAACGTGCAATAGTCTTTATCATAGAATAAAACTGTAATACCCAGTTCTTTTTGTACGTTTATACCCGTATTTTCTTTTTCACCTATAAAATTTTATTTATAACTATTCATTGTTCTGAATTTTTCAATCTATTTTAGTTCTCCACCCCCCCTATTTTAATTTCCCAGCCTATCCATGTTTCATATTAAAATCTTAATTCTGGCCGAGCCCAAATCTTTTAGACATGGAAATTCTTTTGCGAGCCTAGCAGCCGGCCCCTTCTAATATTCATAATCCTTTCTTGTGATGAACTCAAACCATATTATTTTATACTCTATATTTTCTTTACCCTAAGCCCACCTATTTATCTAATTAATTCATTCAAATTTCATGGGCCATTTCTTTATTTTCTAGTATCAAGCCCTAACCTTATTTATTCCCACAGCCCAATTAATTAATACCTTTAATTTTTCCTCACACCCTCAGCCCTCAGGCCAGCCCACTCCCTTTTATTTTCCATTTAAATTTCCCTTTAAACCCCATTAAACCAACAATCCTGGCCCGTTCCCTTTCTCTAATTCTCTTCTCAATAATTCCTTCAGTCCCGGCTCGGCCCAGCCCCATTTTTCTTTATTCTCTATAAATTGCGCAGCCCAAACACTCCAGCCCGCTTCCCTTTTTCTCTCTCGGCCTGGCCCTCCTTCCCTCTCCTTCACAATTCTTTATTTTTTCTCTGGCCCAGCTCGCTCGGCCCACTCCCCGCACCCGTGACCCGCTTCTCAACCGACCCGACCCGCTTCCCTATTCACTTCCTTCCTCCAACGGCTCTCCCCCTTTCCCGCTCGCGAACGTCTCCTCCGCCGCAGCCTACACCCACGCCCGTTTTGCGACGTTACGCCCACGACGTCAACCCTCGTTCTCTTCCTCACATCCTCACCTCCCTCGTCTCAACCGTTTGCAAAATCTTCCCCACTCCTCTCCACTCACCCAAACTCACGAGCGCCATTGTTTTTCCCCCCAACTCTGTTCGTCGCCCCGACGACGACAACCACCACCATCATCATCCTCATCACCGTCGCAACCATCCCTCTCCCCCTCTTGATCACTCGTCCACAACCTTCGTCACGAGTACCAGCACCACCAAGCTCGAGCACTGCGCACCCGCTCACTGCCGACCCGAGCACACCCCTGCAAGCCACTCACCAGTGCCTCCGTCGTGGCCAGGCCCCTGCGCGACACTCATCGTCTTCTTCCCCATGACACCATCAACGGCGAGGACTCCATCAACCCGAGACCCATTCGACAACCTCTGCCGAATACCTTCACCTAGCTCCAACCACCGGAACCCCGACGTGCCACCGCCTGAGCTGCACCGGCGACCTTCAGCTCCTCCGTGCATCATCGACCACCTGAACTCACTCTCTCTCTCTTCTCACTGAACTCCTTCTCTCTCTCAATCCTGTCCCTCTCTCACCTTTACTCTACACTCTCTTTCTCTCTCCTGCTATCTCTCTCTCTCTGTTTTCTCACACCCTCTCTCTAATCTCTCATACCTCTCACTCTCTGTATCTCTTCCCTCTGCCCTTCTCTCTCTCTCTCTCACTCTCTCCCCCTCTCTCTAAAACCTCTCTCTCTCTCCTCTTTCCTACGTCTCACTTCAAACACCATTGTTATTTCCCTTGCCGTCGTCACTTCTCTTTCGACAACGGCCAGCCGCACCCACGAGCCTCATTGTGCATTCGCATCACATCAAACCCAGGCTCGAGCCAGGATCGAGGCTTTTGTCACTCGGAGCCGTAGCCGTCGTGGTGCTTGCCCGTCGCGCGTTCGTGACTTTACCACTGCCGTGCATCGCCTAGACACCTCCAGGCAAGTTCTTTACTTGCTTACATGCTATTTTATCGTTGTTACAAACCAACATCGTGTATAAATCATACTTTACCTTCCGTTATATTATTCGGCACAACTGTTCGATGCTTGTTCACATAGGAAATCCTTATCAAGTTAGGCGGAATTGGATAAATTACTTTGGCCCTTGTAGGGATGAACAACGTGTGCAAGTTTCGTTGGATAATTTCATTGTTTATGACCAAAACGACTACCCCCAAGTTTGCCTGTAAAACTGGATATTTTCTGTACCTGAAAACCACAAAAATTACCATAAATTATATACATGCTAGATTGATGTGATCGAGGGCTCAAATCGAAGCCAACTCGACGAGCTATAACCCTACACTAGTTTCCAGATATTCCTGTACTCAAAACCTGATGATATTTGGATCGGAGTGCGACTCTGGACTGCAGTCCAGAGCGACTCAAATTGTGCTTGCTGTCCCGTAATGGATACCATAGGATTTCCTTAACTCGTAGGTTGCGGAACTCCACTGCTTATTGTAGGTAACTCTGATAGCTAGACAACACGATTGGTCTCATTCTGTTTCGTTACCGTTTGATATTTAAACTGTAATTTAGAAGATCGGGACGCATAACAGTCCCAACAAAATCAGAACTGACATATTAGTGTTAAATAGATTGTAACTCCTAACGTACAGACGCGATTGAAGATCCGTTTGTTGCGTTGAAAACTTTACTGAAAACCCTAGAATTCATCCAACTGTAGCGTCGCTAAATTCTGATTCCCACTGGGATTAAAATGCGTTGCGAAACGGATTCCTGATTCTGAAATTGGATTTCCAGCCGCGTGCGCTTAAAATGAAACAGTTATAACTAATGATCCTGAAACCCGATTGGCTCGAAACCAAATTAGATGGATAGCTAACTGAACATATTTATTACTACCTGTTTATCATTTCGCCAAATTATATACGTATGTTTCATGATAAATCGTGCAAGTGATAGGATGCTGTTTCATAATAACCTCATTATGTTTATATACTTGTTCACGCATCATATCATACCCATATCATCGCAGTAATTACCTAGTGATGTCGTGCATTTACCCGGTGTTAGATTTTAGTGACGATTGTGGCAAGTACGTCAGTGTTCGTGTATTCGTGATTAAGTGAAAGTGATACGTACTTGTGCACAATCAGTGTCCCTTTTATTCTATTGCATTGTCGACGTCTGTGGGATGCGTGTACGTGTGACTATAAGTGGTATGGGACACTTATGGAAGCGCTTGCACGAATGTCACAGATAAGGCATCCGACACTGCCATTTATCTTAGGTATTAGTCGGGACGTGCTTGATGGAGGTCCTGCCTCCAGTTCTCGTGCAGACTTGTCACGGATCGATTAGTATTTAGGGTTATGGTTAGCGTTTGATGTAGACCACGGGGTGTGGGGTAGTTTAAGTGTGAGTTCAACAGAATCTCGAGAGTCCCATGCCGGCTTATATTTAGGGAGTTATATGGAGATTTACAGGGTATGTGCTATATACACCGTGATACACTCGTTACATGTTGGGCCCGTGGTCCCTTGCCCTTGGGTTCTACCCTTGGGTGGAGGACACTCGCGAGTGGTTGACTCTCACACTTGGACTGACGATAGGCTTAGTGACCTGTACAGTGAGACTTAGAGACTGATAGGGTTACTGGCATTTATATTACTTTTTACTGTGTGGACATACGTGACATATCATTATACGGCTTTACTGTTCCGCTGCGTTGATTACTGTACATGTATATTCATGATGGCATTTATTTACTGCTTCACATACCTACTATCACTGTGAGAACTATCACTTAATTTTATATATATTATATTGCTATTGTGTCGCCCTGACGACCTGAGTATGCATGCTCAGTGTGAGGAGAAGATTTAGCTTGGATCAGAACTAGACGTGCATCACAGACTTTCTGACTTGCTACTCCGAGTTACTTTCGTTTGTTCCATTTCAGGTCAGTTTATATTATTGTTTCTTTTAGTTACTGCATTTCTCATTACCTGCGCATCATTTACTGTTTACCATAATAAACTAGAAGCCGAAGTGTGACTACGGCAGGACTTTTCCTTGACCGTAGGAGCATGGCTGGCCTTGTCTACCCCTCGTATTCCGTATTTTGGGAAGCGGGGCGTGACATGGTTTAGTTGGTATCAGAGCCCAGGTTTTGCATCGTTGGGATTGCAGTTTTCCGTGTACAGTTTAGCAATCTAAGACATCCTTCGGTTTAGGTTGTAAACCGTCATTCTTGATTCATATTCACATCGTGTGTTCAGCTATCCATTCACTATGGTTTCGGGTGACTTGACATGGGTACGTGGTGGCAATTGCACTACCGTACTCTATTCAAGCGACTTAAAGTGATACAGTTGATTCCCCACTCGTAATGATATTCATCATCTCTGATATTCTTGAATCCTTGTTCTATCCATATTATATTTTGATTCATTTAGCTTGTGACTTATATCATCCTCAAATTGTTGTTTCAGGATCATGTCTTCCAACGACTCTTCATCTTTGTCCGCTCCCCAGAATCAGACTGTTGAGATCCTTAGTGTACTACAAGGTTTAAAGGAAGCCCAGGAGCGAACAAACGACTTATTAGCTGAAGGACTGAGAAGACAGGAGAATCAGGCACCAGCGGGAGTCTCCTATCATAAAGGGATCTCTATTGGACGAGGAAAGGAGAAGAAGATGAAGCGCCAACAGAAGCATCAGAAGAACCCTTGCTGTGGATATTGTAAGAGGCCAGGACATATTCAGAAGGATTGTCGCCGTGCCCAAAGGAAATGTCTGATATGCGGTTCCGACAAACATCTCATCAACGGCTGCCCAGAAAGGAAAGAACTACAAGGAGGAAACCCGTCCACACTCCCCACTTCTACCAAGTGAGGATCACCGCGTAGTTTGAACTTCGACCATAGGGCGGATCTACCTCAGAATTCAACTAGCGTAACGATGATGCAACGTTCTGGCAATCGAAGAAGAATTTTATGATTTTTCCCATTTCAATAATAATGTTGTTATCTTTTATGAATATTTCTTCCAGTTGCGATCTTGTATCCGTTGAACTTTTAGTTGAATGCAATAAAAATTTGAATCATAATGTATGTATCATCCTCTTGCTTTCTCTATGTCAAATTCTAATCATTATCACAGTATTTTCATTCTGATCATCCAGTTCCTGCAACCGCACATTTTTCCTATATTTTGTACCCTGAGTTTTCCTTGATGTATTCCACTGTCTAATCATGACTTCCCTTTTCAGGCCATGGCCCACCCTGGAGCAGTGCCGCATCTAGACGAGGATGCACAGTCATGCGTTTCCTTAGATTATACACTGACGAGTTCCGATGATGTGGTCATTGGTCACCAGGTCAACTTCGAAAACAATGATTCAGAGGACGAAGAAGCAGCTGCCCCAGAGTTTAACGTGTTAGCTGATTCCGACGAGGAAGAAGGAAATCCCGAAGAGAACCCTATAGAGGAAGATCCCGATGAAGACCCCGAGGAAGAACCGATGGAAGAAAACCCAGTGGAGGAAAATCCCATGGAAGAGAATGCAGAAGAAGAAAACCACATGGGATCGGACCTCGATGAAGAAGTTCCATCTGAGGAAGAAGGACCAGAGGATCAGGACCTTGCTGTGGACGAACTTCCAATAGCGTTACCTGCGAGGCGATATGGAAATGGACGCCCCTACCTGAGTGCGCGAGCCTACCGCAACCTGCTGAATCTCCACAACCGCGACTGACGGACTTTCGTTGGGATGTTATCTTTCTGGCCAAATAAACTGTGTATTGTTTAAGGCCACTTTTCGCCTTTGGGGATATCTTGTTTCAAATCTTCTTGAATGAAATGAATCTTCTGAGTTTGTAAACCTTTTGATTATTGATTCGATTGATACTTGTTTATTGCCCTTATCCATTTATTTCCGGCCGAGTTCCCTGACTGTCCACCCCTACTCATTATGTAGTTTTCACCCCGTTCGATTAGAAAATACCGCACCCTTCACCCCTCGTCTGTGTCCCGTTTGAGACCCTTCTGGGAGGAGGGCAATTCTTGTGAAACTTCCGAATTCTTTAGCTCTTCAAATTTTGATTCGTGCGCTGTACCAACTGTTGTTACCCCCACACTTTACCTTTTGTATTCTTTTGTTGCTCATCCTTACATCCTGTGCTGACCCTATCCTAATCTCTTTAACTTTCAGCCTAAAGCCGCCACACTCCGACCTTCTAATTGAGCCACACTTCCTTATAATCATTTCCTATCTAGCCCTATACCTATCTGTGTTCTCCCTATTACCCTAATGATATTTAGGGACACTATTATACAAAAATTCAGTTTTCAGTACTTTGAATTTATCAAAGAGAGTGTGTTATTGATTACTCTATTTCATATATTTTAAGTACGCTATTATTAATCTCGTTTTCGGTAGCACAAACCAACACTGCGCATATATTGTTCTATGTTCCACGTTTTCGTTATGTGAGTTTTCTAAGCTGATTTAAACCTATTCGATCGATAAATTACCTTAAAATATTTTAACCTACCGGCTAAGCTTTCACTACCTCTTTGTCGTTACTATATCTCCGGGTGTTGTGCCTATGTTTACTATTATAAATGATTGTGTCTTATACTTATTATTTCTACCTTGCTACTTTTGATATGCTTATATGTACACATATTTGGGTTCGATTCTATCGAACAAGCCTTGAGTATTATTATTCGCTATTGTTACCTAAATTCTCATATACATGTATTTACCCTTATAGTTGTTCCTGCCATATATCTATTAGATATACCCTTCCGTATGTTGTTCTTATTTATATCTATATTTTTCAAGTTTCTTCGTCCGCGGATTTTGAGTAACTCCTTATATATTAGTTTGCAACTATGATGCCTTTCGCTTACGCTCTATAACTTATTATCATTTTAAATTTCGAGGACGAAATTTTTTGTAAGGGTGGTATGATGTAATACCCAGTTCTTTTTGTACGTTTATACCCGTATTTTCTTTTTCACCTATAAAATTTTATTTATAACTATTCATTGTTCTGAATTTTTCAATCTATTTTAGTTCTCCACCCCCCCTATTTTAATTTCCCAGCCTATCCATGTTTCATATTAAAATCTTAATTCTGGCCGAGCCCAAATCTTTTAGACATGGAAATTCTTTTGCGAGCCTAGCAGCCGGCCCCTTCCAATATTCATAATCCTTTCTTGTGATGAACTCAAACCATATTATTTTATACTCTATATTTTCTTTACCCTAAGCCCACCTATTTATCTAATTAATTCATTCAAATTTCATGGGCCATTTCTTTATTTTCTAGTATCAAGCCCTAACCTTATTTATTCCCACAGCCCAATTAATTAATACCTTTAATTTTTCCTCACACCCTCAGCCCTCAGGCCAGCCCACTCCCTTTTATTTTCCATTTAAATTTCCCTTTAAACCCCATTAAACCAACAATCCTGGCCCGTTCCCTTTCTCTAATTCTCTTCTCAATAATTCCTTCAGTCCCGGCTCGGCCCAGCCCCATTTTTCTTTATTCTCTATAAATTGCGCAGCCCAAACACTCCAGCCCGCTTCCCTTTTTCTCTCTCGGCCTGGCCCTCCTTCCCTCTCCTTCACAATTCTTTATTTTTTCTCTGGCCCAGCTCGCTCGGCCCACTCCCCGCACCCGTGACCCGCTTCTCAACCGACCCGACCCGCTTCCCTATTCACTTCCTTCCTCCAACGGCTCTCCCCCTTTCCCGCTCGCGAACGTCTCCTCCGCCGCAGCCTACACCCACGCCCGTTTTGCGACGTTACGCCCACGACGTCAACCCTCGTTCTCTTCCTCACATCCTCACCTCCCTCGTCTCAACCATTTGCAAAATCTTCCCCACTCCTCTCCACTCACCCAAACTCACGAGCGCCATTGTTTTTCCCCCCAACTCTGTTCGTCGCCCCGACGACGACAACCACCACCATCATCATCCTCATCACCGTCGCAACCATCCCTCTCCCCCTCTTGATCACTCGTCCACAACCTTCGTCACGAGTACCAGCACCACCAAGCTCGAGCACTGCGCACCCGCTCACTGCCGACCCGAGCACACCCCTGCAAGCCACTCACCAGTGCCTCCGTCGTGGCCAGGCCCCTGCGCGACACTCATCGTCTTCTTCCCCGTGACACCATCAACGGCGAGGACTCCATCAACCCGAGACCCATTCGACAACCTCTGCCGAATACCGTCACCTAGCTCCAACCACCGGAACCCCGACGTGCCACCGCCTGAGCTGCACCGGCGACCTTCAGCTCCTCCGTGCATCATCGACCACCTGAACTCACTCTCTCTCTCTTCTCACTGAACTCCTTCTCTCTCTCAATCCTGTCCCTCTCTCACCTTTACTCTACACTCTCTTTCTCTCTCCTGCTATCTCTCTCTCTCTGTTTTCTCACACCCTCTCTCTAATCTCTCATACCTCTCACTCTCTGTATCTCTTCCCTCTGCCCTTCTCTCTCTCTCTCTCACTCTCTCCCCCTCTCTCTAAAACCTCTCTCTCTCTCCTCTTTCCTACGTCTCACTTCAAACACCATTGTTATTTCCCTTGCCGTCGTCACTTCTCTTTCGACAATGGCCAGCCGCACCCACGAGCCTCATTGTGCATTCGCATCACATCAAACCCAGGCTCGAGCCAGGATCGAGGCTTTTGTCACTCGGAGCCGTAGCCGTCGTGGTGCTTGCCCGTCGCGCGTTCGTGACTTTACCACTGCCGTGCATCGCTTAGACACCTCCAGGCAAGTTCTTTACTTGCTTACATGCTATTTTATCGTTGTTACAAACCAACATCGTGTATAAATCATACTTTACCTTCCGTTATATTATTCGGCACAACTGTTCGATGCTTGTTCACATAGGAAATCCTTATCAAGTTAGGCGGAATTGGATAAATTACTTTGGCCCTTGTAGGGATGAACAACGTGTGCAAGTTTCGTTGGATAATTTCATTGTTTATGACCAAAACGACTACCCCCAAGTTTGCCTGTAAAACTGGATATTTTCTGTACCTGAAAACCACAAAAATTACCATAAATTATATACATGCTAGATTGATGTGCTCGAGGGCTCAAATCGAAGCCAACTCGACGAGCTATAACCCTACACTAGTTTCCAGATATTCCTGTACTCAAAACCTGATGATATTTGGATCGGAGTGCGACTCTGGACTGCAGTCCAGAGCGACTCAAATTGTGCTTGCTGTCCCGTAATGGATACCATAGGATTTCCTTAACTCGTAGGTTGCGGAACTCCACTGCTTATTGTAGGTAACTCTGATAGCTAGACAACACGATTGGTCTCATTCTGTTTCGTTACCGTTTGATATTTAAACTGTAATTTAGAAGATCGGGACGCATAACAGTCCCAACAAAATCAGAACTGACATATTAGTGTTAAATAGATTGTAACTCCTAACGTACAGACGCGATTGAAGATCCGTTTGTTGCGTTGAAAACTTTACTGAAAACCCTAGAATTCATCCAACTGTAGCGTCGCTAAATTCTGATTCCCACTGGGATTAAAATGCGTTGCGAAACGGATTCCTGATTCTGAAATTGGATTTCCAGCCGCGTGCGCTTAAAATGAAACAGTTATAACTAATGATCCTGAAACCCGATTGGCTCGAAACCAAATTAGATGGATAGCTAACTGAACATATTTATTACTACCTGTTTATCATTTCGCCAAATTATATACGTATGTTTCATGATAAATCGTGCAAGTGATAGGATGCTGTTTCATAATAACCTCATTATGTTTATATACTTGTTCACGCATCATATCATACCCATATCATCGCAGTGATTACCTAGTGATGTCGTGCATTTACCCAGTGTTAGATTTTAGTGACGATTGTGGCAAGTACGTCAGTGTTCGTGTATTCGTGATTAAGTGAAAGTGATACGTACTTGTGCACAATCAGTGTCCCTTTTATTCTATTGCATTGTCGACGTCTGTGGGATGCGTGTACGTGTGACTATAAGTGGTATGGGACACTTATGGAAGCGCTTGCACGAATGTCACAGATAAGGCATCCGACACTGCCATTTATCTTAGGTATTAGTCGGGACGTGCTTGATGGAGGTCCTGCCTCCAGTTCTCGTGCAGACTTGTCACGGATCGATTAGTATTTAGGGTTATGGTTAGCGTTTGATGTAGACCACGGGGTGTGGGGTAGTTTAAGTGTGAGTTCAACAGAATCTCGAGAGTCCCATGCCGGCTTATATTTAGGGAGTTATATGGAGATTTACAGGGTATGTGCTATATACACCGTGATACACTCGTTACATGTTGGGCCCGTGGTCCCTTGCCCTTGGGTTCTACCCTTGGGTGGAGGACACTCGCGAGTGGTTGACTCTCACACTTGGACTGACGATAGGCTTAGTGACCTGTACAGTGAGACTTAGAGACTGATAGGGTTACTGGCATTTATATTACTTTTTACTGTGTGGACATACGTGACATATCATTATACGGCTTTACTGTTCCGCTGCGTTGATTACTGTACATGTATATTCATGATGGCATTTATTTACTGCTTCACATACCTACTATCACTGTGAGAACTATCACTTAATTTTATATATATTATATTGCTATTGTGTCGCCCTGACGACCTGAGTATGCATGCTCAGTGTGAGGAGAAGATTTAGCTTGGATCAGAACTAGACGTGCATCACAGACTTTCTGACTTGCTACTCCGAGTTACTTTCGTTTGTTCCATTTCAGGTCAGTTTATATTATTGTTTCTTTTAGTTACTGCATTTCTCATTACCTGCGCATCATTTACTGTTTACCATAATAAACTAGAAGCCGAAGTGTGACTACGGCAGGACTTTTCCTTGACCGTAGGAGCATGGCTGGCCTTGTCTACCCCTCGTATTCCGTATTTTGGGAAGCGGGGCGTGACAAAAACCTTCATATCTCCGCTAAAATTTTTATAAAAGCCTGTCTTTTATCAAGATTATTCTCACACAAAGAACCGTTAGGAATTTTAACTCGGAGAGAACACTTGCTTGACTTTGTTTTAAACTGGACTTTCTAGGCTTCTTAGCGAGCTTTGGGCCAATGCACCCAAACCAGTTGGTTTTAGGGCATTAGGTGTAGAAACACCCCAGCGGACTTAATTACTCAAGTCACCTAGGTCCAAAAACAAAAGACTGTTTGGCGTGAAAATCAGATGATTTAATACGAACGGAGATATAACCGGCAGTTCAATTATTTTTTGGATAAAACACGTGTTTAGTGGGTTTGGTGTGTAATCATTCCAATCAAGTTTCAGATGGGTTATTTTTCAGACTTAGCTCCAATTACGGTATCAATAACATTCCTTCATATTCGCTTTACTTCATAAACTATTCTTGACATTACTTATTTCAAAACAAACCTATTTGATCCTCAGAAAATCATTTATCTGTTTAAAAGTTTAAACATGAAAGACTTGTCATCTAATTCCCAAAATCTTACGACACGTGTAGTGTGATGTAAAGACGTATATCAGCTATAGTTAACTTCAAAGGAGAGTTATCTTTCAGGTTTTCAAAATCCAAACATAAGATCTAGTTATTCCTATTTTTTCAAACAAAAACCGTCGAATGTTGAATCAGAGTTCTTCCACAAGCTAACTTGACAAAAAAGTTTTTATATATTTTAGAAAATTTTCAAATTTTTATGGATTTTATGGATTTTAATATGCAGATGCAAAATATACATATGAATGCGAAGGTAAGAAATGCGTACCGAGCGTACCCCCAAACTTAAACTGGACAGTGTCCTCACTGTCGTAGCATGAAGAGATCATTTGAAGGGTCAAAATTGTCGGTTAGCGATACACAAATTTTTATTTGTTTTTGTTTTTAAAGAAAAGAAAAAGAATATACACAAATATATACAAAATGGTTTGTACATACCCCCAAACTTATTTGGAACAGTGTCCGCTGTTCTAGGCAGGATAACCGAAGTTTGGAGGTAGGTAGAGGAAGATCATTCAGGGTAAACCGGCTCCTGCAAGAACAGGAGCTCCTCTGTTGGATTGGCGCTAAGGTACGGTTTGCATCGGTGTCCGTTCACTTTGAAGAGTGAACCGTCCTTTGGATTTTCCAAATCCACAGCGCCCTGCGGATACACATTCCGCACAAAATACGGCCCTTTCCAGCGAGATCTGAGCTTTCCAGGATGGAAGTGAAGTCGGGTGTCGTAAAGCAGTACCTGCTGACCAGGTACGAAGGTTTTGCGCAAAAGGTGTTTATCGTGAAACACCTTCGTTCGATTCTTAACGACAACCGCGTTGTCGTAAGCCTCATCCCTAAGCTCGCATAGTTCGTTCAGCTGCAGCTTCCGATGGCTGCCCGCGTCCTCAAGAGACAGATTCAGCTCTTTTATCGCCCAAAATGCGCAATGCTCTATTTCGAAAGGAAGGTGGCAGGCTTTTCCGTACACCAGCCGATAGGGAGACATGCCAAGGTCGGTCTTATAAGTGGTTCTAAATGCCCAAAGGGCATCAGTGAGTTTCAGAGACCAATCATTACGGTTCTTGGAAACCGTCTTCTCCAGTATCTGCTTGATTTGCCGATTTGAAACTTCGGCCTGCCCGCAGGTTTGGGGGTGGTAGGGCGTAGAAAGCTTATGATTAATGGAGTATTTCCGCATTAAGGCTTCGAAAGTTTTATTGCAGAAATGACTTCCATTGTCGCTAATGATCGCTCGGGGGTGCCCAAACCGGGAGAAAATGTTTTCTTTAAGGAACCTAACGACGACCTTGTTGTCGTTAGTCCGGCTGGGCACAGCCTCGACCCATTTAGAGACGTAATCAACAGCTAGAAGGATGTATAAGTTCCCGAAAGAGCTGGGAAACGGCCCCATGAAATCTATCCCCCAAACATCGAAAATCTCCACAACCAAGATCGGTTGGAGCGGCATCTCGTTCCTCCGGGATATCCAGCCCATGTGTTGGCACCGGGAGCAAGTCTTGCAATAGTCGTGAGCGTCTTTGAAAAGTTGTGGCCAGTAGAAACCACATTGCAAGATCTTCTCAGCTGTCTTTCTGGGCCCAAAATGCCCGCCACACGCTTGATCGTGGCAAAATGACAGCACACTCTTGAATTCCTTGTCAGGGACACACCGACGAATAATCTGGTCGGGACAGTACTTGAACAAGTAGGGTTCGTCCCAGTAAAAGTGTTTTACTTGGGATAAGAAGCGAAGTCTGTCCTGACCTGACCATTCGGTCGGTAGTAATCCCGTGGCCAAATAGTTCACAATATCTGCGAACCAGGGTTCGCACGATACTGTCAAGAGTTGTTCATCCGGGAAAACGTCGTTGATCGGAATTGGAAGCGAAGGCGAAGAAGGAAGTCGTGAGAGATGGTCGGCAACTACGTTTTCACATCCTCGTTTGTCCTTAATGACAAGGTCAAACTCTTGAAGTAAGAGGATCCAACGTATTAACCGAGATTTGGCATCTTTCTTTGCAAAAAGATGGCGCAGAGCTGAATGGTCCGTGTAGACAATGACTGGAGAGCCGATGAGGTAGGGCCTGAACTTTTCTAAAGCAAATACAACAGCTAAGAATTCCTTCTCAGTTGTTGTATAATTGAGTTGGGCGTCGTTCAGGGTTCGGCTCGCGTAATAGATTACGTGCGGCATCTTGTTGATGTGCTGTCCAAGGACAGCACCGATGGCAAAGTCGGATGCATCGCACATAATCTCGAATGGGTGTGTCCAGTCAGGAGAAGAAAGAACGGGAGCAGAAGTGAGTGAGCGTTTCAGTGACTCGAAGGCAGTCACACAGCTCGAGTTGAAGTCGAATGGTGTGTCCTTGGCCAGTAAAAGAGTCAAGGGCCTAGCAATTTTGCTAAAGTCCTTGATAAACCGTCTATAGAAACCGGCATGGCCAAGGAAGGCTCGGATATCTCTGACGCATCGGGGAGGAGGCAGATTGGAAATGATCTCAATCTTTGCTTTGTCAACCTCTATGCCATTTTGCGAGATGATATGTCCTAAGACAATACCTTCGCGCACCATGAAGTGGCATTTCTCCCAGTTCAAAGTGAGATTCTTGTCCTTACATCGGGTAAGGACAGCGTCAAGATGCAGCAAACACTCGTCAAAGGAGTCGCCGAAGATGGAGAAGTCATCCATGAAAATCTCCAGAAATTTTTCCACCATGTCAGAGAAAATTCCCATCATACACCGCTGGAAGGTAGCGGGCGCATTGCATAACCCAAAGGGCATGCGTCGATATGCAAACGTGCCGAAAGGACAAGTGAAAGTGGTCTTGTCCTGGTCTTTTTCGGCGATGGGAATTTGATTATAGCCGGAGTAGCCATCAAGAAAGCAGTAGTACTCGTGTCCGGCCAATCGTTCGAGCATCTGGTCAATGAAAGGTAGCGGAAAGTGGTCTTTCCGCGTTGCGGCGTTGAGTTTTCTGTAATCAATGCAAACTCGCCACCCAGTTTGGGTGCGAGTAGGGATCAACTCATTCGCCTCGTTGGTTATGACCGTGATGCCCGACTTCTTGGGGACAACATGAATGGGGCTAACCCACTGGCTATCAGAGATAGGGTAAATGATACCACTATCTAGACATTTGACGATCTCCTTCTTCACAGCCTCCTTCATGACTGGATTAAGACGTCTTTGTGGATCCCGGGCTGGTTTGGCATCATCCATCAGATGAATGTGATGCTCAACGATCAGGGGACTAATCCCCTTGATGTCCGCCATGGACCAGCCAAAAGCTTGCCTGTTGCTGTGCAAGACTGCGAGAAGGGCTTTCTCTTGCTCGGGAGCTAGAGAAGCCGAGATGATGACAGGAAGGGTCTCGTTCTCACCTAAGTAGGCATACTTAAGGTGAGACGGCAAAGGCTTGAGTTCGAGCGTTGGAGGTGAAATGATGGAAGACAAGACTGGTGCAAAGGTCTCGAACTCAAAGGACTCCAGCAAAGGTTCAAAGCGAGTGTAGGCAACCGAGTTGGATGGTTCAGGTAACTCATCCGGAAAGTCGAAAGATTCAAACTCGGGTTGTGCGCGGCTAAGATCGTTCAAGAACGTGAAACACTCGTATTCATTGTCGGGCGCAGAAGCAGCAGCAGGTTCGAAGAGAAACGCACTAGTGGCGTCAAGATTGTCGTGTTCAAACAGAAACTCCTCGAATTCACACTCTTCGGGGGTGATCTCCTGGATCGAGCAGACATCCAGTATATGAGCATTAGGTTCGGCGGGCTGATTCCCCAACCTAAAAATGTTGAGTTCAATCGTCATATTTCCAAAAGAGAGGTTCATTGAACCATTGCGACAATTGATCACAGCATTTGAGGTTGCGAGAAATGGGCGACCGAGTATCACCGGAATTTGATTCCGGGGGTTAGCTACAGGCTGTGTATCTAATACAATGAAGTCAACGGGGAATATGAAGTCCCCGACTCTTATCAACACATCCTCTAGCTCACTCATAGGATGGGTGATCGATCGGTCGGCCATCTGGAGAGTGCAGTGTGTGGGTTTCAACTCTCCGACGCCTAATTGCTCGTATACTGAATACGGAAGCAAGTTAACACTGGCACCAAGATCTAATAGTGCGCGGTTGATGTTCTTATCCCCAATAGTGATTGAAATCGTAGGACAGCCAGGGTCCTTCCGTTTTTGTGGTAAAGATTGGGTAAGAGCATCACTCACAGCACTGGCCAAGAAAACTTTCTTTGGTACCTGAGACTTCCTCTTTTTCGTGCACAAGTCCTTTTAGATTTTCGCGTAAGACGGGACTTGTTGGACAGCATCTAAAAGAGGAATGTTAATGTTAACTTGCTTAAATAACTCCAGAATCTTCTCCATTTGTGGATTTTGTTTGTTAGACCTCAACCAGTTTGGAAATGGAACATTTTGAAAATTGGTTGAGTCTAAAGCTGGAGGAGGAGATTGCGGAGTTGGAACGGATCCCAGAATAGGTGTCTTCGTGGAGTGAGAAGTGGGTCCGTTCAGAGAAGAAGAGGAAGGAGAGCCTTGTGAAGAACGGAGAATAGGCTCAGAAGACGAAGAAGAAGAAGAAGAAGCAGCGGCCGGGGTGTCATCGTTGATCCGTTTGCCAATGTTGTTTTGCAGCACCCTCCCCGATCTCAGTGTGGTCACGGCACTCACATTATGGTTTTGTTGTTCAAGAGCAACATGTGCATTATGTGGGTGACCGGGATTTGGAAGTGGCTGGGATGGGAGCTTCCCCTTCTCTCGCTCGCTCAAGGCCGCGTTCAGCTGTGCAATCTGGGCCTCGATGGTCTTGATGCTCTGCCCGTGTGCGGCAGTGTGTTGCACTAAAGATTGAATTGAAGACTGGATGTTGGCGGTGGATTGAGTCGATTGTTTAACAAACGCCTCCAGACTACGCTCGAGCGAGGAAATCTTATCGTTGTTTGACGGAACAAAGTTGTTTGGTGGAAAAGAGTTGTTCGGTGCAAAGTTGTTCGTCTGGTTTTGGAAAGGTTGGGGTTGGAAGGGCTGCTGATATTGGTGTTGAGTTTGTTGCTGCGCTTGTTGTTGCGGCGGAGGGGCCCTTTAGAAATTGTTGCCCTGGAATTGATTCTGATTCTGATTCCAGGCGAAATTGGGGTGGTTCCTCCAACCGGGATTATAGGTGGAAGAGTATGGATCATTCCTCGGTCTTTGCTGGAAGGCAGCATTAACCTGATCCTGTCCTTGCGAGGGTGGATTGTAAGGACACTCTTCGGTCAAGTGGGAAGGATCGGAACAACAAGCGCAGATGGTACGAAGGGGGAGAACAGGGGCAGGAGTAGGAGCAGAAAATTTGCTCTCTATTGCTTCAAGCTTTCTTGTTATAGCAGCCATTTCAGCTTTCATCGCAATAGAGACATCAAGTTGGTGGATTCCTACCCTAGACTGACCGGTAGAAGTGGAGGTAGAAGAAGAAGAAGTCGGTCTGGTGCTCTCCCACTGTAGCGTTTGCTCCGCAAGATCGTCAAAGAACTGCCACGCTTCCTCGTCAGATTTCGATAGGAAGTGGCCCTAACAGATGGTTTCCAGCAACTGCTTCGTTGCTGGGTTCAGTCCCTCGTATAAGGTTTAGCAGAGTTGCCATTTCTCTATACCGTGGTGAGGACACTGAACAAGAAGGTCTTTGTATCGGTCAAAGCACTTCCAGAAGGGTTCAGAAGGAAGCTGGGAGAACTGGTTGATTTCATTTCGAATTCTTGCGGTCTTATGATTCGGATAGAATTTTTTCAGAAACGCTTTAACAAACTCGTCCCAGCTGGTGATTGAGTGGGAAGCGGTGCTATACAGCCATTTTTCAGCGAGATCGCATAAAGTGAACGGAATGACCCGTAGACGTATAGCATCGTCCGACAGCTGGGTGGTTTTCATCATGGCACAGACATTTTGAAATTTATTGATGAAGATATAGGCATCTTCAGATTCAAGCCCATGAAAACGTGGAAGCATGTTGATGAAATGGGGCTTAATTTCAAAGTTGTCCCCATTGGCCGGAGGAAGAGAAAGGCAGGTGGGAAGTGCAGAACGGGTGGGGTAGAAACGATCCTGGAGCGCAATTCGCTGCGGCGCTACAACAGGCGGAGGTGGTGGGATATTGGTCTCCGTAGGAGGTGGAGCCAATCCAGGGGTGGTCAAAGAGATGTTCGGATTAAATCCCGACATCGCGGAAGAAGAGGTTGGTGAAGGTGAAGGTGAAGGTGAAGATGTATGAACAGAATTCCGGTCAACGTCGGAGTTGGCCGGCAAAGGAAGGGGTGAAAGAGGAGTGGACGGAGTATCGACTTCGGAGTCGATCGCGTAGTCGGTCGCGACTAACGTAACGCGGACTAGACGGGTGCTAGTGTCCCGAGTCCAAGCGGACATACACTAAACGAGTTTAGTATAGTCAAAGCGGAGAATGTGAGGGTAAGAAAACGTCAATGGAGAAAGGCGACGGGTGGTGGGTGAAAATGGATTTGGCGACAAAAGGGCAAGTTTTTATAAAAGTTTTTGATTTTTTCTTTTTCTTTTTTTTTGTTTTTAGAAAGAGATTTACAGAAATATGTACGGAAATACGGCTTAAGCAATCACAAACAAGATATGCACAATCACACCTAGATCTAGGGTAACCTAGGTCTACTAGACCTGCTCCTGAACTTGATTGTCGAAGTTAAACAGTGTCGAGAAACGGGCTTAAAAATACACTGATCACGAGGCCAGGTAAGTGCAGAGATAAGGGGAGGTTGTCCAACGCTTTCGCGAAGTTTCTTAATTAAATAACCCTTTCTCTTTCGGCGGTTGCGCCTTTAACACTTTCCTAGACACCCCGTAAACAATATACGGTTAAGCGAGCTTCTAAACACGGTTTATCTTCTCCTAATGAGCGCGAAGTCCTTAGGGCTGAAGTCTAGTACTTTTTAATTTACAATGGACAATGCATATGCTTTAGTGATTTTTGGGGTCCTAGGAAGGGTGATGAAATCCCCACCCAATCTGGATTGGTTTCAAGCCCCTTAAGTCCGTATTAAAGAATGCAAAACAGTAACAAATCAACTGCAAACAATTTTTATTTGCGGCGCAAAGAATCCTGCACAAGAACAGTTTATTGGAAGGTGGAGAAGAGTTTGCGCAAAGAAGGCTGCAGAAAACACAATTTATTGGAGTCCAGAGGAGTGGAGAGGAGCAGAGAGACTTACAGAGAGAAGATGGCACACTGACCCCACCAAGTGGCCGCGGTTCCGCGGCAATAAGGCTCTAATGCCGCGGTTCCGCGGCGGAAATGAGGATTTGATGCTTCATTTTTCTGGTGTAGGCTCTGTTTGGTGTTCTCTGCTTGTCTGGATATGTAGAATTCTGATATACTCACTGTATCTGCTCCAGATTTTTACAGTAGACCGGATGCTTCGTTTTTGTCCGTCGCGGTGTAACCGCGAACTGTGGGTCTATCTTCCCACGTCTTTGGCACTGTACTTGAACTCCGTATTTTCAACGTCTTGGCCACTGAACTCGAACCTTGTATTTTCCTGCACACTTGCACAAAAGCTAATCAAAAATAACAAGATGATTTTTTTACAAAGTATATTTTTTTTTGTTTTTTTTTTTACTTACAAATTAACCCGAAATTACACAAGGAAATAAACTACCGTCTCCCCGGCAACGGCGCCATTTGATTGTTAGGATATGTGCGTGTTCAAGTTTAGTTTTAAAGACCGCAATCAAGACGGTTTCGCTTGTAGCTAGCCGGTTGAGTACGGGTCGTCCGCAGGGAGATGGGAATCTTTTTCTATGTGTTTTTCGACGAGTTAAGTCCTGTGTTCAGATTTTGTTGTGGTTATCTAAGTGTTAAGTTGATATTTAAAGAGAGCTTATTAGGGTTAGGATTAGGTTAGTTTGAGTTAGGAGTCTCCACATCTTTCGTTGCCCCTCTTAATATCGGTGTTACGGTAATCGGCAACAACGGGGATTAGCACGACTAGGAAGGACTTTGCGAGTATAAGCTAAGCTTTCCAACGCATAAGTCTTCCTTTTGGTGCTTGTCCGTCCGTTCTTGGCTCTTATCCATAACCTCCGGTTAATTCAACCACAACCGGTCTCACTACGGAATCACCGCTATCATGTAGGATAGGGTGCCGTAAGGAGCGGATTGTGGTTCAATTAACGGGAGTCGATTTAAGCTGTTGGGCAAGGAAAGAGTGAGAGAGATTTCCTTCTCTCAAACTTCCCTTATCCTACCCTAACAAGTATTAACTACTCACACTTCATTATAAGGAAAAACAAAACAAAACAAAAGAGGAAGATAGAAAGAAGGAGATTAGAAGAATACGACTAACTATTTGCGACCTCACCTTGGCGAGGATCGAGCGTAAGTATCATTGTCGTATGAATGATAAAGAAAAAGAGAGAAGAAAGAACAACAAGGAAATAACAACTACTTAACAAATTAAAATTACAACAAGCATAAAGATAAGGAGACAAGCATGATAATAAAAATGGTCTTCTTTATTCATCACTCTTCACTCAAAAGCTCACTACAAGTTTAATGGAGAAGAGGTGAGAAGAGGAAGAAGAGAAACACTAAAACTAGGCAAAATGAAAATACAAGAATGGACCCCTTCCTTCACAAAGTTCTGGGCTATTTATAGGCCAAAAAATGAAACCCTAGGGCAACCACCAGAACCCTGATGAAAAGACAAAACTACCCCCAAAAGCCCTGCAGACTTGGCGCCTAAACGGCCGCGGATCCGCGGCCTATACCCCACTTTGGCCGCGGATCCGCGGCCTTATGGTTGAATTGGGCCCCCCAATTTGCTGTGGTTCCCTGGTCCTCTGTGCCCTTTATTCTGGTATCTGTATTTTTTCATAATTTCTTCACGAATTTTCCAGAATTTCTGTTGAGGGAAAGGTGGACTTTTTGTCAAGATTTTGTCATGATTTGCCTCGAGCTCCGCGTAGATCTCTTGGATCTTGTGCTACCATTGAGCCTTGTGCATGAGAATGACATTGATTTGACCTTTTGTCTTCCTATTGATATCTGGCAACATACGGATGAAGAGCGGAGACCGTGTTTTATCTGTGGTTGGCAGGAACCCGGATTTTTTCGTGTTTTCCATGAATTTCACCGTTTTAGAACTGAGAACCTGTATCCTGCAATTGACTAGCAAACACGGCTCAAGAGTATCTACCGATATGCAATGTGATAAAAATTGGGCGGTATTAAAATGCAAAAAACTGATATGAACAGCGCGCCACGTGTCGGCACGCGGGCGCTCTGCGCTTGAGCGCCGGCGAGAAAAGGAGGCTTTTAGCCTAAGAAACAGAAGCTATGCTTCAGAAAGGAAATATTTGTTGTTATATATATATATATATATGGAGTTAAAACTCCCAGGATGTTTTGGAGCTGATAAAGGGGGTTCTTCTTCTTCCTGTTGCTTGGCCGGATCTTGAAGGTCAAGAAGTAGGAGATTTTAAAAATCACTCCTTTTTGAGATCTGATGGGAGATCTGAGTTCCCCTTTGTGGGTTTTGTGGTGGAAAACTACTTAGTTTTGGAAAAGAAAGAGTAAAACTCTTGATTTAATTCAAGAGAAATGAGAAGGTTTAGAACCTTGGAGAAGGAGCAGGAGGCACAAAGAACCCTAGTTTTTGGGGGAATGAAAAGTGTATGCTTTATTCATCATCATGTTGCCTTTTATAGGCTTACATATTTACATATAGCCCCTTGGGCTTTACAAAAATGGCATTTTAGCCATCCCATGGCTCATGCACCATTTCATTTTTGCACATAAGCCATGGGCTTACAAAATATTGGCGTTATGCCCATTTTGTTTACATTCATGCATAAACAATTACATAAAAATTATTTATTACATGATTTTGTTGTTGGCATGGGGGAGGCTGGCTGCGGGCTCGACTTGGGCATGGGCCCGCTTGACCTGGGCTTGGGCCCACCTGGGTTTGGGTTGACTTTAATTTTGACTTGGTCAACCGGGGTGTAAATTTTTACCCCAACATTCTCAGCCTTGTATATTTTTCTCCCTTGTGCCATTTTGATTCCACCTCTCGGTTTGCTGGGTTTTTTCTTATTCCTTCCCTTGGTCTTAGGTTTTGGGACGGAAGAGGAAGATTGCCCAACAATCAGAGAGGGAGACTTTGCTTTGAGCGTGCTCTCCGCACTTCTCAACATATTGAGAAGTTCGGGTAGTGACTTCTCCATGGTATGCATGTTGAAGTTTACTATGAGTGGAGCAAAGGCAGAGGGAAGAGACTGTAGAACAATATCAGTATACTGTTCATTCTCCATTGTCCATTCGATACCCTCAAGTTCTTCAACAAGAGCTATCATCTTCAAAACGTGATCACATACTGGTGTTCCAGGAGCCATCCGCATCTGAAACAATTTTCGAGATGCTTCGTATCGTAGGGTACGAGATTGCTCCCTATACAAATCCTTTGTATGGAAAAAGATGGATTGAACATCCATCTGCTCATGCTGCTTTTGATGTGTATTGTCCATCGATGCAAGCGTGAGGCATTTACTGTGGCACAGTTAATATCCTACGTTTTGCGGATTTCCCTATCCGCAACAGAAGATTCAGGGCCTGGGCTGGGAGGGGCTGAGGCAGTGAGGACATATGATACCTTATCATATGTGAGAGCAATGTTAATGTTCCTCAGCCAGTCTTTAAAGTTCGGCCCGGTTAGCTTATTTTTCTCTAACAAAAGCTTAAGTCGAGTCATGGTTATCTGCCATTAGGAGAGAAAAAAATACACTCAGCGAAAGCTCTTGTAAAGATTAGATTGGTTTATTTATCTTATCTAATCGATGTCTCCCGCTGCTTTTATCAAATTTTCCTTCAAACCTCAAAAAGAAAATTAGCCAGGATTAATTATATTCTACAACTTCGCTAACTGTTCAGCCAGGCCAGTGCCGGTACTTTGAGGGAGGTTCCCCGTGCTTTCTCACAAACCTAATTAAAATAAACCTTGGTTTCCCAGAGGCTTAGCCTCATTGACACCATTCTAGACACTTAATGGGTTAGCTAATTGTAAAGTGCAAAACTTTCCTAAGAGCAACTCTTGCTCTCAGTGGGATCGGGATCCAACTATCTCATAGAAGGTATGCAATCTCATTGCAAAATTCAACTCTTGAAACTCCCGATATGGTTTTTATCCCTAGCACTCATGACCTTAACTATAGTCAACATATCATAAGTACTAGTCAAGTTCTTCCATTCATTTCGTGATTAACTAGACCCACCCATATGACCCTTAACTATAGTCAACATAATTGTAACACCCTAGTACGTTATACCATGACTTGATTTAATTAATTTATATATTGGATGGCTATTTCTTGATTTATTGCTGTTATGGGTGCGAATAGTGTAATTGGTATCTGTGTTTGTATCCGACCCGACCCGCATGCTGGAAACTCATCTTGATTCCTGTTTATGATTTATCTACGCTAGTGCGGAGGATCCGTGCACTTTCATGTTGTATATCCTATTTATCTACATAGTATATCTGGCATCTGCATTTTTTAATAATACATTTATAATCAAATAATATATTTTAAAATATCTATAATGTCCTGCATCATACCCCTAACCCTGTGGTGGCATCTGTACGTCGTGTTCTCATCCCGTTTAGTGAAACAGACTCGTTTGGATAGCTACGTACATGTTGCGCGTATCCGTTCTTGGGGGTATGCATTTTCGTTACTCGGTTATCCTATTTTGGTTTTGGTTAACACGTATGTTATCCGTATTTTCAAACCATAATTTTAGACCCGACCGGGGCGTGTTTTGGTGAAGGGTTACCCAAGACGGCAGCAAGGTTTCAGGAAGCATCGTCCATGCCAAATTCAAAAATTTGCCGTTTTAGTTAACCCAAACTTGAATCATAAACTAGAAATATACGGAATAACATATGCAAACACTTTGAAATCTAAGTGAGCAAGGAATACAACTTTTGTAGACCAGTCCTTCACTTCAATAGCTCCGTGTAGTAGTCCCCTTCGCTGCGATCGTAAACTCCGGACTCTAGAGAGGCTCCATGAAGAAACGAACGTGCTTGCTTCATTGACTTCGAGGCCGAAAATGATCTACGTCGAGGAGACACTAACCCAAGCTATTTCTTCACTAGGTCATGAACTTTGTGAAAAGAACACCCTATACTAAATGGCAAGTAGTAGAGGATGATGAAGTAGGATGTGGGCTCACTTTAGAATTGATTTTCTCACACCTTTTATCATACTTCCATTGGAGCTAGAAAATCTTGAGAGGAAGAAGAAGAAGAAAGAATAATTCATCGTATGAATTAATCCTCATCCAAAAGAATAATGTAACCATGGGTGAGTTAAGCTCTCATACTTAACACATGTAGAAAATTAACCAAGCTATAAGGTTAAGGGTTGGGTTAAATAATATCTAAAAAAATGACAAAAGAGAAGACTTTGTCAATGTTTCTACAAGCTTCATGTAAGCTTAACAACATTGACCAAGTAAATGCTCATTTGAAATAACTTAAGAAAATAAAAACCCTAACTTAACCCTAGGTTGATATAAGTCTCATACACCCATCTTGTATGTATCATCAACCATGACACAATACATGTACACAAATATATATATCACATATGTACAATGTGCACATCAAGTGAGAAAAGAAATCATAAGTGAGCTAATGCTAGTTAATGTAATATAATATATCAAATATATAATTATACATTAGATTATCAAATCAACTCTTGATTTAATAATCCGGCTATATCATATATAACCGACTAATATCATGTGTAACAACTTATCGAATCAACACTTGATCTGATAACCCGGCTATATCACATATAACCAATCATGTCACACATCGCGAGAATAGAATACAGTATCACATACTCATATCAATCTCGGACCCGCACATATCACATATGTGCTCCTACTCCATTTCGCTTGAGCCAGGAAACCCCTGTGTAGGACTCTAAAGACTCGTCAATACGCCAGCAGTAGGTGATGATCATATCAAACACCCACAAGCCGCAAGCGGTCTGCTAAACGTAACGGCCACCCCGGTATTAAGCAATCAAAAGATCAACAAGCAATCCTGCTCACACTGATCTGAATCCAATCAGTAACATAACCGTAGAGTCCGGTCTCTTCGTCTGATATGTCGCATATATCGTCTAGGGGTGGTAAACGTCAGACCCCAGTAACTCGATAAGTCGTGTCGATATGAGGCTCATAACGGGTCGAGAAACTAATGATAACACTTACCAGTAAATCTCTGAAGCAGCCTTGGCCAAGGACTTCCTGTTATAGCTAATCGAGCACAGCGCAACATTAACTCTCAATACCGGAAGAAACAAAACCCCTCTTATCGCTCATTGCCTCCATGTGATTCGAGACTGTACCCAAAAGCCACCGTTTTGCACGTTCTCTTGAATGTGGTAAGGTGGAAATCAAAGCACAGTGCAAATCACACAAGACTTTATGACGATCTCGGGTCTACAGACTAACCTGTACCAGTGTCACCAGAGAACTGCCATCTGACGTGAGGTATAATACCATCTGGGAGTTCTCGACGAGTCCGTACAGTGTACCCAGTCTCCACTGAGCACCCGTATACCGTCTCTGATGTCAAACACCAATAGATATGGGATCATCCATCGCCCATCTACATGGGTCGAGAAGCTATACGCTAGTCTACTCTGGTATATCGATGTCCTATCTCGATACACCTACGACTAGGAACATTTGAAAGATATACTTAGCGACTACTCTGTCCCCACTAGTATGATCTCCATCATAGTCCTGGTAGTCAAATACTCATCCTAAAGGCTTCATCAACATGTAACATAGAGACAATCAGCGTACATGTTAAGATAAAGAGCAACCAGATAGCATACTATCATGTCGAGCAAGAAAGTCTTCCCTATATATGTCCAAGCATCCAATACAATATACATCATATGTACAGTAATGGCCTCTAGGGTATATATATAACTAACAATCTCCCACTTGCACTAGGGCCATCTGTTGTAGTATCCCATACCCAACAATCAGCAGTGGTTGAAGTATCTCATACTCAACCATCCCATAAAAGTCTCTACTGGGAAATAGGACTTTATGAGTGGATCCGTGTTGTTGTCCTCTATATCTACTCTCCTAACCTCGATCACCCTGGACATCATCCATCTCAATGATCAGGTGATACTGCCTAAGAATATGTTTGGATCTCTGATGGGACGGGGGTTCCTAGGGCAAAGCCACAATTCCATTGTCACACAGTGGTAGGAACGAAGTTCATTTCATGAACTTATATTCATCCAGACTACCTCTTTGGTAGCATCCTTGGTAGCAATGCATCTAGCCTTTATTGTCTAGTATGAAACGGTATCTATCTTAGAACTTTTCCCACATACCGTCCCCTCCACTGAGGGTAAAGACAATGCCTGTGAATGACATTCAGTCGACCTTACCACCCTGGAAGCTATCCAGTGATTCTCCCCAGGATCGACTGATCCAAAACCAAGGATTTAGTAGGTATCACCTTGATCCTATATGGAGAATCCTTGTGATAAGAGGAGATTGACCGAGCGTAGTATAGGAAACTCCTTTCCTATCAAGAGTATGTCATCCACGTACACTACGAGGATCACCAACATACTCCCTACTACCTTTTTGTATATACAAGGTTCATCTACCATTTTGATGAAGTAAAACACTTTGACTACCACATCAAAACAGATGTTCCAACTTCGCGATGCCTGCTTTAACTCATAAAGCACCTTGCACATGATTCCGCTGCTCGCACTGTCTACGAAGCCCTCTGGCTGTATACTTATAGACACTTCCTTCAAAATCTTCATTTAGAAAACCAGTCATGACACCCAACCGCCAGATAGCGTAGTCATGGTATGTAGCAATGGCAAGTAGGATCCGGATGGACTTAAGCATAGGCACTGGAAAAGGTTTCATCATTATCCAAATCTGGTCGAAGACGAGAACCTTTTACAACTAGTCTTAGTTTTGAAAGTCTCAACTTTTCCATATACACCAAGTAATCTTCTCAAGATATACTTGCTCCTGATGGGGATTTAACCCTTCAGATAAAGAAACCAAAGTCCATACTTTGTTGGTGTATATGGATTTCATTTCAGATCGCTTAGCATCCATTCATTCTCACAGAGTCCCACTCCTGATGGCCTGCTCGAAACTAGTTAGGTCATCATCTCATGATGCAATTCTCGCTCCCACTTTCATAGAGAAAACCTAAGTATCTCTTAGGTGGATGAGGAACCCTACCAGATCGGCGGAGAGGCTGAGGTTCGTTAGAAACTATTGAATCCTCCGGTTCTAGCAAATCATCTGCTGCAGTTTGTATAGCTGGAACTCCTTCCAGTTCTACCTCACGACCACTAATTTCTTCACAAGAAATCCTTTTCTCAAAAAGGTGGAATGCCGAGAAATAAAACACGTTTTGTTCCTCGATTCGGTAGAAGATATTCCCTTGCGAATGCTTGGGATATCCAACAAACTTCCACAGAACACACATTGCCTCGAGCTTGTCCAGATTTTTCCTTTGGCATAGGCCGGACAACCCCAAATCTTAACATCCTTAATAGATGGTCTCTTCTCGTACCATATCACATATGGAGTGGTAGGCACATGATTTGATTGGAACCCTATTCAGTAGGTATGCAGCTTCTCAAGTGCATAACCCCAAAAGGAAATAGGCAACTCAGTAATACTCATTATAGAGCACACCATATCACATAGGGTGTGATTGCTCCGCCCCAATACACCAATGAGCTGTGGTGTATTCGGAGGAGTAATGCTGAGAAAGAATCTCATTCTCCTTTAGAATAGTCCAGGAATTCCGTGCTCAAGTATTCTCCTCCTC
Organism: Agapanthus africanus; assembly: GCA_030015575.1. NCBI lineage: Eukaryota > Viridiplantae > Streptophyta > Magnoliopsida > Asparagales > Amaryllidaceae > Agapanthus > Agapanthus africanus. Next base: position 394,622,371 of record CM057340.1, read on the forward strand.
GATCACATCAAAGGACATAATACTTATACCCGTTTTAGTTCTCTACTTCTAACTTATATTCATTGAATTTCTCAAAAGTTTCAGACTTGTGTTTCAACAGGAACATATGTCCGAATCTTGAGAGATCATCAGTGAATGTAATGAAGTACAAAGAACCGTTCCTGGCATGTCTAGACAGGGGACTTTCATACATCAGCATGTATCAATCCCAAGAGTTCACTAACTCTTTCTCTATTTCCAATAAACGGAGCTATGGTCATCTTATCTTTGTGACATGACTGGCAAGTTTCATAAAATATAAATTCAAACTGATTTAAATATGCATCTTTATGTAACTTAGCTACTCGGGTCGCATTGATATGACCTAGTCTACAATGCCTCAAGAAGGATTCGTTCATTTATGAACTCTTCCTCTTGTATGTGTTTTGTACGTTAAGAACTGTGGTTTGATTTAGAACGTATATGCTTTTAGATAACGTGCCTGAACCGATCAACTCTTGATATAAGAAATGTTCAAAACATCATCCAACAATACAAAATTATATCCTTCTTTACTAAATAAAGTGACTGATATGATGTTGTATATCAGATTCGGTATCTAATAACATTCGTTCAGAATCAATTTATTTGGTAATACAGGGTGATAACTGCCAACAATCTTAGCCGCAACACTTGCACCATTTCCAACTCTTGAAACTTATCACCCGTTTCCAGTTCTCTACTTATCTGTAGCCCATGTAACAGATTACATTTGTGTGATCCTGATCCGGTATCTCATACCCAGGACGTAAAAGATACAGAGAAACAGTTCTCTGTAATGAACACACCCGAAGAAGATGCATCATCATGTACTTTCTTTGTTTGGGCAATATGGGAATCCTGGTAATCCCCTATTTCCTGCTCGGTCTTATAACAATTGTAAGTTGGAGCGGGACCAACGTTTCTTAGCGCAGTATAACAAGCGGGTTCAGTCAATACATCCGTATTATTATCTTGATTAAGGCGTGACATGGTCACTACCTGGAGAGAGAGAGAAGAAAACACTCAGCTTATGCTCTTGCAAGATTAGATTGGTTATCAATATATCTAATCAGGATAGCTCCCATGTTTTAGTCAAATCTTCATTCAAACCCTAAAAGGAAAGACTAGCCGAGATTAATTACACCGTACAAATTCGGCAATCTTTCAACCAGGCCAGAGTCGGTACTTTGAGGAAGGTTCCCTGTGCTTTCGCACGGACCTAATTAAAATAAAGCTCGTTTTCCCTGAGACGTAACCCCGTTGACACCTTTCTAGACACCTACTTGATCGGCTAATTGTGATGTGTAAAACTCTCCCAAGAGTAACTCTTACTCGCAGTGGGTATCGGGATCCAACTATCTCATAGAAGGTATGCAATCTCATTGCAAATTTCAACACTTGAAATTCCCAATAATATTTTGCCCCTAGCGTGCTATGACCTTGACGCATGCCAAACAACCCATAGTCCGCTAGTCAAGTTCAACCCGTGCATTTCCAGATTGAATTAAACTCACCCGTACGACCCTTGATGCATGCCAAACAACACCGTACGAATACCTTAACTCAATCGCATCATATGCTAGGAGATAAGCACTAGTTACCTACCGTACACTACGCCTTGACCCATGCCAAACTACCGCAGCACGAATACTAAGTAGTACTTATCTGAAATGACGGAGGGCTACGACAGGCTTTTAAGAAAACCTTTTGCGTACTGAACTTGATATCTTTGTAGAATCAAATGATTTAAAATGGAGTGTTTTTTAGGCCTTTACTAGTATTGCTAAAGAGGTCACTCCCGGTGAAGGGATCTCGGCTCTTTCCTCATCGAATGAGGTGTAGGGTATTCACAATACCACTATGCAAAGCAAGAACTAGAAAAGAAATCAAAAGACAAACCGAGGGTTGTAGCATCTGCCAGTTATTGCTAAAGAGGTCACTCCCGGTGAAGGGATCTCGGCTCTTTCCTTATCGAATAAGGTGCTGAATGTTCTACAAAGAACACCGCTATGCAAAACAACAACTAAAGCTACCTGTTTTTGAAAATTCGATTCCACGACATCTTTAGGTTTTTTTTATTTCATTAATCTCATTAATGAAGTCCCATCATTTTAAGTTACCGAAACATCACAGATAAATACAACGTACACTTATGCCATCCGCATTCGCCTCGATGTCCCCTCGTTGACCGTTAGGTTTGGTAACTAACGGCAGAGCGGGGCAGTGCTAGTGCGGATGTAAAACATAAGAAACGTCTATATAATATATCACATATACTATATCCTGTATCCATCTCAACATATCAAATGATCACATCACAGATATCGCAGCAGAAGAACAACATATGAAATATTGGATATACTAGGATTTCCGTGTTTTAAATTAAGCCTGTATAAAACACAGATTCCACGGTCGTGATGAATAGCCAGTCCTACACCCCTAGACCCCTACGAGAGCGGCAAGCAACCCTACCAATTCTAGAGTTAGGAGACCGGGTCTCGACTCCTCGAGATGGTCTCCCGGTGGACCCTAGAACCCGGTTACTTGTGCTACCCGCCTTGGGTCTATCCTAATGCGGAAAATTAAATAATATACAATGGCGACATCATCCTCAACCCGGAAGTGCCCCAATAAAAGAATATTACATACAATGAATTTTACATGAATGAAAATGAAAAACTCTCATCTCACATAAAAAAAACCCAGCTATTCAAACACGACGATCCAATATAACATATCACAGTAACACATAACATCACATGTCATCAACGTAAGTAAATACGCGTATCTCAATTTTCGTTGGCATATAGCAATGAAACCGGCGATACACCACATATTACACTTACGGTCACAGAAAAGAAAGTGAAAAACTACAACAGTTGGAATCCGCAGCCTCCTTAGACATCGCATGCCTAACCAAATGAATTCCTTAGATATCGCATGCCTAACAATTATAAACCCCGCATTTTAGTCTCGATCTCAAAAACACTTTTCAATATCTAGTCGGGCAATTCAAAAAGATTCCCGACATCCTGATCGAATGCTCGTCGGAAACTATAGTACACGACCGCACACCCGATGTCATCGACGAAGTGCACTAAGGCGGAACACCGCTGCCGCGAGCACCCGAACGGATGCTTTTGGCGAACTCCTCCAGTCACTTGGTCGGGGCTATGGGGCATGGCTATCTATTAAGTTTACCCGGCGAGTATCCGCGTACGCTACGTGATTGCGACGGACTTTTGATCACATCAAAATCCCGTGGCAACCGATCAAATGAGACTAAACTGCTAGATTTATAAAATTCAAACTAGTTATCTCATAACTAGTTGTGGATTCCAAATATTGTATCCCATCACATAATATCCGGATGACGATAAACTCTTCGATCGATTCATCAAAGTCCCACAATTTCCCGATAGCTCAACACGTGAGCACAGTTTTAATAATACCCAGAAGATACCACAGTACCTATGAACCGGCCGTAGAAGGGTCAAACCAATGCCTCACATGTGACAACGCTAAACTACCACAAACCCTAGAGTTCAAGTGGCGGTTTTGACGGCTACATAATCGAGTTAAGGTTTACGTTCTTCTAGAGGGTCTAAAGAATTACTTGCATGTTTTTTCGAATACGTTAAACTTAGAAAAATGGGTTTTTGACATTCGATCGAACTTTTTAACTTCGTCTAGACAATATGTGAACAACCCGAAACAATGTTAAAACTACGAATATGAAACACTCCGAATTGGTTATAGTGTAAAATTACATCACATGCAAAATTAGCAAAAATAAACAACACCTGAAACACCAAAACCCAGTCACATGAATACTGAAAAAAATTGGGGGGGTGGGGCTCGAATTTGGCCGAGATTGGGCATATGGGGCTCGGCTAAATTTTCACCAAATGGCCTCAAATTTTGTCATTGTTCTTGATATATCCCATATAACACTCTGTACTTTTTTGAAAGTTTTTTTGACAACTATTTAAAATCGACAGCAAGCAGGTTTTAGCGATGCAGGTTTCGGAATATTTTGGTTTCGTAATCTTAACAAAATCCGTATTAATTTCTAGCATGGCTCTGATACCACTGAAGGGTTACCCAAGACGGCAGCAAGGTTTCGGGAGGCATCGTCCATGCCAAATTCAAAAATTTGCCGTTTTAGCTAACCCTAACTTGAATCGTAACCTAGAAATATACGGAATAACATATGCAAACACTTTGAAATCTAAGTGAGCAAGGAATACAACTTTTGTAGACCGGTCCTTCACTTCAATAGCTCCGTGTAGTAGTCCCCTTCGCTGCGATCGTAAACTCCAGACTCTAGAGAGGCTCCATGAAGAAACGAACGTGCTTGCTTCGATGACTTCGAGGCCGAAGATGATCTACGTCGAGGAGACACTAACCCAAGCTATTTCTTCACTAGGTCATGAACTTTGTGAAGAGAACACCCTATACTAAATGGAAAGTAGTAGACGATGATGAAGTAGGATATGGGCTCACTTTAGAATTGATTTTCTCACACCTTTTATCATACTTCCATTGGAGCTAGAAATGGTTGAGAGGAAGAAGAAGAAGAAGGAATAATTGATCATATGAATTAATCCTCATCCAAAAGAATAATGTAATCATGGGTGAGTTAAGATCTCATGCTTAACTCATGTAGAGAATTAACCAAGCTATAAGGTTAAGGGTTAGGTTAAATATTATCTAAAGAAATGACAAAAGAGAAGACTTTGTCAATGTTTCTAAATGCTTCATGCAAGCTTAACAACATTGACCAAGTCAATGCTCTTTTGTAATAACTTAAGAAAATAAAAACCCTAACTTAACCCTAGGTTGATATAAGTCTCATACACCCATCTTGTATGTATCATCAACCATGACACAATACATGTACACAAATATACATATCACATATGTACAATGTGCACATCAAGTGAGAAAAGAAATCATAAGTGAGCTAATACTAGTTAATGCAATATAATATATCAAATATATAATTATACATTAGATTATCAAATCAACTCTTGATTTAAGGATCCGGCTATATCACATATAACTGACTAATATCATGTGTAACAACTTATTGAATCAACACTTGATCCGATAACCCGGCTATATCACATATAACAAATCATGTCACACATCGCGAGAATAGAATACAGTGTCATATACTCGTATCAATCTCGGTCCCGCACTTATCACATATGTGCTCCTACTCCGTTTCGCTTGAGCCAGGAAACCCCTGTGTAGGACTCTAAAGACTCGTCAATACGCCGGCAGTATGTGATGATCATATCAAACACCCATGAGACGCAAGTGGTCTGCTAAACATAACGGCCACCCGGGTATTGAGCGATCAGAAGATCAACAAGCAAGCCTGCTCACACTCCTGTGAATCTAATCAGTAACACTACCGTACAGTCCGGTCTCTTCGTCTGATATGTCGCATATATCGTCTAGGGGTGGTAAACGTCAGACCCAGTAACTCGATAAGTCATGTCGATATAAGGCTCATAACGGGTTGAGAAACTAATGGTAACACTTACCAGTAAATCTCTGAAGCAGCCTTGGCCAAGGACTTCCTGTTATAGCCAATCGAGCACAGCGCAACATCAACTCCTAATACCGGGAGAAACGAAACCCCTCCAATCGCTCATTGCCTCCATGTGATTCGAGATTGTACCCAAAAGCCACTGTCATGTTATCTTGAACGTGGTAAGGTAGAAATCAAAGCACAGTGGGAATCACACAAGACTTTATGACGATTTTGGGTCTACAGACTAACCTGTACCAGTGTCACCAGAGAACTGCCATCTGATGTGAGGTATAATACCATTTGGGATTTCTCGGCGAGTCCGTCCAGTGTACCCAATCTCCACTGAGCACCCATATAGTGTCTCTGATGTCAAACACCAATGGATATGGGATTATCCATCGCCCATCTACATGGGTCGAGAAGCTATACGCTAGTCTACTCTGGTATATCGATTCCCCGTCTCGATACACCTACGACTAGGAACATTTGAAGGATATACTTAGCGACTACTCTGTCCCCACTAGTATGATCTCCATCATTGTCCTGGTAGTCAAATACTCATCCTAAGGGCTTTATTAACATGTAACATAGAGACAATCAGCGTACATGTTAAGATAAAGAGCAACTAGATAGCATACTATCATGTCGAGCAAGAAATATATGTCCAAGCATCCACTACAATATACATCGTATGTACAGTAATGGCCTCTAGGGCATACATATAACTAACATTTGGACTATTTTTGCATTAGCCAAAATCTCAAATATATTTAATATTATATTCATATAATATTATACTGTTAAAATATATTCGTTTATATTTTTTTACGTTTTAAATATTTTTTAAAAATCAAATCCTAACAAACCCCTCTCTCTCCGTCTCTCTCTCCTCTTTTATATATATATTACATATTATATAATATACCTTACCTAACCTATTTACAATCCCAGCCCTCTCTCTCTCTCCCGCTTCCTCTCCATTTTCGCTCTCGCCTCACGCGAAGCCTTCATCGTGACAACCCATGTCTGCGCTCGTCGCCGCCTTCACCCTGCCGACCATCTCCTCACCTCTGTCTCTTCGCCCTCACCTCTCTTCAATCTCCAAGCTCCCCCTGCACACCAAGATTGCTGTAACTCACGACCTCGAACCTAAAAACCCATCGCTGACCTCTTCGCCGTTCCCTCACCGCCGGCGACCCCCTCGTTGTCGTCTCCCTCTCCATCACCTCCTCCACTCTTCTTACACGTCTCCCCTGAACCCCGACTGCACCCTGCAACCCGAGAACCCCTTTGCCTGCACCCTCTCGTCGCATCACCTCGCCGGAAAACCCATCGCCGTCGTCGCCCCTTGCCACCTCCTCTGACTTCGAGCCAACTCTAGACCACCCTACACCAAGCTTCAACCCTGCACCAAGCCTGTGTTTGTTATGTATATGCCCTAGAGGCCATTGTTGTACATAAAATGTATATTATAATGGATGCTTGGATATATATAGATAGGACTTTCTTGCTCGTTATGATAGTATGCTATTTGGTTTCACTTTATCTTAACATGTTGACTTGTACTGGTTTACTGTCTTACTCTCACATGTTGATATTGTAAGTCGATGTGCAACACCCCACGAGTTGCGGGGAGGCGGAAATATGAAAAACGATCTTGTTCTTGAAGCATACATCGACTAACCGAAAGTCTTTGCTAAACGATAATTAACAAATACCATAGAAGTTCTAAACTACTATGTAAAGAGATTATACCTAGTGTTACGTGTCCTTCGTCTTTACGATCTCTTCGTCCTCCTTGGCCTCCTCCAAGTGATAGATGATCCACCCGAGAACCCTAATCCAAGCTTCACCTCAAAGCTTGAGGTAACTAAGTTTCTCTAGTTGCTAATCAAAGGAACTTAGGTCATATAGAGTTAGGTTATGGGATGTTTAGTCTTTTCTAATCCTTGTTCTCAACTCATGAGTGGTAGGATTAGATCTTGAAGAAAGAGTGAGCTTGAGGAGAGAGAAGGTGAACTAGGATAATGAAATGAAATTGTTTCTCACTTAATATATCAAGCATAATGAATAAATCAATAAATGAATAATAAGAGATTATTCATCATGCTTCATAAATGAATTATGAGTGATTCACTATGTGAGTCATTAAGCATTTAATAATGCATTAATGACATAGTGAATCATACATTATGAGTCACAATTACATTAATGACAATGCCACCTAAACCCCTCAAGTCTCCATGGTTCTAGAAGCTTCCTGGAAATTACGAGAACGCCCCTCCCATCCGTGAAAACACGGAAAAACTTTAGACTGTATAAATCCAATAACCTGATACTAGAATCTGGCTTAAACCAAAGCCGTCTAGTAAAAACTGTCCGAATGTCATACGTGCGTTTAAACACGTACTGGTCCGAACCCTTGTCGTAAAACCGTACGACCTCTATATCGTTTCGCCTGGAGTTTGGGAACACTCTGTGTGGGACTCAAAAGACTCGACTACTACGCTAGCAGTAGGTTTAACCACAGACCGCAAGCGGCACTAGCTGTACGTAACGGTCCTCAGGTAGATGTCGATAAGAATGCCGATGAGGAAACCCATCCGAACTCCTACTGAGCCTGTCCGTGACAATATCCGTGCAGTCCGGTCTGTTCTTTTAAGAGTATCGCATATATGGTCTAGGGAGGTGGTAAACGTCAGACCCCTAATAACCGTACAAGTCATGTCGGTATGGCTCTATCACCATCCGAGAATCTACTGATCAATCTATCAGTAATTCTCAATCATCCCTGGCCAGGGACTTATGGTAATGACCAACCGATCACCGTGCGATATCATCTCCCTATACCGGGAGAGACGAATCCCTAACAGTCACTCACTGCCTCCACGTGGCTCGGGACTGTGCCCAACTAAAACCTGTTTGCACGACCTTTGAACCGTGGTAGGGTAGTAATCAAAGCACAGTGGGAACTCACACGAGACAAATGACGATCTTAAGTCAACGGACTATCTGCACACATGTCACCTGAGAACTGCTATCTGACGTTAGGTATAAATACCATCCAGTCAGTTCTCGGCGAGTCCTGTCCGGTGTACTCACATCCAGTGAGCATCTGTATACAATCTTAGGTGCACTCCACCAATGGCTGCGGGACCAATCCATTGCCCCTCCTCAGGGTCTAGATATTTATACACCAGTCTACTCCGGAGTATAGATGCCCAGTCTCGATACTCCTGCGACTAGGGACATCTAAGGATGTGCCTATTGACTATCCAGCTCCCACTAGTATGACTGTCATCACAACACCGGTAGTCAGGCAAAACACCCTATGGGCTTTATCAACATGTATATATATGAATACTATGCAAAATATATCATATGTTAAGATAAAGACAAACCAAATAGCGTACTATCATATTAAGCAAGAGTGTCATGTACATACATATCCCTAGCATCCTATACAATGAAGGCCTCTAGGGCATATATATCCAACAGATATAGCCCTTAGGATCTGTACTCGACTACTAGGACTATGATGAGATCATACTAGTGGGGCCATGGTAGTCGTTGAGTACATCCTATAACTGTTCCTAGTCGAGGGTATATCAAGACAGGGCATCGATATACCAGAGTAGACTAGAGTATACGCATCTTGACCCATATGATGGGCGATGGATGATCCCATATCCATCGGTGTTTGACATCAAGGATGGTATATGGGTTCTCAGTGGAGACTGGGTACACTGGGCGGACTCACCGAGAACTCCCAGATAGTGATATACCACACGCCAGATGGCAGTTCTGCGGTGACACTGGTCCAGGGTAGTCTGTAGACCCGAGATCGTCATAGAGTCTAGTGTGATTCCCATTGTGCTTTGATTTCCACCTTACCACGTCCAAGAGGGCGTGCAAAACGGTGGCTTTTGGGTACAGTCCCGAATCACATGGAGGCAATGAGCGATAGGAGGGGATTCGTCTCTCCCGGTATTGGGAGTTGATGTTGTGTTGTGTTCGATTGGCTATAACTGGAAGTCCCTGGCCAGGGCTGATATAGAGGTTTACTGGTAAGTGTTACCAGTAGTTTCTCGACCCGTTATGAGCCACACATCGACACAACTTATCGGTTACTGGCGTCTGACGTATACCACCCCTAGACTTGATATGCGACATATCAGACGAACAGACCGGACTGTACGGGAGTGTTACTGATTGGATTCATAGGAGAACGTACAGGCTAGCTTGTTGATCTTCTGATCGCTCAATACCTGGGTGGCTGTTACGTTTAGCTGACCGCTTGCAGCTTGTGGTTGTTTGATATGATCATCACCTGCTACCGGCGTATTGACGATTCTTTAGAGTCCTACACAGAGGTTTCTTGGCTCAGGCAAAACAGAGTAGAGGCACATATGTGATATGCGCAGGACCGAGGATAATGCGATATGAGATACCGTATTATATTCTCGCGATATTTAGATATGAACCGGGACATCGGATCAAGTGTTGATTCGATGAATCGGTACATGATATATTAGTCGGTTATATTCGATATAGCCGGATTGTCGGATCAAGTGTTGATTCGATGATTTAATGTATAATATTATATATGATATATTGTATTACATTATCTAATATTGGCTCGGTTTATTATTTCATTTTCTCACCGGATAATACATTGATATATATGCGATATATGTTAATTGTATTATTTTCTTTTGTTACAAATATATAATATATATGTGATAAATATTATAGTAACATGATATGATTAATAATGGAACATGTTTTGTAGAGATTAAGCAAGGTTAGGGTTTGATTAGGGTTAGTTCTTTCTTGCACCTTCTAGAACTTTTCCTTTTGTCATGAAGAAAATATTATGATAGATATTTTCTTATGACTCATTGTTTTAACCCAACCAAACCCTAGCCCTAGTTTATTCTCTACAAAGGTTATCCTTGTCATCCTTGACCATGGTTCCATGATTAATCATATATTCATTTCTATTATTCATCACAAATGGATTAACTCATTATTCATCATCTTCTTCTCTCTTGAGCTTTGAGAAAGCTTGCTAGTTTTTCTTTTTGTGATGAATTCATGTGAGAATTTGATATAAAAAGATAGCATAAATACTACTTCTGTTAGTTATATGTATGCCCTAGAGGCCATTACTATACATAGGATGTATATTGTAGTGGATGCTTGGACATATATAGGGAGGACTTTCAAGCTCGACATGATAGTATGCTATCTGGTTGCTCTTTAACTTAACGTGTACACTGATTGTCACTCTGTTACATATTGGTAAAGCCCTTAGGATGTGTACTTGACTACCTGGACTATGATGCGGATCATACTAGTGGGGACATGGTAGTCCATAAGTACATTCTTCAAGGTCCCTAGTCGTGGGTGTATCGAGACGGGGCATCGATATACCAGAGTAGACTAGCGTATACCTTCTCGACCCATACAGATGGGCGATGGATGATCCCATATCCATTGGTGTTTGACATCAGAGATGATATACGGGTGCTCAGTGGAGACTGGGTACACTGGACGGACTCGCCGAGAACTCCCAGATGGTATTATACCTTACGTCAGATGGCAGTTCTCTGGTGACACTGGTACAGGTTAGTCTGTAGACCCGAGATCGTCATAGAGTCTTGTGTGATTCCCACTGTGCTTTGATTTCCACCTTACCATGTCCAAAAAGGCGTGCAAAACGGTGGTTTTTGGGTACAGTCCCGAATCACATGGAGGCAATGAGCGATAGGAGGGGATTCGTCTCTCCCGGTATAGGGAGTTGATGTTGCGCTGTGTTCGATTGGTTATAACCGAAAATCCCTTGCCAGGGTTGCTGAGATTTACTGGTAATTGTTACCAGTAGTTTCTCGAACTGTTATAGACCTCATATCGACACGACTTATCGAGCTATTGGGGTCTGACGTTTACTACCCCTAGGCAAGATATGCGACATATCAGACGACGAGACCGGACTGTACGGTAAGTGTTACTGGTTGGATTCACAGGAGTGTGAGCGGACTTGCTTGTTGATCTTCTGATCGCTCAATACCCAGGTGGCCGTTACGTTTAGCAGACCGCTTGCGGCTTGTGGGTGTTTGATATGATCATCACCTGCTGCCGGCGTATTGACGAGTCTTTAGAGTCCTACACAAAGGTTTCCTAGCTCAAGCGAAACGAAATAGGAGCGCATATGAAATATGTGCGGGACCGAGAATAATACCAGTATGTGATACTGTATTCTATTCTCACGATTTGTATCATTGGACGGTTATATATGATATAGCCGGATTACCGAATCAAGTGTTGATTCGATACATTGATACACTTGATATTAGTCGGTTATATATGATATGACCGAATCATTAAATCAAGTGTTGATTTAATGATTTGATGTATAATTATATATTTGATATATTACTTTACATTAACTAGTATTTGTTCACTTAAGATTATTTTCTCACTTGATTGTGCACAGTGTATATATATGATATATGTTTGTGCACTAGTTTGTATCATGTTTGATGATACATGCAAACATGGGTGTGTGTAAGACTTAAACCATGTTTAGTTAATGGTTTAGGGTTTTTACTTGTTTATTTATTCTTTTTATTTATTTTTGGCAAAATATAACATGGTGGCTTTCTTTGTTTGATACTTGAAGCTTCTTGAAGCTTTGAAAAGTCTAGCCATTTTGTCTTTTGTCTTAACCCTAACCATTTAACTAAACCCTAGTTTATTCTCTACACTTAACCATGGTTGCAAAAATGATAAGAATCACTTGGATTTTATTTTTTGATAATTCCTTTTCTTTTCTTCTTCTTCTTCCTCTTCATGAAGAGAAGAAAGTTCTCTTGAAAATTTCCAAGTGATGATTTCAAGTGAGAAATCCAAATCCAAAGTGAACCCACTTCCTATTTCTTCATCCTCTACCACTTACCATGTAGTATAGGGTGTTTTCTTCACAAGTTCCATGAGCTAGTGAAGATGGAGCTTGAGTTAGAGTTGCCTTGACGTAGATCATCTTCGGCATCGAAGTCAACGACCTAGCCTGCTCATTTCTCCGACGAAACCATCGCTAGAGTCCGGGATCACGGAGCTAAAGAAATAGAGGACCGGATCTACAAAGGTTGTATTTCCATTCACTTAGCAATAAAGTTGTTTACTTGCTTGCGTTTCGCCTTTGCCTCTAGTTAACGATCTAGCATTAGGGTTTCTCGGCACTCGGAAAATTTGATTTTGGCATGGTTGAAGCTTTATGGAACCTCATTAGTGTGCCTAGTAGCCCTACAGTGGTATCAGAGCCTAGCTAGAGCCTTAGGCGAAGTGTAGACGAAGTTAGAATGCCGATCGAACCTAGAAACCCAAACTCAAACCACTCTCTGGACATTTTCTGGATTTTTGGATTTTTGTGAATTAAAAATATCCAAAAAATTCAGCCGGGATTTCTAAGGGTTACTTTGAAGCACGTGTCCCCAAGTCGACTAAACTGCCGCGGAACCGCGGCCCCACCCTGGCATTTGCGGCGGTTTCGCGGCCGTATAAGTGAATCTTGTCACTTGCTTTGCACAGTAATGCCCATCTGTACATGCTGTATTTTATGGGAATTTTTAATTGGTACTCAATAGTTGAGTTTTTCTGGGTTGTATTGGGAGTTCGTAGATTCGATCGGATTGTCTAATTTTGTCTAAGTGTTTTCCGGATATTTTAGAATATGTTAAAAAGTTCGACCGGATATAAATACCCAATTTTTCCCCTGCCGGAAAATTTCCAAGTGTTGGATTTTTCCGTGGTTTAAAGACGTTCTAAGTAGTGCAAGTAATGCGATGGACTCTCTAGAAGACAACAAACCTTAACTCGATTATGTGACCGTCTTGAACTGTCCTTTGAACCTTAGGGTTTGGGGCAGTACGGCGTGCCACATGTGAGGCGTTGGCTTGACCCTTCTACGGCTGGACCGTTGGTACTAGGACATGAAGTGAATGTTTTTAAACTTATTTCATGTGTTGAGCTGTTTCGGGAAAACTTGGGTGTTTGACTGTTCGATCGGAAAGTTTAACATTTTCTGTTTATCTGGAATGTGATACAATATTTGGAATTCACAATTAGTTATGTGATAACTAATTTGAATGTTATAAATCTAGCACTTTAGTCTCACTTGATTGGTTGCCACGGGATTTTGATGCGATCAAAAGTCCGTCGCAATCGCGTAGCGTACGCGGATACTCGCCGGGTAAACTTAATAGACAGCCACACCTCATAGCCCCGACCAAGTGACTGTAGGAGAACCCCGTCGCCGAAAGCATCCGTTCAGGTGCTCGCGGCAGCGGTGTTCCGCCTTAGTGCACTTCGTCGACGGTATCGGGGGTGCGGCCGTCTACTAAAGTTTGCGACGAGTATTCGATCAGAATGTCAGGAATCTTGTTGAATTACCCGACTTGATATTGAAAAATGTTTTCGATAATGAGACTAAAATGCGGGGTTTATAATTGTTAGGCTTGTGATGTCTAAGAAATTCAGATGGTTAGGCATGCGATGTCTAAGTAGGTTGCGGATTCCAACTGTTGTAGTTTTACACATTCTTTTCTGCGACCGTAAGTGTAATATGTGATATTGCCGATTTCGTTGCTATATGTCAACGACAATTGGGATACGCATGTTTACTTACGTTGATGACATGTGATGTTATGTGTTGCTGGATATGTTATGTTGGATCGTCGTGTTTGAATAGCCGGGGGGTTTTTATGTGAGATGAGTGTTTTTCATTTTCATTCATGTAAAAAACTTGTATGTAATATTCTTTTATTGGGGTACTTCCAGGTTGCGGAAGATGTCACCTTTTGTATATTATTTACTTTTCCGCACTAGGATAGACCCAAGAAGGAGGGCACAAGTAACCGGGTTCTGGAGTCCAGTGGGAGACCAACTCGAGGAGTCGAGTCCGGGTCTCCTAACTCTAGAATTGGTAGGGTTGCTTGCCGCTCTCGTAGGGGTCTAGGGGTGTGGGTTTGGCTATTCATCGCGACCGTGGAATCCGTGTTTTATACTGGCTCGTATTGAAAACACGGACGTCCTAGTATATCCAATGTTTCATATGTTTCTTCTGCTGCGATATCTGTAATGTGATCATGTGATGTTCTATGATAGATACAATATATAGTATATATGATATATTATATAGGCGTTACTTATGTTTTACACCCGCGCTAGCCCTGCCCCGCTCTGCCGTTAGTTACCTAACCTAACGGTGCACGAGGGGACATCAAGGCGAATGCGGATGGCATAAGTGAACATCGTATTTATCTGTGATGTTTAGGTAATTTAAATGATGGGACTTCATTAATATGATTAATGAAAGAAAAGAAACCTAAAAGATGTTGTGGAATCGAATTTTCAAAATCAGATAGCTACAGTTCTTGCATTGCATCGCGGTATTCCTTGTAGAACATCCTACACCTTATTCGATAAGGAAAGGACCGAGATCCCTTCACCGGGAGTGACTCCTTTAGCAATAACTGGCAGAAGCTACAACTCTCGGTTTGTCTTTTAATTGCTTTTATAGTTTTTGCTTTGCACAGTGATATATATGATATATCCCGCACCTCATTCGACGAGGAAAGGGCCGACGATCCCTTTACCGGGAGTGACCCCTTTAGCAAAACTAGAAAAGCCTAAAAAACACTCCATTTTAAAATCATTTGATTCTACAGCAATATCAAGTTCATTACGCAATAGGTTTTCAGAAAAACCTTTCGTAGCCCTCCGTCATTTCAGATAAGTACAATTTAGTATTCGTGCTGCTGTAGTTTGGCATGCGTCAAGGCGTAGTGTACGGTAGCTATCTAGTGCTTATCTGCTTGCATAAGATGCGATTGGATTAGGGTATTGTAAGTCGATGTGCAACACCCCACGACTTGCGGGGAGGCGGAAATATGAAAAACGATCTTGTTCTTTGCTTAAACATCGACTAACCGCATGAATCGAAGCTAAACGATAACTAACAAAAATCATAGAAGTTCTAAACTACTATGTGAAGTGATTATACCTCAAGAACCATGTCCTTCGGGTCTTCATCGCTGTCCTCAACTCCTCATAGGCTCCTTGGAACATCGGCACCTCAACGACCTCCTCGAATCAAAGACGATCCACCCGAAAGTTCCTACGCCAAGCTTAATCTCAAACTTGAGATAACTAGTTTGCTCAAATCGCTAATCTAAGCTAACTAGGGGATATAGAGTGAGGTTATGGATGTATTAGTCTAGCTAACCCTTGTACTCAACACATGAGAGGGGAGGATTAGGATTTTGAAGAGAGAGAGCTTGAGGAGAGAGAAGATGAACATGATAATGAAATGAGAAAAAATGAGCTATCATAATATATATCAAGCATTATTGTTTTTCAAGAAAAGAAAAGAAAATGATCTACAACCATGCTTGATAAATATCTTATGGTGATTCATCTCCATGAGTCATTAAGCAATTATGAAGCATTAATGACATGGATGAATCATCCATATGACTCACTAATCTCATTCAATGTATATGCCACCTTAACCCCCTTAGTCACCATCTTCTAGAAGGTTCCCGACAAATTATGAGAATGCCCCTCCAATCCGTGAAAACACGGAAAAACTTTAGACTGTATAAATCCAATAACCCGATACTAGAATCTGGCTTAAACTAAAGCCGGCTAGTAAAAACTGTCCGAAAAACTCGTACGTGCGTAAACACACGTACGCGTTCGAACCCTTGTCGTAAAACCATACGACCTCTATATCGTTTCGCCTGGAGCAGGGAAACTCTCTGTGTGGGACTCTAAAAACTCGACACTACGCTGGCAGTAGGTTTAACCACAGACCGCAAGCGGCACTAGCTGTACGTAACGGTCCCCAGGTAGATGTCGATAAGAAGGCCGATGAGGTAAATCATCCGAACTCCCACTGAGCCTGATGTGACAATCTCCGTACAGTCCGGTCTGTTCATCTAAGACTATCGCATATCTAGCCTAGGAGGCGGCAATCGTCAGTCCCCTAATAGCTGTATAAGTCGTGTCGGAGCGAAGCCCATTACGCCCTGAGAAGCTACTGGAACCTACCAGTATATCTCGCTTGCCCTGGCCAGGAACTTTGCGTAATGGCTCTCTGACACAGTGCGATATCGACTCCCAATACCGGGAGAGACGAATCCTATCTAACCGCTACTGCCTCCAAGTGCTCGGGACTGCACCCAACTGCTACCTGTTTGCATGACTCCTTTGAGCCGTGGTAGGGTAGCAATCTAAGAACAGTGGGACACACTCGAGGCGAAGCAACAGTGTCAAGTCTGCGGACTATGCTGTACTCATGTCATCTGGGAACTGATAACTGACGATGGGTATAATACCAACCAATCAGTTCCCCTGCGAGTCCTGTCCGGTGTACCCGTAACCTAACGAGCACCTGCATACTATCTCCAGTACGACGTACTGATGGCTGTGGGACAGACCATCTCCCCAACTGGGATGAGAAACGTACACACTTAGTCTACTCCGGAATATCGATGCCCTATCTCGATAATCCAACGACCAGGGACCTGTATAGGATGTTGCTTATAGACTACCCAGCCCCCACTAGTGTGACTGCCATCACGACGCTGGTAATCAAGCAAAAATCCTATGGGCTCTACTAATATGTATAAGTGATACGTTACAAGAAACATATGCACATATTAAAGTAGACTCAAACCAAGTAGCATACTACCATTTTTAGCAAGACTGTATATATAACTGTGAATATCCCAAGCTTCCATTAAGTAATATACAAGCTAGTATGATACAATAATGGCCCCTAGGGTATATACACTAACAATCTCCCACTTGCACTAGGGCCATGAGCTGGTATATCGTAGACCTATCATCTCGAATAGCCTCTCGAACTGCGTCTGAGGAAGGGCCTTTGTGAATGGATCAGCAATGTTATCCTCCGTCTTTACTCTCTTCACCTCGATCTCCTGGCGATTTACGATCTCCCTGATCAGGTGATACCGCCTTAAGATATGTCTAGACTTCTGATGGGACCTGGGTTCCTTCGCTAAAGCTATAGCGCCGTTGTTGTCACAATACAGAGATATTGGACCAACACTGGAAGGAACCACCTGAAGTTCTGTGAGGAACTTCTTCGTCCAGACAGCTTTTTTTACGGCATCGCAAGCTGGTATGTACTCCGCTTCCATCGTTGAGTCTGCAACGGTCTCCTGCTTGGAACTCGTCCAACAGACCGCCCCTCCATTGAGGGTAAAGACATAACCCGACATGGATTTGGAGTCATCTTTGTCACTCTGGAAGCCGGAGTCGGCAAAGGCCTCCATCTGGAGGTCTTTTCCGCCATATACTAAGAACATCTGCTTAGTCCTTCTCAGGTACTTGAGAATGTTCTTTACTGCTATCCAGTGCTTCTTCCCTGGGTTTGCCTGATACCGGCTTACAACGCTCAATGCGTATGCCACATCTGGTCTGGTACATAACATCACATACATTATAGAGCCTACCGCAGAAGCGTAGGGTATAATCGACATGCGATCCCTTTCCAAATCAGTCTTGGGAGACATCTCTTTGGAGAGGGTGATTCCGTGACAAGCCGGTAGGTTACCGAGCTTAGAATCATCCATACTGAATCTCTTCACTATGGTGTCTATGTACGTGGACTGCGAAAGTCCCAACATCTTCTTTGATCTATCACGATAGATCCGGATTCCCAGAATGTAGGTGGCATCACCCAGGTCTTTCATGGAGAATTTATGTGACAAGAATCTTTTGACTGACTGTAACATAGGAATATGATTTCCTATTAGGAGAATGTCATCAACGTACAAGACGAGGAACACTACAGCTCTCCCTACAATCTTACTGTATATGCATGGTTCATCTGGATTTTTGATAAAGTCAAATTCTTTGACAGCATCATCAAAACAGATGTTCCAACTCCGTGATGCCTGCTTTAGTCCATAAATGGACTTAAGCAACTTGCATACTTTACCGCTGCTCCCACTCTGAATGAATCCTTCTGGCTGATCCATATAGACGCTTTCTTCCAAATTTCCATTTAGAAAGGCCGTCTTTACGTCCATCTGCCAGATTTCATAATCGTGGAAGGCAGCAATAGCAAGAAGGACCCGAATAGATTTAAGCATAGCCACTGGAGAAAAGGTTTCGTCATAGTCCAAACCAGGTCTTTGACGGAAACCCTTTGCAACAAGTCTAGCCTTATAGGTTTCAACCTGTCTATCTACACCAATCTTCTTTTTGAAGATCCATTTGCATCCTACGGGTTTTACCCCATCTGGAGCAATGTCCAAAGTCCATACTTTGTTGGTGTACATGGACTCCATTTCGGTCCGCATTGCATCTAGCCATTTTACCGAGTCACCGCTCTGAATGGCTTGCTGGAAGCTAGTAGGCTCATCATAATCAATAGTGCAATCCTCTCTATCCCCGTCTATGAGAAAACCGTAGTATCTCTCGGGCGGATGAGACTGCCTACTACTCCAGCGGAGTGGCGTCGGGATGTCCCTTTCCTCTGAAACCTCTTGTTCTACCATACTTTCAGTAACAGCTTGTAGTTCTGGAATTTCTTCCAGTTCTACTGCGCTCTCACTTGTTCCTTTTTCTAAAAACTGATGTTCCAGAAAGTGAGCATGACGAGAAATAAAAACTTTTTGTTCCTCTGCGTAATAGAATAGATATCCCTTGGAGTTCTTTGGATATCCCACAAACTTACAAAGTACTGATCGTGCCTCGAGCTTGTCTGCATGCTGCTTTTTAACAAAAGCCGGACATCCCCAAATCTTTAGATACTAAAGATAGGGTTTCTTCCCACTCCACATCTGATATGGTGTGGTAGGCACAGTCTTGGTAGGAACTAGGTTCAAAAGATATACAGCTGATTCTAGTGCATATCCCCAGAATGATCGCGGTAACTCAGCGTTACTCATCATGGAACGAACCATATCCAATAGGGTTCGATTCCTCCTTTCTGATACACCGTTGTGTTGTGGTGTGTATGGAGGAGTAAGATGAGAGAGAATTCCATTCTCTTTTAAGTAACCCAGGAACTCGGCGCTTAAGTATTCACCACCTCGATCAGATCTCAGTGTCTTGATACTTTTGCCGGTTTGTTTTTCCACTTCATACTTGTATTTTTGAAATTTCTCAAAAGCCTCGGATTTATGCTTCATTAAGAAGATATATCCATACCTAGAGAAATCATCCGTAAAACTAATGAAGTAGGAATAACCACCTCGCGCATGTGTAGACATTGGACCACACACGTCACTGTGTACGAGTCCCAAGAGCTCGCTTGCTCTTACTCCGTATCCAGAAAACGGAGTCTTTGTCATCTTTCCCATGAGACAAGATTCACAAGTAGCATAAGATTGATATTCAAACGGATTCAAATATCCTTCTCTATGTAACTTAGTCAACCTTCTTTCATTGATGTGACCTAGTCTACAATGCCATAAGAAAGCCTGATTTAATTTCGGAGACTTTCTTTTAAGTGTATTCTGGATATTGAAAACCTGTGCTTGACTTAATACGTATATGCCGTTATCTAATGTACCTGACCCAATCAGAACTTGATTTAGGTGGATGTTTACTACATCGCTTTCGAATGTAAAATTATATCCCTCTCTTGAAAGTGAGGACATTGATATGATATTATAAGTCATACTAGGTACATACAGACAGTTACGTAAAATCAATATCTGCCCACTTGTCAAACCTAGGCGATATTCTCCCACGGATTCAGCATTCACTGTCGTTCCGTTTGCAACTTTAAGAGACCAATCACCTACCTTTATAACTTTACGGTTTCTCAAAGCATGTAATGAATTACAGATATGAGATCCTGCTCCGGTATCTAATACCCAGGAAATAGAGTTAATTGACAAACAGTTCTCAATAACAAATATACTTGAGGCTGAAGCCACGACATGCTTTGTATCTTGGCTACTGGCTTCTAAAACCCTGCAATCATTCTGCCTATGCCCAATCCCATAACAATAGGAACGTCCTTCTTTTACTATTTTAAGTCCCGAAACTTTTGCCCTTCTCTTTCCTTCTACTTCCCTGGTTTCTTTCAGGGTAGAAGGTAGAGACTGTAGAATCAAGTCAGTACTTGACTCGTTCTGCAACGTGGTCTCCAGGTCCTGGAGCTCATCAATATACCTAGTCATTGTAAGTAAGTTGTCCCCTACAGATGACCCGTCAGCCAATCTCGCTTGAATTAATTCGTTCGAGGTTTCATATCTCGTGATATGAGATTGCTCTCCATATAATTCCTTTTTATGGAGAAAGATGGAAAATAAGTCCATCTTCTCGTGCTGCTTCTGGTATACATCATCATCTGAAGCTAACACGAGGCACTTAGCTATCACTTTATCTTTTTCCCTTGTCTGACGGATATCCATATCCGCAACAGTGGAAACTGGACCTGGGACGGCGGGATCTTAAGTAGTAATAGGGTGGTCTAGCTTGTCATAGGCAATGGACATCTGGACAGACCTTTGCCAGTCATATAAGTCAGATTCAGTCAATTTATTATCTAGATGTCACCTATGTGTGGTCACAAGGTCGCTGCAATTAAGAGAGAGAGAGGAAAACATTTTAGCATGATGCTGTTGCAACTTTAGATTGGTTTTAAGTTTATCTAAACAGGATGGCTCCCACTGTTTCTCGAATCCTTCCTCAAACCATAAAAGAAGAATTAGCCAGGACAATTCTCACCGTACAATACTTGCTTAACCGTTCAGCCAGGCCAGTGTCGATACTTCGAGGGAGGTTTTCCAACGCTTTCGCGAAGTTCCTTAATTAAATAACCTCTTTTCTTTGGGGGCGTAACCCCGCTGACACCTTTCTAGGCACCTACTTGGTTTATAGCATTGATCGTTAAGTGACGAATCTACTGATAAGTAGTATATACTTACAGTAGGATCGGGATCCAAAATATCATCGTATGATAATGTTGAAGGAATCCTACCAACATTCATCAAACTCCAGAATGGTATGCATCTCTCTGCAAATTTCAGTTTCTTTAGAAATTCCCGATGTATATTTTTGCCCCATGCTCTTATGACCTTGGCATTGGTCAAAATGTCATAAGTCACATGTCAAGTTCTACCCGTCATTATCCACGTTAATTTGAACCCATCCGTACATATCCTTGACGTTGGCCAAAATGATAATACGACTGTCCCAAACTAACTCATCTATTTATGCAACAAATGAATACCCAGCAGCTACCAAACACTATGTCTTGGCGTTGGTCAAAATACATAGCTTGAATACTACTGACCATCCATAAGAAATGACGGAGGGCTACGACTGGTTTTGGCGAAACCGTGAACGTAGTGAACTTGATATAATCGAAGGAACCTGATAGCTTTTTAAAAGGAGTGGTTAAAGCTCCGCAATTAAAAATTCTGCTCTTTTAAAATAACCGAGTGGTTTCTTTTAAATTTGTTCCAACGATTTAAACTTTGGTTTATTTTCTTTGCATTATAATAATGCGTCCCATCTTTAATCATATCATTGCAGAAAACAACAAAAATACCACGTCCTCTTATGCCATCCTCATTCGCCACGGGGTCCCGTCATCACCCGTTAGGTTACTTAACTAACGACAGAGCGGGGGCTGGGCTAGCGTGGGTGTAAAACATAAGTGACGTCTAATAGCTATCATATATAGATATTGTACATTCGTCAGACGCAATAATAAGCATTCCAGATCACAGATAAACTTTATTAGATATGCAAGTAATCCGCGTTTCTTTTGAGCCTGTAAGGAAAGACGGATTACACAGTTGTGATGAATAGCCATAATCCCACCCCAGACCCCTACGGGTACGGCAAATTACCCGACAAGTACCAGAAGTGAAGCGGTCTGCCTCAACACTTCAAAATACCTAGTAGTTTGTGCACCCCACCTTGGGTCTATCTTAGGAGCAAAAACAGTAAAAAGAAATAATACAACGGTGGTTACAACCGCAACCTGGATGTGCCCCGCAAAATAATATTACAACTTATTACATTTACATCAAATGAATTAAATAATAACCCATCACATAACCCCGGCTATACATCACAACAGTCCAACACAATTCATATACACAAACAGATAAAATCCATTACAGAAATGTGCAACCCCCTGCCAACCGACATACTAGCAGTTAGGGGAGGTTTACAAACACATTATACAAACACAGATATAATCCAACAAGCAAATACCGTATAATTTCGATCGAATAAACACATTTAATTTTGCTCCAATACTTCTCTGTAAATCTGAAACCTGAGCAAAAATTAAAAAATTCCAGAAAATACCAAATATCACAGAGAACCCACACAGGAAAATTGGGCTGATGAATCGGCAACTCGGCGGAGGAATCGCGACGGATCGGTGGGATTCGCCGCGGTTCCACGGCGGTTTAGCCGATTCATGAGACCAGTTTTCTTGGGTGTTCTAATACTATCATTTAGGGCTTTCTGAAGGTCCCTGAAAAATTTTTGGACCTCATTTAAAAATCGACAGAAACTCATGATATCGGGGTTTTCCGGTTTGTTTTTTTTCGTTCGAAATTCATACAATTTTGCAAGTGAGTTATTTATTGTTTAGCGAGTCTCTGATACCACTGTAAGTCGATGTGAAACACCCCACGACTTGCGGGGAGGCGGAAATATGAAAAACGATCTTGTTCTTTGCTTAAACATCGACTAACCGCATGAATCGAAGCTAAACGATAACTAACAACAATCATAGAAGTACTAAACTACTAGGTGAAGTGATTATACCTCAAGAACTATGTCCTTCGGGTCTTCATCGCTGTCCTCCACTCCTCATAGGCTCCTTGGAACATCGGCACCTCAACGACCTCCTCGAATCAAAGACGATCCACCCGAAAGTTCCTACGCCAAGCTTAATCTCAAACTTGAGATAACTAGTTTGCTCAAATCGCTAATCTAAGCTAACTAGGTGATATAGAGTGAGGTTATGGATGTATTAGTCTAGCTAACCCTTGTACTCAACACATGAGAGGGGAGGATTAGGGTTTTGAAGAGAGAGAGCTTGAGGAGAGAGAAGATGAACATGATAATGAAATGAGAAAAAATGAGCTATCATAATATATATCAAGCATTATTGTTTTTCAAGAAAAGAAAAGAAAATGATTTACAACCATGCTTGATAAATATCTTATGGCGATTCATCTCCATGAGTCATTAAGCAGTTATGAAGCATTAATGACATGGATGAATCATCCATATGACTCACTAATCTCATTCAATGTATATGCCACCTTAACCCCCTTAGTCACCATCTTCTAGAAGGTTCCCGACAAATTACGAGAATGCCCCTCCAATCCGTGAAAACACGGAAAAACTTTAGACTGTATAAATCCAGTAACCCGATACTAGAACCTGGCTTAAACCAAAGCCGGCTAGTAAAAACTGTCCGAAAAACTCGTACGTGCGTAAACACACGTACGCGTTCGAACCCTTGTCGTAAAACCATACGACCTCTATATCGTTTCGCCTGGAGCAAGGAAACTCTCTGTGTGGGACTCTAAAGACTCGACACTACGCTGGCAGTGGGTTTAACCACAGACCGCAAGCGGCACTAGCTGTACGTAACGGTCCCCAGGTAGATGTCGATAAGAAGGCTGATAAGGTAAATCATCCGAACTCCCACTGAGCCTGATGTGACAATCTCCATACAGTCCGGTCTGTTCGTCTAAGACTATCGCATATCAAGCCTAGGAGGCGACAAGCGTCAGTCCCCTAATAGCTGTATAAGTCGTGTCGGAGCGAAGCCCATTACGCCCCGAGAAGCTACTGGAACTTACCAGTATATCTCGCTTGCCCTGGCCAGGGACTTTGCGTAATGGCTCTCTGACACAGTGCGATATCGACTCCCAATACCGGGAGAGACGAATCCTATCTAACCGCCACTGCCTCCAAGTGCTCGGGACTGCACCCAACTGCTACCTGTTTGCACGACTCCTTTGAGCCGTGGTAGGGTAGCAATCTAAGAACAGTGGGACACACTCGAGGCGAAGCAGCAGTATCAAGTCTGCGGACTATGCTGTACTCATGTCATCTGGGAACTGATAACTGACGATGGGTATAATACCAACCAATCAGTTCCCATGTGAGTCCTGTCCGGTGTACCCGTAACCTAACGAGCACCTGCATACTATCTCCAGTACGACGTACTGATGGCTGTGGGACAGACCATCTCCCCAACTGGGATGAGAAGCGTACACACTTAGTCTACTCCGGAATATCGATGCCCTATCTCGATAATCCAACGACCAGGGACCTGTATAGGATGTTGCTTACAGACTACCCAGCCCCCACTAGTGTGACTGCCATCACGACGCTGGTAATCAAGCAAAAATCCTATGGGCTCTACTAATATGTATAAGTGATACGTTACAAGAAACATATGCACATATTAAAGTAGACTCAAACCAAGTAGCATACTACCATTTTTAGTAAGACTGTATATATAACTGTGAATATCCCAAGCTTCCATTAAGTAATATACAAGCTAGTATGATACAATAATGGCCCCTAGGGCATATACACTAACAGGTATTCGCACGGCGTTGTTTGGCATGCGTCAAGGGTCGTGCGGGTGGGTTTAATTCAATCAAGAAATGTACGGGTTGAACTTGACTAGCGGACTATGGGTTGTTTGGCATGCGTCAAGGTCATAGCACGCTAGGGGCAAAATATTATCGGGAATTTCAAGTGTTGAAATTTGCAATGAGATTGCATACCTTCTATGAGATAGTTGGATCCCGATACCCACTGCGAGTAATTGTTACTCCTAGGGGAGTTTTACACATTACAATTAGCCGATCTAGTAGGTGTCTAGAAAGGTGTCAACGGGGCTACGCTTCTGGGAAAACGAGGTTTACAGTAATTAGGTCCGTGCGAAAGCACGGGAAACCTCCCTCAAAGTACCGACACTGGCCTGGCTGAAAGATTGGCAAACTTGTAGCGTATAATTAATCCCGGCTAGTCTTTCCTTTTAGGGTTTGAAGGAAGATTTGATAAAAACAGTGGGAGCCATCCTGATTAGATAAAATAATAACCAATCTGATCTTACAAGAGCATACGCTGAGTGTTTTCTTCTCTCTCACTCCAGGTAGCGACCTTGTCACGCCTTAATCAAGATAATAATACGGATGTATTGACCGAACCCACATGTTATACTGAGCTGGGGAACGTTGGTCCCGCTCCAACTTATAAATGTTATAAGACAGAGCAGGATTTTGGGGAATACCAGATTTCTCGTACCACCCAAACGAAGAAAGTGCATGTTGATGCACCATCTTCGGGTGTGTTCATTACAAAGAACTGTTTCTCAGTATCCTCCGCGTCCTGGGTATTTGATACCGGATCATGATCCCAGATATGTAATCTATTACATAGGGCTACAGAAAGGTAGAGAACTGAGAACGGGTGATAACTTTCATGAGACAGAAAACGGTGCAAGTGTTGCAGCCAAGTCTGTTGGTCACTGTCACCCTGTATTACCAATACATTGATTCTGAACAAATGCTATTAGATACCGAACCTGATATACAAAATCATATCAGTCTCTTTATTAGTAAAGAAATGATAAAATTTTGTATTGTTGGATAATGTTTTGAACATTTCCTATATCAAAAGTTGATCGGTTCAGGCACGTTATCTAAAAGCATTGATTTTTTAAATCAAACTACAGTTCCTAGTATACAGAACACACACAAGAGGAAGAGTTCAGAGTTGAACGATTCCTTCTTGAGGTATTGTAGACTAGATCAGATCAATGTGACCCGACTAGCTAAAGTTACATTTAGATGCATATTTAAATCAGTTTGAATTTACATCTTATGAAACTTGCCAGTCATGTCACAAAGATAAGATGACCATAGCTCTGTTTACTGGAAACAGAGAAAGAGTTAATGAACTCTTGGGATGATACATGTTGATGTATGTAGGTCCCCTGTCTACACATGCCAAGACCGGTTCTTTGTATTTCATTACATTCTCTGATAATCTCTCAAGATTCAGACATATGTTCCTGTTGAAACACAAGTCCGAACCTTTTGAGATATTCATAGAATATAAGTTAGAAATAGAGAACCAAAACGGATATAAGTATTATGTCCTTTGATGAGATCGAGGAGGAGAATACTTGAGCATGGAATTCTTGGACTATTCTAAAGGAGAATGAGATTCTCTCTCAGTGTTACTCCTCTGATTACACCACAGTACAACAGTGTATGGGGGCGGAGCAATCACACCCTATATGATATGGTGAGCTCTATGATGAGTACTACTGAGTTTCTTATTTCCTTTTGGGAGTTATGCACTTAAGAAGCTGCATACCTATTGAATAGGGTTCAAATCAAATCAGTTGCCTACCACTTTATATGTGATATGGAAAGGGAAGAGCCCATATCTTAAGTTTCTTAAGATTTGGGGTTGTCCGGCCTATGTCTAAAAAGCAAAATCCGGACAAGCTCGAGGCAAGATCTATTATGTGGAACTGGAAATGTTCCAGCTATACAAACTGCAGCTGATGATTTGGTAGAACCAAAGGATTCAATAGTTACCGACGAACCTCAGCCTGTCCGCCGATCTGGTGGGGTTCCTCATCCGCCTGAGAGATACTTCGGTTTCTCGATGACAGTGGGAGCGAGGAATGCATCATGAGATGATGACCCAACTATTTTCGAGCTGGCCATCAGGAGTGGAACTCTGTAAGAATGGCTGGATGCTTAGCGATCTGAGATGGAATCCTTATACACCAACAAAGTATGGACTTTGGTTGCTTTATCTGAAGGGTTAAATCCCCATCAGGAGCAAGTATATCTTGAGAAGATTACTTGGTGTACATAGAAAAGTTGAGACTTTCAAAGCTAGACTTGTTAAAGATTTGCATCATTGACCAGGTATGGATCATGATGAAACCTTTTCTAAGGAGCTATGCTTAAGTCCATCCAGATCCTGCTTGCTACGGCTACATACCATGACTATAATATCTGGCGGTTGGGTGTCATGACTGCTTTTCTAAATGATGTTTTAGAAGAGAAAGTCTATAAGTACACAATCAGAAGGCTTCGTAGACAGTGGGAGCACCGGAAACATGTGCAAGATGTTTTATGTGATGAAGCAGGCATCGCGGAGTTGGAACATCTGTTTTAATGTGGTAGTCAAAGAGTTTGACTTCATCAAAATGGTAGATGAACCTTGTATGTACAAAAAGGTAGTATGGAGTATGGCGATGATCCTCGTAGAGTACGTGGATGACATACTCTTGATAAGAAAGGAGTTTCCTATGCTACGCTCGGTCAATCTCCGCTTATCACAAGAATTCTCCATATAGGATCAAATTGATACCTCCTAAATCCTGAGTTTTGAACTATGAGATAGATGTAATTGGATGTTAGGATTCTCACTAGTAGTAGTGAGAAGGTATCAATCGATCCAGGGGAGAATCACTGGAAAAGTTCCAGAGTGATAAGGACGACTGAATGTCAGTCACAGGCATTGTCTTTACCCTCAGTAGAGGAACGGTATGTTGGAAGAGTTCCAAGCTAGATACCGTGGCATACTAGACGATTAAAGGCAAGATACATCGTTACCAAAGATGCTACCAAAGAGGAAGCCTGGGTGTATATTAGTTCATGAGATGAACTTCGTTCCTACCGTTGTGTGACAATGGAGTTGTAGCTTATGCCTAGGAACGTCGTCCCATCAGTGATCCAGACACATTCTAAGGCAGTGTCACCTGATTATGGAGATGGTTGATCTCCAAAGAGATCGAGGTTAGGAGAGTAGACTCAGAGGACAACACGGCGGATCCACTCACAAAGGCCTTTTTCCCAGAGAGAGACTTTTATGGGATGGTTGAGTATGAGATACTACAACCACTGCTATCAGATGGCCCTAGTGCAAGTGGGAGATTGTTAGTTATATGTATGCCCTAGAGGCCATTACTATACATAGGATGTATATTGTAGTGGATGCTTGGACATATATAGGGAGGACTTTCAAGCTCGACATGATAGTATGCTATCTGGTTGCTCTTTAACTTAACGTGTACACTGATTGTCACTCTGTTACATATTGGTAAAGCCCTTAGGATGTGTACTTGACTACCTGGACTATGATGCGGATCATACTAGTGGGGACATGGTAGTCCATAAGTACATTCTTCAAGGTCCCTAGTCGTGGGTGTATCGAGACGGGGCATCGATATACCAGAGTAGACTAGCGTATACCTTCTCGACCCATACAGATGGGCGACAGATGATCCCATATCCATTGGTGTTTGACATCAGAGATGATATACGGGTGCTCAGTGGAGACTGGGTACACTGGACGGACTCGCCGAGAACTCCCAGATAGTATTATACCGTACGTCAGATGGCAGTTCTCTGGTGACACTGGTACAGGTTAGTTTGTAGACCCGAGATCATCATAGAGTCTTGTGTGATTCCCACTGTGCTTTGATTTCCACCTTACCATGTCCAAGAGGGCGTGCAAAATGGTGGTTTTTGGATACAGTCCCGAATCACATGGAGGCAATGAGCGATAGGAGGGGATTCGTCTCTCCCGGTATAGGGAGTTGAATGTGCGCTATGTTCGATTGGCTATAACCGGAAATCCCAGGCCAGGGCTGCTGAGATTTACTGGTAAGTGTTACCAGTAGTTTCTCGAACTGTTATAGACCTCATATCGACACGACTTATCGAGCTATTGGGGTCTGACGTTTACCACCCCTAGACAAGATATGCGACATATCAGACGACGAGACCGGACTGTACGGTAAGTGTTACTGGTTGGATTCACAGGAGTGTGAGCAGGCTTGCTCGTTGATCTTCTGATCGCTCAATACCCGGGTGGCCGTTACGTTTAGCAGACCGCTTGCGGCTTGTGGGTGTTTGATATGATCATCACCTGCTGCCGGCGTATTGACGAGTGTTTAGAGTCCTATACAGAGGTTTCCTGGCTCAAGCGAAACGAAATAGGAGCGCATATGAGATATGTGCGGGACCGAGAATAATACCAGTATGTGATACTATATTCTATTCTCGCGATTTGTATCATTGGACGGTTATATATGATATAGCCGGATTACCGAATCAAGTGTTGATTCGATATATATTGATACACTTGATATTAGTCGGTTATATGCGATATGACCGGATCATTAATCAAGTGTTGATTTAATGATTTGATGTATAATTATATATTTGATATATTACTTTACATTAACTAGTATTTGTTCACTTAAAATTATTTTCTCACTTGATTGTGCACATTATATATATATGATATATGTTTGTGCACTAGTTTGTATCATGTTTGATGATACATGCAAACATGGGTGTGTGTAAGACTTAAACCATGTTTAGTTAATGGTTTAGGGTTTTTACTGGTTTATTTATTCTTTTTATTTATTTTTGGCAAAATATAACATGGTGGCTTTCTTTGTTTGATACTTGAAGCTTCTTGAAGCTTTGAAAAGTCTAGCCATTTTGTCTTTTGCCTTAACCCTAACCATTTAACTAAACCCTAGTTTATTCTCTACACTTAACCATGGTTGCAAAAATGATAAGAATCACTTGGATTTTATTTTTTGATACTTCCTTTTCTTTTCTTCTTCTTCTTCCTCTTCATGAAGAGAAGAAAGTTCTCTTGAAAATTTCCAAGTGATGATTTCAAGTGAGAAATCCAAATCCAAAGTGAACCCACTTCCTATTTATTCATCCTCTACCACTTGCCATGTAGTATAGGGTGTTTTCTTCACAAGTTCCATGAGCTAGTGAAGATGGAGCTTAAGTTAGAGTTGCCTCGACGTAGATCATCTTCGGCATCGAAGTCAACGACCTAGCCCGCTCATTTCTCCGACCAAACCATCGCTAGAGTCCGGGATCCCGGTGATCGCAGCGAAGGGATGTCATCACGGAGCTAAAGAAGTGGAGGACCAGATCTACAAAGGTTGTATTTCCATTCACTTAGCAATAAAGTTGTTTACTTGCTTGTGTTTTGCCTTTGCCTCTAGTTAACGATCTAGCATTAGGGTTTCTCGGCACTCGGAAAATTTGATTTTGGCATGGTTGATGCTTTGTGGAACCTCATTAGTGTGCCTAGTAGCCCTACAACTCCATCATCCTCATCTAATCTAGCCTATTAGATTAGGGTGTTCACCTCATTAGAGTGAGAGAGCTTGAGTTATTGCAACTTCGACGTAGATCATCGGAGAAACGGAACACTACAAGCTAGCATGGATCGTTCGAGTCGTGGAGCCTCTCTTGAGTCCGGGAGATCATGGATCGCAGTGAAGGGACTTCTACTCGGAGCTTATGAAGCGAAGGAGCGGACTACAAAGGTTGTAATCCCTCACACTTAGTAGTAAAGATTTTTACTTGCATGTTAAACCCTAATAATCTAGCAAAGATCCCGGCTTTGGGTTGTTCGGCACGTCTAAAATTTTATTCGGGCATGATTGATGCCTTATGAACCCTCACAAGAGTGCCTAGGAATCCTACAGTGGTATCAGAGCCTAGCTAGAGCATTAGGCGTCGTGTATACGAAGTTAAAACTTTGAACGAACCCCGAAACGACGAAACAACCCCCTCTCTGGTCAAATTTTAAAAACTGTGATTTTTCTGTATTAAATATACCTAAAAAATTCAGCAGGGAAATATAAGCACTACAGTGAAAAACGAGAGCATAATCCATACAAACCGCCGCGGAACCGAGGCCGTACCGCGCTTGGACCGCGGATCCACGGCAGTACAGAGGAGTTATGCACTTGTTTTTGCACTGTAATATCAATTTCTGTAAGTGCTATTTTCTGGGTATTTTTAATCTGACTCAAGTGTTAAGTGTTCTGGGGTTTATTTTGTTATCGTAGATTCGATCGGAATATTTAATTTTGTTATGTTTTCTGGATATTTAGAAACTGTTAAAATGTTCGAACGGATATCATTAACTCACTTTTTCCCGTCACGTAAAATTTTCAAGTGTTGAATTTTTATCGGGTTTAAATCTTTCGGATAAACGTATAAGTAATGCGGCGGTCCCTCTAGAAGAACACAAACCTTAACTCGATTATGTGACTGTCTGAACCGCCTCTAAACCTTAGGGTTTGGGGCAGTACGGCGTGCCACATGTGAGGCGTTGGCTTGACCCTTCTACGACTGGATCATCGGTACTGTGACATATTCTGGGATTATTTGAACTCTGCTCAAGTGTTGAGCTATTTAGGAAATTTTGGGTTTTTGATTATCTGTTCGGAAAGTTTAATACTGTCTATTTATCTGGAATGTGATACAATATGTGGAATTCATATAGTTAGGCATGAAATGCGAAGTATGTGATATTTCGGATTTACGATGTCTAAAGTGATTATGGATTCCAAATGTTGTACTTTTACAATTTCTTTTCTGTGACCGTAAGTGTAGTATGTAGTTGTATTGCCGGTCTTCGTTGCTATACATCTACGATGATCGGTGTATGCATACTTACTTGCGTTGATGATATGTGATATTATGTGTTGCTGTGATATGTTATATTGGATCGTCGTGTTCTGAATAGCCGGGGTTTTTATGTGAGATGAGGGTTTTATTTTCATTCATGTAAAATTCATTTGTATGTAATATTCTTTTATTGGGGCACTTCCGGGATGAGGTTGATGTCACCAGTGTATATTATTTACTTTTCCACATTAGGTAGACGCAAGGAGGGGAGCACAAGTAACCGGGTTCTAGGGTCCAGTGGGAGGCCATCTCGAGGAGTCGAGACCGGGTCTCCTAACCCTAGAATTGGCAGTGTTACTTGCCGCTCTCGTAGGGGTCTAGGGATATGGGTTTGGCTATTCATCGCGACCGTGGAATCCGTGTTTTATACCGGCTCGTATTAAAAACACGGACATCCTAGTATATCCAATATTTCATATATGTTCTTCTGCTGCAATGTTCTGTGATGAGATCATATTACTACCTACGAATGCTTATACTATATATATATTCTGATATATAAATATTGCTGCTTTCGTTTCTTCTGTGATGCTTAGGAAGCATAAGCTGATGGGATTTATTAATGAGATTAATAAAAGAAAAGAAACCTAATAAGATGTTGTAGAATCAAAACTTTATAAAAAGGATAGCTACAGTTTTGCTTTGCATAGCGGTATATATGATATACCCTGCACCTTATTCGATGAGGAAAGAGCCGATATCCCTTCACCGGGAGTGACCTCTTTAGCGAAACTGGCAGATGCTACAAACTCGCGGTTTAGTTTTTGACAACTTCTATAGTTCTTGCTTTGCACAGCGGTATATATGATATACCCTGCACCTTATTCGATGGGGAAAGAGCCGAGATCCCTTCACCGGGAGTGACCTCTTTAGCGAAACTAGAAAAGCCACAAAAGCACTCCTTTTCAAAATTCACGTGATTCTACGACGATATCAAGTTCATTACGCTCAAGGTTTTCTGAAAAACCTGCGTAGCCCTCCATCATTTCAGATAGATATTATTTAGTATTCATGCTGTGTTTGTTGACTTAGTCAAGGCGTAGTGTACAGTAGCTAAATAGTTTTTATCTGCTAAAGCATGAGATGTGATTGGATTAGGGTAGTCGTACGGCCTTGTTGACTCAGTCAAGGGTCGTACGGATGGGTTTAATTCAATCGGGAAATGTACGGGTTGAACTTGACTTGCGATTTATGGTTTGTTGACTTAGTCAAGGTCATAGATCGCTAGGGGCAAAATATTATCGGGAATTTCAAGTGTTGAAATTTGCAATGAGATTGCATACCTCCTATGAGAAAGTTGGATCCCGATACCCACTGCGAGTAAGAGTTACTCCTGGAAGAGTTTTACACAGGACAATGATGTTAGTTGTATGTATGCCCTAGAGGCCAGTATTGTACAGATGTTGTATATTATATTGGATGCTTGGACATATATAGCGATGAATTTCTTGCTCGATATGATAGTATACTATCTGGTTACTCTTTATCTTAACATGTATACTTGTCTCTTTAAACTGTCTTATGGTTACATGTTGGTAAAGCCCTTAGGATGTGTACTTGACTACCTGGACTATGATGCAGATCATACTAGTGGGGACATGGTAGTCCATAAGTACATCCTTCAAGGTCCCTAGTCGTGGGTGTATCGAGACGGGGCATCGATATACCAGAGTAGACTAGCGTATACGCTTCTCGACCCATGTGATGGGCGATGGATGTTCCCATATCCATTGGTGTTTGACATCAGAGATGGTATACGGGTGCTCAGTGGAGACAGGGTACACTGGACGGACTCGCCGAGAACTCCCAGATGGTATTATACCTCACGTCAGATGGGAGTTCTCAGGTGACACTTGTGCAGGTTAGTCTGTAGACCCGAGATCGTCATAGAGTCTTGTGTGATTCCCACTGTGCTTTGATCTCCACCTTACCACGTCCATGAGGGCGTGCAAAACGGTGGTCTTTGGGTACAGTCCCGAGTCACATGGAGGCAATAAGCGATAGGAAGGGTTTCGTCTCTCCCGGTATTGGGGGTTGATGCTGCGCTGTGCTCGATTGGCCGTAACAGGGAAGTCCCTGGCCAGGGCTGATCAGAGATTTGCTGGTAAGTGTTACCAGTAGTTTCTCGACCCGTTATGAGCCTCACATCGGCACGACTTATCGAGTATTGGGGTCTGACGTTTACCACCCCTAGACTTGATATGCGACGTATCAGACGAACAGACCGGACTGTACGGTAAGTGTTACTGGTTGGATTCACAGGAGTATGAGCGGGCTAGCTCGTCGATCTTCTGATCGCTCAATACCCGGATGGCCGTTACGTTTAGCAGACCGCTTGCGGCTTGTGGGTGCTTGATGTGATCATCATCTGCTACCGGCGTATTGACGAGTCTTTAGAGTCCTACACAGAGGTTTCCTGGCTCAAGCGAAACGAAATAGGAGCGCATATGAGATATGTGCGGGAGTGAGAATAATGCGTGTATGTGATACCGCATTTCATTCTCGTAATAAATGTTTCGATTGGTTATATTCGATATGACCTAGTTATCGAATCATTGATTCGATAAATCGATACATAGGATACTAGTCGGTTATATGCGATATGACCGGATCGTTAAATCAAGTGTTGATTTAATGATTTAATGTATAATTATATATTTGATATATTACTTTGCATTAACTAATATTGGTTCACTTTATATGGATTTTCTCACTTGATGTGCAAGAAGTATATGTGATATACTTTTGTGCACATATTTGTATCATGTTTGATGATACTTGATTATTTTGTTAAGTGTAAAGAATTAAAACCATGGTTAAGTGATAATTAGGGTTTTGCATATTCATTTATTCATTTATTTGTTCATTTATTTATTTGGAAATGATTTGATAAGAATGGTGGCTTTCTTTGTCTTTTAGTTGAAGCTTCATGAAGCTTTGACTTCTTAACCATTCTTGTCATCATGCTTAACCCTAACCCATCCATTAACCATGGTCTATTCTCTACACTTAACCCAAGTTAGAATTATGATAAGTATTCTTTTTCTTTTCATTTTAAAAAACTTATCAAAAACTAGCTTCTTCTTCTTCATCATCTAGAAGATAGAAACCTTGATGCCATTAATGGCAACTTGAGTTCTAGTGAGAGAAATCCAATTCTAAAGTGAACCCACCTCCTATTTCTTCACCCTCTACCTCTTGCCAAGTTGTTTTGGGTGTTTTCTTCACAAGTTTCATAAGTTTGTGAAGTCGGAGCTTGAACTTGTGATGCCTCGAGGTAGATCGTCTTTGACACAAAGCCGACGACCTAGCTTGCCCGTTTCTCCGATGAAGCCAACGTTCGAGTTTGGGAATCGAGATGGACTGCGAGAGGATGCCTTCGTGGAGCCAAGGAAGAGGGTAACCGGATCTACAAAGGTTGTAGCATCTAACCTTTAGTTAATATGTTAACTAGTTTAGTTTTTCGCCTAGAATTCTAGTCTAAGATCCCTGTTAGGGTTTCTCGGCACCATAATTTTTGTAAAATGGCATGTTCGATGCCTTGTGAGACCTCTATAGGGTGCCTAGGAACCCTACAGTGGTATCAGAGTCTAGCTAGAGCCTTAGGCGAAGTCTAAACGGAGTTTGAAACCCGGACGAACCGAAAACCCAACCCCAAAATAGCTCTCTGGAAATTTTTCAAATTTGTGGTTTTTTGTCAATTAAAAATGCTTAAAAAATTCAGCAATAAAATCTAAGAATTACTGTGCGAAACGTTTCCAGTGAACAGTACAAAGTGCGGCGGAACCGCGGCAGAAGCTAGGCTTCTGCGGCGGTTCCGCGGCTAAATAGTGACGTCAGCATTTGGTTTTTGCACAGTAATTCCTGATTAATTGTTCTGAGTTTTCTGGGAATTTTAATTTGACTCCAGAGTTGAGTATTCTGGGGTTGTATAGGGAATCGACGATTCGATCGGATTATCGAACTTTGTCTATGTGTTTTCCGGATAATTTTTTGAATATGTTAAAAAGTTCGACCGGATATAAATACCCAATCTTTCCCCTGCCAAAAATATCCAAGTGTTGGATTATTGTGTGGTTTAAGGACGTTCTGAGTAGTGCAAGTAACGCGATGGTCCCTCTAGAAGACAACAAACCTTAACTCGATTATGTGACCGTCTTGAACTGCCCTTTGAACCTTCGGGTTTGGGGCAGTACGGCGTGCCACATGTGAGGCGTTGGCTTGACCCTTCTACGGCTGGACCGTTGGTACTGAGGCATGAAACGAATGTCTTTGAACCTATTTCATGTGTTGGATGGCTTCGGGAAAACTTGGGTGTTCGAATGTTCGATCGGAAAGTTTAATATATTCTATTTATCTGGAATGGGATACAATAATTGGAATTCACAAACAGTTATGTGATAACTGAATGAATGATATAAATCTAGCGGTTTAGTTTCATTTGATATTGAAAAGAGTTTTCGATAATGAGACTAAAATGCGGGATTTATATCTGTTAGGCATGTGATTTCTAAGTATTTCATTTGATTAGGCATGCGATGTCTAAAGAAGTTGCGGATTCCAATTGTTGTAATTTTACACTTTTTTTTCTGTGACCGTAAGTGTAATATGTGATATCGCCGGTTTCGTTGCTATATGTCAACGACAATTGGGATGCGCATATTTACTTACGTTGATGACATGTGATGTTATGTGTTGCTGGATATGTTATATTGGATCGTCGTGTTTGAATAGCCGGGGTTTTTTATGTGAGATGAGTGTTTTTCATTTTCATTCATGTAAAAACTTGTATGTAATATTCTTTTAATTTGGGGCACTTCCAGGTAGCGGAAGTTGTCACCCTTTGTATATTATTTACTTTTCCGCATTAGGATAGACCCAAGGAGGGGAGCACAAGTAACCGGGTTCTGGGGTCCAGTGGGAGACCAACTCGAGGAGTCGAGTCCGGGTCTCCTAACCCTAGAATTGGCAGGGTTGCTTGCTGCTCTCGTAGGGGTCTAGGGGTGTGGGATTAGCTATTCATCACGACCGTGGAATCCGTGTTTTATACTGGCTCTTATTGAAAACACGGACGTCCTAGTATATCCAATATTTCATATGTTTCTTCTGCTGCGATATCTGTGTTGTGATTCTGTGATGGATATAGTATATAGTATATATGATATATTATATAGACGTTACTTATGTTTTACACCCGCGCTAGCCCTGCCCTGCTCTGTCGTTAGTTACCTAACCTAATGGTGCACGAGGGGACATCGAGGCGAATGCGGATGGCATAAGTGTATGTCATATCTATCTGTGATGTTTAGGTATTTAAATGATGGAACTTCATTAATGTGATTAATGAAAGATAAGAAACCTAAGATGTTGTGGAATCGAATTTTAAAATAAAACAGGTAGCTACAGTTCTTGCTTTGCACAGCGGTATATATGATATACCCTGCACCTTATTCGATGAGGAAAGGACCGAGATCCCTTCACCGGGAGTGACTCCTTTAGCAATAACTGGCAGATGCTACACACTCGGTTTGCTTTTGACTGCTTTTGGGTTTTTTGCTTTGCACAGCGATATATATGATATATCCCGCACCTCATTCGACGAGGAAAGGACCGAGATCCCTTCACCGGGAGTGACTCCTTTAGCAAAACTAGAAAAGCCTCAAAATCACTCCATTTCAAAACTTCATTTGATTCTACAACGATATCAAGTTCATTACGCTCATGGTTTTCAGAAAAACCTGTCGTAGCCCTCCGTCATTTCAGATAAGTACTAGTTAGTATTCGTGCTACGTTTGTTGACTATGTTAAGGCGTAGTGTGCGGTAGCTGACCAGTATTTATCTGCTTATGCATATGATGCAGATTGGATTAGGGTAGTCGTACGACTTTGTTGACTATGTTAAGGGTCGTGCGGGTGGGTTTAATTCAATCAGGAAATGACGGGTTGAACTTGACTAGCACTTGTGATTTGTTGACTATGTTAAGGTCATATAGCTGCTAGGGGCGAAAGATTATCGGGAATTTCAAGTGTTGAAATTTGCAATGAGATTGCATACCTTCTATGAGATAGTTGGATCCCGATACCCACTGCGAGTAAGAGTTACTCCTGGGAGAGTTTTACACATTGCAATTAGCCGATCAAGTAGGTGTCTAGAAAGGTGTTAACGAGGTTACGCCTCTGGGAAAACGAGGTTTACATTAATTAGGTTCGTGCGAAAGCACGGGGGACCTCCCTCAAAGTACCGACACTGGCCTGGCTGAAAGATTGGCGAACTTGCAGTGTGTAATTAATCCCGGCTAGTCTTTCCTTTTAGGGTTTGAAGGAAGATTTGATAAAAAGCAGTGGGAGCCATCCTGATTAGATAAGATAATAACCAATCTGATTTGGCACGAGCATACGCTAAAGTGTTTTCTTCTCTCTCTCTCCAGGTAGCGACCATTTCATGCCCTAATGAAGATAATAATATGGATGTATTGACCGAACCCACATGTTATACTGTGCTGGGAAACGTTGGTTCCATTCTTTCCTATAAGGGTTATAGGACTGAACAGGATATAGGGGAATACCAGGATTCCCATGCCACCCGAATGAAGAAAGTACATGATGATGCATTTTCTTCGGGTGTGTTCGTTACTGAGAACTGTTTCTCCATTTGCTCTACGTCCTGGGTATTGGATACCGGGTCAGGATCCCATATATGTAATCAGTTACATGGGCTTAAGAAAGGTAGAGAACTTGGAGAAGGTGATAAAGACATAAGAGTTGGAAATGGTGCAATTGTTGCAGCTAAGACTGTCGGGGAATATCACCTTGTATTACCAACTGGTAATACATTGGTTCTGAACGAATGCTATTACATGCCGAACCTGATATGCAACATTATATCGGTTTCTTTATTAAGCAAAGAAGGATATAATTTTGTATTACAGGACAATGTTATGAACATTTTCCGTAACCAAAAGTTGGTTGGATCAGGCACATTATGCAATGGCATTTATGTTCTAAATCAATCAACAGTTCTGAGCATAACAAACACACACAAGAGGAAGAGTTCTGAACTCAACGAATCCTTCTTGTGGCATTGTAGACTGGGTCACATCAATGTGACACGACTGGCTAAGTTGCATAAGGATGGATATTTGAAACCTTTCGAATTTTCATCTTATGACACTTGCCAGTCATGTCTCAAAGGCAAGATGACCAAAACTCCGTTTACGGGACACGGAGAAAGAGTTACCGAACTCTTGGGACTTATACATAGTGATGTATGCGATCCCATGTCTACACATGCCAGGGATGGTTCTTCATACTTCATTACATTCACTGACGATCTCTCTAGGTTCGGGTATGTGTTCCTGATGAAACACAAATCAGAAGCTTTTGAGAAATTTAGGGAATATAAACAAGAAGTTGAGAACCAAACCGGAAAAAGTATTAAAATCCTACGATCTGATCGAGGAGGTGAATACTTGAGCAATGAATTCCTGGACTTCCTAAAAGAGAATGGGATTCTCTCTCAGCTGACTCCTCCATATACACCACAGCACAACGGTGTATCAGAACGGAGGAATCGCACCCAATTAGATATGGTGCGCTCTATGATGAGCACAGCTGAGTTACCTATTTCCTTCTGGGGTTATGCGCTGGAAACAGCAACATACCTATTGAATCAAGTTCCATCTAAATCTGTACCTACCACACCATATGAGATATGGAGTGGGAAGAGACCATATTTTAAACGAGTTAAGATATGGGGTTGTCCGGCCTATGTCAAAAGGCAAAATCCAGACAAACTCGAGGCACGGTCAGTTCTTTGCAAGTTTGTGGGATATCCTAGGAATTCCCAAGGATATTTTTTCTACCATGCTGAAGAACAAAAAGTGTTTGTTTCTCAATATGCCACCTTTTTAGAAAAGGAATTCCTTGAAAAAGAAATTAGTGGCAAAGTGGTAGAGCTGGAAGAAATTCTAGATACACAAACTATAACTGAAGATTTAGTGGAACCAGAAGATTCGATTGCACCCGACGAACCCCAGCCTCTCCGCCGATCTAGTAGGGTTTCTCGTCCACCTGAGAGATACTACGGTTTTCTCATTGATGGTGGAAGCGAGGATTGCATCATGGAAGATGATGACCCAACTAGCTTCGAGCAGGCCATCACGAGTGGGGACTCAGTGAAATGGCTGGATGCTATGCGGTCCGAGATGGAATCCATGTACACCAACAAAGTATGGACTTTGGACGTTGCTCCTGAAGGGGTAAAACCCATTGGGAGCAAGTGGATCTTCAAGAAGAAACTTGGTGTAGATGGGAAAGTGGAGACTTTCAAAGCTAAACTTGTAGCAAAGGGTTTTCGTCAAAGACCAGGTGTGGACTATGACGAGACCTTTTCTCCAGTGGCTATGCTTAAATCCATCCGGATCATGCTTGCCATCGCTGCTTATCATGATTACGAAATCTGGCAAATGGATATTAAGACCGCCTTTCTAAATGGTGATTTAGAAGAGTGCGTGTACATGACTCAGCCAGAGGGCTTCGTAGACAGTGGGAGCAGCGGGAAGGTGTGCAAGCTGCTTAAATCCATTTATGGATTAAAGCAAGCATCGCGGAGTTGGAACATCTGCTTTGACGTCGTTATCAAAGAGTTTGATTTCGTCAAAAATCCAGATGAACCTTGTATCTACAAGAAGGTGGCAGAGAGTAAGGTTGTCTTCCTCGTATTGTACGTGGACGACATACTCTTGATAGGAAATGATATTCCTATGCTGCAATCGGTCAAGCTCTTCTTATCACAAAGATTCTCAATGAAAGATCTTGGTGATGCCTCCTGCATATTGGGAATTAAGATCTATAGAGATAGATCCAAACGGATTTTGGGATTGTCCCAATCCAGGTACATTGACACCATACTAAAGAGGTTTAGTATGGAAGAGTCCAAGCGTGGGAACTTGCCCACGATCTCTGGAGTCACTCTCTCCAAAGAGATGTCTCCCAAGACTGATTTGGAGAGAGCTCGCATGCAAGGGATACCCTATGCTTCGGCAGTAGGCTCTATCATGTATGCGATGCTATGTACCAGACCCGATGTAGCATACTCACTAAGTGTAGTGAGCAGGTATCAAGCTGATCCTGGAGAGAGTCACTGGACAGCTGTGAAGAGCATTCTCAAGTACTTACGAAGGACTAGAGAAATGTTCTTGGTGTATGGTAACGGAGAACTCCAAGTGGAGTCCTTTACCGATTCGAGCTTCCAGAGTGATAAGGACGACTCTAAGTCGCAGTCGGGCTTTGTCTTTACCCTTTACGGAAGGGCGGTTAGCTGGAAGAGTTCCAAGCAGGAAACCGTGGCAGACTCGACGATGGAGGCTGAATACATCGCTGCCAATGATGCTGCCAAAGAGGCTGTCTGGATCAAGAAGTTCATTGCTGAACTTGGAGTGGTTCCATCCATTGAGCATCCAATACCTTTGTATTGCGATAACAATGGAGCGGTGGCTTTGGCTAAGGAACCCAGGTCCCATCAGCGGTCCAGACATAATCTGAGGCGGTATCACCTGATCCGGGAGATAGTTGATCGCCGGGAGATCGAGGTCAGGAGGGTTGACACGAAGAACAACACGGCGGATCCACTCACGAAGGCCATTCCCCAGATACAGTTTAAGAGACTCTTTGGGATGCACGGTATGCGATACTACAGCAGCTGGCCCTAGTGCAAGTGGGAGATTGTGAGTTGTATGTATGCCC
This sequence comes from Agapanthus africanus, assembly GCA_030015575.1. NCBI lineage: Eukaryota > Viridiplantae > Streptophyta > Magnoliopsida > Asparagales > Amaryllidaceae > Agapanthus > Agapanthus africanus. The sequence goes on from CM057340.1 coordinate 394,664,278, forward strand.
TAGAGGCCAGTATTGTACAGATGTTGTATATTATATTGGATGCTTGGACATATATAGAGATGACTTTCTTGCTCGATATGATAGTATGCTATCTGGTTACTCTTTATCTTAACATGTATACTTGTCTCTTTAAACTGTCTTATGGTTACATGTTGGTAAAGCCCTTAGGATGTGTACTTGACTACCTGGACTATGATGCAGATCATACTAGTGGGGACATGGTAGTCCATAAGTACATCCTTCAAGGTCCCTAGTCGTGGGTGTATCGAGACGGGGCATCGATATACCAGAGTAGACTAGCGTATACGCTTCTCGACCCATGTGATGGGCGATGGATGATCCCATATCCATTGGTGTTTGACATCAGAGATGGTATACGGGTGCTCAGTGGAGACTGGGTACACTGGACGGACTCGCCGAGAACTCCCAGATGGTATTATACCTCATGTCAGATGGCAGTTCTCAGGTGACACTTGTGCAGGTTAGTCTGTAGACCCGAGATCGTCATAGAGTCTTGTGTGATTCCCACTGTGCTTTGATCTCCACCTTACCACGTCCATGAGGGCGTGCAAAACGGTGGTCTTTGGGTACAGTCCCGAGTCACATGGAGGCAATGAGCGATAGGAGGGGTTTCGTCTCTCCCGGTATTGGGGGTTGATGTTGCGCTGTGCTCGATTGGCCGTAACAGGGAAGTCCCTGGCCAGGGCTGATCAGAGATTTGCTGGTAAGTGTTACCAATAGTTTCTTGACCCGTTATGAGCCTCACATCGGCACGACTTATCGAGTATTGGGGTCTGACGTTTACCACCCCTAGACTTGATATGCGACGTATCAGACGAACAGACCGGACTGTACGGTAAGTGTTACTGGTTGGATTCACAGGAGTATGAGCGGGCTAGCTCGTCGATCTTCTGATCGCTCAATACCCGGATGGCCGTTACGTTTAGCAGACCGCTTGCGGCTTGTGGGTGCTTGATGTGATCATCATCTGCTACCGGCGTATTGACGAGTCTTTAGAGTCCTACACAGAGGTTTCCTGGCTCAAGCGAAACGAAATAGGAGCGCATATGAGATATGTGCGGGAGCGAGAATAATGCGTGTATGTGATACCGCATTTCATTCTCGCAATAAATGTTTCGATTGGTTATATTCGATATGACCTAGTTATCGAATCATTGATTCGATAAATCGATACATAGGATACTAGTCGGTTATATGCGATATGACCGGATCGTTAAATCAAGTGTTGATTTAATGATTTAATGTATAATTATATATTTGATATATTACTTTGCATTAACTAGTATTGGTTCACTTTATATGGATTTTCTCACTTGATGTGCAAGAAGTATATGTGATATACTTTTGTGCACATATTTGTATCATGTTTGATGATACTTGATTATTTTGTTAAGTGTAAAGAATTAAAACCATGGTTAAGTGATAATTAGGGTTTTGCATATTCATTTATTCATTTATTTGTTCATTTATTTATTTGGAAATGATTTGATAAGAATGGTGGCTTTCTTTGTCTTTTAGTTGAAGCTTTGACTTCTTAACCATTCTTATCATCATGCTTAACCCTAACCCATCCATTAACCATGGTCTATTCTATACACTTAACCCAAGTTAGAATTATGATAAGTATTCTTTTTCTTTTCATTTTAAAAAACTTATCAAAACTAGCTTCTTCTTCTTCTTCATCTTGAAGATAGAAACCTTGATGCCATTAATGGCAACTTGAGTTCTAGTGAGAGAAATCCAATTCTAAAGTGAACCCACCTCCTATTTCTTCACCCTCTACCTCTTGCCAAGTTGTTTTGGGTGTTTTATTCACAAGTTTCACAAGTTTGTGAAGTCGGAGCTTGAACTTGCGATGCCTCGAGGTAGATCGTCTTTGACACAAAGCCGACGACCTAGCTTGCCCGTTTCTCCGATGAAGCCAACGTTCGAGTTTGGGAATCGAGATGGACAGCGAGAGGATGCCTTCGTGGAGCCAAGGAAGAGGGTAACCGGATCTACAAAGGTTGTAGCATCTAACCTTTAGTTAATATGTTAACTAGTTTAGTTTTTCGCCTAGAATTCTAGTCTAAGATCCGTGTTAGGGTTTCTCGGCACCATAATTTTTGTAAAATGGCATGTTCGATGCCTTGTGAGACCTCTATAGGGTGCCTAGGAACTCTACAAATTAGCCGATCAAGTAGGTGTCTAGAAAAGTGTTAACGGGGTTACGCCTCTGGGAAAATGAGGTTTACTTTAATTAGGTCCGTGCGAAAGCACGGGGAACCTCCCTCAAGTACCGACACTGATATGGCTGAAAGATTGACGAAATTGTAGGGTGTAATTAATCCCGGCTAATCTTACCTTTTATGGTTTGGAGGAAGATTTGATAAAAACAGTGGGAGACATCCTGATTAGATAAGATAATAACCAATCTAATCTTGCAAGAGCATACGCTAAAGTGTTTTCTTCTCTCTCTCCAGGTAGCGACCATGTCAGGCCATAATCAAGATAATAATATGGGTGTATTGACTGAACCCGATTATTATACTGAGCAGGGGAACGTTGGTCCCGTTCTTTCTAATAAGAGTTATAAGACTGAACAGGGAATAGGAGAATATCTAGATTCTCACGCCGCCCAAACGGAGAACATGCATGTTGATGCACCTTCTTCGGGTGTGTTAGTTATTGAGAACTGTTTCTCAGTTCACCCAACGTCCTGGGTATTAGATACCGGATCAGGATCCCACATATGTAAATTGTTACATGGGCTACGGAAAGGTAGAGAACTGGGAAAAGGTGATCATTCCGTTCAAGTAGGGAATGGTGCAAGTGTTGCAGCCAAAGCAGTTGGCGAATATCACCTAGTATTACCAAGTCGTAATACACTGATTCTGAATGAGTGCTATTATATACCGAACATGATGTGCAACATTATATCAGTTTCTTTATTAAGTAAAGAAGGATATAATTTTGTAGTACAGGATAATGTTATGAACATATTCCTAGATCAAAAGTTGATTGCATCAGGCTCGTTACATAATGGCATATTCATTCTCAATCAAAATACAGTCCTTAATATACAAAAAACACATAAGAGGAAGAGTTCAGAAATGAACGAATCCTTTTTATGGCATTGTAGACTTGGTCATATCAATGCGACATGGCTAGCTAAGTTACATAAGAATGGATATTTGAATTCGTTCGAATTATCATCTTTTGATACTTGCCATTCATGTCTCAAAGGAAAAATGACCAAAACTCCGTTTAGTGGACACGGAGAAAGAGTTACGGAACTCTTAGGACTGGTACATAGTGATGTATGTGGTCCTATGTCTACACAAGCCAGGAACGGTTCTTCCTACTTCATTACATTCACTGACGATCTCTCTAGATACGGGCATGTGTTTCTGTTGAAACACAAGTCTGAAGCTTTTGAGAAATTCAGAGAATATAGGCACGAAGTAGAGAACCAAACGGGTAAAAGTATTAAGATTCTTCGATCTGATCGAGGAGGTGAATACTTAAGCAAAGAGTTCCTAGATTATCTAAAAGAGAATGGGATTCTCTCTCAGCTTACTCCTCCTTATACACCACAGCACAACGGTGTATCGGAGCGGAGGAATCGCACCCTATTAGATATGGTGCGCTCTATGATGAGCGATGCCGAGTTACCTATTTCCTTCTGGGGGTATGCGCTTGAAACAGCCATATACCTATTGAATCTAATTCCGTCTAAATCTGTACCTACCACACCATATGAGATATGGAGTGGGAAGAGACCATATTTTAAACGAGTTAAGATATGGGGTTGTCCGGCCTATGTCAAAAGGCAAAATCCGGACAAACTCGAGGCACGATCAGTTCTTTGCAAGTTTGTGGGATATCCACAGAATTCTCAAGGATATTTTTTCTACCATGCTGAGGAACAAAAAGTGTTTGATGCTCAACATGCCACCTTTTTAGAAAAGGAATTTCTTGCAAAAGAAATTAGTGGCGAAGAGGTAGAGATGAACGAGGTTCCAGCACCACAAACTGCAACTGAAAATTTAGTGGAACCAGAGGATTCAGTAGTACCCGACGAACCCCAGCCTCTCCGTCGATCTAGCAGGGTTTCTCATCCACCTGAGAGATACTACGGTTTTCTCATTGATGGTAGGAGCGAGGATTGCATCATGGAAGATGATGACCGACTAGTTTCGAGCAGGCCATCACAAGTGGTGACCCTGTGAAATGGCTGGATGCAATGCGATCTGAGATGGAATCCATGTACACCAACAAAGTATGGACTTTGGAAAATGCTCCTGAAGGGGTAAAACCCATTGGGAGCAAGTGGATCTTTAAAAAGAAATTTGGTGTAGATGGAAAAGTTGAGACTTTCAAAACTAGACTTGTTGCAAAGGGTTTTTGTCAAAGACCAGGTGTGGATTATGACGAAACCTTTTCACCAGTGGCTATGCTTAAGTCCATCCGGATATTACTTGCCATTGCTACATACCATGACTAAGAAATCTGGCAAATGCATGTTAAGACCGCCTTTCTAAACGGTGATTTAGAAGAGTGCGTGTACATGACTCAGCCAGAGGGCTTCGTAGATAGTGGGAGCAGCGGAAAGGTGTGCAAGCTGCTTAAATCCATTTATGGGTTAAAGCAAGTATCGCGGAGTTGGAACATCTGTTTTGATGTTGTATTCAAAGAGTTTGACTTCATCAAAAATATAGATGAACCTTGTATCTATAAGAAGGAAGTAGAGAGTAAGGTTGTCTTCCTCGTATTGTACGTGGATGACATACTCTTGATAGAAAATGATATTCCTATGCTGCAATCAGTCAAGCTCTTCTAATCACAATGATTCTCAATGAAAGATCTAGGTGATGCCTCCTGCATATTGGGAATCATGATCTATAGAGATAGATCTAAACGGATACTGGGATTGTTCCAATCCAGGTACATTGACACCATACTAAAGAGGTTTAGTATGGAAGAATCCAAGCGTGGGAACAAACCTACGATCTCTGGACTCACTCTCTCCAAAGAGATGTCTCCCAAGACCGATTTGGAGAGAGCTCGCATGCAAGGGATACCCTATGCTTCGGCAGTAGGCTCTATTATGTATGCGATGCTATGTACCAGACCCGATGTAGCATACACACTAAGCGTAGTGATTCGGTATCAAGCAGATCCTGGAGAGAATCACTGGACAGCTGTGAAGAACATTCTCAAGTACTTACGAAGGACTAAAGAGATGTTCTTGGTGTATGGTAACGGAGAACTCCGGGTGGAGTCCTTTACCGATTCCAGCTTCCAAAGTGATAAGGACGACTCTAATTCGCACTCAGGATTTGTCTTTACCCTCAATGGAGGGGCGGTATGTTGGAAGAGTTCCAAACAGGATACCGTTGCAGACTCGACGATGGAGGCTGAATACATCGCTGCCAACGATGCTGCCAAAGAGGCTGTCTGGATAAAGAAGTTCATTAATGAACTTGGTGTGGTTCCATCCATTGAGCATCCAATACCTCTGTATTGCGATAACAATGGAGCTGTGTCTTTGGCCAAGGAACCCAGGTCCCATCAAAAGTCCAGACATATTCTAAGGCGGTATCACCTGATCAGGGAGATAGTTGATCGCCGGGAGATCGAGGTCAGGAGAGTAGATACGAAGGACAACACTGCGGATCCACTGACGAAGGCCATTCCCCAGATACAGTTTGAAAGATTATTCAGGATGCTAGGTATGAGATGCTACAGCAGCTGGCCTTAGTGCAAGTGGGAGATTGTAAGTTATGTATATGCCCTAGAGGCCATTGTTGTACATAAGATGTATATTATAATGGATTCTTGGATATATAGAGAGAGGACTTTCTTGCTCGTCATGATAGTATGCTATTTAGTTTCACTTTATCTTAACATGTTGACTTGTACTGGTTTACTGTCTTACTCTCACATGTTGATAAAGCCCTTAGGATCTGTACTCGACTACTGGGACTATGATGAGATCATACTAGTGGGGACATGGTAGTCGTTGAGTACATCCTATAATTGTTCCTAGTCGAGGGTATATTGAGACAGGGCATCGATACACCAGAGTAGACTACCGTATACGCATCTTGACCCATATGATGGGCGATGGATGATCCCATATCCATCGGTGTTTGATATCAAGGATGGTATACGGGTTCTCAGTGGAGACTGGGTACACTGGACGGACTCACCGAGAACTCCCAGATGGTGATATACCACACGTCAGATGGCAGTTCTCCGGTGACACTGGTACGGGGTAGTCTGTAGACCCGAGTCTTGTGTGATTCCCACTGTGCTTTGATTTCCACCTTACCACGTATAAGAGGGCATGCAAAACGGTGGCTTTTGGGTATAGTCCCGAATCACATGGAGGCAATGAGCGATAGGAGGGGATTCATCTCTCCCGGTATAGGGAGTTGATGTTGTGCTGCGTTCGATTGGCTATAACTGGAAGTCCCTGGCCAGGGCTGATATAGAGGTTTACTTGTAAGTGTTACCAGTAGTTTCTCGACCCGTTATGAGCCACACATTGACACGACTTATCGGTTACTGGGTCTGACGTATACCACCCGTAGACTTGATATGCGACATATCAAACGAACAGAACGGACTGTATGGGAGTGTTACTGATTGGATTCACAGGAGAACGTACAGGCTAGCTTGTTGATCTTCTGATCACTCAATACCTGGGTGGCTGTTACGTTTAGCTGACCGCTTGCGGCTTGTGGGTGTTTGATATGATCATCACCTGCTACCGGCGTATTGACGATTCTTTAGAGTCCTACACAGATGTTTCTTGGCTCAGGCAAAACGGAGTAGAGGCACATATGTGATATGCGCAGGACCGAGAATAATGCGATATGAGATACCGTATTATATTCTCGCGATATTTAGAAATGAACCGGGACATCGGATCAAGTGTTGATTCGATGAATCAGCACATGATATATTAGTCGGTTATATTCGATATAGCCGGATTGTCGGATCAAGTCTTGATTTCATGATTTAATGTATAATAATATATATGATATATTGTATTACATTATCTATTATTGGCTCGCTTTATTATTTCATTTTCTCACCAGATAATACATTGATATATATACGATATATGTTAATTGTATTATTTTCTTTTTTTACAAATATATAATATATATGTGATATATATTATAGTAACATGATATGATTAATAATGGAACTTGTTTTGTGAAGATTAAACAAGGTTAGGGTTTGATTAGGGTTAGATCTTTCTTGCACCTTCTAGAACTTTTCCTTTTGTCATGAAGAAGATATTATGATAGATATTTTCTTATGGCTCATTGTTTTAACCCAACCAAACCCTAGCCCTAGTTTATTCTCTACAAAGGTTATCCTTGTCATCCTTGACCATGGTTCCATGATTAATCATATATTCATTTCTATAATTCATCACAAAAGGATTAACTCATTATTCATCATCTTCTTCTCTCTTGAGCTTTGAGAAAGCTTGCTAGTTTTTCTTTTTGTGATGAATTCATGTGAGAATTTGATATAAAAAGATAGCATAAATACTACTCCATCATCCTCATCTAATCTAGCCCATTAGATTAGGGTGTTCACCTCATTAGAGTGAGAGAGCATGAGTTATTGCAACTTCGACGTAGATCATCGGAGAAACGGAACACTATCAGCTAGCATGGATCGTTCGAGTCGTGGAGCCTCTCTTGACTCCGAGAGATCGTGGATCGCGGTGAAGGGACTTCTACTCAGAGCTTATGAAGCGAAGGATCGGACTACAAAGGTTGTAATCCCTCACACTTAGTAGTAAAGATGTTTACTTGCATGTTAAACCCTAATAATCTAGCAAAGATCCGGGCTTTGGGTTGTTCGGCACGTCTAAAATTTTATTCGGGCATGATTGATGCCTTATGAACCCTCACAAGGGTGCCTAGGAACCCTACAGCCTAATCACCCAAACCCAACCCAAGAACCCAAAACCCATGTACCTCTCCGTCACCTCTGTCCCCTCACCGCCGGCGACCCCGACACCATCACCTCGCCTTCGCCTCTATCTTGAGCACCACACCAGAGAACCATATAGAGAGCATACCTTCTTCTTCTACTTCTTCTTCTCTTTCTTTTCTTGTTTCTTGGTTTCCGATCATCGGCGGAGCCGTGCCCGTCGTCGACGATCCGGGTGACCCAGTGGACATCCCCAGCCAGCGTGATCACGTTCTTGCTTTGCCTGGTTCTATTCTGTACGCGCGTGTGTGCATCGCCACATTTACCGACATTGGACGCGGCGTACGCACCCCGTATTAAGATCCGATCAGGAAAGTTTATCTTGCTACATGCTATACTACTATATTTTACATTCATGTGAATAATAATATTACATATTGTTTAGTTATGCATCCCATGTTACCGTTTTACTGTTTTCGGATAGCCGTTTGTATCCATATCATTTATTACGTATCTAGTCACATGCAAGTTTATCTTGCTACATGCTATGATATATATTTTACAACCATATGAATAAAAATATTGCCTGTTTATTGTATTGTGCATCCCTATTACAGTTTTACCATTTTTCCGATATCCGTTCGTTTCCGTTTTATTTATTATATCTATAGTTGCATGCCATATCATATTATATCATGTTACCATTATATTAGCACCCCATGCTCGATAATGTGCATCATACGTAGTCATGGAGATGTATATGTGATCTCTGATAGATATTGTTCATCCGTACTTTTTCCGTGCTTCGATACCTGCTACAGTTTTCTTTTGAGCATCCGTGTGATACATATGCACTACCTAACATGATTTGATACACCACTGCTTGACCTATTACCTGATCCTGTTCCTAATGCCGACAATCCTGACTTGTCGTCCTGACAAACGTATCATGTTGTCTACATAGACAAAACTTGTACCTGCTTGATCCTGTGTTGGCATTAGCTCCAGATTTATCAATACCTGACTTAAACACATAAACTTGGGGGTAAGGGGAAATCAATGATGAACCCTGAGTTGTAAGTCGACAGTACAATGCTTATACTGATTAGTTTTACGGGCTAGGCCAGCCCTGGGATGATGATGCTGACATCATTCATCTGTATATGTTCTTGTTTACTGCCTAGCGGCACGTCTCGGATTTCAGCCCAAGAATCTGGACCGTGGTCCCGGGCATACACGGGATACTATTGAGTTACATCGACGATTCCATTAAATTGAATTCAAAGACTTAAGAGTAGATAACCCAGTAGTATAATCTAGATTACTCACTGCACTTCACCTGCACGTATACACTTCATTGTTCCATATCCGTGTTTACTGGTTATATTCATGTTATTGTTTATATTCCTGCCTGCATATCCCGTTACAACATGATTCTTATTATTGTTGATATTATGACGCATTGACATATGGGTTTTGCATGGCCCAGTTCCTCAATCTCTTTTGCAGGCTGACCTGGAGTATTTCAGCCGACAGGCCGAGCAGTGAGGATCGCGTTAGTGATAGTTTAGTTAGTTTTCTTTCCGTACTTTTATTTCCTGATGTGAGCCCGTATTTGGGATGTATTTCTTCCAGATGTTACTGTTTATTGGACTTATTGCTTCCGCAAATATATTTCTTGACTCGTTTATTCTGGAAGATGGACATGTATTATATAGTTTTATATTTTTACTATTCTTGTTATCTTATAGACAGCCGTAATATGACTGTGGAGGGATGCTTCCTAGCGACAGGTAGCATGGTTGGCTCTATCACGTGCCTATCTTAGCGCACTCTGGAAAGCGGGGCGTGACAGGATTTGTTTGGTATCATAGACATAGGAGTTAGGTTAATCGGGTTTGATTCTTTTGTAGTTGGGTATTGGACCCAATACACGAATCAAGATACCCGTAATTAAGAGCATGTCCTGCCACTTTACCGTCTTGCCATTCTTGAATCATATCTTTCTCTTGACCCTTTATCTTGACGAGATGGATGACTTTGCATCTCAACCGGGAATCCTCCTAATTCCTTATTGTTTCTCCCGTCCTATTCTTTTGATTCTGATACTAGGATTTAGGCGACTTGAACGGAGTTATGTGATTGTAGCTTTGAACTGCAGCATGGTTACAATGCAATACTCTGTTTAAGTAAATTGGAGTCCTATTCTTGATTCATTTCCTTGATTTATGGTCGTTATATTACCTTGCTTCTCTTGGTGTCAATGCTTACCAGTTCATGTTTTATCGCAAGCTTGAATCCCGTTTATCATGCTAATCTTCTTCAGTGTCTTGGCTTCAGATGAAGTCGTTTCAGGTATCCTACTTGTTCATGATTTTCCCGCTTTAGCATTATTCGATTCAGGTGCATCCCATTATTTTATGTCGTCCAAGTTTATTACTGCACACTCGATTGCATGCACGGCTCTGTCTAGTTATTGGGACATACATATTGGGAATGGAAAGATCATATCTAGTAGCGAGTGCAAGGATTGTTCAGTTTTTATTTGTCACAACCCGAAACTTAGCTCATGACCGGCACTCGAATCACGCAACGTCTAAAGGCGTAACGTAATTCAAGTAAGCCGAAACCCAGAAATCTAAACCTTTGTAAGAAAATAAAAGAGGTGAAGTTTTGAAATGAAGGTAGGGTGAAATCAATGTTTTCTAAATGCATAAGTAAAAGAACATGAAAAATGCAAGTGGAATTTATTAGTTGAAACACATTTTTCGTCTTTTAAAAATTTGGGCAGCACCTCCTTTGTATATTTTGATCCAAACCCACAATACATGATAATATAAAAGGCATCCCTAAGCGGGAGCTAGCTCTTCGCCAAACGGCGGATCCACAACCATGCAAAGCATAAATATAAGTATACGACGCCCAACGGCGAAGTTCACCACAAAAGATAAAGAAATAAGCAAGAAATCAAAACCACAAGTAGCGGAATACCCCGCGCTCTAAGTCTCGCAACCACAAGTCTCACTAAGTATCATTACTTATACAAATACTAGTTTAATTGATGGAGTTGACTAGATACAATATGAATAATAAATACATGAGTGGGTACGATACAAATTTCCCACCTACCAAGCAAATCACCCAAATGTAGCTATGTGCCAGCGATACTGCAACTGATCCATGCGGCCAACCTGCAAGAACTGTGGCACAACGAGAGTGTGTTGCCAACTCGTGAGTAGAAAAGCATCAACAAGTAGAAATCGAATAAACAATGACTCCTAGGTCAACTGTATCATAAAAGTAATACTATGATATCTAGGGTAACTATATCTGCATATGTGCCGACAACAAAAATTAATGTCTATCAGCATGTGGATACCATCCAACCAAATAATCAGTGTATGTATGCATGTGGATCTCGTCCAACCATAATCAATGTCTGTATGCATGTGGATCTCGTCCACGTGTCTACCAATGACACAACAACATCATGCATGTAAATATCATAAAAGCATATGCATGAAAGTATGAGGATATAAATCAATGTGTGTCCCTCGTGACACATCAAAAATGATGGAACCTGAGTGTCCAACATCGACACTCGAAACATCATGAAACCCGTGTCCAGCATCGACACGTAAATCCTCATATCTCTCGGGCTCCGTCAGTCTGGATCGGCCCACGGGCTCCGTCAGTCAGGATCGGCCCATATCATCTTTCGACTCCGGTCGGTATCTTCCGGACAGCCGCCAAGTCCAGCCAATCACCGGTAGGTAATGCCCACCCTGCCAGGCTCATCGTCTACTCCACGAAAATCATTTCTCGTCCCGGGGAACCATACCGGGTCCACTATGAACCCGCAAACGGATCGTCCACTTCTCGAATCGGGTTTCACATGTCACACATCTCAGAACCGAGAAAACGCATGGTGGACGCACTGAAATATCATATCAAGAGAAACCGGGTTTTTTAAACAATACATACTTTCTTTTAAAATGACCACGGTTCTCAAATCCAGAAATCTCATGAAAACAGCATGTAACAATGCGTATAATCGTAAAGCATGATGTATACGACATATAACAAAAATGTAAGTATATCCGTATATCATGCAACATGGAACAGTAATATGCACATATCGAGGGAAAACCACTCTTTTAAATGAATCCAGTTTTGAAAATATATCCTGCGGTTCCCAAATTTTCCAAGTCTAATGCAACATTGTATAAAGGTGCATATGCAACTATAGCAAGTAAATTATGCAAGGAGTCATATCATGATGCAGCAATCCTACTGTGTAGTGACATGGCAATCATCGATGATGAAGTGTGTGAGCCGGCAAATCTGTGTAAGTGTAACATACGCATCATCGATAATGGTGTAGGTGTACTAGCACAGGCATATGCAATGTAACGAGAGTGACATGAATGTAGCATAAAGTGAGTCGTATGCGAATGCTGACAGGTATACGTATCTACAATATATCCGAGTCGGTGAATCTAACAATCGGCATCTAGCCTCACAACATCACGTACGGTATAATCCATCGTACGGCATTCTCTAGTCAAGGGTATGGATCAATCATCATAAAACTCATCACGTACGGTAAATCATCGTACGGCGGCATTAAACCATTAGGGATCCTATCAACCTATATGACAATGAGGGTACGGACCTAACGTCTCGTACGACATATCACTCAAGATTCACAACACTATATATATATATATATACACACACCTATGTCCCAGGTCACATCCATAACAATCTCATATCAGGGGACCGGCAAGGTACCAACCATCTCAATCGACTCGCATCCGTATACCAACACATCATCAGGTCATCATATCACATCGTACTTTCTTTTCATCACATTTATATCCCACATCAAGTCAGTTTTACAAATGCATTCTACCTTTACTATAAGCATACGTATCTAATCTAACATACACACCCGAACCATACAATCAGTTTTTAAAAGATGGGAATCGTAGTTTTGAAAGTAAGGGTTGCGGTGTTTTTAAGGAAAAGATATCGTTTGAAAATCCGCAACGTCCCTCAAGGTATTTGTTTAAGAGATGCATACGATTCTTCAGTTTGGAAATAGGTATGGTTCGGATGACACATTTATGTCGTCTATCTAGTCTTATAGTATCCCATACGGCAATATCATCAATCATCATCCTTCTATAAGTCGTGAGTCACCTTCACTATTCATATCCCTAAGTTTTCATCTCATATCTCAATATATAAATACTCTATCATTCATATCATCTCTAACTCATTAATCTCATATCAGTCATCTTATTAGTCTAAAGTCGTATTTATCAACCTCATAACCTGCCACTATAAACTCCTATTGATTCTCTTTGCAACTACTTATCTATATCTATAGTAATTCGCATCCTTAAACATCAATTCGGGATATCTTTCCTATCGTACCATGTCACCTAAACTATAAGCTATAACTTTAAGTCATGGAAATTCTTATCTCCTACAATTTTCTAACCATAATCATAAGTTTCTAACACGGTTACCTTAACCATACTTTATATATCGGTTTCCATCAAAATTTACGAGGGTGCTATACGCCATCCACCCGACTTTCCCAGTAGATATAGATCTACTCACCTTATCCTTGCTTGCCGAAATCGATGACGCCATGCTCCGTCGTCTCAGAATCCACGCAAAGGTACCTACAATACATACACAGTCGCAATAGTATTAAAATCAAGTACGAAAAACCAATACGGCACACGGTGCGCTCATAGGTTAGAACCTATAGCCTACGCATGAAAAACAACTATATCAACCCTTGTTGTTGACATACAAACGCCCAACAACCCAATACAATATCAAACACTAAAACCAAGCACTCAATATACAGAATACATATCCAAAAATCACACCAATGTGCTCCCAGATTTTGACTCAGGTCAATTGGAGCAAAACAAACAAGTATAGGGTGTTGTATATAGAGTCTGTGAGCTACTAAAACATCCTAGACCCCAGACACCCAAAATTGGCCGGCCACATGCCCTGTAATTCCGGCCTGCTCGGCCAGACCCTCTCCGTTGGTGTTCGGGCTTGCAGGGTGGTTTCCTATTGGTCTAACTAGGCCCCTGGTATTGTTTGCTTTTCTCATAAACTCCCCGGATTGTCCCAGATTCCCTGTAGGCTCACAAATTAACACAAAACCGACATGAACAAAATTCTAAGTTTGAATTCTCTATTCTAGGTCCAGAAATTGATCTCTGGGGTCTTGTACAGCCACTACACATTACTAATTCCCCACAATTTCCCAAACCCTTCTCTTGGAATTTCTAAGCTCACAATTCCACACAAAATCAACCTCTAAACTACACAAGAATGCAAGGAAACTAAAACTAAACTAAATGGAAGAATTTATACCTCCTTTAGGCAACTCAAGAAAACCCTAGCTCGACCAAAGTCTCCAAAATCAAACATTGCTTGGTCCAATGTGTAGAGGATGAGGAGGGGATTAACTTTTGTAAAGGGAGTATAAGATTTTGGTGAATATTCGGAGATGGATCTTGGGGTAGAGGTGGAGGGAAGTGAGTTAAGGAAGATGAAGAAGGAAAAAAAATTGGAAGGGGAAAAAGAATGGCCGCCCTCTCTCTCTCCTACTCTCACTCTCTCTTATTCTCACCCTCTTTCTGTCTCTCCAATCATTCTCTCTTTTTAACCCTTTTCTTTTCTTTTAAAACCAAACCATATAATACCCCAAAACAACACAAGAAAGCGACATGTAACCAAAATGCAACATGACATGGTGCACTAGCCATGGAAAACTGTAGAAATACGGATTTGGCTTAATCGCGATTAGTAGTGCACTAATCGGGTTTTCATTTAAACTGCATATAATTGATTTTAAAAATGCCAAATCTTTTAAATATATTTTTAAATGAATAAATCATTTTAATTTCCAATTATTTCACAATTATCGGTATATATTTATACCCTTTTTCGAAAACCACAATTCCGCAAATCGGGCAGTTTTCGGGAAATATATTATTTTAGTATTAAATTCCAAAAATAATATTTTATATTTTCTGAAATGTTACATTATTTGCAGACGTGAGTTATTCGCGGATTTCTTGGTGATCGATACTAGCAGCTACGATGTCGTCTTGGGAATGGATTTTCTGGGCACTTTCCATGCTCACATAGATTGTAGGGCAAAAAAAAGTAATATTCCAGATTCCCGGACATCCGGAGTTTATATTTACTGAAGGTAGCAGTTTTTTTGGGCCAGTCGAGTTTAGGGCTAGGCCGACAAGCACCATTCTTGCGTCGATGGAAGTTGATAAGGAGGAAGAGCGAGCAGTGGTTCGAGAGTTTATGGACGTGTTCGAAGACATTTCGGGTTTACCGTCAAAACGAGATGTAGAGTTCGCGATCGACCTTATTCCAAGAGCGGTGCCAATGTCGAAGGCGTATTATCTAATGACACCAGTGGAGTTAGAAGAAGTCAAGAAACATGTTACTGAATTATTAGAGAAGGGTTGGATTCGCAGCAGTAATTCACCCTGGGGATCTCCAGTTCTTCTAGTCAAGAAGAAAGATGGCCTAAGGAGGATGTGCATCGATTATCGAGAATTAAATCAGGTGACTATTAAGAACAAGTACCTGATCCCTCGCATTGGCGAATTATTCGAGCAACTCAGTGGCGCGAGGGTATTTTCGAAGCTGGATTTGCGATCCGGATATCATCAAGTTCGAGTTAAATCAGAGGATATTTGCAAGACTGCGTTCCGAACTCGATATGACATTACGAGTATTTAGTGATGCCATTCGGAGTCACGAACGCACCTGCGATATTCATGGACTTGATGAACTGAATCTTTTCACCGTTCTTGGGCCAGTTTATAGTGATGTTTATCGATGATATTCTGGTCTATTCAAGGAGCCTAAAAGAACATGCAGAACACTTGAAGATCGCACTGCAAACGTTGAGGCAAGAAAGACTGTATGCGAAGATGAGCAAGTGCGAGTTTTGGCTCGAAGAAGTGAAGTTTTTGGGGCATGTCGTATCCGGAGATGGAATCGCTGTTGATCCTGAAAAGATTGCAGCAGTTCATGATTTGCCGATTCCAAAGAACGCAGCGGAGGTCAGAAGTTTTCTTAGGCTTGCTTGATATTATAGAAGGTTCGTGGAGAATTTTGCTCGATTGGCTGAGCCTTTGACCAAGGTTACGCGTGTTGGATATAGTGCCCTCAAATTAATTATTAGATCGCGGGTACGTGATTGCAATGATTGAGGGAGGACCTATACCGGTAGGACAGTCTTACTCGAGATGATAGTATGCTATCCGGTTTGCCTTTATCAGTCGTGTACAGCTTTAGGTGACATTACTGTTCACTATTACACGTTGATAGAGCCCTTAGGATTCTTGCTTGACTACCAGCAGTATGATGGCGATCATATACGTGAGAGTTAGGTAGTCCATAAGCACATCCTTAAAAGTTGTCCCTCGTCGTGGGAGTTTCGAGACAGGGCATCGATATTCCGGAGTAGACTAGTGTATACAGTCGAGACCCCGACGAGGGGCGGTGGCCAGTCTCACAAGCTATTGGTGGATCACCTAAGATATATACAGATGCTCATTGGGTTATGAATGAACAGGACATGACTCGCCGGGAACCTGCTAGTTGGTATTATACCTAGCGTCAGATAGCAGTTCCCTGGTGACATGTGTACAGGTTAGTTCATCGACCTGAGGTCGTCATTTGTCTCGTGTGAGTTCCCACTGTACTTAGATTACTACCCTACCATGGCTCAAAGGAGTCGTGCAAACAGGTTTTAGTTGGGTACAATCCCGAGCCACATAGAGGCAGTGAGCGGATCGGCAGGGGATTCGTCTCTCCCGGTATTGGGGGTGAGATCGCGCTGTGTCTAGGAGAGCCATTACACAAAGCCCTTGGCCTAGGCAGGAAATTTACTGGTAGGTACTCCAGTAGTATCTCAGGGTGTTCTGGGCTACACTCTGACACGACTTATACCGCTATTGGGGGTCTGACGTTACCAGCCCCCTAGGCCCGATATGTGATACTCATAGACGAACAGACCAGACTGTACGGATATTTTCACTGATAGGCTCAGTAGGGTTCCAGGATGAGTTCGCCCATCAGCTTCCCTTTCGGTCAGTACATTGGCAGCCGTTACGCACATCTAGTGCCTCTGACGTGCTTGTGGTTAAACCCACTGCCAGGGTATTGACGAGTCTTTAAGGTCCCACATAGATAGTTTCCCAAGTTCGGGCGAAACGTTGTAGAGGTCGTATGGTTTTATGGCAGGGTTCGAACATGTGCACGTGTTATGGTTCGGACAGCTAATACTAGTGGGCTTTGGTTTAAGTTGGATCCGAATATTACATTGTGTAGGAATACTTTTGCGTCTCATTGCATTTTGTATTCGGTCGGAATACAAATGCAGGTATGTATATACAGTTGCGGGGTAATCCTGTAATTTGTTACGGGATTGCTTTTTGAAGTTGCCAGTTTTTTTCCGTTTGATTAAACATTACTTTTAGTGTTTAATTATTGGTTGATGATGATATATCATTTGTGGCCAAATTTCATTCCATCCATTTTGACTTAGCCGAAATCTTCATTTGGGGGTTCCCTTGGATTTGATGAGTCATGGTTTATTGCTTCTAGAATTAGTGACTCATTCTTTGTGACTTATTGCAAGCATTTAATTCCTTTTGTATTTGCTTAGGATATTTATATGTTGGATAATTTGTTGTGGTCACTTTTGCTTAAAAGTGCTCACCCTCCCCCCATCATTTGACAGTGGGATTTTCTTTTTGGCCGAGCACAATTTGTGCAGGGGCTGAATTTGATGAGGGCTGAATTTGATTTCTTGATGCACAAATATTTCCACAGAAAAAAAATCCTTTGCTCATTTCTTCGATTCCCAAAAAGGCAACTTCATTTACCTTAAGACAAAGTATTCTACACACTCTCTACTGCAATCTTGGACATGTCGGTTAGCAAACTTCATGTCCAAGTTGTCTCGGTTTAGAGGCGGGAGCCCGTATAAAGATCTGTTGACGTGGAGCCACCTCGACAAGGAGGCAGGAGATCGGAGATGCCGCGAGGAGCGTGGGATGATGGCTAAAGACCGAAGGACATGGATCGATCGGTATAGCCATTCTATCATTTTACAGTTTGCTAGTTTAGTGTTAGTAGCCCGATCCGGTTTACAGTCTATGTTAGCGCCAGTTTATGAAAAAGTTTTTATTCCGCGATTGGCCTCAGATTATTGGCCGGGACGCTGGCGTAGACTTACATGGTATCAGAGCCACGCTATTAACCTTTACTAGTTTGTTCTAACATGTTTAAAATATCGATCGAACGAAATTTCCAAAACTGCGATTCCAAATTTAAAGTTTCTTTCGAATTTTTTTTGTCGTCTAAAAACTATTTTGAGTATGTCCGAAAATCGAGCAGGCTTTTCTAAGACTGCAGAAGAAATTTGGTAGACTGATCCCACAAAACCGCCGTGGAATCGCCGCAGAACCCATGGGTTTGACGCGGTTCCGCCGCCGTTTTGGGGCTTCAGTGCACCCTTTTTCTTCTGGGTGTCTTTCTTGTGGAATTGTGGTTTCTGGAAAATTTTGTTTGGGCCCAGATTGTTTTGAGTACTGGATTTGTACTTGGGACCCACTTCGGGAAGTTTTGTCGATCGAAATTTTAAATGTGTTAGTTTACAGTACTTACATTATATCTGCGACCGTGAATGTCATTCGAGCGGTAAATCTTATATAATTGCTATAGCCCTTTTAGACAGGTTTGCGAACGTGACATTCACGTTAATGTTCTGTGTTGTGCTGTGATGTTGCGGATTTGTCGTTGTGGATAGCTTGGTGCAATTTTTGTGCAGTTTGGATTTATTTGTACATTTGATATCGCGGGGCGAGCGTCCGACATGTGGATTGCCGTCGCTGCCTGTTTGTATATTATTCTTTTGGTGCACGACCGAGTTGAGTTCGATGTACCCGTTGTACATATTTTCAATTCTGTACTAGGTTTACCCCGCGACGGACTGCACGGATAGCCGGGTTCTGGAGGGCAACGGGTCCGCATCTCATGGCTTTGAGAGGGAGGTGACCTCACTCTGGGATTGGAAGGCTATTCGCCGCACTCGTAGTGGGTACAGGTTGATCCAAGGAGGGGTGCTCAAGTTACCGGATTTCGTGAAGTGCCGGGTGGTCCATTCACTTTGCTGAAGGGGGCTGCGTCGCTTCAGGTTTTGGCGGGTAACTTGCCGCACCCGTAGGGGTCTAGGTTTCATTGCACAGGCTATCCACATGACTAGGGGAACGTCGGGTTTCAGTTGCGGCTCTGTGAAACCCGAGGCTCCCAGATTATCTGTATTGTTCTGGGATGCTTTTTATTTTTCTGTAATGTTGCATTTATCATGCCTGGAGCGATTATTGTACATTGGTATATATACTAGTAGGTGTTGTATATGTTTTGCACCCATGCTAGTCCAGTCCCCGCTCTGTCGTTAGTTAAGTAACCTAACGGGTGATGACGGGACCCAGTGACGAATGCGGATGGCATATACGTACATTTTATTTTCGTTCTTTTCTGGTGTGATTAATTGATGGGACTGCGTTGATTCTGATCAATGCAAGGAAAACAAACCTGTTTGACGTTGTTGGAACAGTTTTTAAAAAAGTGTTATTACAAAGACGTTTTCTTTTGTTTTGCACAGTGGTATTCAGTTGGAATATCCTGCACCTCATTCGACGAGGCAAGTGCCGAGATCCCTTCACCGGGAGTGACCCCTTGGGCAGAAATTTCCGTCGGGGTAATAACTTCACTATAGTCGATTACTTATTTCTTTGCATCGCGGTATTCAGTTAGAATATCCTGCACCTCATTCTACGAGGAAAGAGCCGAGATCCCTTCACCGGGAGTGACCTCTTTAGCAAAGGTTTTCGCCACTATATTTTTGTGAAAAGCTATCAGGTTCCTTCAACGAGATCAAGTTCATTACGTTAAAGGTTTTTCACCAAAAACCAGCCGTAGCCCTCCGTCATTTCTTATGATTGGTCAGTAGTATTCAAGTTATGTTTGTTTGACCCTTAGTCAAGACATAGTGATTGGAAGCTGCTGGGGTGTTCACATGTTGCATAGATAGATGCGTTGGTTTGGGACAGTCGTATTACTTTGTTGGCCCTTAGTCAAGAGTATGTATGGGTGGGTTCAAATCAACCTGGATAATGACGGGAAGAACTTGACATGTGACGTATGATTTGTTGGCCCTTAGTCAAGGTCATAAGAGCATGGGGAAAAAATCCACATCGGGAGTTTCTAAAGAACTGAAACTTGCCAGGCATGCGCATACCTTCTGGAGTGTGATAACGTGAGTGGATTCTTTCACGTTATCATGCGATGAGAGTTGGATCCCGATTCCCACTGATGAGTTGGTTTACTCTTCGGGTGATCCCGATTGATTCTTCTTTCAGGTTTGGAGGAGAATTTGAAAGTACAATGGGAGGTTTCCTGATTAGATAAAGTGATAACCATTCTGATCTAGGTTAGAGTGCACACAGAGTGTTTCCTTTCTCTCTCTCTTTGGCAGCGACCATTGGCCGACCCTAGACTATGACTCAGTGACCAAGTTGACCGAACCTTCTTAAAATACTGGCTTTTGGATTGTCTTAGTTGCATAAGTCATTGCCACTCCTTCTTTTACCCTTTGCATTTCTCCAGAACACCTCGTATTACTACGAACATCCACTTCCATTGGATAAATCCATTGTATGGTTATATACGAACTCGAAGGGACTTCTTCGAGGATGGATTCAGGTTTTGGAAAGATTGAATTGGTTTATTCAGTTGTCTTTTATCATCACCTTCTCTCAGGTTGCGAGGGCTCCTTGGTTTAGGAGAGTACACCCATTACGCTTATTGGATAGTCTTCTTCCAAGCCATAGGAAGGTGCCGAAAGGTAGGGAAATGAGAAAACCAATTAGCCTAAGTAGGGTGTACAGAAGGTAATAAGTAAAGACATATGAAGGCATTAGAAAGAGGGCAAAGTAAAATGTGACAGGTATCATTCATGACCAAACCGCGTACATCATCGCCACTCCTATTTCACCTTTGCTTTTCTCCGGTTCAGGAGGAATAGATAAGGTATTATTCAGTTGTCTTTTATCATCACCTTCTCTCAAGTTGCGAGTACTCCTTGGTTTAGGAGGGTACACCTATTACGCTTATTGGATAGTCTTCTTCCAAACCATAGGCTGGTGACGAACGGTAGGGAAGGAAGAAAACCATTAAGCCTAACGATGTTGTACAGAAGGTAAAGACTAAAGACAAATAAAGGGATTTGGAGAGATGGCAAAGAAATATACGGTTACAGTCATGAATTGGATTATGGAAGAGGCATTACTAGGAATACCAGGATACCCCTTCGAAACATTTTCATGTTTCAGTTTCACTGTGCATTGTTCAAGGAAAACTGTTTTCCCAATTAGACACTTTCTCCAGGGTATGTATATACCGGGTTTCATTCTCATATTTGTATGGTTTTACAGATGATGAGTAGGAATAAGTTATTGGGAATTAGGTGATCATCCCCATTATATCGGAATTCGTTGTAATTGGTGATATTTGAGAAAATCGCCTGGGTTTTTGCCGGACGACAAGTATTTGGTTTTGAGTATCCGCTGTTGTGCACCAATTTCAAACTGATATATCTGTACGTTTATTTTTATAAAGTGAGATATAACCTTTTAAAATTATTTCCATAACATTTACCTATATCAGTTGATGGTTAGGTAAAGAGCATTGAACAGCGGTGTAATTCTTCATTACCATAAGTACAGTTTTCAACCTACGACGCACAGGGTTTGAGTTATTCAACTCAGCGGACTTATACAGAGTACTGTATGTTGTCCAGTGTCCTTTAGGACAAAGGAGTTGGTCCTCGTACTATGTTCTGTTTACTCATGACTTCTCAAGTTTTAGACATGTGTTTCGTAGAAATACAAGGTCTATTTTGAGAAGTTATAGATACAAGAATAAAGTAGAGAACCAGGTGTCGCAAGTATCGGGATTCTTCAAGATGATCGAAGATGTAGATACTTGTGATTGGTATTCATTTGATAATAATGGTTTTGAGAAACTTGTTTCTCTTTCAGATTACTCATAATTGGATGTATTCCTAAGTTGAGTAATGTTGATTAGCCTCTCTCCATTAAATTGATATGCACTGGAGACAGCTGCATAATTTGAATCCGGTTCCAATTAAATAAGTGCCAAAGTTTCTATATTGGATATAGAATGGTTCATATCTTAACGATGTTAAGGTACGGGGAGTTGTCCGGCTTATGCTTAAAACCAGACTCTGGATAACTTAAGGCACGTTTCTGTAATGGCAGTTTGCGGGTTGACCCAGGCTATGACGAGGGTTGACTTTCTACCATCTGGAAGATCAATAGAGATATTGTTCTTGACTCGCCACAGTTTTAGTAAAATGGATTTTTTCAGAAAACAGTAGTGGGAGTATGGTAGAACTGGAGTGATTCCAGAACCGCAAACGATTGCGGAAAATTTAATACGACCTAAAAATTCAATCAGGTTTGACTTCCATTAGCCACTCCGCAGATATGGTGGGCAACCTCAGGCACCCGAGAGGTACTCCGGTAGCCTCAAGGACGGTTACAGGGAGGTTCTTGTTTACCCAGACTTGACACTATTGTTGTTCCAGGCTATGAGACCCGGTAGGAGGATGAGTATAGCGTCGTTCTAAATTAGCTTTAGAAGTGCACATATATATTATTCTGCCAGAGGGTTGTTATGGTCAGTAGGAGCAGCGAAAGCATAGTGGGCAAGTAGCTTATGTCTATTTATAGACTCGAGCAGATATAGCAGAGAAAGATCATCTATTTTTGCGACAGTCATGGGTTTGACTTCATCAGAATAAGGGATGGATCTGTTAAGAAGGTAGTAGGGTGTGATGTCCTGGTATTTGGATGACATGCACTTGGTAGGAAGTGAGATTCCTATCCTACGATCGGTTTTACTGTGGTTGTTGTTAGTTATATGTATGCCCTAGAGGCCATTACTGTACATAGGATGTATATTGTAGTAGATGCTGGGACATATATAGGGAGGACTTTCTTGCTCGACATGATAGTATGCTATCTGGTTGCTCTTTACCTTAACGTGTATATTGATTGTCTCTCTGTTACATGTTGGTAAAGCCCTTAGGATGTGTGCTTGACTACCTGGACTATGATGCGGATCATACTAGTGGGGACATGGTAGTCCATAAGTACATCCTTCAAAGTCCCTAGTCGTGGGTATATCGAGACGGGGCATCGATATACCAGAGTAGACTAGCGTATATTTTCTCGACCCATACAGATGGGCGATGGATGATCCCATATCCATTGGTGTTTGACATCGGAGATGATATACGGGTGCTCAGTGGAGTCTGGGTACACTGGACGGACTCGCCGAGAACTCCCAGATGGTATTATACCTTACGTCAGATGGCAGTTCTCTGGTGACACTGGTACAGAGTAGTCTGTTGACCCGAGATCGTCATAGAGTCTTGTGTGGTTCCCACTGTGCTTTGATTTCCACCTTACAACGTCCAAGAGGACGTGCAAAACGGTGGCTTTTGGGTACAGTCCCGAATCACATGGAGGCAATGAGCGATAGGAGGGGATTCGTCTCTCCCGGTATAGGGAGTTGATGTTGCGCTGTGTTCGATTGGCTACAACAGGAAATCCCTGGCCAGGGTTGCTGAGATTTACTGGTAAGTGTTACCAGTAGTTTCTCGAATTGTTATAGACCTCATATCGACACGACTTATCAAGCTATTGGGGTCTGATGTTTACCACCCCTAGGCAAGATATGCGACATATCAGACGACGAGACCGGACTGTACGGTAAGTGTTACTGGTTGGATTCACAGGAGTGTGAGCGGGCTTGCTCGTCGATCTTCTGATCGCTCAATACACGGGTGGCCGTTACGTTTAGCAGACCGCTTACGGCTTGTGGGAGTTTGATATGATCATCACCTGCTGCCGGCGTATTGACGAGTCTTTAGAGTCCTACACAGAGGTTTCCTGGCTCAAGCGAAACGAAATAGGAGCGCATATGAGATATGTGCGGGACCGAGAATAATGCGTGTATGTGATACCGTATTCTATTCTCGCGATGAATGTATGGATATGGTTGTATGCGATATAACCTAGTTATCGAATCAAGGATTGATTCGATAAGCCGATACATAGGATACTAGTCGGTTATATGCGATATGACCGGATCGTTAAATCAAGTGTTGATTTAATGATTTAATATATAATTATATATATGATATATTGATTTACATTAACTAGTATTGGTTCACTTTAAATGGTTTTTCTCACTTGTTTGTGCACATTGTATATGTGATATACTTTTGTACACAAGTTTGTATCATGTTTGATGATACATGCTCACTAGGGTTTGTGTAAAGATTAAACCATGGTTGTATATTGGTTAGGGTTTTCATTTTCTTATTCATTTATTTTTATTTATTTTATTTTGGAAATGATAAAGAGAAAATGGTGGCTTTCTTTGTTCTTTGCTTGAAGCTTCTTGAAGCTTCAAAGCATCTTTGACTAAGTGACCATTTTGTCTTCATGCTTAACCCTAACCCTTTAACTAACCTTAGTTTATTCTCTACACTTGACCATGGTTTGATTATGATAAGTATTCATTTTATTTTTTTTTTGAAATATAACTTATCATATTATCATCTTCATCTTCTTCTTCTTCACATAGAAGAAAGCTTGCTTCATCAATGGCAACTTGAGCAATTAAGTGAGAAATCCAATTCTAAAGTGAACCCACCTCCTATTTCTTCATCCTCTACCTCTTGCCAAGTAGTATAGGGTGTTTTCTTCACAAGTTTCATGACTTGGTGAAGTGGAAGCTTGATCTTGTGATGCCTCGACGTAGATCATCTTCGGCACGAAGCCGACGACCTTGCCCGCCCATTTCTCCGATGAAGCCGACGCTAGAGCCCGGGATTCCATTTGGACAGCGATGAGACTTCATTGCGGAGCTAAGGAGGTGGAGGACCGGATCTACAAAGGTTGTATTTCCGTTCTTTTAGTTTTATTGTTAACTAGTTGCATGTGTTCGCCTAAAATTCTAGTTAACGATCTAGTCTAGGGTTTCTTGGCACCGTAAAATTTGAAAATGGCATGGTTGATGCCTTGTGAGACCTCATTAGAGTGCCTAGGAACCTTACAGTGGTATCAGAGCCTAGCTAGAGCCTTAGGCGATGCGTAGACGGAATTGGAAGTCCGATCGAACCGAAACCCAAACCCTAATTTGCTCTTTGGACTTTTTCCAAAAATTGGGTTTTTTCCAGATTAAAAATATGCAGAAAATTCAGCAGGAAATTCTAAGAATTACGATGCAAAAATTACCTAATGATCTTTCTAAAGTGCGGCGGAACCGCGGCATTAGCGTGCTAATGCGGCGGTTCCGCGGCCCTTTTGTCTCTTCTCCCATTAAATTTTGCACAGTAATTCCTATTTGGCAGTGCTGGTTTTCCTGGGAATTTTTAATCTGAAATCAAGAGTTGAGTATTTTGGGTTGTATTGGGTGTTCGTACATTCGATCGAATTGTCAAATTTTGTCTATGTGTTTTTCCGGATAATTTTAGAATATGTTAAAAAAGTTCGACCGGCTATAAATACCCAATTTTTCCCTGCCGGGAAATTTCCAATTGTTGGACTTTTCCGTGGTTTAAAGACGTTCTAAGTAGTGCAAGTAACGCGATGGTCCCTCTAGAAGACAACAAACCTTAACTCGATTATGTGACCGTCTTGAACTGCCTTTTGAACCTTAGGGTTTGGGGGAGTACGGCGTGCCACATGTGAGGCGTTGGCTTGACCCTTCTACGACTGGACCGTTGGTACTGAGGCACGAACTGAATGTTTTAAGACTTGTTTCATGTGTTGATCTGTATCGGGAAAACTTGGGTGTTTGAATGTTCGATCGGAAAGTTTAACATTTTCTATTTATCCGGAATGTGATACAATACTTGGAATCCACAAGTAGTTATGAGATAACTGAATGAATGTTTTAAACATAGCAGTTTAGTCTCACTTGATCGGTTGCCACGGAATTTTGATGTGATCAAAAGTCCGTCGCAATCACGTAGCATACGCGGATACTCGCCGGGTAAACTTAATAGACAGCCTCACTCCATAGCCCCGACCAAGTGACTGTAGGAGAACCCCGTCGCCGAATGCATTCCTTCGGGTGCTCACGGAAGCGGTGTTCCGCCTTAGTGCACTTCGTCGACGGCATCGGGGGTGCGGCCGTCTACTGAAGTTTGCGACGAGCATTCGATCAGGATGTCGGGAATCTTGTTGAATTGCCCGACTTAATATTGAAAAGAGTTTTCGATTTTGAGACTAAAATGCGGGGTTTATAACTGTTAGGCATGCGATGTCTAAGGTATTCATTAGATTAGGCATGCGATGTCTATGCAGGTTGCGGATTCCAACTGTTGTAGTTTTACTCTTTCTTTTCTGTGACCATAAGTGTAATATGTGATATCGCCGATCTCGTTGCTATATGTCAACGACAATTGGGATGCGCATATTTACTTACGTTGATGACATGTGATGTTATGTGTTGCTGGATATGTTATATTGGATCGTCGTGTTTGAATAGCCGGGGGTTTTTATGTGAGATGAGTGTTTTTCCATTTTCATTCATGTAAAAACTTATATGTAATATTCTTTTATTGGGGCACTTCCAGGTTGCGGAAGATGTCACCTTTTGTATATTATTTACTTTTCCGCACTAGGATAGACCCAAGGAGGGGAGCACAAGTAACCGGATTCTGGAGTCCAGTGGGAGACCAACTCGAGGAGTCGAGTCCGGGTCTCCTAACTCCAGAATTGGTAGGGTTGCTTGCCGCTCTCGTAGGGGTCTAGGGGTGTGGGTTTGGCTATTCATCACGACCGTGGAATCCGTGTTTTATACTGGCTCGTATTGAAAACACGGACGTCCTAGTATATCCAATATTTCATATGTTTCTTCTGCTGCGATATCTGTGATGTGATCATGTGATGTTCTGTGATGGATACTGTATATAGTATATATGATATATTATATAGACGTTACTTATGTTTTACACCCGTTCTAGCCCTGCCCCGCTCTGCCGTTAGTTACCTAACCTAACGGTGCACGAGGGGACATCGAGGCGAATGCGGATGGCATAAGTGTACGTCGTATTTATCTGTGATGTTTAGGTAATTAAATGATGGGACTTCATTAATGTGATTAATGAAATAAAAAGAAACCTAAGATGTTGTAGAATCGAATTTCAAAAATAAAACAGGTAGCTTCAGTTCTTGCTTTGCACAGCGGTATATGTGATATATCCTGCACCTTATTCGATGAGGAAAGGACCGAGATCCCTTCACCGGGAGTGACTCCTTTAGCAATAACTGGCAGATGCTACACACTCGGTTTGTCTTTTGATTGCTTTTAAGAGTTTTTGCTTTGCACAGTGATATATATGATATATCCCGTACCTTATTCGATGAGGAAAGGACCGACGATCCCTTCACCGGGAGTGACTCCTTTAGCAAAACTAGAAAAGCCTCAAAAGCACTCCATTTTAAAATCATTTGATTCTACAACGATATCAAGTTCATTACGCAATAGGTTTTCTGAAAAACCTGTCGTAGCCCTCCGTCATTTCAGATAATTACTAGTTAGTATTCGTGCTACGTTTGTTGGCCTGCGTCAAGGCGTAGTGTGCGGTAGCTAACTAGTATTTATCTGCTTATGCATATGATGCAGATTGGATTAGGGTAGTCGTGCGACTTTGTTGGCCTGCGTCAAGGGTCGTGCGGGTGGGTTTGATTCAATCAAGAAATGACGGGTTGAACTTGACTAGCGCACTATGGTTTGTTGGCCTGTGTCAAGGTCATAGGACGCTAGGGGCAAAATATTATCGGGAATTTCAAGTGTTGAAATTTGCAATGAGATTGCATACCTTCTATGAGATAGTTGGATCCCGATACCCGCAGCGAGTAAGAGTTACTTCTGAGAGAGTTTTACACATTACAATTAGCCGATCAAGTAGGTGTCTATAAAGGTGTTAACGAGGTTACGCCTCTGGGAAAATGAGGTTTACATTAATTAGGTTCGTGCGAAAGCACGGGGGACCTCCCTCAAAGTACCGACACTGGCCTGGCTGAAAGATTGGCGAACTTGTAGTGTGTAATTAATCCCGGCTAGTCTTTCCTTTTAGGGTTAGAAGGAAGATTTGATAAAAAGCAGTGGGAGCCATCCTGATTAAATAAAATAATAACCAATCTATTCTTGTAAGAGCGCACGCTGAGTGTTTTCTTCTCTCTCCCTCCAGGTAGCGACCATATCACGCCTTAATCAAGATAATAATACGGAATATTGACCGAACCTGCTTGTTATACTGAGCTGGGAAACGTTGGTCCCGCTCCAACTTATAATTGTTATAAGACAGAGTAGGAAATTAGGGATTACCAGAATTCCCGTGCCGCCCAAACGAAGAGAGTGCATGCTGATGCATCATCTTCGGGTGTGTTCATTACAAAGAACTGTTTCTCAGTATCCTCCGCATCCTGGGTATATGATACCGGATCAGGATCCCAGATATGTAATCTGTTACATAGGGCTACTGCTAGGTAGAGAACTGAGAACGGGTGATAAGTTTCATGACACAGAAAACGGGGCAAGTGTTGCAGCCAAGTCTGTTGGTCACTGTCACCCTGTATTCCAAATACATTGATTCTGAACGAATGTTATTAGATACCGAACTTGATATACAAAATCATATCTATCTCTTTATTAGTAAAGAAATGATAAAATTTTGTATAGATGGATAATGTTTTGAACATTTCCTATATCAAAAGTTGATCGGTTCAGGCACGTTATCTAAAAGCATTGATGTTCTAAATCAAACTACAGTTCTTTAGTATACGGAACACACATAAGAGGAAGAGTTCAGAAATGAACGAATTCTTCTTAAGGTATTGTAGACTAGGTTATATCAATGCGACCCGACTAGCTGAAGTTACATTTAGATGCATATTTAAATCTGTTTGAATTTGCATCTTATGAAACTTGCCAGTCATGTCACAGAGATAAGATGACCACAGCTCTGTTTATTGGAAACAGAGAAAGAGTTAGTAAACTCTTGGAATTGATACATGTTGATGTATGTAAAGTCCCATGTCTACATATGCCAAGACCGGTTCTTTATACTTCATTACATTCTCTGATAATCTCTTTAGATTCAGACATATGTTCTTGTTGAAACACAAGTCCGAACCTTTTGAGATATTCACAGAATATAAGTTAGAAGTAGAGAACCAAAACGGGTATAAGTATTATGTCCTTTGATGTGATCAAGGAGGAGAATACTTGAGCACGGAATTCCTGGACTATTCTAAAGGGGAATGAGATTCTCTCTCAGCATTACTCATCTGTATACACCATAGTACGATGGTATATCGGGGCGGAGCAATCACACCCTATATGATAAGGTGTGCTCTATGATGAGTACTACTGAGTCACCTATTTCCTTTTGGGAGTTATGCACTTGAGAAACTGCATACCTATTGAATAGGGTTCAAATCAAATCAGTTGCCTACCATTTCATATGAGATATGATAAGGGAAGAGCCCATATCTTAAGTTAGTTAAGATTTGGGGTTGTCCGGGCTATGTCTAAAAACAAAATCCGGACAAGCTCGAGGCAAGGTCTGTTATGTAGAACTGGAAAGGTTCCAGCTATACAAACTGCAGCTGATGATTTGAAAGAACCAAAGGATTCAATAGTTACCAACGAACCTCAGCCTCTCCGCCGATCTAGTAGGGTTCCTCACCCACCTGAGAGATACTTCGGTTACTCTATGACAGTGGGAGCGAGGATTGCATCATGAGATGATGACCCAACTAGTTTCGAGCAGGCCATCGAGAGTAGGGACTCTGTAAGAATGGCTGGATGCTTAGCGATCTGAGACGGAATCCTTATACACCAACAAAGTATGGACTTTGGTTGCTATATCTGAAGGGTTAAATCCCCATCAGGAGCAAGTATATCTTGAGAAGATTACTTGGTGTACTTGGAAAAGTTGAGACTTTCAAAACTAGACTTGTTAAAGGTTTTCGTCATCGACCAGGCGTGGATAATGATGAAACCTTTTTCCAATGCCTATGCTTAAGTCCATCCAGATCCTACTTGCCACGGCTACATACCATGACTACGATATCTGGAGGTTGGGTGCCATGACGGCTTTTCTAAATGATGTTTTAGAAGAGAACGTCTATAAGTACACAGCCAGAGGGCTTCGTAGAAAGTGGGAGCAGCGGAAACGTGTACAAGATGCTTTATAGGATAAAGCAGGCATCGCGGAGTTGGAACATCTGTTTTGATGTGTTAGTCAAAGAGTTTGACATCATCAAAATGGTAGATGAACCTTGTATAAACAAAAGGGTAGTAGGGAGTATAGTGACGATCCTCGTAGAGTACGTGGATGACATACTCTTGATAGGGAAGGAGTTTCCTATGCTACGCTCGGTCAATCTCCGCTTATCACAAGGATTCTCCATATAGGATCAGAGTGATACCTCCTAAATCCTGGATTTTGGATCTATGAGATAGATCTAATTGGATGTTAGGATTCTCACTAGTTGTAGTGAGATGGTGTGAACCGATCCTGGGGAGAATCACTAGAAGGGTTCCAGGGTGATAAGGACGACTGAATGTCAGTCACAGGCATTGTCTTTACCCTTAGTAAAGGGACGGTATGTTGGAAGAGTTCCAAGCTAGATACCGTGGCATACTAGATGATAAAGGCAGGATACATCGCTACTTAAGATGCTACCAAAGAGGCAGTCTGGAAATATATTGGTTCATGAGATGAACTTTGTTCCTCCTATTGTGTGACAATGGAGTTGTGGCATATGCCAAGGAACACCGGTCCCATCAGTGATCCAGACATATTCTAAGGCAGTATCACCTGATCATGGAGATAGTTGATCTCCAGGGTGATCGAGGTTAGAAGAGTAGACTCAGAGGACAACACGGCGGATCCACTCACGAAGGCCTATTCTCAGAGAGAGATTTTTATGGGATGGTTGAGTATGAGATACTGCAACCACTGCTACA
The DNA here is from genome assembly GCA_030015575.1 of Agapanthus africanus. NCBI lineage: Eukaryota > Viridiplantae > Streptophyta > Magnoliopsida > Asparagales > Amaryllidaceae > Agapanthus > Agapanthus africanus. Next base: position 394,695,469 of record CM057340.1, read on the forward strand.
GATGGCCCTAGTGCAAGTGGGAGATTGTTAGTTATATGTATGCCCTAGAGGCCATTACTGTACATAGGATGTATATTGTAGTGGATGCTGGGACATATATAGGGAGGACTTTCTTGCTCGACATGATAGTATGCTATCTGGTTGCTCTTTACCTTAACGTGTATACTGATTGTCTCTCTGTTACATGTTGGTAAAGCCCTTAGGATGTGTACTTGACTACCTGGACTATGATGCGGATCATATTAGTGGGGACATGGTAGTCCATAAGTACATCCTTCAAAGTCCCTAGTCGTGGGTATATCGAGACGGGGCATCGATATACCAGAGTAGACTAGCGTATACCTTCTAGACCCATCCAGATGGGCGATGGATGATCCCATATCCATTGGTGTTTGACATCGGAGATGATATACGGGTGCTCAGTGGAGACTGGGTACACTGGACGGACTCGCCGAGAACGCCCAGATGGTATTATACCTTACGTCAGATGGCAGTTCTCTGGTGACAATGGTACAGAGTAGTCTGTTGACCCGAGATCGTCATAGAGTCTTGTGTGGTTCCCACTGTGCTTTGATTTCCACCTTACCACGTCCAAGATGGCGTGCAAAACGGTGGCTTTTGGGTACAGTCCCGAATCACATGGAGGCAATGAGCGATAGGAGGGGATTCGTCTCTCCCGGTATAGGGAGTTGATGTTGCGCTGTGTTCGATTGGCTATAACAGGAAATCCCTGGCCAGGGTTGCTGAGATTTACTGGTAAGTGTTACCAGTAGTTTCTCGAATTGTTATAGACCTCATATCGACACGACTTATCAAGCTATTGGGGTCTGACGTTTACCACCCCTAGGCAAGATATGCGACATATCAGACGACGAGACCGGACTGTACGGTAAGTGTTACTGGTTGGATTCACAGGAGTGTGAGCGGGCTTGCTTGTCGATCTTCTGATCGCTCAATACCCGGGTGGCCGTTACGTTTAGCAGACCGCTTGCGGCTTGTGGGTGTTTGATATGATCATCACCTGCTGCCGGCGTATTGACGAGTCTTTAGAGTCCTACACAGAGGTTTCCTGGCTCAAGCGAAACGAAATAGGAGCGCATATGAGATATGTGCGGGACCGAGAATAATGCGTGTATGTGATACCGTATTCTATTCTCGCGATGAATGTATGGATATGGTTGTATGCGATATAACCTAGTTATCGAATCAAAGATTGATTCGATAAGCCGATACATAGGATACTAGTCGGTTATATGCGATATGACCGGATCGTTAAATCAAGTGTTGATTTAATGATTTAATGTATAATTATATATATGATATATTGATTTACATTAACTAGTATTGGTTAACTTTAAATGGTTTTTCTCACTTGTTTGTGCACATTGTATATGTGATATACTTTTGTACACAAGTTTGTATCATGTTTGATGATACATGCTCACTAAGGTTTGTGTAAAGATTAAACCATGGTTGTATATTGGTTAAGGTTTTCATTTTCTTATTCATTTATTTTTATTTATTTTATTTTGGAAATGATAAAGAGAAAATGGTGGCTTTCTTTGTTCTTTGCTTGAAGCTTCTTGAAGCTTCAAAGCATCTTTGACTAAGTGACCATTTTGCCTTGATGCTTAACCCTAACCCTTTAACTAACCTTAGTTTATTCTCTACACTTGACCATGGTTTGATTATGATAAGTATTCATTTTATTTTCTTTTTGAAATATAACTTATCATATTATCATCTTCATCTTCTTCTTCTTCACATAGAAGAAAGCTTGCTTCATCAATGGAAACTTGAGCAATTAAGTGAGAAATCCAATTCTAAAGTGAACCCACCTCCTATTTCTTCATCCTCTACCTCTTGCCAAGTAGTATAGGGTGTTTTCTTCACAAGTTTCATGACTTGGTGAAGTGGAAGCTTGATCTTGTGATGCCTCGACGTAGATCATCTTCGGCACGAAGCCGACGACCTTGCCCGCCCATTTCTCCGATGAAGCCAACGCTAGAGTCCGGGATTCCATTTGGACAGCGAGGAGACTTCATTGCGGAGCTAAGGAGGTGGAGACCGGATCTACAAAGGTTGTATTTCCGTTCTTTTAGTTTTATTGTTAACTGGTTGCATGTGTTCGCCTAAAATTCTAGTTAACGATCTAGTCTAGGGTTTCTTGGCACCGTAAAATTTGAAAATGGCATGGTTGATGCCTTGTGAGACCTCATTAGAGTGCCTAGGAACCCTACAGTTGTCACACAGTTGTTTCTCCTTACAGGATATGGATATAATATCAGACATTCTGGTTACTAGATATATTACTTTAGATCTAGATTTAGGTAGTTTTCCCAATCTTGGTACTTAGACAGTATTTTAAAGGTATTTAGAATAGATGATTCCTGGCATGGTGGTGTACCTGCAGGTGATGGAGTCACCCTCTCTAAAGGTGTCTTACAGACTAAAGGGGAGAGGGATGTGCATGATTAACTGTTAGGTCCACGTTGTCTCTCCCGGTACATTCGGGGTTGCGGAAATGGTAAAACAAAAATTTTTCTGGACTTGGTAACATGGACCGTAAAAGCCGGATCTTTACTAAACAACATACTAGCATCCTAACTAGAGATTTATCTACTCGGTTAGGGGTTATACCTCAACTTGATCTCCTTCTCTTCTTGTTGCTCTTCTCTTTGCTTGCTCCGAGGGTTGATCCGAACTTTGGTCACCTCCGCGGCCTCCTTGAGTCGAAGACGATCCACCCGAGAGATGTACACCGAGCTCCACTTTGAGCCGAGGTAACTAGGGCAAAGAGATTGCTAATCTAGAAGCCCTAGGTTGTGTAGAAGTGATAAAGGGATGGTTTTGTCTTTGTGGGATCTTTATCTCTCAACACATGAGATCAAAAGATGAATCAAGAGGAGGAAGAAGAAGGAGAAGCTAGCAACCATGGTTCATTTCTTTTTCTTCTCACTTGAAAAGGCAAGAGAGAGAATGAGAAAGAAAAAATTATGAGCATAAGAAAATGAACCATGGTTCAATAATGCAAAAACAATATCATTACTAATCCCATCAAGATAAAGTTTGATGGCTACATTGAAATGACCATTATCATAATCAAAATATAAAAAGAAAAAGAAAAGAAGAGTGTAGATCTCTCTTGAAAGTCAATGGTCATCACGGTCAACCGGTCAACAAAGTCAAGAGAGGTCATGGTGGTCAAATGTTCAATGCAATTAGCCATCATAAAATTATCACTAAAAGGATTAGTAAATGATGTCCGCGGCTCATAATGGTTTTGACCAAACGAACTGCCAAAGCCCTAATGAGCCTGCCACATATCGGTTTTGGCCGAACCAACTGAAAAACCCTAATGAGGCACCTCCTCCTTCATCGCTCCGGAAAACTGTGCATACACACCTGCATCCGTATTCCGTAGAATGTGGATGCACAGAAGACAAAACAAATCCATCCGTGCAATACTAGGATCCGGCTTAAACCAAAGCCCACTAGTATTACCTGCCCGAACACCACACGCACACAAGTGTACGTAAGTGATCGCAGCCCTGCCGTAAAACCATACGGCCTCTACACGTTTCGCTCAATGCTGGGAAACTCTCTGTGTGGGACTCTAAAGACTCGACACTACGCTGGCAGTGGGTTTAACCACAGACCGCAAGCGGCACTAGCTGTACGTAACGGTCCCTGGGTAGATGTCGATAAGAAGGCCGATGAGGTAAACCCATCCGAACTCCTACTGAGCCTGTATGTGACAATCTCCGTACAGTCCGGTCTGTTCGTCTGATACATCGCATGGCGGGCCTAAGGGGGCGGTAAACGTCAGTCCCCTAATAGCGGTACAAGTCGTATCGGAGTGAAGCCCATTACACCCTGAGATAACACTGGAAACCTACCAGTATATCTCGCTTGCCCTGGCTAGGGACTACTCGTGTAATGGCCCTCCTAGACACAGTGCGATGTCAACTCCCAATACCGGGAGAGACGAATCCTGTCTAACCGTCACTGCCTCCAAGTGCTTCAGGACTGCACCCAACTACTACCTGTTTGCACGACTCAGTAGAGCCGTGGTAGGGTAGTAATCAAAGAACAGTGGGAACACACTCGAGGCGATGTGACAGTGTCAAGTCAGCGGACTAAGCTGTACTCATGTCACCTGGGAACTGATAACTGGCGATAGGTATAATACCAACCATCAGTTCCCGACGAGTCCTTTCCAGTGTACTCGTAACCTAACGAGCACCCGCATACTATCTCAAGTACGACGTACTGACGGCTGTGGGACAGACCGTCTCCCGTGCTGGGATGAGAAGCGCATACGCTAGTCTACTCCGGAGTATCGATGCCCTGTCTCGATAATCCCACGACTAGGGACGTGTATAAGGATGTGCTTGTGGATTACCCAGCCCCCACGAGTGTGATCGCCATCACAACGCCGGTAATCAAGCAAAGATCCTAAGGGCTCTACTAATGCGTATAGGTGATATAATAAAGAAACACACATGTACACATTAAAGCAGAGACAAACCAAGTAGCATACTACTATATTGAGCAAGATTGTCTATACAACTGTGAATATCCCAAGCTTCCATCAAGTAATATACATACTAGTATGATACAGTAATGGCCTCTAGGGCATATACACTAACAATCTCCCACTTGCACTAAGGCCATGTACTGGCGTATCGAAGACCTATCATCTCGATCAGCCGCTCGAACTGAGTCTGGGGTAAGGCCTTCGTGAATGGATCCGCCGTGTTGTCTTTTGTGTCCACTCTCCGCACCTCGATCTCCTGGCAATCAATGATCTCCCTGATCAGGTGATACCTCCTTAAGATGTGCCTGGATTTCTGATGGGACCTTGGTTCCTTCGCTAAAGCTATAGCCCCATTGTTATCGCAATACAAAGGTATTGGGTCAACAATGGACGGAACCACCTGAAGTTCACTAATGAACTTCTTCATCCAGACCGCCTCTTTTGCGGCATCGCTTGCAGCAATGTATTCAGCCTCCATCGTTGAGTCTGCGACGGTATCCTGTTTGGAACTCCTCCAACATACCGCCCCTCCATTGAGGGTAAACACAAAACCCGAGACAGACTTGCTGTCATCTTTGTCACTCTGGAAGCTTGAATCGGTAAAGGACTCGACCCTAAGGTCTCCATTACCGTAAACCAGGAACATCTCCTTAGTCCTTCTCAGGTACTTGAGAATGTTCTTCACTGCTGTCCAGTGGTCCTCACCTGGGTCTAACTGATACCGGCTTACCGTGCTCAGTACGTAAGCTACATCTGGTCATGTACATAGCATCGCATACATTATAGATCCTACCGCCGAAGCGTAGGGTATAGTGCTCATGCGAACCCTCTCCTCGTCAGTCTTAGGAGACATCTTCTTGGTGAGGGTAATTCCGTGCAATGGGGGTATGTTACCGCGCTTGGAACCCTCCATACTAAATCTCTTTAGTACGGTCTCTATGTACCTAGACTGCGAAAGTCCCAGTAGTCTCTTGGATCTATCTCTATAGATCTTGATCCCCAGAATGTACGAGGCATCACCCAGGTCCTTCATGGAGAACCGTTGTGACAAAAATAGCTTGACCGACTGTAGCATAGGAATATCATTTCTTATCAAAAGAATGTCGTCCACGTACAAGACTAGGAATACGACAGTTCGTCCTACAATCTTCTTATAAACACAGGGTTCATCTTCGTTCTTGATGAAATCAAATTCCTTGATTGCCTCATCAAAACAGATGTTCCAGCTCCGCGATGCCTACTTTAATCCATAAATGGATTTAAGCAACTTGCACACCTTCCCGCTGCTCCCACTGTCTATGAAACTTTCTGGTTGATCCATGTAAACGCACTCTTCCAAACAACAGTTTAGGAAAGCCGTTTTAACATCCATCTGCCAGATTTCATAGTCATGGAAGGCAGCAATGGCAAGTAGGATCCGAATGGATTTGAGCATAGCCACCGGAGAAAAAGTTTCATCATAGTCCAAACCAGGTCTTTGACGAAAACCTTTTGCAACGAGTCTAGCCTTATAGGTTTCCACCTTCCCATCTACACCAAGTTTCTTTTTGTAGATCCATTTGCATCCAACGGGTTTTACCCCAGGTGGAGCAATGTCCAAGGTCCATACTTTATTGGCGTACATGGACTCTATTTCGGATTACATTGCTTCCTGCCACTTATCAGAGTCCCTACTGATAATGGCCTGCCTGAAACTGGTAGGGTCATCTTCTTCCAAGATGCAATCCTCTCGATCCCCGTCAATGAGAAAACCGTAGTAGCTCTCGGGCGGATGAGTAATCCTACCAGATCTGCGGAGTGACTGAGGTTCGTTTGGGGTTATTGAATCTAGCGGTTCCTCCAAATTTTCAGTTATATTTTGTGGTCGCTGAATTTCTTCCAGTTCTACCGAACTCCCACTAGTTTCTTTTGCAAGAAACTCCCTTTCTAAGAAGGTAGCGTGGCGAGATACAAACACCTTCTGTTCCTCAGTGTGGTAGAACAGATATCCTAGTGTGTCTTTAGGATATCCCATAAATTTACACAGAACTGACCGTGCCTCTAGCTTGTCCGGTTTCTATGTTTTCACATAGGCCGGACAACCCCATATCCTAATAAATTTAAGACATGGTTTCTTACTGCTCCATATTTCATACGGAGTTTTAGGCACAGATTTGGACGGAACTTGATTCAGAAGGTATGTCGCTGTCTGAAGCGCATGTCCCCAGAATGAAAGAGGTAACTCAGCACTACTCATCATGGAGCGAACCATATCCAATAGGGTACGATTCCTCCGCTCCGATACACCATTGTGCTGTGGTGTATAAGGAGGAGTAAGCTGAGAGAGAATACCATTCTCTTTTAAGTAATCTAGGAATTCCGAGCTTAAGTACTCCACTCCTCTATCAGACCGGAGGATCTTGATACTTTTGCCAGTCTGGTTCTCTACTTCTTTTCTGAATTCCTTGAATTTCTCAAAAGCTTCAGATTTTTGTTTCATCAGATACACATATCCGAACCTAGAGAGATCGTCAGTGAATGTGATGAAGTAGGAGAACCCACCCCTTGCATGTATAGACATAGGACCACATACATCACTGTGTATGAGTCCCAAGAGCTCTGCCGCCCTCTCTCCATGTCCGGTGAACGGAGATTTGGTCATCTTTCCTTTGAGACAAGACTGACAAGTTTCATAAGATGAAAACTCGAACGTATCCAAGAGTCCATCTTTATGCAACTTACTCAGTCTTTTCTCTCCGATATGACCAAGTCTACAATGCCTCAAGTAGGATTCATTCGTATCTGAATTCTTCCTCTTGCGTGTGTTTTGTACATTGAGAACTGTATTCTGATTTAGAACGTAGATACCATTACACAGTGTACCTTCTGCAACCAGTACCTTATGAAGGTAAATGTTCATGATATTTCTATCAAGAACAAAGTTATATCCATCTTTATCGAGTAAAGAAACTGATATGATGTTGCAAACCATGGAAGGTATATAGTAGCAATCGTTCAAAATCATAGTCTTGCCATTTGGCAATACTAGGTGATATTCACCGACGGCTGCCGCATTAACTTGTGCTCCGTTCGCTACTCTGAGCGACATATCACCCGGTGCAACTTCCTACTTTTTCTCAGTCCCTGCAATAAATTACAGATATGAGATCCTGATCCGGTATCAAGTACCCAGGAGGTAGGGCTGACCGTAAAACAGTTCTAAATTACAAGAACACCTGAAGTAGATGCCAAACCATGCTTCTTCTTCAACTGGGTATCCTGGGAATCCATACAATCCCCTTTCCCTTGCTCATACTTATGACTGTTGTCACAAGTTAGAGTTGAACCAACGTTCCCCAGCCCCGAATAAGAATTCGGATCGGTCAAGCGATACATTTTATTATCTTGATTAGGGCGTGAAATGGTTGCTACCTGGAGAGAGAGAAAAGAAACACTCAGCGTGCGCTCTTGCAAGTTTAGATTGGTTTTTAATTTATCTAAACAGGATGGCTCCCACTGTCTCTCGAATCACTCCTCAAACCATAAAGGAAGAATTAGTCGGGATCAATCTCACCGTACAATACTTGCTTAACCGTTCAGCCAGGCCAGTGTCGGTACTTCGAGGGAGGTTTTCCAACGCTTTCGCGAAGTTCCTTAATTAAGTAACCTCTTTTCCCTATGGGCGTAGCCCCGCTAACACCTTTCTAGACACCTACTTGGTTTATAGCATTGATCGTTAAGCGAGAAAGTTCCCGAGGAGTAGCATATACTCACAGTAGGATCAGGATCCAAATATCATCGCGTGACAAAACTGAAGGAATCCTACCAGAATCATCGCACTCTAAATGGTATGCAACACTAGCAAGTTTCAGTACTTTTGAAACTCCCGATGTGGTTTTTGCCCCTAGGACCCAAGTGATCTTGACGAATAATCAACAAATCAAAAGGTCCTAGTCAAGTTCAACCCGTCCTTATCCAGGATTGCATTAGACCCGCCCGCATGATCCTTGACGAATAATCAACAAAATCATGCGACCGTCCTAACCAATCGCATCTATCAGTGCAACAGAGAATTATTACTTAGCTACCGTTCACTGTGCCTTGATGAATAATCAACAAACGCAGCACGAATACTAAGTATTAATTATCTGAAACGACGGAGGGCTACGGCTGGGTTTTTGGTGAAAAACCCGTTAACGTAATGAACTTGATGTAGTTGAAGGAACATGATAGCCTTTTTTGAAAATATAGTGGCGAAAACTTTTGCTAAAGAGGTCACTCCCTGTGAGGGGATCTCGGCTCTTTCCTCGTCGAATGAGGTGCAGGATATTCCAAACTGAATACCTCGATGCAAAGCAAGAATAATCAACTATAGTGAAGTTATTACCCTGACGCAAAATTTTGTCCAAGGGGTCACTCCCGATGAAGGGATCTCGGCCCTTGCCTCGTCGACTGAGGTGCTGGGAATTCAAAACCGAATACCTCGATGCAAAACAAAAGTGAACGTCCTTGCAATAACAGCTTTTTGAAAAAATTGTTCCAACAACGTCTTTTAGGTTTATTTTCTTGCATTAGTTCTTTTAATGCGTCCTATCATTTAATCCTACCATTGCAGAAAACAACCAAAATATGACGTATGCTTATGCCATTCGCATTCGCCACGGGGCCCCGTTATCACCCGTTAGGTTACTTAAATAACGACAGACTGGGGGCTGGGCTAGCGCGGCTGAAAAACATAAGCAACGCCTAAATAGTTATTATATATAGATATATAGCAATGATAGCCAATCCAGATCACAGATGAACACTTTGGATATACTAGGAACCCGCGATTCGTTCGAGCCTGCAACGAAAAACGGATTACACGGTCGCGATGAATAGCCAATACCCCATCCAAGACCCCTACGGGTGCGGCAAACTACCCGCCAAGTACCCGAAGCGAAGTAACCTCCCTCAACGCCGTGAGTAGGCCACTCGGCACTTCGAGATACCCGGTAGTTTTTGCACCCCCTCCATGGGTCTATCCTTGGAGCAAAAACAGTAAAAAGAATTATACAATGACGGCTACAACCCCGACCCGGTTGTGCGTCCATACAAATAATAATACATCAATTTACAAATTTATTACATGAATGAAAGAAAAAGAAACTCTCATCTCACATCCACCCCGGCTATTCATCCGCGACAATCCAACGAGTTCATATACACAAACCATCAGCATTACAGATCACAGATATGTATAACCCCCACTAATCGACGTATAGCGATTAGCAGACGTTCAATACACATATAACATTACAGATATAACCATTAGCCAAAGTCTACAGAACATCGACCAAGAATACGGATTTTTAAGCCCCAAAAACAAATTTTGCTTTCTGGAAAATCTGGGCAAAAAGTTCATATTGTAAAAATCCCAAAATACCCATATAAGAAAATTGCAGGAAAAAGATTCCCCAACTGAGCTAACTCGGCCGCGGTTCCGCGGCATAAGCAAGCTTATGCCGCGAAACCGCGGCGCTTTAGACGACTTGGGGGATCAAATTTCTCCAGTTTTCTAACAAAAGCCTGAGCCGATTTTTAGTGTATGATTTATTAATTTTGGAACAGTTCTAAAATTCGGCAGAAACTTCAAATTTTCGGGGAGTTTTGCTGTTTTGCTGTTAGGTCCACGTTGTCTCTCCCGGTACTTTCGGGGTTGCGGAAACGGTAAAACAAAATTTTTTCTGGACTTGGTAACATGGACCGTAAAAGCCGGATCTTTACTAAACAACATACTAGCATCCTAACTAGAGATTTATCTACTCGGTTAGGGGTTATACCTCAACTTCATCTCCTTCTCTTCTTGTTGCTCTTCTCTTTGCTTGCTCCGAGGGTTGATCTGAACTTTGGTCACCTCCGCGACCTCCTTGAGTAGAAGACGATCCACCCGAGAGATGTACACCAAGCTCCACCTCGAGCCGAGGTAACTAGGGCAAAGAGATTGCTAATCTAGAAGCCCTAGGTTGTGTAGAAGTGATAAAGGGATGGTTTTGTCTTTGTGGGATCTTTATCTCTCAACACATGAGATCAACAAATGAATCAAGAGGAGGAAGAAGAAGGAGAAGCTAGCAACCATGGTTCATTTCTTTTTCTTCTCACTTGAAAAGGCAAGAGAGAGAATGAGAAAGAAAAAATTATGAGCATAAGAAAATGAACCATGGTTCAATAATGCAAAAACAATATCAATACTAATCCCATCAAGATAAAGTTTGATGGCTACATTGAAATGACCATTATCATAATCAAAATAGAAAAAGAAAAAGAAAAGAAGAGTGTAGATCTCTGTTGAAAGTCAATGGTCAACACGGTCAACCGGTCAACAAAGTCAAGAGAGGTCATGGTGGTCAAATGGTCAATGCAATTAGCCATCATAAAATTATCACTAAAAGGATTAGTAAATGATGTCCGCGGCTCATAATGGTTTTGACCAAACGAACTGCCAAAGCTCTAATGAGCCTACCACATAACGGTTTTGGCCGAACCAACTGCCAAAACCCTAATGAGGCACCTCCTCCTTCATCGCTCCGGAAAACTGTGCATACACACCTGCATCCGCATTCCGTAGAATGCGGATGCACAGAAGACAAAACAAATCCATCCGTGCAATACTAGGATCCGGCTTAAACCAAAGTCCACTAGTATTGCCTGCCCGAACACCACACGCACACAAGTGTACGTAAGTGATCGCAGCCCTGCCATAAAACCATACGGCCTCTACACGTTTCACTCAGTGCAGGGAAACTCTCTATGTGGGACTCTAAAGACTCGACACTACGCTGGCAATGGGTTTAACCACAGACCGCAAGCGGCACTAGCTTTATGTAACGGTCCCCAGGTAGATGTCGATAAGAAGGCCGATGAGGTAAACCCATCCGAACTCCTACTGAGCCTGTATGTGACAATCTCCGTACAGTCCGGTCTGTTCGTCTAATACATCGCATGGCGGGCCTAGGGGGCGGTAAACATCAGTCCCCTAATAGCGGTACAAGTCGTGTCGGAGTGAAGCCCATTACACCCTGAGATAACACTGGAAACCTACCAGTATATCTCGCTTGCCCTGGCCAGGGACTACTCGTGTAATGGCTCTCCTAGACACAGCGCGATGTCAACCCCCAATACCGGGAGAGACGAATCCTGTCTAACCGTCACTGCTTCCAAGTGCTTCGGGACTGCACCCAACTACTACCTGTTTGCGCGACTCAGTAGAGCCGTGGTAGGGTAGTAATCAAAGAACAGTGGGAACACACTCGAGGCGAAGTGACAGTGTCAAGTCAGCGGACTAAGCTATACTCATGTCACCTGGGAACTGATAACTGACGATAGGTATAATACCAACCATCAGTTCCCGACGAGTCATGTCCAGTGTACTCGTAACCTAACGAGCACCCGCATACTATCTCAAGTACGACGTACTGACGGCTGTGGGAAAGACCGTCTCCCGTGCTGGGATGAGAAGCGCATACGCTAGTCTACTCCGGAGTATCGATGCCCTGTCTCGATAATCCTACGACTAGGGACTTGTATAAGGATGTGCTTGTGGATTACCCAGCCCCCACGAGTGTGATCGCCATCACAATGCCGGTAATAAAGCAATGATCCTAAGGGCTCTACTAATGCGTATAGGTGATATAATAAAGAAACACACATGTACATATTAAAGCAGAGACAAACCAAGTAGCATACTACTATATTGAGCAAGATTGTCTATACAACTGTGAATATCCCAAGCTTCCATCAAGTAATATACATACTAGTATGATACAGTAATGGCCTCTAGGGCATATACACTAACATTAACATATCACTTGCTTAGGCAATTAAGTTGATCATCAGATGTCAAGTACCACACTAGATGTTGTTTTTGCACTAGATGCAATAGGTTGATATTAATCCAATCCTGGAGAAACATTCGGAGGCAGTTTTAGAACATAAGTGGATGTGCTACGGATTTGATAGCGGCAGCCTCCTTCGGGAGATGGTTATCATTCCAGGGTTCCAAGATGACATGGATGACAGAGTGATTGTCAGAGTTATAGTTTTCCCTCTGACGAGGGGTAGTAGTTTGGACAGGTGGTCCAGGCGGATACTGTGGGAGGCATGGTGCAGGATACTGATTAGGTTCAGTTGACGATACAGTCTAAGAAGTTTGGATTTGGAGTTCATTTATGAACTAGGTCCCGTCAGATATCCAGACATATTTTAAGACAGGTATTACTCAATTCGGGAGATGGATTTCTCCGCGAACATGAGATTAAGAGAGACATAGAGAGAAACATCAGGGGGGATCCACTCACTGAGGCTATTTCTCGAACACAAGAGTTTTACAAACGGGCTTTGTGAAACTAATTAGTAAAGGAGATGGATATTTGGTATCACACGGGCTATGAGTATGCGACATCGCAACAATTAGCTTTAAGTGCAAGTGGGAGATTGTTGGATATAGTGCCCTCAAAGTCAATTATTGGATCGCAGGTACGTGATTGCAATGATTGAGGGAGGACCTATACCGGTAGGACGGTCTTATTCGAGATGATAGTATACTATCTGGTTTGCCATTATCAGTCGTGTACAGCTTTAGGTGATATTACTGTTCACTATTACACGTTGATAGAGCCCTTAGGATTCCTGCTTGACTACCAGCAGTATGATGGCGATCATATACGTGAGAGTTGGGTAGTTCATAAGCACATCCTTAAAAGTGGTCCCTAGTCATAGGAGTTTCGAGACAGGGCATCGATACTCCGGAGTAGACTAGTGTATACACTCGAGACCCCGACGAAGGGGCGGTGGCCGATCTCACAAGCCATTTGTGTCAGTTGGATCACCTAAGATGTATACAGGTGCTCATAGGGTTATGAGTGCACTGGAAAGGACTCGCCGGGAACCTGCTAGATGGTATTATACCTAGCGTCAGATAGCAGTTCCCTGGTGACATGTGTACAGGTTAGTTCATCGACCTGATGTCGTCATTTGTCTCGTGTGAGTTCCCACTGTGCTTAGATTACTACCCTACCACGGCTCAAAGGAGTCGTGCAAACAGGTTTTAGTTGGGTACAGTCCCGAGCCACATAGAGGCAGTGAGCAGATCGGCAGGGGATTCGTCTCTCCCGGTATTGGGGGTGAGATCACGCTGTGTCTAGGAGATCCATTACACAAAGCCCTCGGCCAAGGCAGGAGATTTACTGGTAGGTACTGTTAGTTATATGTATGCCCTAGAGGCCGTTACTGTACATAGGATGTATATTGTAGTGGATGCTGGGACATATATAGGGAGGACTTTCTTGCTCGACATGATAGTATGCTATCTGGTTGAACTTTACCTTAACGTGTATACTGTTTGTCTCTCTGTTACATGTTGGTAAAGCCCTTAGGATGTGTACTTGACTACCTGGACTATGATGTGGATCATACTAGTGGGGACATGGTAGTCCATAAGTACATCCTTCAAAGTCCCTAGTCGTGGGTGTATCGAGACGGGGCATCGATATACCAGAGTAGACTAGCGTATACCTTCTCGACCCATACAGATGGGCGATGGATGATCCCATATCCATCGGTTTTTGACATCAGAGATGATATACGGGTGCTCAGTAGAGACTGGGTACACTGGACGGACTCGCTGAGAACTCCCAGATGGTATTATACCTCACGTCAGATGGCAGTTCTTTGGTGACACTGGTACAGAGTAGTCTGTTGACCCGAGATCTTCATAGAGTCTTGTGTGGTTCCCACTGTGCTTTGATTTCCATCTTACCACGTCCAAGAGGGCGTGCAAAACGGTGGTTTTTGGGTACAGTCCCGAGTCACATGGAGGCAATGAGCGATAGGAGGGGATTCGTCTCCCGGTATAGGGGGTTGATGTTGCGCTGTGTTCGATTGGCTATAACAGGAAATCCCTGGCCAGGGTTGCTGAGATTTACTGGTAAGTGTTACCAGTAGTTTCTCGAACAGTTATAGACCTCATATCGACACGACTTATCGAGCTATTGGGGTCTGACGTTTACCACCCCTAGGCGAGATATGCGACATATCAGACGATCAGACCGGACTGTACGGTAGTATTACTGGTCGGATTCACTGGAGTGTGATCGGGCTTGCTTGTCGATCTTCAGATCGCTCAATACCAGGGTGGCCGTTACGTTTAGCAGACCGCTTGCGGCTTGTGGGTGTTTGATATGATCATCATCTGCTGCCGGCGTATTGACGAGTCTTTAGAGTCCTACACAGAGGTTTCCTGGCTCAAGCGAAACGAAATAGGAGCGCATATGAGATATGTGCGGGACCGAGAATAATACCAGTATGTGATACTGGATTCGATTCTCGCGATGTGACATTGATCGGTTATATGCGATATAGCCGGGTTATCGGATCAAGTGTTGATTCGATAAGTTGTTACTATAGATACCAGTCGGTTATGTGCGACATGACCGGATCATTGAATCAAGTGTTGATTTAATGATTTAATGTATAATTATATATTTGATATATTACTTTGCATTAACTAGTATCGGTTCACTTTAGAAGGATTTTCTCACTTGGTTCGTGCGCATTGCATATGCGATATGTTTTTGTGCACTTGTATGTATCATGTTTGATGATGCATGCTAACTTGAGTTTGTATAAAGATTAAACCATGGTTATTTAAATGGTTAGGGTTTTGTTTTTCATATCTATTTATTCATTTATTTATTTATTTTCTTTTTGGAAAAAGAAATGAGAAGAATGGTGGCTTTCTTTGTTTGTAGTTGAAGATTCATGAACCTTTGACTTTGTCCACCATTCTTATCTCATGCTTAACCTAACCATTTGATTTAACCCTAGTTCAATCTCTACACTTGACCATGGTTTAGATTATGATAAGTTTTGATTTTTCTTTTCATTTTTAATTAACTTATCATAACTATTTCCTTCTTCTTCTTCATTTCTTCAAGTGAAGAAAACTTGCCTCCATCAATGGCAAGTGATGAAAAAGAGTGAGAAATCCAAATCTAAAGTCTACCCACTTCCTATTTCTTCATCCTCTACCTCTTGCCAAGTAGTAGAGTGTGTTTACTTCACAAGTTTCTTGACTTGGTGAAGTCGGAGCTTGATTTAGCGATGCCTCGACGTAGATCATCTTCGGCATGGACATCGACGACCTAGCTTTCCCATTCTCCGACGAAGCCGACGCTTGAGCCCGGATTTGATTTGGACAGCGGAGAGAACCTCGTTGCGGAGCTTTGGAGGTGGAGCACCGGATCTACAAAGGTTGTATTTCCGTATCTTGTAGTTAAGTGTTAACTAGTTAGCTTTTTCGCCTAGTTTTCTAGCAAACGATCCGTAGTCGGGTCTCTCGGCACCCATAAATTTTAATATTGGCATGTTCGATGCCTTGTGTGACCTCACTAGGGTGCCTAGGAACCCTACAGGTACTCCAGTAGTATCTCAAGGTATTCTGGGCTACACTCTGACATGACTTATACCGCTATTGGGGGTCTGACGTTACCAGCTCTCTAGGCCCGATATGCGATGCTCATAGACGAACAGACCTGACTGTACGGATATTTTCACTGATAGGCTTAGTAAGGTTCCAGGATGAGTTCGCTCATCGGCTTCCCTTTCGGTCAGTACATGGGCAGCCGTTACGCATATCTAGTGCCTCTGACGTGCTTGTGGTTAAACCCACTGCCAGGGTATTGACGAGTCTTTAAGGTCCCCCATAGATAGTTTTCCATGTTCGGGCGAAACGTTGTAGAGGTCGTATGGTTTTATGGCAGGGTTCGAACATGTGCACGTGTCATGGTTCGGACAGCTAATATTAGTGGGCTTCGATTTAAGCCGGATCCGAGTATTACATTGTGTAGGAATGCCTTTTCGTCTCATTGCATTTTGTATTCGGTCAGAATACAAATGCAGGTATGTATATACAGTTGTGGGGTAATCCTGTAATTTGTTACGGGATTGCTTTTTGAAGTTTCCAGTTTTTTTCCGTTTGATTAAACATTACTTTTAGTGTTTAATTATTGGTTGATGATGATATATCATTTGTGGCCAAATTTCATTTCATCCATTTTGACTTAGCCGAAATCTTCATTTGGGGGGTTCCCTTGGATTTGATGAGTCATGGTTTATTGCTTCTAGAATTAGTGACTCATTCTTTGTGACTCATTGCAAGCATTTAATTCCTTTTGTATTTGCTTAGGATATTTATATGTTGGATATTTTGTTATGGTCACTTTTGCTTCATAGTGCTCACCCTCCCCCCATCATTTGACAGTGGGATTTTCATTTTGGCCGAGCACAATTTGTGCAGGGGCTGAATTTGATGAGGGCTGAATTTGATTTCTTGATGCACAAATATTTCCACAGAAAAAAATCCTTTGCTCATTTCTTTGATTCCCAAAAAGGAAACTTCAATTACCTTGAGACAAAGTATTCTACACACTCTCTACTTGACATGTCGGTTAGCAAACTTCATGTCCGAGTTGCCTCGGTTTAGAGACGGGAGCCCATATAAAGATCCGTTGACGTGGAGTCGTCTCGACGAGGAGACAGGAGATCGGAGATGCCGCGAGGAGCGTGGGATGATGGCTAAAGACCGAAGGACTCGGATCGATCGGTATAGTCATTCTATCATTTTACAGTTTGCTAGTTTAGTGTTAATGGCCCGATCCGGTTTACAGTCTATGTTAGCGCCAGTTTATGAAAAAGTTTTTATTCCGCGATTGGTCTCAGATTATTGGCCGGGGTGCTGGCGTAGACTTACAACGCGGAAGGAAGTACCGTTCGTTTGGACGGATAGTTGTACGTCAGCTTTTGAGACGTTGAAGCAAAGATTGAAAACTGCTCCTATTTTGACCGTACCAGACGGTTCCGGAGGAATGGTGTTTCACAGCGACGCATCTTTGGGATGTGTTTTGATGCATCATGGGATGGTTATAGCCTACGCATCGAGAAAATTAAAGACCCATGAGAAGAATTACCCAACTCATGATTTAGAGCTTACACCAGTGATTTTCGCTTTGAAGATTTGGAGACACTACTTATTGGGCGAAAGGGTCAATGTATTCACCGATCACAAAAGCCTAAAGTACGTGTTGACACAGAAAGAGCTTAACATGAGGTAGCGTAGATGGTTAGAGCTGATGGCTGACTATGATCTCGATCTCAAGTACCATCCGGGGAAAGTAAATATAGTGTCGGATGCGCTTAATCGGTTGCTAGAAATTCGGATGTTGACTGCACAAAAGGACTTTATCGATGATTTTAGGAGAATCGAGTTGGAGATCATGTTACCGCATTCTTCAGGACATTTGATGCAGCTACAAGTACAGTCGCCGTTGATCGATAGTATTAAAGCAGCGCAGTCGCACGATCCAAGATTGCAGAAGTTTCGAGAACAGGTAGAAGTGGGACTTTGAACGTACTTGTTGATTCATAAAGATGGTTCATTGCGTTATGGTAACCGTTTATGTCTGCCGAAGGGAGATATTCGTGAAGAAGCTATGAAGGAGGCGCACACTTCCGCATATTCCGTACATCCAGGAGGCATGAATATGTACCGTGACCTAGGACAGCATTTCTGGTGGGGAAGCATAAAAAGGGAGATTGCTCGCTTTGTAGCGAAGTGCTTGGTGTGTCAGTAAGTCAAGGTTGAACATCAAAGAGTAGCTGGTTTACTGCAACCACTTCCGATTCCTTAGTGCAAGTGGGAACATATAACCATGGATTTCCTGACAGCTTTACCGCGGAGTCCAAAGGGCAACAATGCAGTTTGGGTGATTGTTGATCTATTGACCAAGGCAGCTCATTTCATTCCGTTTCGAGTTGGTTATCGACGGAAGCGTTAGCGAAACGGTACATGTAGGAGATTGTGAGATTGCATGGGGTACCTGTAAGCATCGTTTCCGATCGTGATATCCGATTCTTATCACACTTTTGGTAGAGTTTACAGGAAAGTTTAGGGACGCGATTGAAGTTTAGCACTGCTTATCATCCTCAGACAGACGGCCAGTGAGAAAGAACGATCCAAACTCTTGAAGATATGTTGCGAGCTTGCATGTTGGACTTCAAATGTTCATGGGAGGATCATCTACACTTGGTGGAGTTTTCATATAATAACAGCTTTCAGGCGACTATTCAGATGGCTCCATTCGAATCTTTATATGGTCGCAAGTGTCGCTCACCCGTTTGTTAGGACGATATTAGAGAACGAAGATTGTTGGGACTGGATCTTATTGTGCAAACCGTGGAGAAAATTAGTACGATCTGGAATCACATGAAGGCAGCACAAGATCGACAGAATAGTTGAGCTGATACATCGAGAAGACCTTTAGAGTTCGTTGTTGGTGATCTTGTATTCTTGAAGATATCACCGACTAGAGGAGTGATTCGTTTTAGGAGTCGAGAAAAGCTTAGCCTTCAATTTGTGGGGCCTTTCGATATTATTGAGCGTGTTGGAGAAGTGGCTTATCGATTGGCGTTACTACCATCCTTCGCGAGTATTCATAACGTGTTTCATGTATCTCAACTCCGTAAGTATGTTCGAGATGAGACGCACGTACTAGATCATTTGGAGCTGACAGTAAGGGAGGAATTGACCTATGATGAATGATCGATATCGATTGTTGATCAAAGAGAAAAGGTCCTCAAGAACAAAGTTATCCCTCCCGTACTTGTTTCATGGGGGAATCGTTCACATGGAGAATCGACTAGGGAACGAGAAGACGAGATTCGACAGAAGTTTCCACACCGCTTCTCGTAGTTTCATGTTTACTTGTATTTTCTTGTTCTGGGAATTTCGAGGACGAAATTCTTTTTTTAGTTGGGTATAATGTAACACCCTAGTTCGTTATACCATGACTTGATTTAATTAATTTATATATTGGAAGGATATTTCTTGATTTATTGCTGTTATGGGTGCGAATAGTGTAATTGGTATCTGTGTTTGCATCCGACCCGACCCGCATGCTGGAAACCCGTCTTGATTCATGTTTATGATTTATCTACGCTAGTGCGGAGGATCCATGCACTTCATGTTGTATATCCTGTTTATCTGCATCGTATATCTGGCATCTGCATTTTTTAATAATACATTTATAATCAAATAATATATTTTAAAAATATCTAGAATGGCCTGCATCATACCCCTAACCCTGTGGTGGCATCTGTACGTCATGTTCTCGTCCCGTTCAGTGAAACAGACTCGTTTGGATAGCTACGTGCATGCTGCGTGTATCCGTTCTTAGGGGTATGCATTTTTGTTACTCGGTTATCCTATTTTGGTTTGGTTAACACATATGTTATCTGTATTTTTAAACCGTAATTTTAGTCCCCGACTCGGGCGTGTTTTGGACTATTTTTCCATTAGCCAAAATCTCAAATATATTTAATATTATATTCATATAATATTATACTGTTAAAATATAATCATTTATATTTTTTTACGTTTTAAATATTTTTTAAAAATCAAATCCTAACAAACCCCTCTCCCTCCGTTTCTCTCTCCTCTTATATATATATATATATAAATATATATATATATATATATATATATATATATATTATATAATATTCCTTACCTAACCTATTTACAATCCCAGCCCTCACTCTCTCCCGCTTCCTCTCTATTTTCGCTCCTGCCTCACGCGAAGCCTTCATCGTGACAACCCACTCTTGCGCCCGTCGCTGCTTTCACCCAGCCGACCATCTCCTCACCTCCGTCTCCTCGCCCTCACCTCTCTCCAATCTCCGAGCTCCCCATGCACACCGAGATTGCTGCAACCTACAACCTCAAACCCAAGAACCCATCGATGACCTCATCGCCGTTCCCTTACCGCCGGCGACCCCCTCGTCGTCGTCTCCCTCTCCATCACCTCCTCCACTCTTCTTACTCGTCTCCCCCGAACCTCGACTGCACAATGCAACCCGAGAACCCCTTTGTATGCACCCTCTCGTCGCAACACCTCGCCGGAAAACCCATCGTCGTTGTCGCCCCTTGCCACCTCCTCTGACTTCGAGCCAACTCCAGACCACCCAACACCAAGCTCCAACCCTGCACCAAGCATGATCACCCAAACCCAACCCAAGAACCCAAAACCCACATACCTCGCCGTCGCCTCTGTCCCCTCACCGCCGGCGACCCCGACACCATCACCTTGCCTTCGCCTCTGTCCTGAGCACCACACCAGAGAACCAGAGAGGGCATACCTTCTTCTTCTTCTTCTTCTACTTCTTCTTCTCTTTCTTTTCTTGTTTCTTGGTTTTCCGATCATCGGCAGAGCCGTGCCCGTCGCCAATGATCCGGGTGACCCAGTGGACATCCCCAGCCAACGTGGTCACGTTTTTGCTTCGCCTGGTTCTGTTCTGTATGCGCGCGTGTGCATCGCGACATTTACCGACATTGGACACGGCGTACGCACCCCGTATTGAGATCCGATCAGGCAAGTTTATCTTGCTACATGCTATACTACTATATTTTACATTCATGTGAATAATAATATTACATATTGTTTAGTTATGCATCCCATGTTACCATTTTACTGTTTTCGGTTAGCCGTTCGTATCCGTATCATTTATTATGTATCTAGTTGCATGCAAGTTCATCTTGCTATATGCTATGATATATGTTTTACATCCATATGAATAAAAATATTGCATGTTTATTGTATTGTGCATCCCTATTACAGTTTTACCGTTTTTACGATATCCGTTTGTTTCCGTGTTATTTATTATATCTATAGTTGCATGCCATATCATATTATATCATGTTACCGTTATATTAGCACCCCATGCTTGATAATGTGCATCATACGTAGTTATGGAGTTGTATATGTGATCCCGGATAGATATTGTGCATCCGTACTTTTACCGTGCTTCGATACCTACTACAGTTTTACTTTTGAGCATCCGTGTAATACATATGCACTACCTGACATGATCCGATACACCACTGCTTGACCTGTTACCTGATCCTATTCCTAATGCCGACAATCCTGACTTGTCGTCCTGACAGACGTATCCTGTTATCTATATAGACAAAACTTGTACCTGCTTGATCCTATGTTGGCATTAGCTCCAGATTTATCAATACCTGACTTGAACACATAAACTTGGGGGTAAGGGGAAATCAAAGATGAAACCTGACTTGTAACTCGACAGTTCGATACTTATACTGATCAGTTTTACGGGCTAGGCCAGCCCCGGGATGATGCTGCTGACATCATTCATCTGTACATGTTCTTGTTTACTGCTTAGCGGCACGTCTCGGATTTCAACCCGAGAATCTGGACCGTGATCCCAGGCATGCACGGGATACTATTGAGTTACATCGACGATTCCATTAAATTGATTTCAAAGACTTGAGAGTAGATAACCCAGTAGTATAGTCTAGATTACTCACTGCACTTCACCTGCACGTATACACTTCACTGTTCCATATCCATGTTTACTGGTTATATTCATGTTACTGTTTATATTCCTGCCTGCATATCCCGTTACAACACGATTCTTATTATTGTTGATATTATGACGCACTGACGTCTGGGTTTTGCATGGCCCAGTTCCTCAATCACTTTTGCAGGCTGACCAAGAGTATTTCAGCCGACAGGCCGAGCAGTGAGGATCGCGTTAGTGATAGTTTAGTTAGTTTTCTTTCCGTACTTTTATTTCCTGATGTGAGCCCGTATTTGGGACGTATTTCTTCCAGATGTTACTATTTATTGGACTTATTGCTTCCGTATATATATTTCTTGACTCGTTTATTCTGGCAGATGGACATGTATTAGATAGTTTTATATTTTTACTATTCTTGATATCTTATAGACAGCCGTAATGTGACTGTGGAGGGATGTTTCCTAGCCACAGATAGCATCGTTGGCTCTGTCACGTGCCGATCTTAGCGTACTCTGGGAAGCGGGGCGTGACAATAATCATATGAATGTCCTAACTAATCGCATCATATGCTGTGTAGGAAGACATCACTTAGCTACCGTACCCTGCGCCTTAACTATAGTCAAAATACACAGCACGAATACTATGTACTCTACTTCCTAAAATGATGGAGGGCTGTGATTGGTTTTTAAGAAAACCTTTAACGCTTTGAACTTGATATCGCTGTAGAATCAAATGGTTTTAAAAGAAGTGCCTTAAGCTCCGCACTTTGAAAAACTTGCTTTTTCATTAAAAAAACCGAATAGGTTTCAAATCCGATTCTATAACATCTTTTAGGTTTCTTTTTCTTTACATTAATCTCATTAATGTAGCCCCATCATTTAAGTCTTTAAGCCATCACAGAAAAGAAATGAAAATAGAACGTACGCTTATACCATCCGCATTTGCCACAGTGTCCCGTTATGTACCGTTAGGTTACTTAACTAACAGCATAGTGGGCCGGGACTAGCGTGGATGCAAAACATAAGCAACGTTTATTATATATCATATATATAATACACCATTCGTCTCAGCATATAAAGTGATTACATCACAGAATATCAACAGCAGAAGCACATATATGAAAATATAGGATATACTAGGAGGTCCGTATTTTGTATTCATCTAACAATAGAAAATACGGATTCCACAGTCACGATGAATAGCCAAGCCCACACCCCTAGACCTCTACGAGAGCGGCAAGTGACCCTATCAATTCTAGAGTTAGGAGACCCGGTCTCGACTGTTGCGCCACGGCAGCGCCACGGCAGCGCCACGGCCTACTACTCGAGGCCAAAATGCGGAATCAAAATTTTTTCTTAACTTTAAACTGGCGCTACCGCGGATAATAAAACCCGGATCGTAACCA
The DNA here is from genome assembly GCA_030015575.1 of Agapanthus africanus. Taxonomy (NCBI): domain Eukaryota; kingdom Viridiplantae; phylum Streptophyta; class Magnoliopsida; order Asparagales; family Amaryllidaceae; genus Agapanthus; species Agapanthus africanus. The sequence continues at coordinate 394,718,808 of CM057340.1, forward strand.
TTAACCTAATCCTAGCAATCAAGACAAAGGGTGAGAGATATACCGAGTGATCCGTGTCCTCCGGTCTTCTCATCGTCGTCCCGATCTCCCGCGGAATCTCCGGTCTTCATCTCCTCGCCGGAAAGGGGCACCACGTAGCCGGATTCTTTTACGGGCTCCCACATCTAGACCGAGACAACTCGGGCGCGAAGTTGGCTAGCCGACGCGTCCAAGATTTGCTGTAGGAAAGTGTAGAATTTGTCTCTTGGGGTTTAGTTGCCATAAGGATGATGGAGGAGAGAAAGAACTTTGGAGAGGATGAAGGTGTATCATTTTGCATGCAACAAGAATGAGATGAATAAATCCCACCACAAGAAAAACAACTCTCTCATTGTCTCCCCAATATGTGGCCGGCCCCTCTTATCTCAAAATGGTGGAGGGAATCAACAAAACAAGAAGGGTGGTGATGGTAGGAAAAGTAAAGGGGTGACCACACCAAATATGATGATAACAATGTCAATTTCATTTCAAATCCCATCTAATCTCAAAAAGCAAGCCATCGTGAAAAAGCAAAGATGCTTAACTTATCATAATGCCACAAATGCAAGAAACCGCTCCACAATAAGTTATTTGCAAAACTGCAAATAAACCCCTCCATCGAAAAGTCCGGCCGAGAAGGAACAAAGGAAAACCGGCAGGAACGGAATGCAAATTGGCAACATCAGAAAACTGATCCCGTAATAAATTACAGAAAAACCCCGCTACCGCATATACATGCCCGCATTTGTATTCCCACTGAATACAAATGTAAAGAGACAAAATCTACACTGTCTAATACTAGGATCCGGCTTAAAGCAAAGACGGCTAGTAAAATCCGTCCGATCACGATCCGTGCAATACCGCACGTATCTGATCGAACCCTGCCATATCTCCATACGGCCTCTACAGCATTTCACCCAAAACTTGAGTAACTGAGTGTGGTAGACTTTAAAGACTCGTCAATACTATGGCTGTGGATTTAACCACTAGCACGTCAGAGGTATTAGCCATACGTGACGGGCTACCAGCTATTGACTAAAAGGGACGTCGATGAGCGAACTCATCCTGACACCCTACTGAGCCTCTCAGTGACAATATCCGTACAGTCCGGTCCGTTCGTCTATGAGCATCGCATGGCGGGCCTAGGGGGTTGATAAAAGTCAGACCCCCAAAAGCGGTACAAGTCGTGTCGGAGTGAAGCCCAGAACACCCTGAGATACTACTGGAATACCTACCAGTAAATCTCCTGCCTCGGCCGAGGGCTTTGTGTAATGGCTCTCCTAGACACAGCGCGACCTCACCCCCAATACCGGGAGAGACGAACCGCTGCAGATCCGCTCACTGCCTCCATGTGGCTCGGGACTGTACCCAACTAAAACCTGTTTGCATGACTCCTTTGAGCCGTGGTAGGGTAGTAATCAAAGAACAGTGGGAACTCATACGAGACAAATGACGATCTCAAGTCGATGAAGTAACCTGTACACATGTCACCAGGGAACTGCTATCTGACGTCTGGTATAATCCCAACTAGCAGGTTCCCGGCGAGTCCTGTCCGGTGTACTCATAACCCAATGAGCACCTGTATACATCTTAGGTGAACCAACTGACACCAGTGGCTTGTAAGACCGGCCACCGCCCCTCGTCGGGGTCTCGACTGTATACACTAGTCTACTAATGGAGTATCGATGCCCAGTCTCGAAACTCCCACGACTAGGGACCTTTTAAGGATGTGCTTATAGACTCCAGCTCTCACGTATATGATCGCCCTCATACTGCTGGTAGTCAAGCAAGAATCCTAGGGGCTCTATCAACGTGTAATAGCGATTCGTAAGGTCACCTAAAGCAGTACACGATGATAAAGATAAACCAGATAGCATACTATCATCTTGAGTAAGATTGTCCTACCGGGATAGGTCCTCCCTCAATCATTGCAATCACGTGCCTGTGATCCAATAATTGACTCTGAGGGCACTATCTCCAACAATCTCCCACTTGCACTCAAGGCTAATTATTGCGATGTCACATACTCACAGCCCGTGTGATACCAAACACCCAACTCCTCTACTAGTCAATCTCACAAAGCTCGTTTGCGAAACTATGGCGTTCGAGGAATAGCCTCAGTGAGTGGATCCACTGTGATGTTTCTTTCTATGTCTCCCTATATCTCAAGTTCGCGGAGAAAGCCATCTCCCGAAATGAGCAATACCTGTCTTAGAATGTGTCTGGATGTCTGATGGGACCTAGCTCATAAATGAACTCCAAATCCAAACTTCTTAGACTGTATCGTCAACTGAACTTAATCAGTATCATGCGCCATGCCTTTCCCTCAGTATCCACCTGGACCACCTGTCCAAAATACTGCCCCTCGTCAGAGGGAAAACTATAACTCTGACAGCCACTCTGTCATCTAGGTCACCTTGGAAGCCTGGAATGATAACTGTCTCTTGAAGGAGACTGCCGTTATCATATCCCTAGAACATCCACTTATGTTCTAAAACTGCTTCCGATCGTTTCTCCAGGATTAGATTAATATCAACTTATTGCATCTCCTGCAAGAACAACATTTGGTGTGGTACTTGACATCTCATGACTGACTCAATTGCCTAAGCAGGTGATCTGCCAATCATGCACATCCCTCTCCCTTTTAGTCTATAAGACACCTTTAGAGAGGGTAACTCCATTACCTGCAGGTACACTACCGTGCCAGGAGTCGTCCATTCTAAATACTTATAGAATGTTGTCTAAGTACCCAGATTGGGAAACCACCCAAATCTAGATCTAAAACCATAGATCTAGTGACCAGAATGTCTGATATAATATCCAAGTCCTATGTGGAGAAACCACTGTGTGACGACCAACGTATAACCGATCGTAGTATAGGAATATCACTTCCTACTCTGTGTATGTCATCCAAATACTAGGACATCACACCCTACTACCTTCTTAACAGATCCATCCCCTATTCCGATGAAGTCAAACTTATGACTGTCATATCAGAAATAGATGATCTATCTCCGCTATATCTGCTTTAGTCTATAAATAGACATAAGCCACATGTCCACCAATGCTTTCGCTGCTCCCACTGACTACGACAACCCTCTGGCAGAGTCATATACACGTGCACTTCTAAAACTAGTTTAGAACGATGCTATACTCATCCTCCCTGCCACCGTCCTTGAGCATACCAAAGTTCCTCTCGGGTGCCTGAGGTTACCCATCATATCTGCGGAGTGGCTAATGGAATGTCAAACCAGATTGAATCTTTAGGTTCTTATCAAATTTTCAGTAATCGTTTACGGTTCTGGAATCACTTCCAGTTCTACCATACTCCCACTACTGTTTTCTGAAAAAATCCATTTCTTTTAAAAATGTGGCAAGTCAAGAACAATATCACTATTGATCTTCCAGATGGTAGAAAGTCAACCCTCGTCATAGCCCGGGTCAACCCACAAACAGCCATTACAGAAACGTGCCTTGAGTTATCCAGAGTCTGGTTTTAAGCATAAGCCGGACAACTCCCCGTATCTTAACAATGTCAAGATATGAACTGTTCTATATCCAATATAGAAACAGAGGCACTGATTTAATTGAACCAGATTCAAATCATGCAGCTGTCTCCAGTGCATGTCAACTAAATGGAAGAGAGGCCGATCAGCGTTACTCAACTTAGGAGTACTTCCAATTATGAGTAACCTGAAAGAGAAGCTAGTTCTCTTAATCATTACTGTCAACTGAACACCATTCACAAGTATCTACATCTTCGATCACCTTGAAGAATCCCGATACTTGCAATAGCTGGTTCTCTACTTTACTCTTATACCTATAACTTCTCAAAATTCGGACCTAGTGTTTCTACGAAACACTTGTCTAAAAACTAGAGAAGTCATAAGTAAGCCGAATATAGTACGAGGACCAACCCCACTGTCCTAATAGACACTGGACAATATACAATACTTTGTACAAGTCCCCTAAGTCTGATAACTCATTCACTGTGTGTCGTAGGTTGAAAACTGTAGTTATGGTTAAGAAGAATTACACCGTTGTTCAATACTCCTTACCTAACCATCCACTGATATAGGTAAATGTCATAGACATAATTTCAAAAAGGTATATCTCACTCTATAAAAATAGACGTACAGATATATCAATTTGAAATTGGTGCATAACAACGGATATTCAAAACCAAATATTTGCCGTCCGGCAAACAACCCAGGTGACTTCCTCAAATATCGCCAATTACAACGAATTCCGATATAATGAGGATGATCACCTAATTCCCAATAACTTACTGCCACTCATCATCTGTGAAGCCATACAGATGTGAGAATCATACCTGGTAAATACATACCCTGGAGTAAGGACTAATTGGGAAATCAGTTTTCTTTTAACAGTACATAGTGAAACTGAAACATTGAAATGTTTTGATGGGGTATCCCGGTATTCCTAGTAATGCCTCTTCCATTATCCAGATTCACAACTATAACCGTATAACTCTTTGCCACCTCTCCAAATCCCTTTATATGTCTTTAGTCATTACCTTCTGTACACCCTTTTAGGCCAAATGGTTTTCTTCCTTCCCTACCGTTCGGCACCAGCCTATGGTTTGGAAGAAGACTATCCAATAAGCATAATGGGTGTACTGTCCTAATCCTAGGAGCACTCGCAATGCGAGAGAAGGTGAAGATAAAAGACAACCGAATAAACCTTATTCCTATTTCTCCTGAACCAGAATCCATCCCCGAACTGGAACAAGTTCCTTTCGAGTTCGTATATAACCACACGATGGAGTATCCAATAAACTTGGGATCTTCGTAGTGATACGGAGTGTCCTAGAGAAATACAAAGGTGATTTAGGAATGGCGAAGAAATACTTGGTTCGGTCGTGAATAACATTCGCAATTTACTTTGCCCTCCTTCTAATCCCTTTCTTTGTCTTCACTTAATACCTTCTGTACACCGTTTAGGCTAATTGGTTTTCTTCATTCCCCACCGTTCGGCACCAGCCTAAGGTTTGGAAGAAGACTATCCAATTTGCGTAATAGGTGTACTATCTCCTAAACCAAGGAGTACTCGCAATGAGAGAAGGTGAAAGGAAAAGACAACTGAATAGTCCTATTCGTTTTCTCCAGAACCGGAAACCATCCTCGAATTCCTTCGAGTTCGTATATAACCATACGATGGTTTTGTCCAATGGAAGTGGACGTTTGTAGTAATACGGGGTGTCCTGGAGAAAAGGGTAAAAGTAGGAGTGGCAATGAGGTATGCAACTCTGACAATCCAAACACCAGTGTTAAGAAGGTTCGGTCAACTTGGTCACTGAGTCATAGTGTAGGGTCGGGTCAATGGTCGCTGCCAAAGAGAGAGAGAAAAGAAAACACTCAGCGTGCACTCTAACCTAGATCAGAATGGTTATCACTTTATCTAATCTGGGAATCTCCCACTGTAACGTCAGATTCTTCCCCAAACCTGAAAGAAGAATTAGTCGGGATCACCCGAGGAGTAAACCAACTCATCAGTGGGAATTGGGATCCAACTCTCATCGCATGATAACGTGACGGAATCCGCTCATGTTATCACACTCCAGAAGATATGCGCATATCTGGCAAGTTTCAGTTTCTTTAGAAACTCCCGATGTGATTTTTACCCCTAGGACCCAAGTGACCTTGACACAGTCAACAAATCAAAGAGTCCTAATCAAGTTCAACCCGTCATTATCCTGGATTGCATTAAACCCACCCGTACGAGCCCTTGACACAGTCAACAAGGCCGCACGACTGTCCTAATCAATCCCATTAATATGCTACAAACAAACACTACTTAGCTACCGCACACTACGCCTTGACACAGTCAACAAACGCAGCACGAATACTAAGTAATACTTGTAAGAAATGACGAAGGGCTACGTCTAGTTTTTGGCGAAAAACTTTTAACGTAATGAACTTGATATCGTCGAAGGAACTGCATAGTATTTTATAAAAATATAGTGACGACAACCCTTTGCTAAAGAGGTCACTCCCGGTGAAGGGATCTCGGCTCTTTCCCCGTAGAATGAGGTGCAGGATATTCCAACTGAATACCACGATGCAAAACAAAAGTGAACGTCGTTGCAATAACAGCTTTTTGAAAAATGTTCCAACAACATCAGAATAGGTTTGTTTATCTTGCATTGATCCAAATCAACGCAGTCCCATCAATTGATCACACCACAAAAGAACGAAAATAATGATGTACGTATATGCCATCCGCATTCGCCACTAGGTCCCGTCATCACCCGTTAGGTTACTTAACTAACGACAGAGCGGGGACTGGACTAGCGCGGATGAAAAACATATACAACATCTACTAGTATATATATAATATATAATTTTCGCTTAAGGCGTGATAAAATGCAACATCACAGAAATGTAACCAGCATCACAGAACAATACAGATATCTGGGATCCCCGGGTTTCATAGAGCCGCTACTGAAACCCGACGTTCCCCTGGTCGTGTGGATAGCCTGTGCAATGAAAATCCTAGACCCCTACGGGCGCGGCAAGTTACCCGCCAAAACCTGAAGCGAGGCAGCCCCCTTCAGCAACGTGAATGGACCACCCAGCACTTCACGGAATCCGGTAACTTGGGCACCCTTCCTTGGGCCAACCTGTACCCCCTACGAGTGCGGCGAACAGCCCGCCAATTCTAGAGTAAAGCCCCCTCCGTCTCAACGGCATGAGATGCGGGCCCGTTGCCCTCTAGAACCCGGCTATCCGTGCACCCCTCCGCGGGGTAAACCTAGTACAGAAAGTAAAATATACATACAACGGGTACATCGACCGCAACCTGGTCGTGCCCCAAAATAATAATACAAACAGGCAGTGACGGCAGTCCACAGGTCGGACGCTCGCCCCGCAATATCAAATGTACATATAAAACTAAACTGTACTACCACTGCAACCAGGCTATCCCCCACGACCAATCCGCAACAACACAGCACAACCACAGAACATCAACGTGAATGTCACGTTCGCAAATCTGTCTAACCGGGCTATAGCAGTTAGACAGGATTTACCGATCAAGTGATATTCACGGTCGCAGATATAATGTAAATACTGTGAAATAATGTGTTTAAACTTTTCGATCGATCAAATTTATCGAAGTGGGCCCCAAGCATTACTGTAGCACTTAAAGAGAGTCTAGGCCCAAAAAGAATATTCCAAAAACCCTATTTTCAACCCAGGAGCTCACTGCAAAAATTTGGTCCAATGAATAGTAAAAATGGCCACGGAACCGCGACAAATATGTGGGTTTGGCCGCGGTTCCGCGGTGGAATAGTGAGATCACGCGACCAAATTTTCACAGAAGGCTTAGAATTCCCTGCACATGTCACTGCAATGTAGTGAAAAATTTTTGGAGCCAAAAAAATTTCGACAGAAAACTGTGCAAATGAAAATGGGTTTTCGGAAAATCCGTTCGATCGAACTTGTAAACACGTTAGAGCAAGCTAGACTAGGTTAATGGCGTGGCTTTGATACCATGTTGCGCCACGGCAGCGCCCCGGCCTACTACTCGAGGCCAAAATGCGGAATCAAAATTTTTTCTTAACTTTAAACTGGCGCTACCGCGGACAATAAAACCCGGATCGTAACCATTAGCCTAATCCTAGCAATCAAGAGAAAGGGTGAGAGATATACCGAGTGATCCGTGTCCTCCGGTCTTTTCGTCGTCGTCCTGATCTCCCGCGGAATCTCCGGTCTTCATCTTCTCGCCGGAAAGGGGCACCACGTAGCCGGATTCTTTTACGGGCTCCCACCTCTGGACCGAGGCAACTCGGGCACGAAGTTGGCTAGCCGACGCGTCCAAGATTTGCTGCAGGCAAGTGTAGAATTTGTCTCTTGGGGTTTAGTTGCCATAAGGATGATGGAGGAGAGAAAGAACTTTGGAGAGGATGAAGGTGTATCATTTTGCATGCAACAAGAATGAGATGAATAAATCCCACCATGAGAAAAACAACTCTCTCATTGTCTCCCCAATATGTGGCCGGCCCCTCTTATCTCAAAATGGTGGAGGGAATCAACAAAACAAGAAGGGAGGTGATGGTTGGAAAAGTAAAGGGGTGACCACACCAAATATGATGATAACAATGTCAATTTCATTTCAAATCTCATCTAATCTCAAAAAGCAAGCCATCATGAAAAAGCAAAGATGCTTAACTTATCATAATGCCACAAATGCAAGAAACCCCTCCACAATAAGTTATTTGCAAAACTGCAAATAACCCCCTCCATCGAAAAGTCCGGCCGAGAAGGAACAAAGGAAAACCGGCCGGAACGAAATGCAAACTGGCAACATCAGAAAACTGATCCCGTAATAAATTACAGAAAAACCCCGCTACCGCATATACATGCCCGCATTTGTATTCCCACTGAATACAAATATAAAGAGATAAAATCTACACTGTCTAATACTAGGATCCGGTTTAAACCAAAGCCGGCTAGTAAAATCCATCCGATCACGATCCGTGCAATGCCGCACGTATCTGATCGAACCCTGCCATATCTCCATACGGCCTCTACAGCGTTTCGCCCGAAACTTGAGTAACTGAGTGTGGTGGACTCTAAAGACTCGTCAATACTATGGCTGTAGATTTAACCACTAGCACGTCAGAGGTATTAGCCATACGTGACGGGCTACCAGCTATTGACTAAAAGGGACGTCGATGAGCGAACTCATCCTGACACCCTACTGAGCCTGTCAGTGACAATATCCGTACAGTCCGGTCCGTTCGTCTATGAGCATCGCATGGCGGGCCTAGGGGGTTGGTAAAAGTCAGACCCCAAAAAGCGGTATAAGTCGTGTCGGAGTGAAGCCCAGAACACCCTGAGATATTATTGGAATACCTACCAGTAAATCTCCTGCCTCGGCCGAGGGCTTTGTGTAATGGCTCTCCTAGACACAGCACGACCTCACCCCCAATACCGGGAGAGACGAACCCCTGCAGATCCGCTTACTGCCTCCATGTGGCTCAGGACTGTACCCAACTAAAACCTGTTTGCACGACTCCTTTGAGCCGTGGTAAGGTAGTAATCAAAGCACAGTGGGAACTCACACGAGACAAATGACGGTCTCAGGTCGATGAACTAACCTGTACACATGTCACCAGGAAACTACTATCTGACGTCTGGTATAATCCTAACTAGCAGGTTCCCGGTGAGTCCTGTCCGGTGTACTCATAACACAATGAGCACCTGTATACATCTTAGGTGAACCAACTGACACCAGTGGCTTGTGAGACCGGCCGCCGCCCCTCGTCGCGGTCTCGACTGTATACACTAGTCTACTAATGGAGTATCGATGCCCAGTCTCGAAACTCCCACGACTAGGGACCTTTTAAGGATGTGCTTATAGACTCCAGCTCTCACGTATATGATCGCCCTCATACTGCTGGTAGTCAAGCAAGAATCCTAGGGGCTCTATCAACGTGTAATAGCGACTCGTAAGGTCACCTAAAGCAGTACACGATGATAAAGATAAACCAGATAGCATACTATGATCTTGAGTAAGACTGTCCTATCGGGATAGGTCCTCCCTCAATCATTGCAATAACGTGCCTGTGATCCAATAATTGACTCTGAGGGCACTATCTCCAACATCGACTACTCAAGATGGCCTCCCACTGGACCCTAGAACCCGGTCACTTGTGCTCCCCACCTTAGGTCTATCCTAATGCAGAAAAGTAAATAATATACAACAATGGTGATATCATCCTCAACCCGGAAGTGCCCCAACAAAAGAATATTACATACAATGAATTTTACATGAATGAAAAGAAAAGCTCTCATCTCACATAAAACCCCCGGCCATTCAATCACGATGATCCTATACATCATATCTCTGTAACACATAACATCACATGTCATCAACGTAAGTAAGTATGCGCACCCCAATTGTCGTTGATGTATAGCAACGAAACCGGCGATACACCACATACTACACTTACGGTCGCAGAAAAGAAAGTGAAAAACTACAACAATTGGAATCATCACTGCCTTTAGACATCAGAAACCCGGAATATCACATATTCTGTATTTCATGCCTAACGATGCAAATCCTACATTTGGGTCTCATCTATGAAAACGCCTTTTCAAAGGAAGTCGGGTAATTCAACAAGATTCCCGATTCCACCCGAGACCGAAATGTTAAATTTATACGCAACTAATTACTTTTCACAAAACTAATTAGTGTAGATTCTAATTATTGTATCACATTCATAAATATCTAAACGATGTTAAACATTTCGATTGAATCAACAAACACTCACATTTCCAAGAGAGCTCAACACTTGAGGAAAGTTAAAATACACAAAACATGCAACAGTACCTATGGACCAACCGTAGAAGGGTCAACCCTTGCCTCATCAATAGCACCGCGGAACTACGGCAAACCCTAGGGTTTAGCCGCGGTTCCGTGGTCAAAGAATCGAGTTAGGGTTACGTTCCTCTAGAGGGTCCATAGAATTACCTACATGATATTTCGAATATTTTTAACTTAGAAAATTCCAACATTAGGAAAATTTCCAGCGAGAGTAATGAGGTGGTGTTTGATGCTCGTTCGAACTGTTAAATATCATCTAGGTTACCTTAAACAATGTTAAAATTACGACTACGTGTAAGTCCATGTCACGCACCCCACGAACTTGTGGGGAGGCGGAATATATGAAAAACGATTATCAAAGCTTCGTAACACGGACTTGAGCGCATTAATCGTTATCTAAACCATTACTAACAAAAAGCTAGAGGTTTAACTACTCGGATACGAAGTTAGACCTCACGTTACTTTTCCTTCGGGTCTTCATCGCGGTCCTCCACTCCTCATAGGCTCCTTGGAACATCGGCACCTCAACGGCCTCCTCGAATCAAAGACGACCACCCGAAAGCTCCTACGCCAAGCTTAATCTCAAACTTGAGATAACTAGGTTGCTTAAAGTGCCAATCTAAGCTACCTAGGGGATATAGAGTGAGGTTATGGATGCATTAGTCGAGCTAACCCTTGATCTCAACTCATGAGAGGTTAGGGTTAGGGTTTGAAAAGAGTGAGCTTGAGAAGAGAAAAGGTGAGAATAATAATGAAATGAGATAATGATCTTATCATGATATATATGAAGCATTATTATTTATTCAAAAATCAAATAATAGAATTAACAACCATGCTTCACAAATATCTATGAGTGATTCATCTCCATAAGTCATTAAGCATTTATGATGCATTAATGATTTGGATGAATCACACAAATGAGTCACTAATCTCATTTAATGCAATGTCACCTTAACCCCTTAGTCACCACTCTTCTAGAAGCTTCCCGACAAATTACGAGAACGCCCTTCCAATCCGTGAAAACACGGAAAAATTTTAGACTGTATAAATCCAGTAACCCGATACTAGAATCTGGCTTACACCAAAGCCGACTAGTAAAAACTGTCCGAAAAAGTCGTACGTGCGTAAACACACGTACGCATCCGAACCCTTGTCGTAAAACCATACGACCTCTATATCATTTCGCCTGGAGCAGGGAAACTCTCTTTGTGGGACTCTAAAGACTCGATACTACACTGGCAGTGGGTTTAACCACAGACCGCAAGCCGCACTAGCTGTACGTAACGGTCCCCAGGTAGATGTCGATAAGAAGGCCGATGAGGAAAACCATCCGAACCCCTACTGAGCCTAATGTGACAATCTCCGTACAGTCCGGTCTGTTCGTCTAAGACTATCGCATATCAAGCCTAGGGGGCGGCAAGCGTTAATCCCCTAATAGCTGTATAAGTCGTGTCGGAGAGAAGTCCATATAAGTCCACGGTAGCGCCCCGGCCGTCTAACAGACGCCAAATGCGGAATAAAAACTTTTAACGAAACTGGCGCTATCGTGTACCGTAACCCGGATCTGCCATTAAAGCTAAACTAACAAACTACAAAGTGGGTAGAAGAGTTATACCGAACGATCCGAGTCCTTCGGTCTTCAACCATCATCCCACGCTTGTTGCGGTTGCTCCGATCTCCTGAATCTCCAGTCTCGTCGTCTAGGTGGCGCCACGTCGACGGATCTTTAAACGGGCTCCCGCCTCTGAACCGAGGCAACTCGATCGTCAAGTTTGCTAAAAGAGACGACCAAGATGAAGTAGAGAATGAGTAGAACACTTTGCCTCGTTACGTCCAAGGTCACGGACGAACGGTTATGGAAGTTGCCTTTTGGATCGGGTGAAATGAGAAAGAGGCTATCTAATTTTCATGAACCCGAATCTATCATAATCTTTTTCTAGTGAATAACAACCATGATCTATGAGAGGGGGGAGGCCGGCCACTTATAGATGAAGAGGAGGGTGAGTGTAGGAGAGGGGGGTGACCACAAGCAAAATATCTAGTATGAAAGCATTTAATAAAATGATGAATCATTAACCTAGTCATCATGCATTAATGGAATCATTAAATGCAACCATGACTCACTAAACACCTCACCACTTCTAGAACCATCTAGAAGCTTCCACACTCATCTCAAGAAAAGATAAATCTGTATTTAACCGAATGTTAAATATGGCTGATAGAAAACTGGAAACTGGCAACTTCCAAAAGTGATCCTGAAACGAATTTCAGGATAACCCCGTATCCATATAAACATACCCGCATTTGTATTACGACCGAATACAAATGCAACTGAGACAAAGATATTATATCTACACAGTATAATACTGGGTTCCGGCTTAAACCAAAGCCTACCAACATTATCTGTCCGAAAAACGACACGTGCGAAAACGCACGTGCTTTTTCCAAACCTTGCCATATCACCATACGGCCTCTACAACGTTTTGCCCGAACTTGGGAAAGTGTCTGTGGGGGACTCTAATGACTCATCAATATACTGGCACTGGGTATAACCACTAGCACGTCAGAGGTACAAGCTGCACGTAACGTTTTGCCTATGTATTAATTGGAAGGGAAGCTGACGAGCGAACTCATCTCTAAACCCTACTGAGCCTGACAGTGACAATGTATATACAGTCTGGTCCATTCGTCTAAAGAGTATCGCATATCGAGTCTAGGGGGTGGATAAAATCAGACCCCTAATAACGCGATAAATCGTGTTGGCATGAAGCCTATCACCACCTGAGAAACTACTGATCCAAATCAGTAATTCTCCATTACCTCGGCCAAGGATTTCTAGTGATGGCCACCCGTGCACTGCGCGACATCAACCCCCAATACCGGGAGAGACGAATCCCCGACGATCCGCTCACTTGCCTCCAATGTGGCTCGGGACTGTACTCAACTAAAACCTGTTTGCACAACTCCTTTGAGCGTGGTAGGGTAGTAATCTAAGCACAGTGGGAACTCACACGAGACAAATGACGATCTCAGGTCGATGAACTAACCTGTATACATGTCACCAGGGAATTGCTATCTGACGATATGTATAATACCAACTAGCAGATTCCCGGCGAGTCCTGTCCGGTGTATTCATAACCCAATGAGCACCTGTATACATCTTAGGTGATCCTACTGACACCAATGGCTTGTGAGACTGGCCATCGCCCCTCGTCGGGGTCTCGACTGTATACACTAGTCTACTCTGGAGTATCGATGCCCTGTCTCAAAACTCACACGACTAGGGACACTTTAAGGATGTGCTTACAGACCCCAGCTCCCACGTATATGATCGCCATCATACTGCTGGTAGTCAAGCAAGAATCCTAAGGGCTCTATCATCATGCAATAGTGAACTAAAGCATGTATACAATGATAAAGACAAACCAGATAGCAAACTATCATCTCGAGCAAGACTGTCATATCGGTATAGGTCCTGCCTCAATCATTGCAATCACGTACCTGCGATCCAATAATTGACTTTGAGGGCACTATCTCCAACAATCTCCCACTTGCACTCAAGGCTAATTATTGCGATGTCGCATACTTACAGCCCGTGTGATACCGAACATCCAACTGCTCTACTAATCAGTTTCACAAAGCTAGTTTGTAAAACTCTTGTGTTCGAGAAATAGCCTCAGTGAGTGGATCCGCCCTGATGTTTCTTTCTATGTATCTCTTAATCTCAAGTTCGCGGAGAAAGCCATCTCCCGAATCGAGTAATACTTGTCTTAGAATATGTCTGAATATCTGATGGGACCTAGTTCATAAATGAACTTCATATTCAAACATCTTAGACTGTATCGATCACTGAACCTAATCAGTATCCAGCATCATGCCTCCCACAGTATCCTCTTGGACCACCTGTCCATAATATTGTCCCTCGTCAGAGGGAAAACTATAACTCTGACAATCACTTTGTCATCTATGTCACCTTGGAAGCCTGGAATGATAACCGTCTTCCGAAGGAGGCTGCCGTCATCAAATCTGTAAGTGCAAAAATTACATCTGGTGTGGTACTTGACATCTCATGATTGACTCAATTGCCTAAGCAAGTGATCTGCCAATCATGCACATCCCTCTCTTCTTTAGTCTGTAAGACACCTTTAGAGAGGGTGACTCCATCACCTGCAGGTACACTACCATGTCAGGAGTCATCTATTCTAAATACCATTAGAATACTGTCAAAGTACCCAAATTGGGAAACTACCCAAATCTAGATCTAAAACCATAGATCTAGATACCAGAATGTCTGATATTATATCCATGTCCTTTGTGAAGAAAACAATTGTGTGACGACCACAGTACAACCGATCGTAGTATAGGAATTTTACTTCCTAATCTGTGTATGTCATCCAAATACCATGACATCACACCTTACTACCATCTTTAACAGATCCATCCCCTATTCTGATGAAGTCAAACCTATGACTGTCACATCAAAATTAGATGATCTATCTCCGCTATATTTGCTTAAGTCTATAAATAGACATAAGCTACTTGTCCACTATGCTTCCGCTGCTCCTACTGACTACGACAACCCTCTGGCAGAATAATATCTGCGTACACTTCTAAAGCTAGTTTAGAACGACGTTATACTTATCCTCTTGCCGGGTATCATAGTCTGGAACAACAGTAGTGTCAAGTTTGGGTAAACAAGAACCTCCCTGTCACCGTCCTTGAGGCTACCTGAGTACCTCTCGGGTGTCTGAGGTTACCCACCATATCTGCGGAGTGGCTATTTGGAATGTCAAACCTGATTGAATATATAGGTTCTATTAAATTTTCCGTAATCGTTTGCGGTTCTGGAATCACTTCCAGTTCTACCATACTCCCACTACTGTTTTCTGAAAAAATCCATTTTACTAAAACTGTGGCGAGTCAAGAACAATATCACTATTGATCTTCCAGATGGTAGAAAAGTCAACCCTCGTCAAAGCCAGGGTCAACCCACAAACTGCCATTACAGAAACGTGCCTTGATCTATCCAGTGTCTGATTTTAAGCATAAGCTGGACAAGTCCCCGTATCTTAACATCGTTAAGATATGAACCATTCTATATACAATATAGAAATAGAGGCACTAATTTAATTGGAACCAGATTCAAAACATGCAGCTGTCTCCAGTGCATATCAACTTAATGGAGAGAGGTTAATCAGCATTACTCAACTTAGGAATCCATCCAATTATGTGTAACCCGAAAAAGAAACAAGTTTCTCAAAACCATTACTATCAACTGAATACCAATCACAAGAATCTATATCTTCGATCTCTTTGAAGAATCCCGATACTTGTGATACCTGGTTCTCTACTTTATTCTTATACCCATAACTTCTCAAAACTTAGACATTGTATTTCTATGAAACACTTGTCTAAAAACTAGAGAAGTCATAAGTAAACAGAACATAGTATGAGGACCTACCCCTTTGTCCTAACGGACACTGGACAACATACAATACTTTGTATAAGTCCGCTGAGTTGAAATAACTCAATACATGTGCATCGTAGGTTGAAAACTGTGTTAGTGTATATGCCCTAGAGGCCATTACTGTATCATACTAGTTTGTATATTACTTAATGGAAGCTTGGGATATTCACCTTGTATATACAATCTTGCTCAAAATAGTAGTATGCTACTTGGTTTGTTTCTACTTCAATGTGTACATGTGTTTATTTTTGTATCGTCTATACACATTAGTGGAGCCCTTAGGATCTTTGCTTGATTACCAGCGATGTGATGGCCGTCACACTAGTGGGGCTAGGTAATCTATAAGTACATCCTTATGCAGGTCCCTGGTCGCAGGACTATCGAGACAGGGCATCGATACTCCGGAGTAGACCAGCGCATGCGCTTCTCATCCCAGTGTGGGAGACGGTCTGTCCCACAGCCGTCAGTACGTCGTACTTGAGATAGTATGCGGGTGCTCGTTAGGTTACGGGTACACTGGACAGGACTCGTCGGGAACTGACTAGTTGGTATTATGCCTATCATCAGTTATCAGTTCCCAAGTGACATGAGTACAGCTTAGTCCGCTGACTTGACACTGTCACTTCGCCTCGAGTGTGTTCCCACTGTACTTTGATCACTACCCTACCACGGCTCAAAGGAGTCGTGCAAACAGGTAGTGGTTGAGTGCAGTCCCGAAGCACTTGGAGGCAGTGACGGTTAGACAGGATTCGTCTCTCCCGGTATTGGGGGTTGACATCGCGCTGTGTCTAGGAGAGCCATTACACGAGTAGTCCCTGGCCAGGGCAAACGAGATATACTGGTAGGTTTCCAGTGTTATCTCAGGGTGTTTTGGGCTTCGCTCCGGCACGACTTGTACCGCTATTGGGGGACTGACGTTTACCGCCCCCTAGGCCCGCCATGCGATGTATCAGACGAACAGACCGGACTGTACGGAGAATGTCACACTCAGGCTCAGTAGGAGTTCAGATGGGTTTCGCCTCGTTGGTCTTCTTGTCGGCATTACCTGGGGACCGTTACGCACAGCTAGTGCCGCTTGCGGTCTGTGGTTAAACCCACTGCCAGCGTAGTGTCGAGTCTTTAGAGTCCCACACAGAAAGCTTTTCGCCTTTAGGCAAAAGAGTAGAGGTCGCATGGTATTGCGACAGGTCGCATGGTTTTGCGACAGGGTTCGGTCACATCCGTGCACTTGTGCACGTACAGTGTCCGGACAGTTTACACTAGCGGGCTTTGGTTTAAGCCAGATCCTAGTATACCTTTTTGGGATTGGATTTATCCAGTGTGCATTCGTGTTCCTCGGAACGCGGATGCGGGTGCGTATGCACAGTTGACAGGGAGACAGAGGCAGCGGATTCTCATTAGGGTTGTTGACAGTTGACCGTTGACTATTTGACTTTTTGTTCAACCCTAATGAGAATATGATATGTGATTAACTATTATATTAATTAAGTATTATGGTGACATGGTTGTTGACTTTTGTTGACTTGTTGACTTTTGTTGACTTGTTGACTTTGTTGACTTGTTGACTTTTGTTGACTTGTTGACTTTGTTGACCGGTTGACTAGGCTTGACTAGTTGACCATCATGATAACCATAGCCATCATTTCATGGCAAAGACTTTTGTTTGCTTGCTCATTTGTGTAAAATGAGTGCATGAAATGATATGGTTATGGTTGCTTCAACCATCACATAAGACTTTTTTAGTATGATGAGTTATCATGACTTTGGATTATGAGAGGGTGAGAGACAAAAGAGTTGCTCATTCTTTCTTGCTCATTCTCTCTCTTGTTCTTGAGCTCTCTTGTTTTTGCTCTCACCCTCAACCTCTTCCTCCCTCTCTTGATTCTATGGTTCTCTTGTCTCATGAGTTGAGAATCAAGAACCATAGATAAAATCCCATACAAACTCTTCTCTACTCATTCTAGTTCACTAGGTTTAGCAAACCAAGTGAACTAGTTTCTTCAAAGAACGAAGAAGGAGCCAAAGGTTGGAGCTTTCAGGTGGATCTATCTTCGGCGTACGGAGACGACGAGAAGAAGCCATTCCGGACCACCATCGGAGCTTGAAGACGAAGGAGTTCAAGACAAGCAAGGTATAACCCCCTAACCGAGTAGCTAGAAACTCGTAGTTAGGTTGTTAGATAGATGTTTAACCAAGATCCGGGTTTTAGGTCCATGTTACCACCTCCGTAAAAATCGTTTTTTACCAAATTCCGCATTCCCGAAAGTACCGGGAGAGGTAGCATGGACTTACAGTGGTATCAGAGCCAGGTTAAACTCTATCTAACATGTTAGCTAGTAACTAGAAGATCGATCAAAAGAAAAAGTCCCAAAAACGAACCCCAAAAATTCGAGTTTCTGTCGATTTTTTTACTGTTCAAAAGTTGATTATTTTAACACCTAAAATCGGCTCAGGGTTTTTAAAAGCCACTGTAGAAAAATCACCAAGTGATCCCCCTAAACGACCGCGGAAACGCGGCAATAGCCTACTATTGCCGCTGTTCCGCAGCCTCCTTGTCCCCTCTCTGGTGTTTCTTTGCTACAGTGTGCTTCTGGGGGTATTTTGGGATTTTTGGTATATATATTTTCAACCCAGATTTTCCAGAACGAAAATTTTATTTTGGGTCCCGAAAATCCGTATTTTTGATCGAACTTCTAAAAGACTTAAGCTAACGGGTTTTTCTGTAATGTGATATTTGTATTGAACGTCTACTAATCGCTATATGTCGATTAGTAGGGGTTATACAAATCTGTGATCTGTAATGTTGCTGGAATGTGTATATGAATATGTTGGATTGTCGCGGGTGAATAGCCGGGGGTTGTGAGACGAGAGTTTTCTTTTCTTTCAATTCATGTAAATTTGTAAATTGATGTAATAATTATTTGTATGGCCGCACAACCGGGTCGGGGTTGTAGCCGTCATTGTATAATTTCTTTTTACTGTTTCTGCTCCTAGGATAGACCCATGGAGGGGGTGTACAAACTACCGGGTATGCCGAAGTGTCTAGTGGCCTACTCATGGAGATGAGGGAGGTTGCTACGCTTCGGGTACTTGGCGGGTAGTTTGCCGCACCCGTAGGGGTCTTGGGTGGGGTATTGGCTATTCACCGCGACCGTGTAATCTGTCTTTCGTTACAGGCTCGTACGAATTACAAATTCCTAGTATATCCAATGTATTCATCTGTGATCTGAAATGTTTATCATTGCAGTATATCTATATATGATATTATTTAGGCGTTGCTTATGTTTTACAGCCGCGCTATCCCAGCCCCCGCTCTGTCGTTAGTTAAGTAACCTAACGGGTAATGACGGGGCCCCGTGGCGAATGCGAATGGCATAAGCGTACGTCATATTTTGGTTGTTTTCTGCAATGGTAGGATTAAATGATGGGACGCATTAAAAGAACTAATGCAAGAATATCACGCATTAAAAGAACTAATAAAAGATAATAAACCAAGTTAAAGTCGTTGGAACACTTTCGAAAAACCACTCGGTTCTTTTCAAAACCAACTTTTAAATGCGGAGCTTGAGCCGCTCCTTTTAAAAGCTATCTTGTTCCATCGACCAAATCAAGTTCACTACGTTCACGGTTTTGCCAAAACCATTCGTAGCCCTCCGTCGTTTCGTATGAATATTCAATAGTATTCAAGCTGTGTTTGTTGACCTTCGTCAAGGCATAGTGATTGGTAGCTGTTGGGTATTCATATGTAGCATAGATAGATGTGTTGGTTTGGGACATTCGCATTACCTTGTTGACCTTCGTCAAGGGTATATACGGGTGGATTCAAATTAACCTGGATAATGACGGGCAGAACTTGACATGTGACTTATGATTTGTTGACCTTCGTCAAGGTCATAAGAGCATGGGGCAAAAATCCACATCGGGAGTTTCATAAGCACTGAAACTTGCTAGATTTGCATACCATTTGGAGTGTGATGATTCTGGTAGGATTCCTTCAGTTTCGTCACGCGATGATATTTGGATCCCGATCCTACTGTGAGTATATGCTACTCCTCGGGAAATTTCTCACTAATCGATCAATGCTATAAACCTAGTAGGTGCCTAGAAAGGTGTTAGCGGGGCTACGCCCCCAGGGAAAAGAGGTTCTTTAATTAAGGAACTTCGCGAAAGCGTTGGAAAACCTCCCTCGAAGTACCGACACCGGCCTGGCTGAACGGTTAAGCAAGTATTGTGCGGTGGGATTGATCCCGACTAATTCTTCCTTTATGGTTTGAGGAGGGATTCGAGAAACAGTGGGAGCCATCCTGTTTAGACAAACTAAAAACCACTCTAAACTTGCAAGAGCATCATGCTGAGTGTTTCTTCTTCTCTCTCCTAATTGCAGCGACCAAATCGACATGACTGGACTAAAGTTACTCTTAGATAAAAACAAACTGACAGGGCCAAACTACAAAGATTGGCTCAAGAATGTCAAGATAGCAATCACTTACGACAAGCTGGGGTATCTTCTTACCACCAAAGCTCCCCCTGTCCCTGGTCCCACTTCCAGCGTCGCGGATAAGGAAATCCGTAAGA
This sequence comes from Agapanthus africanus, assembly GCA_030015575.1. Classification (NCBI taxonomy): domain Eukaryota; kingdom Viridiplantae; phylum Streptophyta; class Magnoliopsida; order Asparagales; family Amaryllidaceae; genus Agapanthus; species Agapanthus africanus. The sequence goes on from CM057340.1 coordinate 394,739,221, forward strand.
CTTGGGAGATTGATAGCGCGAAGGCCAAATGCCTCGTACTTGCCTCTATGGACAATGAACATCAGAGGAGGCACGAGAATATGGACTTGGAATCCATATTGCTTCATACAAAAGAACTGTATAGAGAGCAATCTCGTATCGCAAGATACGAAGCGTCGAAAAAGTTATTTTCGACAAGAATGGCCGTCGGATCATCAGTAGCCGAGCACGTGCTAAAGATGATCGGCTACATTGAGGAGCTCGCGGACCTAGGGATCACATTGGAGAGTGAACTATATACGGATATAGTTCTCCAGTTCCTTCCTTCCACTTACGCCCAGTTTATACTGAACTTCCACTTACAAGAAAAAGAGGTTGAGCTTTCAGAGCTCCTCAACATGCTGAGGAGCGCAGAGGGCACCCTACAGAAAGGTAGGGAAACATCCACTTTGTTTGTAGGAGGATCATCTTCTTCTAGGTCCAAGGCGAAAGCCAAGGGAAAGAAGAAGAAAGCCCCCGCCAAACCAAGGGGCGGTGTTAGTAAAGTGGATACGAAGGGAAAAGCTAAAGCAACAAAGAAAGCGGGGAAGCTTGTGGATAAGGAAGAATGCTTCTATTGTCATAAGAAAGGTCACTGGAAGAATGATTGCAGGGCTTGGAAAGCCAGTATACAGGAATTGAAGCAGGTTGCAGCTTCAGCTTCAGGTGTGTATGTTATTGAAAACTGTCTTTCAATAAACTCTACTTCCTGGGTATTGGATACCGGATCAGGATCTCATATCTGTAATTCTTTGCAGGCGTTGAGAAACCGTAGGGTTTTGAAGGCAGGTGACATGACCCTCAGAGTTGCGAACGGAGCTAGCATGGATGCTAAAGCCGTGGGGGACTATCACCTGGGAATGTCAGATGGACATGTTTTGGTTTTGCGTAATTGCTTTTTTGGACCCAACGCAACTTGTAATATCATTTCTGTATCTTTAGTTTCTAAAGAAGGTTATGAATTTGCGTTTGTAAGTAATGTTGTAAACATTCACCTTAATCAAGTTCTGATTGGGTCAGGTACATTGAGTAATGGTATATACGTATTGAACCAACCACAGATTTTCAATGTCCAGAATACACACAAAAGAAAGTCTCCAGAAATAAATCAGACTTTCTTGTGGCATTGTAGACTGGGTCACATCAATGAGAGAAGGTTGACTAAGTTACATACAGAAGGATATTTGAATGCGTTCGAATATCAATCGTATGCCACTTGTCAATCCTGTCTCAAAGGAAAGATGACAAAGACTCCGTTTACTGGACGTGGAGTAAGAGCGAGCGAGCTCTTGGGACTCGTACACAGTGACGTGTGCGGTCCAATGTCTACACATGCGCGAAGCGGTTATTCTTACTTCATTACTTTTACGGATGACTTCTCAAGGTACGGTTATGTCTTCTTAATGAAACATAAGTCCGAAGCTTTTGGAAAATTCCAGGAGTATAAGAATGAAGTAGAAAAACAGACCGGCAAAAGTATTAAGATTCTAAGATCGGATCGAGGTGGAGAATACTTAAGTGCCGAGTTCCTGGACTATTTAAAAGAGAACGGAATTCTCTCTCAGCTTACTCCTCCATACACCCCGCAACATAACGGTGTATCGGAGAGACGGAACCGAACCCTATTGGATATGGTTCGGTCCATGATGAGTAACGCTGAGTTACCGCGATCATTCTGGGGATATGCACTAGAAGCAGCTGCGTATCTCTTGAACAAGGCTCCCACCAAGACTGTGCCTACCACCCCATATGAGATGTGGACTGGAAAGAAACCCTGTCTTAAGTATCTTAAGGTATGGGGATGTCCAGCTTTTGTAAAAAAGCAGCATGCGGACAAGCTTGAGGCACGTTCAGTACAGTGTAAGTTTGTGGGATACCCAAGGAACTCCAGGGGGTATCTTTTCTATTCCGCTGAGGAACAAAAGGTTTTTGTTTCTCAGCATGCCCGCTTCTTGGAAACTGAGTTTTTGGAAACCCAGATAAGTGGGAGCACAATAGAACTGGAAGAAGTTCCAGAACCACAGACTGTTACTGAAAGCTTAGTGGAACCAGAGGGTTCAACAGAACAGGACATTCCTACGCCGCTCCGCAGGAGTAGTAGGCAGTCTCATCCGCCTGAGAGATACTACGGTTTTCTCATAGACGGGGATAGAGAGGATTGCATCATAGATTATGATGAGCATACTAGCTTCCAGCAGGCCGTTCAGAGCGTTGACTCAGTGAAATGGCTGGATGCAATGCGGACCGAAATGGAGTCCATGTACACCAACAAGGTATGGACGTTGGACATTGCTCCAGACGGGGTAAAACCCGTAGGATGCAAGTGGATCTTCAAAAGGAAGATTGGTGTAGATGGACAGGTTGAGACCTATAAAGCTAGGCTGGTAGAAAAGGGTTTTCGTCAAAGACCTGGCTTGGACTATGACGAAACCTTTTCTCCAGTAGCCATGCTGAAATCCATTCGGATCCTTCTTGCCATTGCTGCCTTCCACGATTATGAGATCTGGCAAATGGACGTAAAGACAGCTTTTCTAAATGGAAATCTAGAGGAGTGTGTCTATATGGACCAGCCAGAGGGTTTCATTCAGAGTGGGAGCAGCGGAAAGGTGTGCAAGTTGCTTAAGTCCATCTATGGACTAAAGCAGGCATCGCAGAGTTGGAACATCTGCTTCGATGAGACGGTCAAAGAATTTGGCTTTATCAAAAATCCAGATGAACCATGCATCTATAGTAGATTTGTAGCGAGAACTGTAGTATTCCTCGTTTTATACGTGGATGACATTCTCTTAATAGGAAATGACATTCCTATGCTACAATCTGTCAAGGGGTTCTTGTCGCACAAGTTCTCCATGAAAGACCTGGGTGATGCCTCATACATTCTGGGTATCCGGATCTACCGTGACAGATCCAAGAGGATATTAGGACTTTCACAGTCCAGGTACATCGACACCGTACTGAAAAGATTCAGTATGGAAGATTCCAAGCGCGGTAACCTACCGGCTTGTCACGGGATCACCCTCTCTAAAGAGATGTCTCCCAAGACTGATTTGGAGAGGGATCGCATGTCTATTATACCCTACGCTTCTGCGGTAGGCTCTATAATGTATGCGATGTTATGTACCAGACCGGATGTAGCTTATGCACTGAGTGTGGTAAGCCGGTATCAGTCAAACCCTGGGGAGAAACACTGGATAGCAGTAAAGAACATTCTCAAGTACCTAAGAAGGACTAAGGAGATGTTCTTGGTGTATGGCGGAAAAGACCTCCAGATCGAGACCTTTGCTGACTCCAGCTTCCAGAGTGACAAGGATGATTCCAAGTCCATGTCGGGTTTTGTCTTTACCCTCAATGGAGGGGCGGTGTGTTGGAAGAGTTCCAAACAAGAAACCGTTGCAGACTCGACGATGGAAGCGGAATACATCGCTGCATCTGATGCCGCAAAAGAAGCTGTCTGGATGAGGAAGTTCTTGAAAGAACTTCAGGTGGTTCCGTCCATTGTTGATCCAATACCTCTGTATTGCGACAACAACGGGGCTATAGCTTTAGCGAAGGAACCCAGGTCCCATCAGAGATCCAGGCACATCTTGAGGCGGTATCACCAGATCAGGGAGATCGTAGATCGCCAGGAGATCGAGGTTCGGAGAGTCGCTTCAGAAGATAACACTGCAGATCCATTCACCAAGGCCCTGCCCCAGACTCAGTTCGAGCGGCTGATCGAGATGATAGGTCTTCGATACGCCAGTACATGGCCTTAGTGCAAGTGGGAGAATGTTAGTGTATATGCCCTAGAGGCCATTACTGTATCATACTAGTTTGTATATTACTTAATGGAAGCTTGGGATATTCACCTTGTATATACAATCTTGCTCAAAATAGTAGTATGCTACTTGGTTTGTTTCTACTTCAATGTGTACATGTGTTTATTTTTGTATCGCCTATACACATTAGTGGAGCCCTTAGGATCTTTGCTTGATTACCAGCGATGTGATGGCCGTCACACTAGTGGGGCTGGGTAATCTATAAGCACATCCTTATGCAGGTCCCTGGTCGCAGGACTATCGAGACAGGGCATCGATACTCCGGAGTAGACCAGCGCATGTGCTTCTCATCCCAGTGTGGGAGACGGTCTGTCCCACAGCCGTCAGTATGTCGTACTTGAGATAGTATGCGGGTGCTCGTTAGGTTACGGGTACACTGGACAGGACTCGTCGGGAACTGACTAGTTGGTATTATGCCTATCATCAGTTATCAGTTCCCAAGTGACATGAGTACAGCTTAGTCCGCTGACTTGACACTGTCACTTCGCCTCGAGTGTGTTCCCACTGTACTTTGATCACTACCCTACCACGGCTCAAAGGAGTCGTGCAAACAGGTAGTGGTTGAGTGCAGTCCCGAAGCACTTGGAGGCAGTGACGGTTAGACAGGATTCGTCTCTCCCGGTATTGGGGGTTGACATCGCGCTGTGTCTAGGAGAGCCATTACACGAGTAGTCCCTGGCCAGGGCAAACGAGATATACTGGTAGGTTTCCAGTGTTATCTCAGGGTGTTTTGGGCTTCGCTCCGGTACGACTTGTACCGCTATTGGGGGACTGACGTTTACCGCCCCCTAGGCCCGCCATGCGATGTATCAGACGAACAGACCGGACTGTACGGAGAATGTCACACTCAGGCTCAGTAGGAGTTCAGATGGGTTTCGCCTCGTCGGTCTTCTTGTCGGCATTACCTGGGGACCGTTACGCACAGTTAGTGCCGCTTGCGGTCTGTGGTTAAACCCACTGCCAGCGTAGTGTCGAGTCTTTAGAGTCCCACACAGAAAGCTTTTCTCCTTTAGGCAAAAGAGTAGAGGTCGCATGGTATTGCGACAGGTCGCATGGTTTTGCGACAGGGTTCGGTCACATCCGTGCACTTGTGCACGTACAGTGTCCGGACAGTTTACACTAGCGGGCTTTGGTTTAAGCCAGATCCTAGTGTACCTTTTTGGGATTGGATTTATCCAGTGTGCATTCGTGTTCCTCGGAACGCGGATGCGGGTGCGTATGCACAGTTGACAGGGAGACAGAGGCAGCGGATTCTCATTAGGGTTGTTGACAGTTGACCGTTGACTATTTGACTTTTTGTTCAACCCTAATGAGAATATGATATGTGATTAACTATTATATTAATTAAGTATTATGGTGACATGGTTGTTGACTTTTGTTGACTTGTTGACTTTTGTTGACTTGTTGACTTGTTGACTTTTGTTGACTTGTTGACTTTGTTAACCGGTTGACTAGGCTTGACTAGTTGACCATCATGATAACCATAGCCATCATTTCATGGCAAAGACTTTTGTTTGCTTGCTCATTTGTGTAAAATGAGTGCATGAAATGATATGGTTATGGTTGCTTCAACCATCACATAAGACTTTTTTAGTATGATGAGTTATCATGACTTTGGATTATGAGAGGGTGAGAGACAAAAGAGTTGCTCATTCTTTCTTGCTCATTCTCTCTCTTGTTCTTGAGCTCTCTTGTTTTTGCTCTCACCCTCAACCTCTTCCTCCCTCTCTTGATTCTATGGTTCTCTTGTCTCATGAGTTGAGAATCAAGAACCATAGATAAAATCCCATACAAACTCTTCTCTACTCATTCTAGTTCACTAGGTTTAGCAAACCAAGTGAACTAGTTTCTTCAAAGAACGAAGAAGGAGCTAAAGGTTGGAGCTTTCAGGTGGATCTATCTTCGGCGTACGGAGACGACGAGAAGAAGCCATTCCGGACCACCATCGGAGCTTGAAGACGAAGGAGTTCAAGACAAGCAAGGTATAACCCCCTAACCGAGTAGCTAGAAACTCGTAGTTAGGTTGTTAGATAGATGTTTAACCAAGATCCGGGTTTTAGGTCCATGTTACCACCTCCGTAAAAATCGTTTTTTACCAAATTCCGCATTCCCGAAAGTACCGGGAGAGGTAGCATGGACTTACAAACTGTACCCAGGCGATTTCCTCAAATATCACCAATTACAACGAATTACGATATAATAAGGATAATCACCAAATTCCCAATAACTTACTCCCACTCATCATCTGTAAAAACCATACAGATATGAGAATGAAACCTGGTAAATACATACCCTGGAGTAAGTATCTAATCGGGAAAACAGTTTTCTTTTAACAATGCGCAGTGAAACTGAAATATTAAAATGTCTCGTAGGGGTATCCTGATATTCCTAGTAATGCCTATTCCATAATCCTATTCATGACTGTAACCGTATATTTCTTTGCCATCTCTCCAAATCCCTTTATTTGTCTTTAGTCATTTCCTTCTGTACACCATCATTAGGCTAAATGGTTTTCTTCCTTCCCTACCGTTCGGCACCAGCCTATAGTTTGGAAGAAGACTATCCAGTAAGCATAATAGGTGTACCCTCCTAATCCTAGGAGTACTCGCAACTTGAAAGAAGGTAATGATAAAAGACAACTGAATAATAGTTTATTCTATTTCTCCCGAATCTGGGAAAAAAGCAAAGGTGAAATAGGAGTGGCGATGAAGTACGCGGTTTGGTCGTGAATGATAACAGTCGCAATTTACTTTGCCCTCTTTCTAATCCCTTTATCTTGTCTTTACATATTACCTTCTGCACACCTCTGCTTGAGCTAATTGGTTTTCTTCATTTCCTACCTTTCGGCACCTACCTATGGTTTGGAAGAAGACTATCCAATAAGCGTAATAGGTGTACTCTCCTAAACCAAGGAGCCCTCGCAACCTAAGAGAAGGTGATAATAAGAGACAACTGAATAAACCAATTCTATTTCTCCTGAACCTGGATCCATCCTCGAAGAAGTATCTTCGAGTTCGTATATAACCATACGATGGATCTATCCAATGGAAGTGGATATCCGTAGTAATACGGGGTATTCTGAGAAATCCAAAGGGTAAAAGAAGGAGAGGCAATGACTTATGCAACTTAGACAATACAAAAGTCAGTATTTTAAGAAGGTTCGGTCAACTTGGTCACTGAGTCATAGTTTAGGGTCGGTCAAAGGTCGCTGCCAAAGAGAGAGAGAGAAAAGAAACACTCTGCGTGCACTCTAACCTAGATCAGAATGGTTATCACTTTATCTAATCAGGAAACCTCCCACTGTTATCTCAAATTCTCCTCCAAACCAGAAAGAAGAATTAGTCGGGATCACCCGAAGAGTAAACCAACTCATCAGTGAGAATTGGGATCCAACTATCATCGCATGATAACTTGATGGAAGCCACTCAAGTTATCACACTCCAGAAGGTATGCGCATGCTTGGCAAGTTTCTAGTACGTTTGAAACTCCCGATGTAAATTTTTGCCCCATGCTCTTATGACCTTGACTAAGGGCCAAATATCTCATAAGTCACATGTCAAGTTCTATCCGTCACTATCCAGGTCAATTTGAACCCACCCGCACATGCCCTTGACTAAGGGCCAAGTATGACAGAACGAATGTCCCAAACCAACTCATCTATCTATGCAACAAATGAATACCCGGCAGCTACCAAACACTATGCCTTGACTAAGGGCCAAGCATGCATAGCTTGAATATTACTGAATACCCAAAAGAAATGACGGAGGGCTACGGCTGGTTTTTGGCGAAAAACCTTTAATGTAATAAACTTGATATCGCTGAAGGAACCTGATAGCTTTTTATAAAATATAATGACGAAAACGTTTTGCTAAAGAGGTCACTCCCGGTGAAGGGATCTCGGCTCTTTCCTCGTAGATTGAGGTGCAGGATATTCCATCTGAATACCGCAATGCAAAGCAACTTGTAATCGACTATATTAAAATTACTACCCTGACGTAAACTTCTGCCCAAGGGTTTTTCCCGGTGAAGGGATATCAGCCCTTGCCTCGTCGAATGAGGTGCAGGATATTCCAACTGAATATCACTATGCAAAACAAAAGGAAACATCTTTGTAATAACACCTTTTAAAATTTGTTCCAACAACATCAAATATAGGTTTGTTTTATCCTTGCATTGATAAGAATCAATGCAGTCCCATCAATCAATCACACCAGAAAAGAACGAAAATATAATGTACGTATATGCCATCCGCATTCGCCACTGGGTCCCGTCATCACCCGTTAGGTTACTTAACTAACGACAGAGCGGGGGCTGGACTAGCGCGGGTGTAAAACATATACAACATCTAATAGTATATATACCAATATACAATAATCTCTCCAGGCTTGATAATATGCAACATTACAGAAAAGTAATAAGCATCACAGAACAATACAGATAATCTGGGATCCCCGGGTTTCACAGAGCCGCTGCTGAAACCCGACATTCCCCTGGTCGTGTGGATAGCCTGTGCAATTAAACCTAGACCCCTACAGGTGCGGCAAGTTACCCGCCAAAACCTGAAGTGAGGTAGTCCCCACAACATAGTGAATGGAACACCCGGCACTTCACGGAATCCGGTAAATTGAGCACCCCTCCTTGGGTCAACCTGTACCCCCTACGAGTGCAGTGAATAGTCTGCCAATTCTAGAGTAAGTTCCCTTTGCCTCTCAAAGCCATGAGATACGGACCCGTTGCCCTCCAGAACTCGGCTATCCGTGCACTCCGTCGCGGGGTAAATCCTAGTACAGAAATGAAAAATATGTACAACGGGTACATCGACCTCGACCCGGTCGTGCCCCAAAAGAATATTATACAAACAGGCAGTAACGACAATCCACATGTTGGACGCTCGTCCCGCAATATCAAATGTACAAATAAATCCAAACAGTACTATCATTGCACCCTGCTATCCACCACGACATATCCGCAACATCACAGCACAACACAGAACATCAACGCGAATTTCACGTTCGCAAACCCGTCTAAAAGAACTATAGCAATCAGACGCGGTTTACCGATCAAATGACATTCCCGGTCGGAGATATAATGTAAATACTGCATACTAACAAATTTAAAATTTCGATCGACTAAATTTCCCGAAGTGGGCCCCACGAACAACTGGTGTACAGTAATAAAATATGGGCCCAAAAGATATATACAAGAAACCATAAATTTCACAGAAGAAGCCACTGTGCAAGTTTGGAGCAATGATCACTCAGGATGGCCGCGGATGCGCGGTCAAACCCTAGGATTGACCGCGATTCCGCGGCAGTCTTGTAGGATCACGTGCCCAAATTTGTACGACGTGCTTATAAAACCCTGCTGAATATTCTGTGATATGTAAAATAATTTTAGGACACTGTTTAAAATCGACAGAAACTCAGATCATGGAATTTTGCGGTTTTTGAAAATCCGTTCGATCGATATTTCAAACGTGTTAGCACAAGTTAGTATAGCTTAATGGTGAGGCTCTAATAGCACTGTAAGTCCACGGTAGCGCCCCGGCCGTCTAACAGACGCCAAATGCGGAACAAAAACTTTTAACGAAACTGGCGCTATCGTGTACCGTAACCCGGATCTGCCATTAAAGCTAAACTAACAAACTACAAAGTGGGTAGAAGAGTTATACCGAACGATCTGAGTCCTTCGGTCTTCAACCATCATCCCACGCTTGTTGCGGTTGCTCCGATCTCCTGAATCTCCAGTCTCGACGTCCACGTGGCACCACGTCGACGGATCTTTAAACGGGCTCCCGCCTCTGAACCGAGGCAACTCGATCATCAAGTTTGCTAAAAGAGACGACCAAGATGAAGTAGAGAATGAGTAGAACACTTTGTCTCATTACATCCAAGGTCACGGACGAACGGTTATGGAAGTTGCCTTTTGGATCGGGTGAAATGAGAAAGAGGCTATCTAATTTTCATGAACCCGAATCTATCATAATCTTTTTCTAGTGAATAACAACCATGATCTATGAGAGGGGGGAGGCCGGCCACTTATAGATGAGAAGGAGGGTGAGTGTAGGAGAGGGGTGGTGACCACAAGCAAAATATCTAGTGTGAACACAAAGTATGAAAGCATTTAATAAAATGATGAATCATTAACCTAGTCATCATGCATTAATGGAATCATTAAATGCAACCATGACTCACTAAACACCTCACCACTTCTAGAACCATCTAGAAGCTTCCACACTCATCTCGAGAAAAGATAAATCCGTATTTAACCGAATGTTAAATACGGCTGATAGAAAACTGGAAACTGGCAACTTCCAAAAGTGATCCTGAAACGAATTTCAGGATAACCCCTTATCCATATAAACATACCCGCATTTGTATTACGACCGAATACAAATGCAACTGAGATAAAGATATTATATCTACACAGTATAATACTGGGTTCCGGCTTAAACCAAAGCCTACCAGCATTATCTGTCCGAAAAACGACAAGTGCGAAAACGCACGTGCTTTTTCCGAACCTTGCCATATCACCATATGGCCTCTACAACGTTTCGCCCGAACTTGGGAAAGTGTCTGTGGGGGACTCTAATGACTCATCAATACACTGGCACTGGGTATAACCACTAGCACGTCAGAGGTACAAGTTGCGCGTAACATTTTGCCTATGTATTAATTGGAAGGGAAGCTGACGAGCGAACTCATCTCTAAACCCTACTGAGCCTGACAGTGACAATGTATATACAGTCCGGTCCATTCATCTAAAGAGTATCGCATATCGAGTCTAGGGGGTGGATAAAGTCAGACCCCTAATAACGCGATAAATCGTGTCGGCATGAAGCCCATCACCACCTAAGAAACTACTGATCCAAATCAGTAATTCTCCATTACCTCGGCCGAGGATTTCTAGTGATGGCCACCCATGCACTGCGCGACATCAACCCCCAATACCGGGAGAGACGAATCCCCGACGATCCGCTCACTTGCCTCCAATGTGGCTCGGGACTGTACCCAACTAAAACCTGTTTGCACAACTTCTTTGAGCGTGGTAGGGTAGTAATCTAAGCACAGTGGAAACTCACACGAGACAAATGACGATCTCAGGTCGATGAACTAACCTGTACACATGTCACCAAGGAATTGCAATCTGACGATATGTATAATACCAACTAGCAGATTCCCGGCGAGTCCTGTCCGGTGTACTCATAACCCAATGAGCATCTGTATACATCTTAGGTGATCCTACTGACACCAATGGCTTGTGAGACCGGCCATCGCCCCTCGTCGGGGTCTCGACTGTATACACTAGTCATCTCTGGAGTATCGATGTCCTGTCTCGAAACTCCCACGACTAGGGACACTTTAAGGATGTGCTTACAGACCCCAGCTCCCACGTATATGATCGCCATCATACTGCTGGTAGTCAAGCAAGAATCCTAAGGGCTCTATCATCATGCAATAGTGAACTAAAGCATGTATACGATGATAAAGACAAACCAGATAGCAAACTATCATCTCGAGCAAGACTGTCATATCGGTATAGGTCCTGCCTCAATCATTGCAATCACGTACCTGCGATCCAATAATTGACTTTGAGGGCACTATCTCCAACAGTCCATTAGACCCTGAGAAGCTACTAGAACCTACCAGTATATCTCGCTTACCCTGGCCAGGGACTTTGCGTAATGGCTCTCTAACACAGTGCGATATCAACTCCCAATACCGGGAGAGACGAATCCTATTTAACCGCCACTACCTCCAAGTGCTCGGGACTGCACCCAACTGCTACATGTTTACACGACTCCTTTGAGCCGTGGTAGGGTAGCAATCTAAGAACAGTGGGACACACTCGAGGCGAAGTAGCAGTGTCAAGTCTGCGGACTATGCTGTACTCATGTCACCTGGGAACTGTTAACTGACGATGGGTATAACACCAACCAATCAGTTCCCCGGCGAGTCCTGTCCAGTGTACCCGTAACCTAACGAGCACCTGTATACTATCTCTAGTACGACGTACTGATGGCTATGGGACAGACCATCTCCACAACTGGGATGAGAAGCGTATACACTTAGTCTACTCCGGAATATCAATGCCCTATCTCGATAATCCAACGACCAGGGACCTGTATAGGATGTTGCTTACAGACTACCCAGCCCCCACTAGTGTGACTGCCATCACAACGCTGGTAATCAAGCAAAGATCCTATGGGCTCTACTAATATGTATAAGTGATATGTTACAAGAAACATATGCATATATTAAAGTAGACACAAACCAAGTAGCATACTACCATTTTTAGCAAGACTGTTATATACAGCTGTGAATATCCCAAGTATCCATTAAGTAATATACAACATAGTATGATACAATAATGGCCCCTAGGGCATATACACTAACAATCTCCCACTTGCACTAGAGCCATGAGCTGGCATATCGTAGACCTATTATCTCGAATAGCCTCTCGAACTGCGTTTGAGGAAAGGCCTTTGTGAATGGATCAGCAATGTTATTCTCTGTCTCTACTCTCTTCACCTCGATCTCCCGGCGATCTACGATCTCCCTGATCAGGTGATACCGCCTTAAGATGTGTCTGGACTTCTGATGGGACCTGGGTTCCTTCGCTAAAGCTATAGCACCGCTGTTGTCACAATACAGAGGTATTGGACCAACACTGGTAGGAACCACCTGAAGTTCTGTGAGGAACTTCTTCATCCAGACTGCTTCTTTTGCGGCATCGCAAGCAGCTATGTACTCTACTTCCATCGTTGAGTCAGCAACGGTCTCCTGTTTGGAACTCTTCCAACAGACCGCCCCTCTATTGAGGGTAAAGACATAACCCGACATGGACTTGGAGTCATCTTTGTCACTCTGGAAGCCGGAGTCGGCAAAGGCCTCCATCTGGAGGTCTTTTCCGCTATATACCAAGAACATCTCCTTAGTCCTCCTTAGGTACTTCAGAATGTTCTTTACTGCTATCTAGTGCTTCTCACCTGGGTTTGCTTGATACCGGCTTACTACGCTCAATGCGTATGCTATATCTAGTCTGGTACATAATATCGCATACATTATAGAGCCTACCGCAGAAGCGTAGGATATAATCAACATGCGATCCCTTTCCAAATCAGTCTTGGGAGACATCTCTTTGGAGAGGGTGATTCCGTGACAAGCCGGTAGGTTACCGCACTTAGAATCATCCATACTGAATCTCTTCACTATGGTGTCTATGTACCTGGACTGCGAAAGTCCCAACATCCTCTTTGATCTATCACGATAGATCCGGATCCCCAGAATGTAGGTGGCATCACCCAGGTCTTTCATGGAGAATTTATGTGACAATAATCTTGTGACTGACTGTAACATAGGATTATCATTTCCTATTAGGAGAATGTCATCCACGTACAAGACGAGGAATACTACAGCTCTCCCTACAATCTTACTATATATGCAAGGTTCATCTGGATTTTTGATGAAGTCAAATTCTTTGACAGCATCATCAAAACAGATGTTCCAACTCCGCGATGCCTGCTTTAGTCCATAAATGGACTTAAGCAGCTTGCATACTTTACCGCTGCTCCCACTCTGAATGAATCCTTCTGGCTGATCCGTATAGACGCTTTCTTCCAAATTACCATTTAGAAAGGCCGTCTTTATGTCCATCTGCCAGATTTCATAATCGTGGAAGGCAGCAATAGCAAGAAGGACCCGAATAGATTTAAGCATAGCCACTGGAGAAAAGGTTTCATCATAGTCCAAACCGGATCTTTGACGGAAACCCTTTGCAACCAGTCTAGCTTTGTATGTTTCAACCTGTCTATCTACACCAATCTTCTTTTTGAAGATCCATTTGCATCCTACAGGTTTTACCCTATCTGGAGCAACGTCCAAAGTCCATACTTTGTTAGTGTACATGGACTCCATTTCGGTCCGCATTGCATCCAGCCATTTTACTGAGTCACCTCTCTGAATGGCTTGCTGGAAGCTAGTAAGCTCATCATAGTCAATAGTGCAATCCTCTCTATCTCCGTCTATGAGAAAACCGTAGTATCTCTCGGGCGGATGAGATTGCCTACAACTCCTACGGAGTGGCGTCGGGATGTCCCATTCTCCTGAACCTTCTGGTTCTTCCAAGCTTTCAGTAATAGCTTGTGGTTCTAGAATTTCTTCCAGTTCTACTTCGCTCCCACTTGTTCCTTTTTCTAAAAACTGATGTTCCAGAAAGTGGGCATGACGAGAAACAAAAACTTTTTGTTCCTCTGCGTAATAGAATAGATGCCCCTTGGAGTTCTTTGGATATCCCACAAACTTACAATGTACTGATCGTGCCTCGAGCTTGTCCGCATGCTGCTTTTTAACAAATGCCGGACATCCCCAAATCTTTAGATACTGAAGATAGGGTTTCTTCCCACTCCACATCTGATATGGTGTGGTAGGCACAGTCTTGGTAGGAACTAGGTTCAAAAGATATGCAGCTGAGTCTAGTGCATATCCCCAGAATGATTGTGGTAACTCAGCGTTACTCATCATGGAACGAACCATATCCAATAGGGTTCGATTCCTCCTTTCTAATACACCGTTGTGTTGTGGTGTGTATGGAGGAGTAAGCTGAGAGAGAATGCCATTCTCTTTTAAGTAACCCAGGAACTCGGCACTTAAGTATTCTCGATCAGATCTCAGTGTTTTTATACTCTAGCCTGTTTGTTTTTCCACTTCATTCTTGTATTCTTGGAATTTCTCAAAGGCCTCGGATTTATGCTTCATCAAGAAGACATATCCATACCTAGAGAAATCATCCGTAAAAGTAATGAAGTAGGAATAACCACCTCGTGCATGTGTAGACATTGGACCGCACACGTCACTGTGTACGAGTCCTAAGAGCTCGCTTGCTCTTACCCCGTGTTCAGTAAACGGAGTCTTTGTCATCTTTCCTATGAGACAAGATTCACAAGTAGCATAAGATTGATATTCGAACGGATTCAAATATCCTTCTCTATGTAACTTAGTCAACCTTCTCTCATTGATGTGTCCAAGTCTACAATGCCATAAGAAAGCCTGATTTAATTCCGAAGACTTTCTTTTAAGTGTATTCTGGACATTGAAAACCTGAGATTGACTTAATACGTATATACCGTTATCTAATGTACCTGACCCAATCAGAACTTGATTTAGGTGGATGTATACTACATCGCTTTCAAATGTAAAATTATATCCCTCTCTTGAAAGTGAGGACACTGATATGATATTACAAGTCATACTAGGTACATATAGATAGTTACGTAAAATCAATATCTGCCCACTTGTCAAACCTAGGCGATATTCTCCCACGGATTCAGCGTCCACGCTCATTCCGTTTGCAACTCTGAGAGACCAATCATCTACCTTTATAACTCTACGGTTTCTCAAAGCATGTAATGAATTACAGATATGAGATCCTGCTCCGGTATCTAGTACTTAGGAAGTAGAGTTAATTGACAAACAGTTCTTTATTACTAATACACTTGAGGCTGAAGCCACAACACGCTTCGTATCCTGGCTACTGGCTTCTAAAGCCCTGTAATCTTTCTGCCTATGCCCAATCCCATAACAATAGGAACGTCCCTCTTTTACTATATCCAGTCCCGAAACTTTTGCCCTTCTCTTTCCTTCTACTTCCCTGGTTTCCTTCAGGGTAGAAGGTAAAGATTGTAGAATCAAGTCAGTATCTGACTCGTTTCCCAACGCGGTCTCCAGGTCCTGGAGCTTATCAATACAGCTAGTCATTGTAAGGACGTTGTCCCCTACAGATGACCCGTCAGCCAACCTCGCTTGAATTAATTCGTTCGAGGTCTCATATCTTGCGATATGAGATTGCTCTCCATATAAATCTTTGTTATGGAGAAAGATGGAGGCTAGGTCCATCTTCTTGTGCTGCTTCTGGTATACACCATCAACTGAAGCTAACACGAGGCACTTAGCTTTCGCTTTATCTTTTTCCCTTGTCTGACGGATATCCATATCCGGGACAGTAGAAACTGGACCTGGGACGGTGGGATCTTGAGTAGTAATAGGGTGGTCCAGCTTGTTATAGGAAATGGACATCTGGACAGATCTTTGCCGGTCATATAAGTCAGATTCAGTCAATTTGTTATCTAGATGTAACCTATGTGTGGTCACAGGGTCGCTGCAATTTAAGAGAGAGAAGAAAATACTATTAGCATGATGCTCTTGTAAGTTTAGAGTGGTTTAATTTATCTAAACAGGATGGCTCCCACTGTTTCTCGAATCCCTCCTTAAACCATAAAAGAAGAATTAGCCAGGACTATTCTCACCGTACAATTCTTGCTTAACCGTTCAGCCAGGTCAGTGTCGATACTTCGAGGGAGGTTTTCCAACGCTTTCGCGAAGTTCCTTAATTAAATAACCTTTTTTCTCTGGGGGCGTAACCCCGCTGACACTTTTCTAGGCACCTACTTGGTTTATAGCATTGATCGTTAAGTGACGAATCTCCTGATAAGTAGTATATACACAGTAGGATCGGGATCCAAAATATCATCGTATGATAATGTTGAAGGAATCCTACCAACATTCATCAAACTCCAAATGGTATGCTATCTCTGCAAATTTCAGTTTCTTTTGAAATTCCCGATATAAATTTTTGCCCCATGCGCTTATGACCTTGGCGTTGGTCAAAATATCATAAGTCACATGTCAAGTTCTACCCGTCATTATCCAGGTTAATTTGAACCCATCCGTACATATCCTTGACGTTGGCCAAAATGATAATACGACTGTCCCAAACTAACTCATCTATCTATGAAAACAAATGAATATCCAGCAGCTACCAAACACTATGCCTTAGCGTTGGTCAAAATACATAGCTTGAATACTACTGAATACCCAAATGAAATGACGGAGGGCTACGAATGGTTTTGGCAAAAACCGTGAACGTAGTGAACTTGATTTAATCGAAGGAACCTGATACTTTTTAAAAGGAGTGGTTAAAGCTCCGCAATTAAAAATTCTGATCTTTTTAAAATAACCGAGTGGATTCTTTTCAATTTGTTCCAACGACTTAACTTTGGTTTATTTTCTTTATATTATAATAATGTGTCCCATCAATTATCCTATCATTGCAGAAATCAACGAAAATACCACGTCCTCTTATGCCATCCGCATTCGCCACGGGGTCCCGTCATCACCCGTTAGGTTACTTAACTAACGACAGAGCAGGGGCTGGGCTAGTGCGGGTGTAAAACATAAGTGACGTCTAATAGCTATCATATATAGATATTGTACATTCGTCAGACGCAATAATAAGCATTCCAGATCACAGATGAACTTTATTGGATTTATTAGCAATCTGCATTTGCTTTGAGCCTGCAATAAAAGACGGATTACACGGTTGTGATGAATAGCCATTACCCCACCCTAGACCCCTATGGGTACGGCAAACTACCCGCCAAGTACCCGAAGTGAAGCGGTCTCCCTCAACAAAGTGAGTAGGCCACTAAACACTTCAAAGTACCCGGTAGTTTGTGTACCCCGCCTTGGGTCTATCCTAGGAGCAAAAACAGTAAAAAGAAATAATACAACGGTGGCTACAACCGCAACCTGGATGTGCCCCGCAAAAGAATATTAAATCATATTGCATTTACATCGAATGAATGAATATTAAACCCATCTCAAACCCCGGCTAATCATCACAACAGTCCAACACAGTTCATATACACAAACAGTAAACATTACAGAAATGTGCAACCCCCTGCCAACCGACATACCAGCAGTTAGGGGAGGTTTACGAACACATTAAACATTACAGATAAAAAAACCCAATTAGCAAATATCTTAGAATATCGATCGATAACCATATTCCGTGTTTACCCCAAAAGCCAACCAACAAAGAAGCAACCTGGGTAGAAACAGAACATACAGGAAGACAAAAACCCAAAATATATGAATTACTATGAAACTCCGAGTCAACTCGGCTGCGGATCCGCGGCAGAAGCTCTCTATTGCCGAGGATCCGCGGCCGTTTTACCGAGTCACTGGCTCGTATTTTCCCAGTATTCATTAATTTCCCTGCTGTGAATTTTAAGGTATGTCAAAAAAAATTTCAGACACTTTTAAAATTAACAGAAACTTATGGTTTCGAATTTTTTTTTTCGTGTTTTTCTGTCGATCGAACTTCTAATAAATTGCTAAAAAGCTAGTAATAGTTTAGTTGGCTCTGATACCGCTGTAAGTCCATGTCACGCACCCCACGAACTTGCGGGGAGGCGGAATATATGAAAAACGATTATTAAACCTTCGTAACACGGACTTGAGCGCATTAATCGTTATCTAAACCATTACTAACAAAAAGCTAGAGGTTTAACTACTCGGATACGAAGTTATACCTTACGTTACTTGTCCTTCGGGTCTTCATCGCGGTCCTCCACTCCTCGTAGACTCCTTGGAACATCGGCACCTCAACGGCCTCCTCGAATCAAAGACGATCCACCCGAAAGCTCCTACGCCAAGCATAATCTCAAACTTGAGATAACTAGGTTGCTTAAAGTGCTAATCTAAGCTACCTAGGGGATATAGAGTGAGGTTCTGGATGTATTAGTCTAGCTAACCCTTGATCTCAACTCATGAGAGGTTAGGGTTAGGGTTTGAAGAGAGTGAGCTTGAGGAGAGAGAAGGTGAGAATAATAATGAAATGAGATAATGATCTTATCATGATATATATGAAGCATTATTATTTATCCAAAAATCAAATAATAGAATTAACAACCATGCTTCACAAATATCTATGAGTGATTCATCTCCACGAGTCATTAAGCATATATGATGCATTAATGACTTGGATGAATCACACAAATGAGTCACTAATCTCATTTAATGCAATGCCACCTTAACCCCTTAGTCACCACTCTTCTAGAAGCTTCCCGACAAATTACGAGAATGCCTCTCCAATCCGTGAAAACACGGAAAAACTTTAGACTGTATAAATCCAGTAACCCGATACTAGAATCTGGCTTAAACCAAAGCCGACTAGTAAAAACTGTCCGAAAAAGTCGTACGTGCGTAAACACACGTACGCATCCAAACCCTTGTCGTAAAACCATACGACCTCTATATCGTTTCTCCTGGAGCAGGGAAACTCTCTGTGTGGGAGTCTAAAGACTCGACACTACGCTGGCAGTGGGTTTAACCACAGACCGCAAGCGGCACTAGCTGTACGTAATGGTCCCCATGTAGATGTCAATAAGAAGGCCGGTGAGGAAAACAATCCGAACCCTTACTAAGCCTGATGTGACAATCTCCGTACAGTCTGGTCTGTTCGTCTATGTAACGTTTTGAAAATTGTTTCGGTGAAATTTCGAAAAAACGGTAAAATAAGGGGGTTTTCTGTAAAAAGTCAAAATGCAAATATCTTTATTATAAAATTAAATATACATATTCTAGCTATGTAATTACTAGTATTTGTTGTTTATTGAGCCACTGGTGAAATTTCAAATTTTCTGAAAAAAAATATTATTTTAATATTATTTTAAGCCGTCACTAATACATTTAATTAGGGAAAATTACAAATTGGAATGAGTTGAAACAAATTTTGTGCATCATAAAACATTAAATAAAATTTTATCATGTGGTTTTTGAAATGAAATCGTTTGCCAAAACGGTTTAGAAAATATCGAAGAAAAATGCTTAATTAGTGAAATTAGTGTAAATAGAAATTGGGGTATAATATTTATCATTTTCTTTCTTCACCCAAACTCACCCACACCCTCTCACCCCCCTCCCTATGTGCTGGCCGAGCCTTGCTTCCCCATCCCCAAAATTTGTCCCCACTTCTAAGGCTAAAGAAAAGAAAAGAAAAGAAAATGAATACAATAAAGAAATGAGAATGGGTTGACTTGTGATATGGGCCTTTGACTTAACCAATCACTTTCCCCACCTCACTCTCTCTCCTCCCCCTCCCTAATCTGGCCGAGCCTCCCTCTTGCAATAGCCCCATTTTTGCTTCTTCATTTCTTGAGCTAAAAACCTCACAAATTCATCAAAAAACCCATAAAAATCAAAATCTAATCCCTACACATTTCTTATTGGCTATTCTAGTATGGATCTAGGGAACAAGATTTCTATTTGGGAGGCCATGGGTGCTTGTGGATCTTCAAATGTGTTTGGGTATAATTCTAAACATTTTGCTTAATTTGTTACTTAATTTCTTAAAGCTAAATTACTTAAGTGTTAATTAGGCTTTAGTTGCAAGTTTTGAAATTCAAGATAAGAATTTGAATGCAAGTTAGGGTTTTGTGAAATTGGTGTATGGTTGTGTGATATATTTATGCTCTTATGTTGTGTTAATACAAGATTAGTAGCTAGTTGCTAATGGTTAGTTTAAAAATTGTGTTAATTATGCCAATTTGCTAACGAGGTTTTTGAAATTGGTTAAATAATTGGGATTAAAAATGTGATTAGGTTTTTCATGACTTCTTTAACATTATAAAGTGTAGTTTAACACTTTAGTTCATGGAAATCCAACCTAAATTGTGGTTTGTGCATTTTGCTATAAAATTGTTAAAATTTAGGTATTTTGTAAACTAGAATTTTAGGTTTTTAGGAATTTAACGAGATTAAATTATGGGAATTGTTTTTATGACTTAATTAAGAAATTTAGTGAATATTGTGGCCGCTAGATTCGTTTATACGTCGAGTTTTGTACTAAAACGGCGAATTGTGCTTGCTAGATTTTCTGAAAAATGACTTTTTAAGTGAAATTGGGGTTTTTGTGAGTTTTAACCTATTTTATATTAAAATTAGTGTTCGTGAATGTACAAATGAGGGTATATGGGTTTTTCTCGATGGTTTGGCGTTTGTACGCCGACGTCGCGGGTTTTTGGGTCGATTTGTGAAAGCAACCATAGATTTTGACCTATGTGGGTTTCGTACGTCGTTTTGGTCATGAGTCGGATTTTAATGCGATATGGTGCGTTATGATATGTAGGTACCCCATATGGACTTCGAGACGACAAGCAAGCGCGTGGCGACGTCGGCACCGGCGAGCGAAGACCAGGTGAGTAGATTTATATCTACGGCGAGAAGTCGGGTGGATGGCGTATAGCACCCCCGCAGTCCGTGGTGGTGTATACGGATGCGTATACACACCAACAATTATTATATGTTATTTGGGATTAATAACGATGTTTAGGATGGATATTGATGTGTTGGATTATTTTAGTGTTGCGAACCCTAGGGTAGTGTTGCACTACACATACACACCTACATACTTGCATACATTCCTATTTTTATGTGTTCATGGGTTACCTTTGGGTTAGTTGCGAAACCCTTGAGTGATTGTTATACCCACATACGCACACACAGACTTGCATACTTTACTTTCTTGTGCGCAGATTGGGATGTGTATATATGTATATATGCGTGGGTATGGGACTATGCATATGTACATTCATATACGCATGCATGGATAATGAGGAGAGTACTTGGGATTTAAGATGAGTCGATGAGATTTGATTTAAGGCCGTGAGATCGGTGATATAGCAGGGTTCGTATTTGAGATACGACATGACGTTGTAGCGGGTCCTTGACATAGTATTTTACACACGTGCATGCATACTTAGGAGGTATCAGTATTGTACTAGACGTAGATCAGTACCCCGATCATGATATTTGATAAATAGGATACCAGGTGAATAGTATGATGAATGTGATATTGACCCGTACCCAGATTTGGGGATGCCGTACGACGGATTTACGTACGAGCTATATCTTGATGATTGATCCGCACTCTTGACTTGGGATGTCTGATTATAGATATGGTATCGGATATGATATTATTTAGGCGGGATCACCGACTAATATATATACAGGTATGTATATGTATCGACTCAGATGTTAGGCGGTTTCCTTACCTGTAGTCTAGCTTGTAGCTTAGCCCTTAGTTTAGTTAGTTGTTAAATTAGATTCGGTTCCTACCTATTTCAAAGCTTACGAATCGTGCTTATTTATAAAAAAAACATATCTTTTCTTAAAAACACCGTAGCCCCTATTTTCAAAACCCCCACGATTCGTGTTATTTCAAAGGCACCATTGTGGGACTTATATTAGGTTAATGCAGATTAGTTATCGTTGCGTCTAGTATTCAGCTCCCGCTCATTATTGTTGTTCGCTCCGCATCACATGCTTATATTATGCTTCATATTCTACTGTTGCTATCTTGTGGTTAGGACACCAGCACCATTACCGATGATGCGTATGTTCCACGTACACTTACTTGCCGGCTCACACACATCTTCATCGGTAATTGCCATGTCACGTACACCTTAGAAATATTATTGCTTCACATAGCCTGTTAGCTAATAGTTTAGACATGATATTAGTGTACTTGCCTTATATGTTAGTTTAGACATTGTAGTTATTACCTGCTACTTCATGCATACTGTTATTCATTGTTATTCCGCATTCATGGATTCTCATGCATATATTCACTTTTTACGTGCTATTGAGGTTTTGGATTCGGATTCCATGAGATTTTCTGGATTTGGGGAAAACCGCAAAACATATACAAACTTCTTCTTTCTTTTTTTAAATAAAAAGTGCGGTTTTTTCCCATGATGTATGAGTCGTCCACCATGAGTTTGCTGATGGATTTCGAGACCCGATTCGAGGAGACGGATGAACCGTTTCGGGTACAAGGTGGACCCGGTAAGGTACCCCGGGGCAAGAAGCGCGTGATGATGACGATGTGAGACTGGCAGGGGAGCACTACCTACCGGTGATTTTACCCGACGCGTCGGATATCCGGAGGATACCGTCGTGGTCTTGAGATGGATGGTAGGGGCCGGTCTGGACTGACGGCGCCCTAGATATTGTGATTGAGACATTGAGATTTCGAGATATTGAGGTATAGAGACTGTGATACAGAGATATCGAGATACTGGGATTACGTTTTGTGCCGATGCTAGGCACTGTTTTATGCTGATTTCATTATGATACCTCATTTTAAAAATACAAAGGGAATCTCACTAAATTATGAAAACAGTTCTTCACTTACATGTATTCTGTTTTCATGCATTCATACCTCATTCATATGATATTTTGCTACCTGAGGCACTGACACGGGCACATGAGATTACACTCGGGTTAGATGTTTACCCTAGCCTTGTTTTAGGTTGCATGTTATATATATATAATTGAGGATATATTATGATCATTGACCTAGGTTGCGTTATT
Source organism: Agapanthus africanus (assembly GCA_030015575.1). Lineage (NCBI taxonomy): Eukaryota > Viridiplantae > Streptophyta > Magnoliopsida > Asparagales > Amaryllidaceae > Agapanthus > Agapanthus africanus. Next base: position 394,762,271 of record CM057340.1, read on the forward strand.
TATGCGATTTCTTTCCGTAGATGTTTTTCTATTCACGAGTTGGCAACTCACCCCCGTTTTGCCCCAGTTTCTTGCAGGTTTGCCGTACAGGTTTCATTACGGCTTTGCGGGCATAGTTTCCTTCGGGTGATTTGCTAGTAGGTGGGTTTACTTGTATCGTACCCCCATTATATAACTTGTATATTATTATTGTGTTGTATCTAGAAGTTCCATCAACCAAACATGTGTTATTTTTGAGATAGAGACCAGTGATGTTATTCTTTCGACCTTAGAGTCGCGCGTTATATTTCTGCAGATTTCTTATGGTTTTGAGTTTCCTTTTGAGTTTTGATCCTCGCCGTTGGCGTTGTATATTATATTGCTTGTGTGGTTGTGACCGTAGATTGACGAAGAGCTAGCTCCCGCTTGGGGATGCATTTTTATTGATTTCGTATACTATTCATGTTGTATCCCGTTTGGGGGCCAGTATTTACAAAGGAGACTCTGCCGAAATTTTCAGGAAATTTTTGATGTTTTTAGAAACCCTCATAATTCGGCTTATGCTTTTAAAACTACTTATTTAAATTGGTTTTCCTTCACTCTACTACTTTTCTTGGTTTGCATTTCTGGGTTTTCGGCTTACTTGGATTACGTACGCCTCGAGACGTTTCGTAGTTTAAGTGCCGGTCATGTTCTGTACTTTCGGGACGTGACAGTCTAAGACTATCGCATATCAAGCCTAGGGTGCGGCAAGCGTCAGTCCCCTAATAGCTGTATAAGTCATGTCGGAGCGAAGTCCATTACACCCTAAGAAGCTACTGGAACCTACCAGTATATCTCGTTTGCCCTGGCCAAGGACTTTGCGTAATGGCTCTCTGACACAGTGCGATATCAACTCCCAATACCGGGAGAGACGAATCCTATCTAACCGCCACTACCTTCAAGTGCTCGGGACTGCACCCAACTGCTACCTGTTTGCACGACTCCTTTGAGCCGTGGTAGGGTAGCAATCTAAGAACAGTGGGACACACTCGAGGCGAAGTAGCAGTGTCAAGTCTGCGGACTATGCTGTACTCATGTCACCTGGGAACTGTTAACTTACGATGGGTATAACACCAACCAATCAGTTCCCCGGCGAGTCATGTCCGGTGTACCCGTAACCTAACGAGCACCTGTATACTATCTCTAGTACGACGTACTGATGGCTGTGGGACAGACCATCTCCGCAACTGGGATGAGAAGCGTATACACTTAGTCTACTCCGGAATATCGATGCCCTATCTCGATAATCCAACGACCAAGGACCTGTATAGGATGTTGCTTACAGACTACCCAGCCCCCACTAGTGTGACTGCCATCACAACGCTGGTAATCAAGTAAAGATCCTATGGGCTCTACTGATATGTATAAGTGATACGTTACAAGAAACATATGCACATATTAAAGTAGACACAAACCAAGTAGCATACTACCATTTTTAATAAGACTGTTATATACAACTGTGAATATCCCAAGCTTCCATTAAGTAATATACAATCTAGTATGATACAATAATGGCCCCTAGGGCATATACACTAACACTACAAAATACTCTGAATAGTCTTTACTGAAAGATAACATCACATGAAATCTTAGTAAAAACAAGCAATACCTGAAACACCAAACCCCAGAGACCAGAGCACCAAACAAAAACGAGGAGAAAAGAACAAGTTTGGACCGGCCAGGCCGGATTTTTCGAGCATTTCGCCGGGTCAAATCCGGTGGAATGGCCTCATTTTCGTTTGGTGTTGGTATTACATCATATGTAATATTCTGCAACTGCTTAAAAAAATTTTAGAGTCTCTGATAAATTCGAAAGAGAGCGGGTTTAGGGTTTCAGTTTTTCGAAGTTATTTCGGTTTCATAATTTATCTAACATCGTCTAAGTTTCTAGTTTGGCTCTGATACCACTGTGGGTATTTGTTTAGCACCATGCCTAGGGTTTGCTTTGCATAAAACAAGCTACAATAAAAATTTTATAGGTGCTAAGCAAAACCAACCATGAATCGAACTAGAAAATTAGGGTAACATGAACTAGTATCACATACTATCAAGTGTCTAACACTAAGAGAAGAGAAATACAACCTTTGTAAACCTCCTCTTTGTGACTCCTTGGATCAACTTGGTGTTTGAACTGGTTCCCTTGAGTTCTTCGAAGTCTACGACGATCCACCACGGTGTCCCTTTGCATAAGCTCCTTGCTTCACTTTATCTAAATGGAAGTGGAGCAAACAACCTACACTGGTGGGCTAGATTAATATAGATTGGTGATGTGGGTTTGGATCTCACTTAAGAACCTTTTCTTTTTCTTTTTCTTTTCTTTACTCACTTTCTAAAGCCTAGAGAGCTTGAAGGAGGAAGAGGAGGAAGGAGACGGCTTAGCTTAACTCTTGTGAGAATAATCAACATAATCAAGAAAGAGAGAGTTATCTCAACACAAACCATGGTTACAAAATATCTAGATGTTTTGATACTTGAGTTAGGCAAAACAATGGGCAACAAAAATCATGGGAGATAAAACCATGGTTTTGACTTTAGTCAACATAAAAGAAGAGTGTAGAAAACAAACCATGATTTTATTCCCATTTTGTTTTTCTCAATAATCAAAATATATAAATATTTCTCCATGCGATTCTTGCATTGCCATCACCAATGTATCATCAACCATGACACATGTATGCATGAATGTGTGCATTCATATCAATATATACATACATACATTCATGCATACACATAAAAGAAAATGGTTTAATAATAATTGAGCTAATGGTCATTATTATTAATCAACGCTTGATTTAATAATCCGGTCATATCACATACGACCCGACCAATAGAAAACGCCCAATTAAAATACGGTATCATATACATCCATTTAATCGAGCACCCGCGTATATCCCCATGTGCACCCCACATCTTTTCGCCTGAGCTAGAAAACTCCTCTGTGGGACTCTAAGACTCGTCAATACGCTAGCAGTAGGCAGTGATCACATCACATACCCACAAACCATCAGCGGCACTAGCTGTACGTAACGGCTCCCAGGTATTAAGCGATCAGAAGAAAACAAGCGAACCTGTCAAAACTCTTGTCGAGCCAACTGGCAACACTTACCGTACAGTCCAGTCTCTTCATCAGATATGTTACATATCGAGTCTAGGGATGGTATCATCAACCCCAATAACTTAATAAGTCATGCCGGTATATGGCCTATAACAGATTGAGAAACTACCGATAACTCTTATCAGTAAATCTCAACAGCCCTGGCCAGGGACTTCCTGTTATAGCCAATCGAGCATAGCGCAACATCAACCCCCAATACCGGGAGAGACGAAACCCTTCCTATCGCTCATTGCCTCCATGTGCCTCGAGACTGTACCCAAAATCCACCTGTTGGCATGACTCAGTAGAGTCGTGGTAGGGTGGAGATCAAAGTACAGTGGGAGTACACACAAGACTCTATGACGATCTCGGGTCAACAGACTAACCTGTACCTGTCACCTGAGAACCGCTATCCAACGATAGATATAATACCACATAGGAGTTCTCGACAAGTCCGTTCAGTGTACCCAGTCTCCACTGAGCACCCGTATACAATCTTTGGTGTCACTACACCAATGGATATGGGATTATTCATCGTCCGTCATATGGGATAAGAAACGTATATGCTAGTCTACTCTGGAATATCGATGCCCCGTCTCGATGCACCCATGACTAGGAACTTTTCAAGGATATGCTTATAAACTACACATGTCCCACTAGTATGATCTGCATCATAATCCCAGTAGTCAAGCAAATATCCTAAGGGCTTTATCAACATGTATCAAATGAGTAATATACATGATCAAATGAACATGTCAAGATAAAGTACAACCAGATAGCATACTATCATGTCGATCAAGAATGTCCTCTGAATATATATATATATACATACCGATACAACCACTATCATATAATGGCCTCTAAGGCATACATATATCCAACACTGACCTCAATCTCACGGCGATCAACTATCTCCCGAATCAGGTGATAGCGCCCCAGAATATGTCTAGATCGCTGATGGGATCGGGGTTCCTTGGCCAAAGCCACAACTCCATTATTATCACAATACAAGGATATTGGATCCTCAATGGATGGAACCACACCATGTTCAGCAACGAACTTCTTCATCCAGATAGCTTCTTTAGCAGCATTGTTGGCAGCAATATATCTAGCCTCCATCGTCGAGTCTGCTATGGTATCTTGCTTGGAACTCTTCCAACATACCTGTAGGGTTTCTGGGCACACGCACAAGGGTCTACGAGGCATCAACCATGCCCGATTTAAAAATTAGCCGTGCCGAACAACCCGATACGAGATCTTTAAACTAGAGATTAGGCGAAAACAAGCATGTTAAACTCTTTAACACTAAGTGAGAGGGATTACAACCTTTGTAGATCCGGTCCTTCACTTCTTAAGCTCCATGTTGAGGTCCCTTCGCTGCGATCATCATGCATCCGGACTCTCGAGAGGCTCCACGAAGAGAATGATGCAACCTTGCTTCCGATCTTCGATAACAAAGATGATCTACCTTGAAGTTTCATTAACACAAGCTCTCACTCACTAAAGTGGTGAACACCCTCATCTAAATGGCAAGGATAGATGAGGATGATGAAGTAGGATTTTTGCTCTCATTTGTTTTCTTATTCTCACTCATAATCATCACTTAGAAAAATCTAGTAAGCCTTTTTCATGAAAGAAAGAAGAAGGAAGAATAAGATGAATAATAATATCAATTAAAACCTTTTGTGATGAATAATGATAGTCTTGATAAGGTTAGAAATGCAACCATGGTTCAAGTAACCATTGTAGAGATTTTATTAGGGTTAAGGGTTAGGGTTAAGTTAAAGAAATAGCTTGCAAAATATCTTTTCCAAAACAAAAAAGAAAACCTTCTAGAAACTTCTAGAAATGATTAACCCTAATCAAACCCTAACCAAGTTTAATCTCAACTAAACATGTTGCATTAATAACCATATCATGTTAAAATATTATATATCACATATATAATATTTATTGTAACAAAATAAAATAATACATTTAACATATATCGCATATATATCAATGTATTACCCGAGTGAGAAAAAGAATCTTTTAGTGAGCTAATATTAGTTAATGTAATTTAATATATCATATATATTATTATACATTAAATTATCGAATCAACACTTGATCCGACAATCCGGCTATATCGCATATAACCGACTAATACGATGACCCGGCTATATCACATATACCCGGCCGATATCTCATATCGCGAGAATCCAATACGGTATCACATACCGCATTATCCTCGGCCCCGCACATATCACATATATGCTCCTACTCCGTTTTGCCTGAGCCAAGAAACCTCTGTGTAGGACTCTAAAGAATCGTCAATACGCCGGCAGTAGGTGATGATCGTATCAAACACCCACAAGCTGCAAGCGGTCAGCTAAACGTAACAGCCACCCAGGTATTGAGCGCTTAAAAGATCAACAAGCAAGCCTGTACATTCTCCGGTGAATCCAATCAGTAACACTCCCATACAGTCCGGTCTCGTCATCTAATATGTCGCATATCTCGCCTAGGGGTGGTAAACGTCAGACCCAAGTAGCTTGATAAGTCGTGTCGATATGAGGTCTATAACAGTTCGAGAAACTACTGATAACACTTACCAATAAATCTCAGCAACCCTGGCCAGGGATTTCCAGTTATAGCCAATCGGACACAGCACAACATCAACTCCCTATACCGGGAGAGACGAATCCCCTCCTATCGCTCATTGCCTCCATGTGATTCGGGACTGTACCCAAAAGCCACCTTTTTGCAGGCCCTCTTGGACGTGGTATGATGGAAATCAAAGCACAGTGGGAATCACACAAGACTCTATGACGATCTCGGGTCAACAGACTACTCTATACCAGTGTCACCGGAGAATTGCCATCTGACGTGAGGTATAATACCATCTGGGAGTTCTCGGTGAGTCCGTCCAGTATACCCAGTCTCTACTGAGCACCCGTACACCATCCTTGATGTCAAACACCGATGGATATGGGATCATCCATCGCCCATCATATGGGTCAAGATGCGTATACGCTAGTCTACTCTGGTGTATCGATGCCCTGTCTCGATACACCCTCGACTAGGAACAGTTATAGGATGTACTCGTCGACTACCGTGGCCCCACTAGTATCATCTCATCATAGTCCCAGTAGTCGCGTACATATCCTAAGGGCTTTATCAACATGTAACATAGAGAAAATCAGAGTACATGTTAAGATAAAGTACAAACAGATAGCATACTATCATGTCGAGCAAGAAAGTCCTCTCTATATATGTCCAAGCATCCATTACAATATACATCGTATGTACAGTAATGGCCTCTAGGATATACATATAACTAACAATACCGCCCCTCTATTGAGGGTGAAGACAAAACCCGAGACAGACTTGTTGTCGTCCTTATTACTTTGGAAGCTCAAATCGGTAAAGGACTCCACTTGGAGTTCTCCGTTACCATACACCAAGAACATCTCTTTAATCCTTCTCAAGTACTTAAGAATGTTCTTTACAGCTATCCAGTGCTTCTCCCCTGGGTCTTATTGATACCTAATTTTCACACTAAGTGCGTAAGCTACATCTGGTCTGGTTCATAACATCGCGTACATGATAGACCCAACTGCAGAAGTATAGGGTATCACATTCATGCGAGCCCTCTCCAAATCAGTCTTGGGAAACATCACTTTAGAAAGAGTGATTCCTGAACAAGCAGGTAAATTACCACGCTTAGAATCTTCCATACTAAACCTCTTTAGTATGGTGTCTATGTACCAAAATTGGGACAATCCCAATATCCTTCTAGATCTATCTCTATATATCTTTATCCCTGGGATGTAGGAGGCATCACCCAGATCTTTCATGGAAATCTTTTGTGATAGGAAGAGTTTGACCGAGTGCAGCATAGGAACATTATTTCCTATCAAGAGTATATCATCCACATACAATACGAGAAAGACAACCTTACTTTCTACAACGTTTTTATATATACATGGTTCATCTACGTTTTTGATGAAGTCAAACTCTTTGGCTGCTGCATCAAAACAGATGTTCCATCTCCGCGATGCCTGCTTTAATCCGTAAATTGATTTAAGCAGCTTGCATACCTTTCCGCTGCTCCCACTGTCTACGAAGCCCTCTGGCTGTGTCATATACACGCTCTCTTCTAAATCACCATTTAGAAAAGCGGGCTTGACGTCTATCTGCCTGATTTCGTAATCATGATATGCAGCAATGGCAAGTAGGATCCTGATGGACTTAAGCATAGCCACTGGAGAAAAGGTCTCATCATAGTCGACACCTGGTTGTTGACGAAAACCTTTTGCAACAAGTTTAGCTTTGAAGGCCTCAACCTTTCCATCTACACCAATGTTCTTCTTGAAGATCCACTTGCTCCCAATGGGTTTTACCCCTTCAGGAGCAACTTCCAAAGTCTATACTTTGTTAGTGTACATGGATTCCATCTCAGATTGCATAGCATCCAGCCATTTCACAGAGTCCCCAATTGTGAGGGCATGCTCGTAACTAGTTGGATCATCATCTTCCATGATGCAATCCTCACTCCCACCGGCTATGAGAAAACCGTAGTATCTTTTAGGTGGATGAGGAACCCTACTAGATCTGTGGAGTGGCTGAGGTTCGTCGGGGACTATTGAATCCTCCTATTCAACCAAATTATCAGTTGTAGTTTTCGTAGCTGGAACTTCTTCCAGCTCTACCTCATTATCACTAATTTATTTAACAAGAAATTCCTTTTCTAAAAAGGTAGCATGTTGAGCAACAAACACTTTTTCTTCCTCACTATGGTAAAATAGATATCCATGTGAATTCTTTGGATATCCCACAAACTTGCAAAGAACTGATCGTGCTTCGAGTTTGTCCGGATTCTATTTTTTAACATAGGTCGGACAACCCCTTATCTTAACTCGTTTAAGATACGGTCTCTTTCCACTCCATATCTCATATAGTGTTTTAGGCACAGATTTTGATGGAACTTGATTCAATTGGTATGCAGCTGTCTCAAGTGCATAACTCCAAACAGAAATAGGTAACTCAGCAACACACATCATAGAGCACACCATATCTAATACGGTGCGATTCCTCCGCTCTGATACTCCATTGTGCTTTGGTGTATACGGAGGAGAAAGCTGAGAGAGAATCCCATTTTATTTTAAATAATCTCGGAATTCCGTGCTCAAGTATTCACCTTCTCGAACAGATCGAAGGATTTTAATACTTTTACCCGTCTTGTTCTCTACTTCGCTCTTATATTCCTTGAATTTCTCAAAAACTTCAGATTTGTGTTTCAACAGGAACACATGTCCGAATCTTGAGAGATCATCGGGGAATGTAATGAAATACGAAGAACCATTCCTGGCATGTGTAGATACAGGACCACAAACATCACTGTGTATCAGTCCCAAGAGTTCAGTAGCTCTTTCTCCGTGTCCAATAAACGGAGTTTTGGTCATCTTGTCTTTGAGACATGACTGGCAATTTTCATAAGATGTAAATTTGAACGGATTCAACTATCCATCTTTATGCAACTTAGACCTTCTTGTTATAAGTCGATGTCGCACACCCCGTGGGTTCGCGGGGAGGCGGAATTCACAAAAAACAATTTTTGACTTGCAACATCGACCTAAATTCCAGGATCTTTACGGAAACCTTAACTAGAAAAACTACAAATAGGTTTTAAACTACTTGTGAAAGAGTTTTATACCTCTAGAGATCAAGTCCTTCATGTCTTCTTCTCCACTTCTTAAGCTCCTAGAAAGCTTGGATCAAACTCGGTCGTCGGACTCCTCGTGTCGAAGATGATCCACCCGAAAATCTTTGGTTCAAGCTTCAACCTCAAGAATGAGGTAACTAAGGTATCTAGTTTGCTAATCTAGATAGCTTAGGAGATGTAGAATGTTAATTAGACTATTTTATCTCAAGAAGCCTTAGGATTCACAATACATCTTAGGGTTAGAGCTTGAGGAAGAAGGAGGAGAGAAAATGGAGAGAGAAAGAGCAAACACAAATGAGCTAAGGTGTGGAGGCAAGTGAAGAATGGCTAAGTCATTCACAATATTCAAGCATGCAATATTTTCAATAGAAAATAATCAACCATGCTTGAATAGTAAAGCCAAATGAATAAATAAACGAATTATCCATGCTTCAACCATGCCACAAATATCTTCATTTTCCACCACATTAATCTATTTCCAAAAATAGATAAAACTAATAATGAGGTGTCCCCTTCTAGAAGCATCTCTTGTGAAATTACAAGAATGCCCTCACCGTATATACATACTCGTATTCGTACCGAAAAAATACGAATACAATGAGATAATAATAATCCAATAATATAATACTAGAATCCGGCTTAAACCAAAGCCCACTAGTATTATCCGTCCGAACAACATCCGTGTAGCCAGTACGCGTATATGATCGGAACCCTCCACGTAAAACTATACGGCTTCTACATTGTTTCTCCTGAACCAGGGAAACCCTCTGTGTGGGACTCTAAAGACTCGACAGTACGATGGCAGTGGGTTTAACCACAAGTCCGTTAGTAGCACTAGCTGTACGTAACGGCTACCTAAGTATCTGTTGAAAAGAAGGCCGACGAGCGAACTCATCCGAACCCCTACTGAGCCTGTCCGTGACAATCTTCGTGCAGTCCGGTCTATTCGTCTGAGAGTATCGCAAGCCAGGTCTAGGGGGTAGAAAACATCAGACCCCTAATCAAATATTGGATCCTCAATGGATGGAACCACACCAAGTTCAGCAATGAACTTCTTCATTCAGACAGCCTCTTTGGCCGCATCGTTGGCAGCGATGTATTCAGCCTCCATCGTCGAGCCTGCTACTGTATCTTGCTACGAACTCTTCCAACATACCGCCCCTCCTTTGAGGGTGAAGACAAATGTTAGTTATATGTATGCCCTAGAGGCCATTACTGTACATACGATGTATATTGTAGTGGATGCTTGGACATATATAGGGAGGGCTTTCTTGCTCGACATGATAGTATGCTATCTGGTTACACTTTACCTTAATGTGTATACTGATTGTCTCTCTGTTACATGTTGGTAAAGCCCTTAGGATGTGTACTTGACTACCTGGACTATGATGCGGATCATACTAGTGGGGACATGGTAGTCCATATGTACATCCTTCAAGGTCCCTAGTCATGGGTGTATCGAGACAGGGCATCGATGCACCAAAGTAGACTAGCGTATACGCATCTTGACCCAAATGATGGGCGATGGATGATCCCATATCCATCGGTGTTTGACATCAAGGATGGTGTACGGGTGCTCAGTGGAGACTGGGTACACTGGGCGGACTCGCCGAGAACTCCCAGATGGTATTATACCTCACGTCAGATGGCAGTTCTCCGGTGACACTGGTATAGAGTAGTCTGTTGACCCGAGATCGTCATAGAGTCTTGTGTGATTCCCACTGTGCTTTGATTTCCACCATACCACGTCTAAGAGGGCCTGCAAAAAGGTGGCTTTCGGGTACAGTCCCGAATCACATGGAGGCAATGAGCGATAGGAGGGGATTCGTCTCTCCCGATATAGGGAGTTGATGTTGTGCTGTGTTCGATTGGCTATAACCAGAAATCCCTGGCCAGGGTTGCTGAGATTTACTGGTAAGTGTTACCAGTAGTTTCTCGAACTGTTATAGACCTCATATTGACACGACTTATCGAGCTACTGGGGTCTGACGTTTACCACCCCTAGGCGAGATATGCGACATATCAGACGACGAGACCGGACTGTACGGGAGTGTTACTGATTGGATTCGCAGGAGAACTAGCGGGATTACTTGTTGATCTTCTGATCGCTCAATATCCGGGCGGCCGTTACGTTTAGCACACCGCTTGCGGCTTGTGGGTGTTTGATATGATCATCACCTACTGCCGGCGTATTGACGAGTCTTTAAAGTCCTACACAGGGGTTTCCTGGCTCAAGCGAAACGAAGTAGGAACACATATGTGATATGTGCGGGACCGAGATTAATACGATATGAGATACCGTATTCTATTCTCGAGATTCGTGACATTGATCGGTTCTATGCGATATAGCCGAGTTATCGGATCAAGTGTTGATTCGATAAGTTGTTACTTTTGATATTAGTCGGTTATAGCCGGATTATTAAATCAAGAGTTGATCTAATAATTTAATGCATAATTATATATTTGATATATTACATTGCATTAACTAGTATTAGCTCACTTATGATTTATTTTCTTACTAGTTTGTGCACATTGTTTATATATGATATATGCAAGTGTACATGTTTGTATCATGCTTGATGATACATCAAAGTTGAGTGTATGAGACTCATACCAAGATTAGGGTAAAGATTAGGGTTATTGTTTTATCTTAAGATTTAACAAAAGGGTTTAACTTAGTCAAAGAAATCAAGCTTGAAGAAGCTTGGAGAAGCTTTGACAAAATCCACTCTTTTGTCATTTCTTTTGATATTCTTCAACCTAACCTTTAACCTAAAGCCTTGGTTAATTCTCTACATGAGTTAAGCATGAGGGCTTAACTCAACCATGGTGCCATTATTTATTGGATAATTTTTCATTTGGATGGATAATTGATTATTCTTTCTTCTTCTTCTTCTTCATCTAGCTCCATCCAAAAGCTTACTAGCTCCAATGGTGCTATGAGAAAAAGCGAGAGAAAATCAATTCTAAAGTGAGCCCACTTCCTACTTCTTCATCCTCTACCACTTGCCATGTAGTAGAGTGTGTTCTCTTCACAAAGTTTATGACCTAGTGAAGGAATAGCTTGAGTTTGTGTCTCCCCGATGTAGATCATCTTCGTCCTCAAAGTCAACGTAGCAAGCACGTTCGTTCTTCTCGTGGGGCTTCTCAAGAGTCCGGAGTTCATGATCGCAGCGATGGGGACATCTACATGGAGCTAATGAAGTGAAGGACCGGATCTACAAAGGTTGTAATCTCTTTCACTTGGTGTTAAAGTTGTTAACATGCAAGTTTTCGCCTAAACCCTAGTTTAAAGATCCGTATTAGAGTTGTTCGGCACGGCTAAAATTTTAATCGGTCATGGTTGATGCCTTATAGACCCTTGTGCGCGTGCCTAGCAACCCTACAGTGGTATTAGAGCCTAGCTAGAGCTTTAGGCAAAGTGTAGACGATGTTAGAAATTCGATCGAACCCCGAAACCCTAATTCAAACCCTTCTCTGTACATTTTCTAAAAATGTGGATTTTTCCAAATTAAAAATACTCAAAAAATTCAGCAGGGTTTTCTAGGAATTACTGTGAAACACGTGGGCTCAACTCCATCAAGCCGCCGCGGAACACCGGCCGTACCCTAGGTTGCGCGGCGGTTCCGCGGCCACACTGTAGCTTCTTTTGTCCATGTTTGCACAGTAATGTCCATATATTATTCCTGTGTTTTCTGGGAATTTTTTATTTATACTCAAGAGTTGAGTTTTCTGGGTTGTATTGGGAGTTCGTTGTTTCGATCGAAACTTTAACTGCGTCTATGTGTTTTTCCGGGTAATTTAGAACGTGTTAAAATGTTCGACCGGATATAAATACCCAATTTTTCCCCTGCCGGAAAATTTCCAAGTGTTGGATTTTTCCGTGGTTTAAAGACGTTCTAGGTAGTGCAAGTAACGCGATGGACCCTCTAGAAGACAACAAACCTTAACTCGATTATGTGACCGCCTTGAACTGCCCTTTGAACCTTAGGGTTTGGGGCAGTACGGCGTGCCACATGTGAGGCGTTGGCTTGACCCTTCTACGGCTGGACCGTTGGTACTAGGGCATGAAGTGAATGTTTTTAAACTTATTTCATGTGTTGAGCTGTTTCGGGAAAACTTGGGTGTTTGACTGTTCGATCAGAAAGTTTAACATTTTCTGTTTATCTGGAATGTGATACAATAATTGGAATCCACAAATAGTTATGAGATAACTGATTTGAATGTTATAAATCTAGCGGTTTAGTCTCAATTGATCGGTTGCCACGGAATTTTGATGCGATCAAAAGTCTGTCGCAATCACGTAGCGTACGCGGATACTCGCCGGATAAACTTAATAGACAGCCATGCCCCATATCCCCGACCAAGTGACTGTAGGAGAACCCCGTCGCTGAAAGCATCCGTTCGGGTGCTCGCGGCAGCGGTGTTCCGCCTTAGTGCACTTCGTCAACGGCATCCGGGGGTGCGGCCGTCTACTAAAGTTTGTGACGAGCATGCGATCAGAATGTCGGGAATCTTGTTGAATTGCCCGACTTAATATTGAAAAGAGTTTTCGATAATGAGACTAAAATGCGTGGTTTATAATTGTTAGGCATGTGATGTCTAAGAAATTCATTTGGTTAGGCATGCGATGTCTAAAGAGGTTGCGGATTCCAACTGTTGTAGTTTTACACTTTCTTTTCTGCAACCGTAAGTGTAATATGTGATATCGCCGGTTTCGTTGCTATATGTCAACGACAATTGGGATGCGCATATTTACTTACGTTGATGACATATGATGTTATGTGTTGATGGATATGTTGTATTGGATCGTCGCGTTTTGAATAGCCGGGGGTTTTATGTGAGATGAGAGTTTTTTCTTTTTCATTCATGTAAAATTCATTTATATGAAATATTCTTTTATTGGGGCACTTCCGGGTTGAGGATGATGTCACCATTGTATATTATTTACTTTTCCGCATTAGGTAGACCCAAGGCGGGGAGCACAAGTAACCGGGTTCTAAGGTCCAGTGGGAGACCATCTTGAGCAGTCGAGACTGGGTCTCCTAACCCTAGAATTGGCAGTGTTACTTGCCGCTCTCATAGGGGTCTAGGGATGTGGGTTTGGCTATTCATCGCGACTGTAGAATCCGTGTTTTATACTGGCTCGTATTGAAAACACAGACGTCCTAGTATATCCAATATTTCATATATGTTTCTTCTGCTGCGATATCTGTGATGTGATCATTTGATATGTTGTGATAGATACTGTATATAGTATATACGATATATTATATAGACGTTACTTATGTTTTACACCCGCGCTAGCCCTGCCCCGCTCTGCCGTTAGTTACCTAATCTAACGGTGCACGAGGGGACATCGAGGCGAATACGGATGGCATAAGTGTACGTCATATTTATCTGTGATGTTTAGGTGACTTAAATGATGGGACTTCATTAATATGATTAATGAAAGAAAAGAAACCTAAAAAATGTTGTGGAATCGAATTTTCAAAAATCAGGTAGCTACAGTTCTTGCTTTGCATCGCGGTGTTCCTTGTAGAACATCCTGCACCTTATTCGATAAGGAAAGGGCCGAGATCCCTTCAACGGGAGTGACCCCTTTAGCAATAACTGGCAGATGCTACAACCCTCGGTTTGTCTTTTGATTGCTTCTATAGTTTTTGCTTTGCACAGCGGTATATATGATATATTCTGCACCTTATTCGATGAGGAAAGGGCCGACGATCCCTTCACCGGGAGTGACCCCTTTAGCAAAACTAGAAAAGCCTAAAAAACACTCCATTTTAAAATCATTTGATTCTACAACGATATCAAGTTCATTACGCAATAGGTTTTCAGAAAAACCTGTCGTAGCCCTCCGTCATTTCAGATAAGGACTGTTTAGTATTCGTGCTGCGTTTGTTGGCCTTTGTCAAGGCGTTGTGTGCGGTAGCTGAATAGTACTTATCTGCTTATGCATATGATGCAGATTGGATTAGGGTAGTCGTGCGATCTTGTTGGCCTTTGTCAAGGGCCGTGCGGGTGGGTTTAATTCAATCAAGAAATGACGGGTTGAACTTGACTAGCAGCCTATGGTTTGTTGGCCTTTGTCAAGGTCATAAGACGCTAGGGGAAAAATATTATCGGGAATTTCAAGTGTTGAAATTTGCAATGAGATTGCATACCTTCTATGAGATAGTTGGATCCCGATACCCGCTGCGAGTAAGAGTTACTCCTGGGAGAGTTTTACACATTACAATTAGCCGATCAAGTAGGTGTCTAGAAAGGTGTTAACGGGGTTACGCCTCTGGGAAAACGAGGTTTACTTTAATTAGGTCCGTACTAAAGCACGGGGAACCTCCCTCAAAGTACCGACACTGGCCTGGCTGAAAGATTGGCGAACTTTTAGCGTGTAATTAATCCTGGCTAGTCTTTCCTTTTAGGGTTTGAAGGAAGATTTGATTAAAACAGTGGGAGCCATCCTGATTAGATAAAATAATAACCAATCTGATCTTGCAAGAGCATACGCTGAGTGTTTTCTTCTCTCTCTCTCTCCAGGTAGCGACCATATCACGCCTTAATCAAGATAATAAAATGGATATATCGACCGAACCCGCTTGTTATACTGAGCTGGGGAACGTTGGTCCCGCTCCAACTTATAATTGTTATAAGACAGAGCAGGAAATTAGGGAATAAAAGATTTCCCGTGCTGCCCAAACGAAGAAAGTGCATGCTGATGCATCTTCTTCAGGTGTGCTTATTACAGAGAAATGTTTCTCAGTATCCTTTACGTCCTGGGTATGAGATACCGAATCAGGATCCCGCATATGTAATCTGTTACATGGGCTACAGAAAGGTAGAGAACTGAGAACGGGTGATAAGTTTCATGAGACAGAAAATGGTGCAAGCGTTGCAGCCAAATCTGTTGGTCACTATCACCCTGTATTACCAGAATACATTGATTCTGAACAAATGTTATTAGATACCGAACCTGATATGCAAAATCATATCAGTCTCTTTATTAGTAAAGAAGGATATAATTTTGTATTGTTGGATAATGTTTTGAACATTTCCTATATGAAAAGTTGATCGGTTCAGGCACGTTATCTAAAAGCATTGACGTTCTAAATCAAACTACAGTTCTTAGTATACAGAATACACACAAGAGGAAGAGTTCAGAAATGAACGAATCCTTTTTGAGGTATTGTAGACTAGGTCATATCAATGCGACCCGACTGGCTAAGTTACATTTAGATGCATATTTAAATCTGTTTGAATTTACATCTTGTGAAAGTTGCCGGTCATGTCACAGAGATAAGATGACCACAGCTCCGTTTATTGGAAACAGAGAAAGAGTTAGTGAACTCTTGGGATTGATACATGCTGATGTATGAAAGTCTCCTGTCTACACATGCCAAGACCGGTTCTTTGTACTTCATTACATTCTATGATGATCTCTCAAGATTCAGACATATGTTCCTGTTAAAACACAAGTCCGAACCTTTTGAGATATTCATAGAATGTAAGTTAGAAGTAGAGAACCAAAATACGGGTATAAGTATTATGTCCTTTGATGAGATCAAGGAGGAGAATACTTGAGCACGGAATTTCTGGACTATTCTAAAGGAGAATAAGATTCTCTCTCAGCATTACTCCTCCGTATACACCACAGCATATCGGTGCATCGGGGCGGAGCAATAGCACCCTATGTGATATGGTGTGCTCTATCATGAGTACTACTGAGTTTCCTATTTCCTTTTGGGTGTTATGCGCTTGAGAAGCTGCATACCTATTGAATAGGGTTCAAATCATATCAGTTGCCTACCACTTCATATGTGATATGGAAAGGGAAGAGTCCATATCTTAAGTTTGTTAAGATTTGGGGTTGTCTGGACTATGTCTAAAAGAAAAATCCGGACAAGCTCGAAGCAAGGTCTGTTATGTAGAACTGGAAAGGTTCCAGCTATAAAAACCGCAGCAGATGATTTGGTAGAACCAAAGGATTCAATAGTAACCAACGAACCTCAGCCTCTCCGCCGATCTAGCAGGGTTCCTCACCCACCTGAGAGATACTTCGGTTTCTCTATGACAGTGGGAGCGAGGATTACATCATGAGATGATGACCCAACTAGTTTCGGGCTGGCCATCAGGAGTGGGACTCTGTAAGAATGGCTGGATGCTTATCGATCTGAGATAGAATCCTTATACACCAACAAAGTATGGACGTTGGTTGCTTTATCTGAAGGGTTAAATCCCCATCAGGAGCAAGTATATCTTGAGAAGATTACTTGGTGTACATGGAAAAGTTGAGACTTTCAAAGCTAGACTTGTTAAAGGTTTGCATCATTGACCAGGTATGGAATATGATGAAACCTTTTCTAAGGAGCTATGCTTAAGTCCATCCAGATCCTACTTGCCACGGCTACATACCATGACTACGATATCTGGTGGTTGGGTGTCATGACTGCTTTTCTAAATGATGTTTTAGAAGATAGCATCTATAAGTACACAACCAGAGGGCTTCGTAGACAGTGGGAGCAGCGGAAACGTGTGCAAGATGTTTTATGTGATAAAGCAGACATCACGGAGTTGGAACGTCTGTTTTGATGTAGTAGTCAAAGAGTTTGACTTCATCAAAATGGTAGATGAACCTTGTATATACAAAAAGGTAGTAGGGAGTATGGTGGTGATCCTCATAGAGTACGTGGATAACATACTCTTGATAGGGAAGGAGTTTCCTATGCTACGCCCGGTCAATCTCCGCTTATCACAAGGATTCTCCATATAGGATCAAAGTGATACCTACTAAATCCTGGGTTTTGGATCTATGAGATAGATCTAATTGGATGTTAGGATACTCACTAGTTGTAGTGAGAAGGTATCAATCGATCCTGGGGAGAATCACTGGAAAGGTTCCAGGGTGATAAGGACGACTGAATGTCAGTCGCAGGCATTGTCTTTTACCCTCAGTGGAGAGACGGTATGTTGGAAGAGTTCCAAGCTAGATACCGTGACATACTAGACGATTAAAGGCAAGATACATCGTTACCAAGGATGCTACCAAAGAAGCAATCTGGATATATATAAGTTCATAAGATGAACTTCGTTCCTACCATTGTGTGATAATGGAGTTGTGGCTTTTGCCAAAGAACCCCCCCCCCCCCCCGTCCCATCAGAAATCCAGATATAATTCTTAGGCAGTATCACCTGATCATGGAGATGCTTGATCTCCAGGGAGATCGAGGTTAGGAGGGTAGACACAGAGGACAACAGCGCGGATCCACTCACGAAGGCCTTTTTCCCAGTAGAGACTTTTTTGGGATGGTTGAGTATGAGATACTTCAACCGCAGCTAATTGTTGGGTATGTGATACCACAACAGATAGCCCTAGTGCAAGTGGGAGATTGTTAGTTATATGTATGCCCTAGAGGCCATTACTGTACATACGATGTTTATTGTAATGGATGCTTGGACATATATAGGGAGGACTTTCTTGCTCGACATGATAGTATGCTATCTGGTTACACTTTACCTTAACGTGTATACTGATTGTCTCTCTGTTACATGTTGGTAAAGCCCTTAGGATGTGTACTTGACTACCTGGACTATGATGCGGATCATACTAGTGGGGACATGGTAGTCCATAAGTACATCCTTCAAGGTCCCTAGTCGTGGGTGTATCGAGACAGGGCATCGATGCACCAGAGTAGACTAGCGTATACGCATCTTGACCCATATGATGGGCGATGGATGATCCCATATCCATCGGTGTTTGACATCAAGGATGGTGTACGGGTGCTCAGTGGAGACTGGGTACACTGGACGGACTCGCCGAGAACTTACAGATGGTATTATACCTCACGTCAGATGGCAGTTCTCCGGTGACACTGGTACAGAGTAGTCTGTTGACCCGAGATCGTCATAGAGTCTTGTATGATTCCCACTGTGCTTTGATTTCCATCAT
Organism: Agapanthus africanus; assembly: GCA_030015575.1. NCBI lineage: Eukaryota > Viridiplantae > Streptophyta > Magnoliopsida > Asparagales > Amaryllidaceae > Agapanthus > Agapanthus africanus. Next base: position 394,781,039 of record CM057340.1, read on the forward strand.
ACCACGTCCAAGAGGGCGTGCAAAAAGGTGGCTTTTGGGTACAGTCCCGAATCACATGGAGGCAATGAGCGATAGGAGGGGATTCGTCTCTCCCGGTATAGGGAGTTGATGTTGTGCTGTGTTCGATTGGCTATAACCAGAAATCCCTGGCCAGGGTTGCTGAGAAACTACTGGTAAGTGTTACCAGTAGTTTCTCAAACAGTTATAGACCTCATATCGCCACGACTTATCGAGCTACTGGGGTCTGACGTTTACCACCCCTAGGCAAGATATGCGACATATCAGATGACGAGACCGGACTGTACGGGAGTGTTACTGATTGGATTCGTAGGAGAACTAGCGGGCTTGCTTGTTGATCTTCTGATTGCTCAATACCCGGGTGGTCGTTACATTTAGCACACCGCTTGCGGCTTGTGGGTGTTTGATATGATCATCACCTACTGCCGGCGTATTGACGAGTCTTTAGAGTCCTACACAGGGGTTTCCTGGCTCAAGCGAAACAAAGTAGGAGCACATATGTGATATGTGCAGGACCGAGATTAATACGATATGAGATACCGTATTCTATTCTCGCGATTCGTGACATTGATCGGTTTTATGCGATATAGCCGGGTTATCGGATCAAGTGTTGATTCGATAAGTTGTTACTTTTGATATTAGTCGGTTATAGCCGGATTATTAAATCAAGAATTGATTTAATAATTTAATGCATAATTATATATTTGATATATTACATTGCATTAACTAGTATTTGCTCACTTATGATTTATTTTCTCACTAGTTTGTGCATATTGTTTATATATGATATATGCAAGTGTACATGTTTGTATCATGCTTGATGATACATCAAAGTTGGGTGTATGAGACTCATACCAAGATTAGGGTTATTGTTTTATCTTAAGATTTGACAAAAGATTTTAACTTAGTCAAAGAAATCAAGCTTGAAGAAGCTTGGAGAAGCTTTGACAAATTCCATTTTTTTGTCATTTCTTTTGATATTCTTTAACCTAACCTTTAACCTAAAGACTTGGTTAATTCTCTACATGAGTTAAGCATGAGGGCTTAACTCAACCATGGTGCCATTATTTATTGGATAAGTTTTCATTTGGATGGATAATTGATTATTCTTTCTTCTTCTTCTTCTTCATCATCTAGCTCCATCCAAAAGCTTACTAGCTCCAATGGTGCTATGAGAAAAAGAGTGAGAAAATCAATTCTAAAGTGAGCCCACTTCCTACTTCTTCATCCTCTACCACTTACCATGTAGTAGAGTGTGTTCTCTTCACAAAGTTTATGACCTAGTGTAGGAATAGCTTGAGTTTGTGTCTCCCCGACGTAGATCATCTTCGGCCTCGAAGTCAACGTAGCAAGCACGTTCGTTCTTCTCGTGGAGCTTCTCAAGAATCCGGAGTTCACGATCGCAGCGATGGGGACATCTACATGGAGCTAATGAAGTGAAGGACCGAATCTACAAAGGTTGTAATCTCTTTCACTTAGTGTTAAAGTTGTTAACATGCAAGTTTTCGCCTAAACCCTAGTTTAAAGATCCGTATTAGAGTTGTTCGGCACGGCTAAAATTTTAATCGGGCATGGTTGATGCCTCGTAGACCCTTATGCACGTGCCTAGCAACCCTACAACAAAACCCGAGACAGACTTGCTGTCGTCCTTATCACTCTTGAAGCTCGAATCGGTAAAGGACTCCACTTAGAGTTCTCCGTTACCATACACCAAGAACATCTCTTTAGTCCATCTCAAGTACTTAAGAATGTTGTTCACAGCTATCCAGTGCTTCTCCCCTAGGTCTGATTAATACCTATTTACTACACTAAGTGTGTAAGCTACATCCGGTCGGGTGCATAACATCGCGTACATGATAGACCCAACTGCAAAAGCATACGGTATCACGTTCATGAGAGCCCTCTCCAAATCATCCTTGGGAGACATCTCTTTGGAGAGAGTGATTCCTGAACAAGCGGTAAATTACCACGCTTAGAATCTTCCATACTAAACCTCTTTAGTATAGTGTCTATGTACTTAGATTGGGACAATCCCAACATCCTTTTAGATCTATCTCTATAGATCTTTATCCGCAGGATGTAGGAGGCATCACCCAGATCTTTCATGGTGAACTTTTGTGATAGGAAGAGTTTAAACTCAAAACTCTGACAGCATCTCTGTCGTCCAGGTCACCATGGAAGCCTAAACCGATAACTGCCACCCGGAGGAGGTTGTCATTATCATATACCAAGAACATCCATTAATGTTCATAACAGCTTCCCTCTGTTTCTCCATGATTGGATTAATATCTGCTTACTACAGCAAGTGTATTAGCAATATATGGCTTTGTACAAGACAATGCATGATTGACTCAATTTTCTAAGAAAATGATATATCATTCATGCCAGCCCTTCTTCTCATCAATCTAAAAGACATCTCTTTAGAGATGCTGACTCCATCACCTGCAGGTACACCACCACGCCAGGATTCGTCCATTCTAAAATCCTTTTGGAATGCTGTCTACGTACCCGATTGGGAAACTTCCCAAATCTAGATCTAGTCACTAGAATCCTTGATATATTATCCATATCCAGCATGGAGAAAACACTATGTGACAACCAAAGTTTAACCGATTGTAGTATAGAAACATCACTTCCTATTTGGAGTATGTCATCCAAATCTCAGGACAGTACTCCCTACAACCTTCTTACTAGGTTCATCTATTGTTTTAATGAAGTCAATCACCTTGACTATCACATCAAAAAACAGATGATCCATCTCCGATATCCATGTTTTAGTCTACGAATAGACATAAGCAACTTGCACACCTTCCGCTGCTCCCACTGACTACGATAACCCTCTGGCAGAGTCATATACACGTGCACTTCCAAATTCATATTTTGAAAGATGTTATTGTCACGACCCATAATTTAGCACGTGACCGGCACTTAAATCACGCAACGTCCAAAGGCGTAACGTAATTCAAGTAAGCCGAAGCCCAGAAAATCTAAACCTTTTTGCGGAAAATAGTGGGGGTGCAGTTTTGAAATAAAGGTATAATGTAATAAAGTTTATCTATAAATGCATAATTAATGATATAAGAAAATGCAAGTAGAATGTACTAAATTTGAGAAAAACATTTCGTCTTTAAAATTTTGGGCAGCACCTCTCTTGTATATTTTGAACCGAAACCACATATATATAACAATATAAAAGGCATCCCCAAGCGGGAGCTAGCTCTTCACCAAATGGCGGAATCACAACCACTCAAGCAATGTATACAACGCCCAGCGGCGAAGATCAACCCAGAAAGAATAATATGAATAAAGCAAGACATTAAATCCACACATAGCGAACATATACCCATCGCTCTAAGTCTCGCAACCACAAGTCCGTCTAAGTACACTAAATATACAAAGTCTAGTTTCTGATTGATGGAGTTATCTAGATACAATAGAATGTAAAAGTACGAGAGTGGGCACGATCCAATGTGTCCCACCTACCATAGCAAAACACCCGAATGCAAGCTGTGTGCCAGCGATACCGCTACTGATCCCAAGCGGTCAAACCTGTAAGAACTGTGGCACAACGGGGGTGAGTTGCCAACTCGTGAGTAGAAAACATCAACAGGTAGAAATCGAATAAAACAACGATTTCCTAGGTCACTTTATCAAGAAGGTAATACTATAATATCTAGGGTGACCATGTATGCATATATGTCAATAATATAATCAATGCCAATGACATATACAAATAAACATCTGAATCATATGCTTATATGCAGGTAAATACCATCCATATGTTCATCAATGACACAACCAACATCATGGAACCTGAGTGTCCAACATCGACACTCGAAACATCATGAAAGCATATGTATGTATGTATGAGGATATAAACCAACGTGTGTCCATCAACGACACATCAAAATCATGGAACCTGAGTGCCCAACACCAACACTTGAAACATCATGAAATCCGTGTCTAGCAACGACACGTAAATCCTCATATCTCGGGCTTTGTCAGCCCGGATCGGCCCATGGGCTCCGTCGGTCCGGATCGGCCCATATCCATCTCACGACTCCGGTCGGTATCCTCCGGATAACCGCCGGATCCAAACTATCACCGGTAGGTAGTAGTCCCTCTGTCAGGCTCATCGTCCACTGCACAACATACATTTCTTTCCCTGAGGTACCATACCGGATCCACCATGTACCCGCAAACAGATCGTCCATCTCCTCGAATGGGGTTTCTAAAACCAATCTCAGAACCGATAAAACTCATGGTGGACGCATCGAAATATCATATCAAGAGAAACCGGGTTTTTAAAACAATACATACTTTCTTTTGAAATATAACCACGATTCTCAAATCCAGAATCTCATGAAAATAGCATCTTAATGCGTATAATCGTAAAGCATGATGTATGCAAACATAGAACAGAAACGTGAGCATATCAGTATATCATGCAACATAGAATAGTGATGTGAGTGTATCAGTATATCATGCAAACGAGTCATGTGATAATACTAACCAATTAAGAGTAATAGCATGATATAGCAATTTGACTGTGTAGTGACATAGCAATTACCGATGATGAAAGTATGTGAGCCGGCAATCTGTGTAAGTGTGACATACGCATCATCGATAATTATGCAGGTGTACTATCCGATGATATCATAACAAATAATGGAAGCACAGGTATACATAATGCAATGAGAATATCGTAGACGTAGCAGAAAGTAAATCGTAAGCACACTATTATGAGGTATACGTATCTAATCTAACATCTACATAAGGGCTAAACTAAGTAGTGTAGACAGTGATTAACGACATCTATAACATATCCGAGTCGATGAATCTATCAATCGGCAGTCCAGCCTCACAGCATCATGTACGACATAATCCATCGTACGGCATCCTCGAGTCAAGGGCATGGATAAATCATCAGGTAAAACTCATCACGTACGGTAATCCATCGTTCGATAGCATTAAACAATTAGGGATTCTATCAACCTATATAACAATGATGGTATGGATCTAACGTCTCGTACGGTATATCACTCATTATCTTTATAAATATATATATATATATATATTTCAAGTCACATCAGTATCAATCTCATATCATGTCTTGGAAAGAGTATCCATATTCACATATCGCCATTCATCTGTATATCGACATATTAAGCCAAGTCATCTTATTTCATCATATTCTCTTTTCATCACATCAACAACTCACATCGAATAATCTTATATATATTTATCATATTTTACCGATCCCATAACACATCTATCTCAAACTTATCATATTCATCGATCTCATATCATATCCTTATACTTTCATCTCATATCTCGATATATGTATTCAATCATTCATATCATCTCCAACTAACTTTTTGATCATATCCGTAGTTTCCTAGTATAGGTTTCTCCGACTATATTCTATATATCGGTTTCCATTCATAATTTGCGGGGGTGCTATATGCCATCCATCCAACTTCCCCCGTAGATATAAATCTACTCACCTGAAAAACTCCTCGCTAAGTCGAAGTCGATGTGCTTCGTCGTCTCGGAAGTCCACGCGAGGTACCTAAAAATCAACGCATATCCCATCGTTATGAAAACCAAGTCCGAAAACTGATACGGCACACGAATTTCTTATAGGTTAGAACCTATAGCTTACGCATGAAAAAACAACCAAACAACCCTCATCGTTGACATAAAAACGTCCAATGACCAAATCTCATTAAGAATTTCATAAATCCAAGTTTCAAATATCGGAAAACATAGCCACAACCAACTCAAAATGCTCCCAGATTTTAGATCAGGTAGACTAAGACAAAACAACCAATACAGTAGCTAGGTTATAAAGAGTATGAGCTATAGGCAAAAACCCAACACCAGACTCCAAAATTTGGCCGGTGAGAAGTGTTACGGTAATGGGTGTCGCCAGCCCAATTTTGATATTTTGGTCTCGTTCTGCTGTGGTGGTCTCCTAATGGTCTAACTAGGTCAATATAGTTGTTTGTTTTTCTTATACAAATCCCAGGATGCTCCAGATTCCCTGTAGGCCAACAAAACTTCACAAAACCGACACGGGGTAAATCCTAAGTTCGTGTATCGGGTTCTAATCTCAAATCCAGACAAGAATTCTAGCATTAAAAGGGTTTGTAAACACTCACTATACTTCAATAAACACTTACAAGCCCATACAACTACTAAGCATCAACCTAGAACTTTCCAAGATCACAATCATGCACAAGTTTAGCTCTAAACCACTAATAGGATATACTAAACACAAAAACTAAACTAGAAGTGTAGGATATACCTCATTTGCCAACTCAAGAAAAACCCTAACTTCCCAAAGTCTCCAAAATCCAAACTTGAAAGGTCCAAAGGGTTTAGGAAGAGGTGGGGATCATTTTTAATGAAGAGAGTATAGGGTTTTGGTGAAGAATTGGAGATGCTTTCATGGGGTAGAGGAGGTGATGGAGGAGATGAAGAAGATGAAGGAGGAGTTGAGGAAATAAAATGATGAAGGAAAGAAATGAAGAAAGTGTTAGTTGTATGTATGCCCTAGAGGCCAGTATTGTACAGATTATGTATATCATATTGGATGCTTGGACATATATAGAGATGACTTTCTTGCTCGACATGATAGTATGCTATATGGTTGCTCTTTATCTTAACATGTACACTAGTCTCTTTATACTGTCTTATAGTTACATGTTGGTAAAGCCCTTAGGATTTGTACTTGACTACCTGGACTATGATGCAGATCATACTAGTGGGGACATGGTAGTCCATAAGTACATCCTTCAAGGTCCCTAGTCGTGGGTGTATCGAGACGGGGCATCGATATACCAGAGTAGACTAGCGTATACGCTTCTCGACCCATGTGATGGGCGATGGATGATCCCATATCCATTGGTGTTTGACATCAGAGATGGTATACGGGTGCTCAGTGGAGACTGGGTACACTGGACGGACTCGCCGAGAACTCCCAGATGGTATTATACCTCACGTCAGATGGCAGTTCTCAGGTGACACTTGTACAGGTTGTCTGTAGACCCGAGATCGTCATAGAGTCTTGTGTGATTCCCACTGTGCTTTGATCTCCACCTTACCACGTCCATGAGGGCGTGCAAAACGGTGTTCTTTGGGTACAGTCCCGAGTCACATGGAGGCAATGAGCGATAGGAGGGGTTTCGTCTCTCCCGGTATTGGGGGTAGATGTTGCGCTGTGCTCGATTGGCCGTAACAGGGAAGTCCCTGGCCAGAGCTGATCAGAGATTTGCTGGTAAGTGTTACCAGTAGTTTCTCGACCCGTTACGAGCCTCATATCAGCATGACTTATCGGGTTATTGGGGTCTGAGGTTTACCACCCCTAGACTTGATATGCGACGTATCAGACGAAGAGACCGGACTGTACGGTAAGTGTTACTGATCGGATTCGCAGGAGTGTGAGCGGGCTAGCTCGTCGATCTTTTGATCGCTCAATACCCGGGTGGCCGTTACGTTTAGCAGACCGCTTGCGGCTTGTGGGTGCTTGATATGATCATCATCTGCTACCGGCGTATTGACGAGTCTTTAGAGTCCTACACAGAAGTTTCTTAGCTCAAGCGAAACGAAATAGGAGCGCATATGAGATATGTGCAGGACCGAGAATAATGCGTGTATGTGATACCGCATTTCATTCTCGCGATGTATGTTTCGATTGGTTATATTCGATATGACCTAGTTATCGAATCATTGATTCGATAAATCGATGCATTGTATACTAGTCGGTTATGTGCGACATGACCGGATCATTGAATCAAGTGTTGATTTAATGATTTAATGTATAATTATATATTTGATATATTACTTTGCATTAACTTGTATTGGTTCACTTTAAACGGATTTTTCTCACCTGATGTGCACATTGTATATGTGATATGTTTTGTGCACATGATTGTATCATGTTTGATGATGCAAGTTGACTTGACTTTGTGTAAAAGAATTGAACCATGGTTATGAGAGTGGTTAGGGTTTATGTTTTATTCACTCATTATTTAATCCATTCATTATTTATTAATTGGTTTTTATGAAAATAAAATGGCTTCATTTATCATGAAGAATGGTGAAGCTTCATGAAGCATTTACTAATGATGCTATTTTGTCTTCATTCTTAACCTAACCACTCCCACTAACCATGGTCAATTCTCTACACTTGACCATGGTTAGGATATGATAAAGATCATTTTCTTTTCTATTTTTGATTAAGACTTTTATCATATTCTATCATCTTCTTCATCTTCTTCTTAAAAAAGAAAAGGTTGCTACTTTAATGGCAACTTGAGATTTAGTGAGAGAAATCCAAATCTAAAGTGAACCCACCTCCTATTTCTTCCTCCTCTACCTCTTGCCAAGTGGTTTCGGGAGTTTTCTTCACAAGTTTCACTACTTGGTGAAGTCGGAGCTTGAACTAGTGCAACCTCGACGTAGATCGTCTTTGACACGAAGCCGTCGAACTATTCCGCTCACTTCTCCGATGAAGCCGTCGCGAGAGTCCGAGGTTCGTGATGGACAGCGAGGGGACGACCACATGGAGCTAAGCAAGTGGATATCCGGATCTACAAAGGTTGTAACATCTCAACTTCTAGTTAAATAGTTAACTAGTTTTGTTTTTCGCCTAGACATCTAGTGACGATCCGTTAACTAGGGTTTCTCGGCACCATATTTTTTTTAAATTTGCATGTTCGATGCCTTGTGTGACCTCACTAGGGTGCCTAGGAACCCTACAGTGGTATCAGAGCCTAGCTAGAGCCTTAGGCGAAGTCTAGACGGAGTTTGAAACCCGGACGAACCGAAAAACCAACCCCGAAATAGCTCTCTGGAAATTTTTCAAATTTGTGGTTTTTTTTCAATTAAAATTGCCTAAAAAAATTAGCAATAAAATCTAAGAATTACTGTGCAAATCGTTTCCTGTGAACAGTACAAAAGGCGGCGGAACCGCGGCAGAAGCATGGCTTCTGCGGCGGTTCCGCGGCTCGTTGATGACGTCAGCCCCACTTCTTTGCACAGTAATACCTGATTTATTATTCTGAGTTTTCTGGGAATTTTAATTTGACTCCAGGTTTGAGTATTCTGGGGTTGTATTGGGAATCGTCGATTCGATCGGATTATCGAACATTGTCTAAGTGCTTTCCGGATAATTTTATGAATATGTTAAAAACTTCGACCGGATATAAATACCCAACTTTTCCCCTGTCGTAAAATATCCAAGTGTTGGATTATTGTGTGGTTTAAGGACGTTCTGAGTAGTGCAAGTAACACGATGGTCCCTCTAGAAGACAACAAACCTTAACTCGATTATGTGACCGTCTTGAACTGCCCTTTGAACCTTCGGGTTTGGGGCAGTACAGCGTGCCACATGTGAGGCGTTGGCTTGACCCTTCTACGGCTGGACCGTTGGTACTGAGGCATGAAACGAATGTCTTGGAACCTATTTCATGTGTTGGACGGTTTCGGGAAAACTTGGGTATTCGAATGTTCGATCGGAAATTTTTATATATTCTATTTATCCGGAATGGGATACAATAATTGGAATTCACAAACAGTTATGTGATAACTGAATGAATGATATAAATCTAGCGGTTTAGTTTCATTTGATATTGAAAAGAGTTTTCGATAATGAGACTAAAATGCGGGATTTATAATAATTAGGCATGTGATGTCTAAGATATTCATTGGATTAAGCATGTGATGTCTAATGTAGTTGCGGATTCCAATTGTTGTAGTTTTACACTTTCTTTTCTGTGACCGTAAGTGTAATATGTGATATCGCCGGTTTCGTTACTATATGTCAACGACAATTGGGATGCGCATATTTACTTACGTTGATGACATGTGATGTTATGTGTTGCTGGATATGTTATATTGGATCGTCGTGTTTGAATAGCAGGGGGTTTTTATGTGAGATGAGTGTTTTTCATTTTCATTCATGTAAAAACTTGTATGTAATATTCTTTTATTTGGGGCACTTCCAGGTAGCGGAAGTTGTCACCCTTTGTATATTATTTACTTTTCCGCATTAGGATAGACCCAAGGAGGGGAGCACAAGTAACCGGGTTCTGGGGTCCAGTGGGAGACCAACTCGAGGAGTCGAGTCCGGGTCTCCTAACCCTAGAATTGGCAGGGTTGCTTGCCGCTCTCGTAGGGGTCTAAGGGTGTGGGATTGGCTATTCATCACGACCGTGGAATCCGTGTTTTATACTGGCTCGTATTGAAAACACGGACGTCCTAGTATATCCAATATTTCATATGTTGATTCTGCTGCGATATATGTGTTGTGACTCTGTGATGGATATAGCATATAGTATATATGATATATTATATAGACGTTACTTATGTTTTACACCCGCGCTAGCCCTGCCCTGCTCTGTCGTTAGTTACCTAACCTAACGGTGCACGAGGGGACATCGAGGCGAATGCGGATGGCATAAGTGTACGTTATATCTATCTGTGATGTTTAGGTATTTAAATGATGGGACTTCATTAATGTGATTAATGAAAGATAAAGAAACCTAAGATGTTGTAGAATCAGATTTTAAACAAAACAGGTAGCTACAGTTCTTGCTTTGCATAGCGGTATATATGATATACCCTGCACCTTATTCGATGAGGAAAGGACCGAGATCCCTTCACCGGGAGTGACTCCTTTAGCAATAACTGGCAGATGCTACACACTCGGTTTGTTTTTGATTGCTTTTATAGTTTCTGCTTTGCACAGTGATATATATGATATATCCCGCACCTCATTCGATGAGGAAAGGGCCGACGATCCCTTCACCGGGAGTGACCCCTTTAGCAAAACTAGAAAAGCCTCAAAATCACTCCATTTCAAAACTCCATTTGATTCTACAATGATATCAAGTTCATTACGCAATAGGTTTTCAGAAAAACCTGTCGTAGTCCTCCGTCATTTCAGATAAGAACTGTTTAGTATTCGTGCTGCGTTTGTTGGCCTTTGTCAAGGCGTAGTGTGCGGTAGCTAAATAGTGATTATCTGCTTATGCATATGATGCAGATTGTTTCAGGGTAGTCGTACGACCTTGTTGGCCTTTGTCAAGGGTCGTGCAGGTGGGTTTGATTCAATCAAGAAATGACGGGTTGAACTTGACTAGCATCCTGTGATTTGTTGGCCTTTGTCAAGGTCATAGGACACTAGGGGCAAAATATTATCGGGAATTTCAAGTGTTGAAATTTGCAATGAGATTGCATACCTTATATGAGATAGTTGGATCCCGATACCCACTGCGAGTAAGAGTTACTCCTGGGAGAGTTTTACACATTACAATTAGCCGATCAAGTAGGTGTCTAGAAAGGTGTTAACGAGGTTACGCCTCTGGGAAAACGAGGTTTACAGTAATTAGGTTCGTACGAAAGCACGGGGGACCTCCCTCAAAGTACCGACACTGGCCTGGCTGAAAGATTGGCGAACTTGTAGTGTGTAATTAATCCCGGCTAGTCTTTCCTTTTAGGGTTTGAAGGAAGATTTGATAAAAAGCAGTGGGAGCCATCCTGATTAGATAAGATAATAACCAATCTGATCTTGCACGAGCATACGCTAAAGTGTTTTCTTCTCTCTCTCTCCAGGTAGCGACCATTTCATGCCTTAATAAAGATAATAATATGGATGTATTGACCGAACCCGCATGTTATACTGTGCTGGGGAACGTTGGTTCCGTTCTATCTTATAAGAGTTATAGGAATGAACAGGAAATAGGGGAATACCAGGATTCCCATGCCACCCGAATGAAGAAAGTACATGTTGATGCATTTTCTTCGGGTGTGTTCGTTACAGAGAACTGTTTCTCCATTTGCTCTACGTCCTGGGTATTAGATACTGGGTCAGGATCCCATATATGTAATCAGTTACATGGGCTTAGGAAAGGTAGAGAACTTGGAGAAGGTGATAAAGACATTAGAGTCGGAAATGGTGCAATTGTTGCAGCTAAGACTGTCGGGGAATATCACCTTGTATTACCAACTGGTAATACATTGGTTCTGAACGAATGCTATTACATGCCGAACCTGATATGCAACATTATATCGGTTTCTTTATTAAGTAAAGAGGGATATAATTTTGTATTACAGGATAATGTTATGAAAATTTTCCATAACCAAAAGTTGGTTGGATCAGGCACGTTGTGCAATGGCATTTATGTTCTAAACCAATCAACAGTTCTGAGCATAACAAACAGACACAAGAGGAAGAGTTCTGAACTGAACGAATCCTTCTTGTGGCATTGTAGACTGGGTCACATCAATGCGACACGACTGGCTAAGTTGCATAAGGATGGATATTTAAATCCGTTTGAATTTTCATCTTATGACACTTGCCAGTCATGTCTCAAAGGAAAGATGACCAAAACTCCGTTTACGGGACACGGAGAAAGAGTTACCGAACTCTTGGGACTGATACATAGTGATGTATGCGGTCCCATGTCTACACATGCCAGGGATGGTTCTTCATACTTCATTACATTCACTGACGATCTCTCTAGGTTCGGGTATGTGTTCTTGATGAAACACAAATCAGAAGCTTTTGAGAAATTTAGGGAATATAAACAAGAAGTTGAGAACCAAACCGGAAAAAGTATTAAAATCCTACGATCTGATCGAGGAGGGGAATACTTGAGCAATGAATTCCTGGACTTCCTAAAAGAGAATGGGATTCTCTCTCAGCTGACTCCTCCATATACACCACAGCACAACGGTGTATCTGAACGGAGAAATCGCACCCTATTAGATATGGTGCGCTCTATGATGAGTACAGCTGAGTTACCTATTTCCTTCTGGGGTTTTGCGCTGGAGACAGCAGCATACCTATTGAATCAAGTTCCATCTAAATCTGTACCTACCACACCATATGAGATATGGAGTGGGAAGAGACCATGTCTTAAACGAGTTAAGATATGGGGTTGCCCGGCCTATGTCAAAAGGCAAAATCCGGACAAACTCGAGGCACGGTCAGTTCTATGTAAGTTTGTGGGATATCCCAAACATTCACATGGATATCTTTTCTACCATACAGAGGAACAAAAAGTGTTTGTTTCTCGACATGCCACCTTTTTAGAAAAGGAATTTCTTGCAAAAGAAATTAGTGGGGACATGGTAGAACTGGAAGAAATTCCGGCTACACAAACTCAAACTGAAGATTTAGTGGAACCAGAGGATTCAGTAGTACCCGACGAACCCCAGCCTCTCCGCCGATCTAGTAGGGTTCCTCACTAACCTGAGAGATACTACGGTTTTCTCATAGACGGTGGGAGCGAGGATTGCATCATGGAGGATGATGACCCAACTAGCTTCGAGCAGGCCATCACGAGTAGGGACTCAGTGAAATGGCTGGATGCTATGCGGTCCGAGATGGAATCCATGTACACCAACAAAGTATGGACTTTGGAAGTTGCTCCTGAAGGGGTAAAACCCATTGGGAGCAAGTGGATCTTTAAGAAGAAACTTTGTGTAGATGGGAAAGTGGAGACTTTCAAAGCTAGACTTGTAGCAAAGGGTTTTCGTCAAAGGCCAGGTGTGGACTATGACGAGACCTTTTCTCCAGTGGCTATGCTTAAATCCATCCGGATCATGCTTGCCATCGCTGCTTATCATGATTACGAAATCTGGCAAATGGATGTTAAGACCGCCTTTCTAAATGGTGATTTAGAAGAGTGCGTGTACATGACTCAGCCAGAGGGCTTCGTAGACAGTGGGAGCAGCGGGAAGGTGTGCAAGCTGCTTAAATCCATTTATGGATTAAAGCAAGCATCGCGGAGTTGGAACATCTGCTTTGACGTCGTTATCAAAGAGTTTGATTTCGTCAAAAATCCAGATGAACCTTGTATCTACAAGAAGGTGGCAGAGAGTAAGGTTGTCTTCCTCGTATTGTACGTGGACGACATACTCTTGATAGGAAATGATATTCCTATGCTGCAAGCGGTCAAGCTCTTCTTATCACAGAGATTCTCAATGAAAGATCTTGGTGATGCCTCCTGCATATTGGGAATCAGGATCTATAGAGATAGATCCAAAAGGATTTTGGGATTGTCCCAATCCAGGTATATTGACACCATACTAAAGAGGTTTAGTATGGAAGAGTCCAAGCGTGGGAACTTACCCACGATCTCTGGAGTCACTCTCTCCAAAGAGATGTCTCCCAAGACTGATTTGGAGAGAGCTCACATGCAAGGGATACCCTATGCTTCGGCAGTAGGCTCTATCATGTATGCGATGCTATGTACCAGACCCGATGTAGCATACTCACTAAGTATAGTGAGCAGGTATCAAGATGATCCTGGAGAGAGTCACTGGACAGCTGTGAAGAGCATTCTCAAGTACTTGCGAAGGACTAGATATATGTTCTTGGTGTATGGTAACGGAGAACTCCAAGTGGAGTCCTTTACCGATTCGAGCTTCCAGAGTGATAAGGACGACTCTAAGTTGCAGTCGGGATTTGTCTTTACCCTTTACGGAGGGGCGGTTAGCTAGAAGAGTTCTAAGCAGGAAACCGTGGCAGACTCGACGATGGAGGCTGAATACATCGCTGCCAACGATGCTGCCAAAGAGGCTGTCTGGATCAAGAAGTTCATTACTGAACTTGGAGTGGTTCCATCCATTGAGCATCCAATACCTTTGTATTGCGATAACAATGGAGCGGTGGCTTTGGCCAAGGAACCCAGGTCCCATCAGCGATCCAGGCATATTCTGAGGCGGTATCACCTGATCCGGGAGATAGTTGATCGCCGGGAGATCAAGGTCAGGAGAGTTGACACGAAGAACAACACGGCGGATCCACTCACGAAGGCCATTCCCCAGATACAGTTTGAGAGACTCTTCGGGATGCTCGGTATGAGATACTACAGCAGCTGGCCCTAGTGCAAGTGGGAGATTGTTAGTTGTATGTATGCCCTAGAGGCCAGTATTGTACAGATTATGTATATCATATTGGATGCTTGGACATATATAGAGATGACTTTCTTGCTCGACATGATAGTATGCTATCTGGTTGCTCTTTATCTTAACATGTACACTAGTCTCTTTATACTGTCTTATAGTTACATGTTGGTAAAGCCCTTAGGATTTGTACTTGACTACCTGGACTATGATGCAGATCATACTAGTGGGGACATGGTAGTCCATAAGTACATCCTTCAAGGTCCCTAGTCGTGGGTGTATCGAGACGGGGCATCGATATACCAGAGTAGACTAGCGTATACGCTTCTCGACCCATGTGATGGGCGATGGATGATCCCATATCCATTGGTGTTTGACATCAGAGATGGTATACGGGTGCTCAGTGGAGACTGGGTACACTGGACGGACTCGCCGAGAACTCCCAGATGGTATTATACCTCACGTCAGATGGCAGTTCTCAGGTGACACTTGTACAGGTTAGTCTGTAGACCCGAGATCGTCATAGAGTCTTGTGTGATTCCCACTGTGCTTTGATCTCCACCTTACCACATCCATGAGGGCGTGCAAAACGGTGGTCTTTGGGTACAGTCCCGAGTCACATGGAGGCAATGAGCGATAGGAGGGGTTTCGTCTCTCCCGGTATTGGGGGTAGATGTTGCGCTGTGCTCGATTGGCCGTAACAGGGAAGTCCCTGGCCAGGGCTGATCAGAGATTTGCTGGTAAGTGTTACCAGTAGTTTCTCGACCCGTTACGAGCCTCATATCAGCACGACTTATCGGGTTATTGGGGTCTGACGTTTACCACCCCTAGACTTGATATGCGACGTATCAGACGAAGAGACCGAACTGTACGGTAAGTGTTACTGATCGGATTCGCAGGAGTGTGAGCGGGCTAGCTCGTCGATCTTCTGATCGCTCAATACCCGGGTGGCCATTACGTTTAGCAGACCGCTTGCGGCTTGTGGGTGCTTGATATGATCATCATCTGCTACCGGCGTATTGACGAGTCTTTAGAGTCCTACACAGAGGTTTCTTAGCTCAAGCGAAACGAAATAGGAGCGCATATGAGATATGTGCAGGACCGAGAATAATGCGTGTATATGATACCGCATTTCATTCTCGCGATGTATGTTTCGATTGGTTATATTCGATATGACCTAGTTATCGAATCATTGATTCGATAAATCGATGCATTGTATACTAGTCGGTTATGTGCGACATGACCGGATCATTGAATCAAGTGTTGATTTAATGATTTAATGTATAATTATATATTTGATATATTACTTTGCATTAACTAGTATTGGTTCACTTTAAACGGATTTTTCTCACCTGATGTGCACATTGTATATGTGATATGTTTTGTGCACATGATTGTATCATGTTTGATGATGCAAGTTGACTTGACTTTGTGTAAAAGAATTGAACCATGGTTATGAGAGTGGTTAGGGTTTATGTTTTATTCACTCATTATTTAATCCATTCATTATTTATTAATTGGTTTTTATGAAAATAAAATGGCTTCATTTATCATGAAGAATGGTGAAGCTTCATGAAGCATTTACTAATGATGCTATTTTGTCTTCATTCTTAACCTAACCACTCCCACTAACCATGGTCAATTCTCTACACTTGACCATGGTTAGGATATGATAAAGATCATTTTCTTTTCTATTTTTGATTAAGACTTTTATCATATTCTATCATCTTCTTCATCTTCTTCTTCAAAAAGAAAAGGTTGCTACTTTAATGGCAACTTGAGATTTAGTGAGAGAAATCCAAATCTAAAGTGAACCCACCTCCTATTTCTTCCTCCTCTACCTCTTGCCAAGTGGTTTCGGGAGTTTTCTTCACAAGTTTCACTACTTGGTGAAGTCGGAGCTTGAACTAGTGCAACCTCGACGTAGATCGTCTTTGACACGAAGCCGTCGAACTATTCCGCTCACTTCTCCGATGAAGCCGTCGCGAGAGTCCGAGGTTCGTGATGGACAGCGAGGGGACGACCACATGGAGCTAAGCAAGTGGATATCCGGATCTACAAAGGTTGTAGCATCTCAACTTCTAGTTAAATAGTTAACTAGTTTTGTTTTTCGCCTAGACATCTAGTGACGATCCGTTAACTAGGGTTTCTCGGCACCATATTTTTTTTAAATTTGGCATGTTCGATGCCTTGTGTGACCTCACTAGGGTGCCTAGGAACCCTACAGAAAGGTCAAGAGGGTAGCATGCCATCCTCTCACTCTCTCTCCTCTCTCTCTTGAGCCCATGCCTCATGTCATGACTTTTGTCCTCCCTCTTTCCCCTCAATCATTTGTTCTCTTTTTTATTTTTCTCTTTATCCTTTCTCACTCACAATTTAATCACAAATGCAATGAAAACAACATGTAACAAAATGCAACATGTCATGGTGTACTAGCCATGATTAATTAAAAATACGGATTTGGCATAATCGTGATTAGTAGTGCACTAATCGAGTTTAAATTTAAACTTGCGTATAATTAATTATAAAAATTCCCAAATCCGATAAATATATTTTTAATAAATAAATTATTTTAAATCTCCAATTATATTCCAAATATTGGTATACAATTATACCATTTTACGAAAAACCCTTATTCACAAATCGAATAGTTTTCGCGAAATATATTATTTTAATATTTAATTTCCAAAAATAATAATTTATATTTCTAAAATGTTACAATCTTTCCCCCCTTAAATAAATTCGGTCCCTAAATTTAGATTTAAACCCCCAAATACTAAAAATTTTAATAATCATCTCAAATCAACGGGGCTCCGAAATCACGAAAGATATAGAAATAGCTCAGCGCATCGTGTGCGCCTGAAAACGAGTATAAAACTCAAGGTCGAACTCCGTCAAGCGTAACACAATCATCGGAGTTACAATGGAGATATAGATCTCGAAATCCACTACAGAAATCCAATATACTATTGTCAAAATTATAAGACGTATATAGTACGCATCCCTTTAAATTTCCTCTAAAAACTGGATAAAACACATGCAAATATTTTCCGAATTGCCATGTGATGCGTAGCTTACGGCACAAGTGGCGGACGCTCAATTGTAAAGTAGTAGATATATCTATATATGTTTTGCTCAAAATATACGTTCCGCCTTTTTTTGAAATATCCCAGAAGGTTTTCCTTGTAAAATTTCGTGTCACTCACGGACACGTAGGAAATAGCGAGACGATAGCTTATTTTTTGAAAACCTCCTTGTAAACTTTTGATGCATGTAAAAGTACTCAGGTACTGTCCTAAGATCAGTCCTGCTCGACTACTATATAACATAGTACCCATCATCAAAACGCGATACTCATAAATAAAATCATCCTCAAAGGTATATCCAACATCACGTGCGTCTGGTGCGCACGGAAATCAAATCCAATACAAGTGCCACGAATGTGCACAAAAGCAAACTAAATGCAACGGGTGTGCACGAAAGTATTTGTCAAATGCAACGAATGTGCACGACAATAATATCAAGTGCATCTATAGTGCACGAAAATCTCAACACAGTGCAACTAACATCCACAAATGAAAATTTCAATCAAGTGCATCCAACATGCACGAATAAAAATCTCAATCAAGTGCATCCGGTGTGCACAAATCTCATACCATGCACCCAATATGCACGAAAATCCAAAACAAGTGCGTCAGGTCCGCACAAATGCCTAGTGCAATGAAGCGCACGAAAACATAGATCCGGTGCAGCCAATGCACGGAATAAAAATCTAGTGCAACAAATGCAAGAAATACCAATCTAGTGCAACAAATGCATGAAATATAAATCCGGTGCAACAAATGCACGAAATATAAATCCGGTGCAACAAATGCACGAAATATAAATCCGGTGCAACAAATGCACAAAATAAAAATCCGGTGCAACAAATGCAGGAAATACCAATTCGGTGCAACAAATGCAGGAAATACCAATCTGGTGCAACAAATACACGAAATATCATCAATCTCAAATGCATATTAAAACAACACCGAGTGTACCAAGGTGTATAAAATCATAAACGTGTGCAACTGCGTGCACAAAACACGTATCAATGCACTGCAAGCACATTTGAGCTATACCGAGTGCAAAAATCAAATCGAGTGCGTACCACATACACCAAATAAAATCGACCGTATGAAATCCACGAAATCGTAACCACGTGCAGCCAAGATGCATAACTGATATCAAGTGCAATAGATATGCACAAATCATAAACCAACGTAGCGGTGTATAAACATAAATCGAGTGCAACAACTGTGCACAAAAATGTAACCTCCAGTAGGTGCAGCCATGGTGCACAAAAACATAAATCACAAAACCTAATCATCGAACTCAAGTCCAAGCGATAAAAGTGTGATACTCGGATCGCAAGAACGCAAATCGCAATAAATGACATTAAGGTACACCTCCTTCAATGTCGAAAGATTCTGGTGCGCCCAAAGCTGGCAGAGCAACATCCGCTTGCCTCCTGCTCACGGTCTGGCGTCCTCAGTCTCTGGGTCCTCGTTTTCTCTCTGGATTACCAATCTCGTAATCCTTCTGCTCATTGGCCCGGTCAGGTGTGATAACAGAACAGTTCCGTTCTGGCACTCCGTTGATCCCATCTTGGCCAATTAATGCGACCATTCACAAAACAGCACCTTACTGACGGTGGCATCTGGACCTCTGAATATGCGCGAAACGAATGACTCTATGATTACCGCCAAAAACAGAGACAAAACCGCGTAGGTCGTCTTGCCTGAATTTGGGGGCAGATGCTATTTGGTTTTATCCGTCCACCTCTCCGAAGATGCCAAAATGATTTATGGCACCGTATATCGGAGGTTTGGACAGATGTGGCCGTTGTAGCAGACTTCGTCAGATTCCCCATCATTGTGAGGGGTTTTTTATTGTGGGGACGCTCTTCCCTGCAGGCGCAAGCCCCTGCAGTTAATTACATTACCGCATCGCGGTAACCACTTTCTCCTGCTCCAGAAGGTCACTTCATGTCGTGTGTATTTGTTTTATTTTTTGGTTGCCCGTGGATTGTATACGGAGACTAATTTATGTTGTCGCCCGTAGGGCATGGATTAGTCCAAATCTGTATTTTCTTAGATTTAGGTTTGGGTTGGTTTAAGGATCGTTAATCTTGTTTTAGATTAAGATCAACTCAAACATTTGTTGAGGATACGTTACTCAAATTTTAGACTAAGATCTACTCAACAGGATTTTATTTAGTTTATAGGGACATTGCGGTCCATTGGGTTTAAGGACATCATAGTCCGTGAGTTTAAGGACCTCATAGTCCATAGTTTAAAGACGTCATAGTCTACAGAACTTAGTTTAGGGACGTTACGGTCCATTGGGTGTAAGGACATCATAGTCCATGAGTTTAAGGACCTCATAGTCCATGTTTAAAGACACCATAGTCTATGGGCTTTAATGACATCATAGTTTATGTTTAAAGATATCATAGTCTGTAGGGTTTTGGTTTGACAGTTTGGGGAAGCGCCAAAAGTTATTGGTTATTGGGACCCTCCATCTTTCTGAAGACATTGAAGAATTACAACGATATGTATCAGAAGTATGGAGAGATGTACCCTCGAACCAATGTCCCAACTGAGGGGGAATAGGATGAACATCATTTTAGATGCCATCTGTTGGGAGCTCATTAGCTATCTCTGGGACTGAGATCGTTTTTGGGGACCCTGAGCATGAAGATCTCAATTGATGGTCCTCGGGAAATTTGGTCTGAGTTTGGCTAACATTGGCCTTTCGTAGTGTTAAACACTAGTATATGCTCAACGCTCACGTGCTCCCACATGAGGTGTTTGAAATAGTGTTAAACACTAAAATTTTGAGGCGCTCACGTGGGGTCACGTGAGGCGCTTGAAGTAGTGTTAAACTCCAAAAATTTGAGGCGCTGTTTCTTCGGGTTTATTCCCTTGTTCTTTTCTGAGCGCTAAGCGCTATTAGGTCATGTGAGGTCACGTGAGGCGCCCCAAAAATGGAAACTACCTTTGATTTATTCCCTCTTTGCTTTGTAAGTGCTAAGCACTACTTTGGGGTAACGTGTGATTTCGTGAGCCAATCTCGGTTATCCTCTTTTGTTCATCAAAGGTGCTCACGTGGGAATATGTGATTGGTTGTTATTATGTTGGGTGCCAATCCTTTTACGTGCATGGAGATCCTTAGTTTCGATACTTTCAAGCCCACTGTTTTGTAAGAATTAAATTCTTAGGACTTATTTCTTCCCTTAGGTTTGGGATCTGCATGGAAGAATCTCCTCGATGAGAATTGAATTCTCAACTTGTAGGGAGATCTGCTTCTGCAGATCTTTCACTATAAAGAAGAACTAAGTTCTTATATGAAGGGTTAAACCCTTTCTCTTATCAGAGGAATTAAATTCCTATATAATTTTTGGGAGAATTAAATTCTCTGAAATTAGATCTCCCCCTAGGTTTTGGATCCGCATGGCAAAATTTCCCCGATGAGAATTAAATTCTCAACTTGTGGGGAGATCTGCTTCTGCAGATCTCAACCAGAGGAAGAACTAAGTTTTTTTTAGAAGAGTTAACCTCTTATGGAGGTGAAAAGAGACGAGATATTCTCTGTGTTTTGTTCCTTCTCTTACCTCGGGTTTTTTCTTTTTGTTTTATCTTTTTTAACTTGAAGTTTATGGGGGGGTTCTCCTTTCTCTTTCTTGTCTCTCTTGGCTCCTCTTTATAGGAAAAAGAAGAGAATCAATTTGTTCAGAACATCTCTCATTGAGAGATTTTGATCAACCAAAATGATCTTTTAGATTGATCGGTGAATTTTATACCCCGTTGGATTTTTAATCCAAAGGCTTTTGTTTTACAGAAGATATTTCTCACAAGATTAGGAAAATATTTCCCTATACAGAATCTTCTTCTATAACTTGGTGATTTTTAATCACCATTGGATTTTTAATCCAATGGCGCTCTGCTTTGCAGAGCGCAATCTTTCTTATTTAGAAAGATCTAAAGAAATGTTTTCCAAATAAGGCTTTGACCCTTTTTATTTTAGAATTTAATTCTATCGGTTCAGAAGGAATAGGAGCCCATCACGTGTAGCACGTGACCCCACAAAGTTAAGCACATCAAAGAGCATCGCGTGCTATCACGTGACTTATTTTAGCCAATTGTTTGTTTTAAGAAGGCGCTTATATACTTTGTATATAGAAGTCACGTGTCTGCACGTGAGGCTCAGTTTCGGCCTTGTTTTGTCAAGTGCAGTGCCTATCACGTGTGGGCACGTGATTCTCCATTTGGGGACTTTTCACGTTGCTTTTTATATTTATATATGTTTTTTATTCAGTTTTCATGAGAGAAAAAATGCCCCCACAGCGTTGTTCTCACATGGCTTGCAAGGGAGTGCAACGCTGTCACTTTTACAGCCATTGGATTGTCTAGGGGAACGGGGAGGTGAACCGCCCCTGTCACGTCTTATAAATGCAAGGGTTTGGTTCCTTAGGCAGCCACTATTTCTTTCATCTTCTTCCTTCTTCGTTTTCTTTGAGAATTTAATTCTCCTCCTCAGAGCTTAGTTCTCTGCCATTGTAATTCCAGAGTTAAACTCTGTCAAAAGAAACCCTTTTTAGGTAAAGATTTTGCACATCAAAAAGAACTTTTTCTTTTTGAACAAAATTTCTGGATTTTAAATCCATTATGAGAGCTTTTCTCTCTTCTGAAACCATCCTCTTAGGGGATCCAAAGATGTGATCTTTTAGCAGTAAACTTCCATATCTCGGGCATTCCCTTCTGATTTTTTTTTCTTGAGGGTTCATGGGATTTTGTTTCTCATATGTTTTTTACGAGTTTCTGGAATTTAATTCCCTCACATAAAAGGAATTTAATTCCTCAGGCGAAGAGCTTAGCTCTGAAAGATCAAGAGGACCCTTCGGGAATTTTATTCCATGGTGTTCTTGAAAATCTTTTCATAGGGTTTTACCCTTATTCGCAAAAATTTGAATTTATTGCGTGCTTAACAGAACTTGTTTTCCCAAGAATTTGTTTGAATTCCAGTGTCTGTTTAATGAGGATCTTCTTGATTCTCATAATGATTCCCCTGTCTCATCATTGGTGAGCCGCCATATTGATTTTGTGGGGTCCACGTGTCTTGTAGGCAGTGGTCCTGCGAAATAGACATTTTATCGTTTTCTTTTGTTATTATATATATATGGGCTCCACTAATGCTTTTTCTTTCCCTTGTTTCAGGAACAATGGCTTCTCTTCCCTACTTCCCTTTTACTCGCTCAGATGCTGCTTTTCCACAATCGCTGTCAGACGAAGAAGCAATGGCGATGATCGGGGCCCATGACAGGGACTGTACCAGTTTGCTCTTGTGGGGAACTTGGTATGGGCATATCATCCAGGGCCGCCGCAGCTTTCTTTGTGAGGTGCCAACAAAGCCTCTTCACCCAATTTTGCCGATGGAGCGTCTGCAGACTGCTTTTACGGTGGAGGCGGCTGATTGGACTTCTATAGGCCGGCTTGAGCCGTCAACAACTGGGATACCAAACCAGCCTTTGCCGGCCATAGACATCTTGGGGCATCGCATTTGACAAGGTGAAGCCCAACCCTGGGGACAAATTTATAAGATAGGGCTTACCTCTTGCCACCCAACGGGGTATCTTCCCTGGGCTCGATATGTTATGTCCGCTCATCGCGCACGATTGCAGAAGGTCGGGCTTTATCAGGCGGTGTATGTGTCCCTCTTTCATTATCAGTCCCCTCATGTATGGTGGGTTAAAGCTTTCCTGAATCAATGGAATCTTCCCACCAACACTTTCTTGCTAGGGGATCGTGAGGTCTCGATTTCTCTGGAAGAGTTCCGCGAGATTTCTGGATTGCCGATCAGGGGAGAGCACTATGAAAAGTTGTTGCCTCCCGATGAGTATGTGTTTGAGATGATGCCGGCTTCGCTTGACCACTTGACTACCGAAAACGCTGTCTGTCATAAGTACCCCAGTCTAATCAAGACTCTAGATTTTTTCGAGAAGCTGTTCACGGAGTCAGAGGGACAGGGCGTCACCTTTAAAAGCTTAATCGCCTGCTTCCTCCGTGAAGATGTCTTATCAAAGGAGGCTCCGAAATTTGCGAATATTAACGACCCCTTCGGGTTTGGCTGAATAAGCTGCAGGCCAAAGAAGAAGATTTACCGCCGTTTTACATCCCAATCTTGTCGGCCGTGTCCTTTGATTCGATTGCGGCTCCCGGCATGGATGAAGAGACCTTCTTTGTCGGTTTTATCAGCCTTTGGCTTAGCTGGTTTGCCGTTCCAATGCATCGTCGCTTCATGAGAGCTTCGGCCATCTATCCTGCTCATCGTGTGGCTGAAAAGACATGACTGAACATGGGCATCACGGGGCTATCACACTTATACCATGGGCTGAGTACCGCGGCCAATACTTCGACCCCGGGTGTAGATGTTGTGAGCCCTCCACTACTTTACGTCGTGGATTGAGATGCATGTAATGGGGGCGTTCGCAGCGCATCAGAGGCCGGACTTCTATGATGCTTACACCTTCCCGCGGCTTATGAGGTTGGTGGATGCTTATACTCCTGATCTGACTCAGCTAGGGGCCCTACATGTGTTGCTTAACTCGTATGCTAATGAAGGTGGGATGGTATTCACCGACCGAGTCCTCTCTGCTCCTTCAGGACCTATTCAACAGCTATTCGATATATCGAAAGGGGGCGCACCATCCTTAAAGCCTAAGGAAATTATGCACTTATATTCGATTAGGCCGGCTATTTGGTGTTTCGTCGCAATGGTACGGCTTTTTTCATGCGGTATAATCCGCACCGCTTTGCTCGTCAATTGGGCTACAACCAGGGTGTTCCCTTCGAAGCATTTTTGGTAGAGCCCGGCTCGTCTCTGGGAGTTGTTCGTGACATCACCCATCACTTCATGCAGCTGAACAACAGCTCACGTTTCATGATCCCCGAGGCCGATTATATTCCAAGGTGTGTGGGGGCTTTTACGGGTTGGTATTGCCATCGAGTTGGTCCCATCATTGCCGAGGAGAGGCGGATACTCTTCGGATATAAATCTCCCGCCCCGACCCAGGCCATGGGAGTTCCGCCGCGACCGCGGACAGTGGTTCTGTTAGTTGTATGTATGCCCTAGAGGCCAGTATTGTACAGATGATGTATATTATATTGGATGCTTGGACATATATAGAGAGGACTTTCTTGCTCGATATGATAGTATGCTATCTGGTTGATCTTTACTTTAACATGTATACTTGTCTCTTTATACTGTCTTATAGTTACATGTTGGTAAAGCCCTTAGGATGTGTACTTGACTACCTGAACTATGATGCGGATCATACTAGTGGGGACATGGTAGTCCATAAGTACATCCTTCAAGGTCCCTAGTCATAGGTGTATCGAGACGGCGCATCGATATACCAGTGTAGACTAGCATATACGCTTCTCGACCCATGAGATGGGCGATGGATGATCCCATATCCATTGGTGTTTGACATCAGAGATGGTATACGGGTGCTCAGTGGAGACTGGGTACACTGGACGGACTCGCCGAGAACTCCCAGATGGTATTATACCTCACGTCAGATGGCAGTTCTCTGGTGACACTTGTGCAGGTTAGTCTGTAAACCCGAGATCGTCATAGAGTCTTGTGTGATTCTCACTGTGCTTTGATTTCCACCTTACCACGTCCATGAGGGCATGCAAAACGGTGGTTTTTGGGTACAGTCCCGAGTCACATGGAGGCAATGAGCGATAGGAGGGGTTTCGTTCTCCCGGTATTGGGGGTTGATGTTGCGCTGTGCTCGATTGGCCGTAACAGGGAAGTCCCTGGCCAGGGCTGATTTAGAGATTTACTGGTAAGTGTTACCAGTAGTTTCTCGACCCGTTATGAGCCTCACATCGGCACGACTTATCGGTTATTGGGGTCTGACGTTTACCACCCCTAGACTTGATATGCGACATATCAGACGAGGAGACCGGACTGTACGGGAAGTGTTACCAGCAGGCTTTTACAGGAGTTGGAGCGGGCTTGCTTGCTGATCTTCTGATCGCTCAATACCCGGGTAGCCGTTACGTCCAGCTAGTACCGCTGACGGCTTGTGGGTGCTTGATGTGATCATCACCTACTGCCGGCGTATTGACGAGTCTTTAGAGTCCTACACAGAGGTTTTACTGGCTCAGGCAAAATGATATAGGAGCGCATATGTGATATGTGCAAGACCGAGAATAATGTGTGTATGTGATACCGTATTCTATTGTCATGACTTTTTGTATCGATCGGTTATATGTGATATAGCCGGGTTATCAAATCAAGTGTTGATTCGATAAGTCGATACATTGGATGTTAGTCAGTTATATGTGATATGACCGGATTATTAAGTAAAGTGTTGATTTAATAATTTATTGTATAATTGTATATTTGATATACTAGTTTACATTAACTAACACTTGTTCACTTTAGGTATTTTCTCACATGCACACTTGAATATATATATATATATATATATATATATATATATATATATGCGATATATATATATTAAAAGTGTTTTCTTTTAGTATCATGGTTGATGATACACATGACATGGGTGTACAAGACATACACCATTCTATTTTTATGGTGGGTTATAATTATTTAAGGTAATTACAAAATTGGTGGAATTTTGGAAAGAGCATGAAGCTTGTAGAACCTTGCTTTGCTTTGACAAAGTCCACTACCTTTGTCTTCACCTTAGAATTTTTATTAACCTAACCATTTAGATTAGCTATGGTTATGGCTCTACAAGAGTTAGTATATGATACTCACTCACCATGGTTAGCCTTCTCACTTGATCATTATCCTCGTCTCTTTCTTTTCTTCTTCTTCTTCATTGTTAAGAAAGAAAAAGCTTGCTAGGGTTTGATCCAAAGTGAGAAAGATTGTGAGAAATAAAATTCTAAAGAGAACCCACTTCCTATTTCTCCATCCTCTACTAGACTAGCACATTAGTTTAGGGTGTTTGCTTCACTAATTCTCAAGTTAGTGAAGTAGAAGCTTGAGTTTGCATCCCCTCGACGTAGATCTTCTTCGGCCTCGAAAACTTCAAGTAAGGACGCGCCTTTCGCATCGTGAAGCCATGCAAGGGTCCGGGAGAACCACGATCGCAGCGAAGGGACTTCAACAAGGAGCTAAAGAAGTGAAGGACCGATCTACAAAGGTTGTATTTCGTATTCACTTAGTTGTAAACGTAGTTTACTAGCATATGAAACCCTAATTTTCTAGCAACGATCTTATTTAGGGTTATTCGGCACGGCTAAAATTTTAAACAGGCATGTTTGATGCTTCCTTAACCCTTGTTAGAGTGCCTAGTAACCCTACAGTGGTATCAGAGCCTAGCTAGAACATTAGGCGATGTGTTAACGAAGTTAAAACCCCGATCGAACCCGAATACGTCAAAGTTAACCCCCTCTCTGTACATTTTTTCAAAACTGTGTATTTTCAGAATTAAAAATACCTAAAAAATTCAACAGGGTTTTTTAAGCATTACAGTGCAAAACGGTGACGTAAGCCGTACGGATGGTCGCGGAACCGCGGCAATAGACTGCTTGTGTCGCGGAACCGCGGCCGTACAGTGAGTGTTTTATTTGGTTTTTGCACAGTAATACTAATATATGATAGTGCTATTTTCTGGGTATTTTTAAACTGACTCAAGTGTTGAGTATTTTAGGGTTTATTTTGTAATCGTCGATTCGATCGGAGAATTTAATTTTGTTCTGTTTTCCGGATAATTTAGAAAGTATTAAAATGTTCGAACGGATATCATTAACTCAATTTTTCCCGGCACGAAAAACATTCAAGTGTTGAATTTTTCTCGGGTTTAAATCTTTCGGAAATACGTGCATGTGACGTGATGGACCCTCTAGAAGACAACAAACCTTAACTCGATTATGTGACCGTCTTGAACTGCCTTTTGAACCTTAGGGTTTGGGGCAGTACGGCATGCCACATGTGAGGCGTTGGCTTGACCCTTCTACGGCTGGACCGTTGCTACTGTGACGTATTCTGGAATTTTTGAACTCCGCTTAAGTGTTGAGATATTTAGGAAATCTTAGGTATTTGATTATTCGATCGGAAAGTTTGATATTGTCTATTTATCTGGAATGTGATACAATATGTGGAATTCATACAGTTAGGCATGAAATGCGAAATATGTGATATTTCGGATTTACGATGTCTAAAGAGATTGTGGATTCCAAATGTTGTAGTTTTACACTTTCTTTTCTGTGACCGTAAGTGTAATATGTGATATCGCCGATTTCGTTGCTATATGTCAACGACAATTGGGATGCGCATATTTACTTACGTTGATAACATGTGATGTTATGTGTTGCTGGATATGTTATATTGGATCGTCGCGTTCTGAATAGCCGGGGGGGTTTTATGTGAGATGAGAGTTTTTATTTTCATTCATGTAAAATTAAATGTATGTAATATTCTTTTATTGGGACACTTCCGGGATGAGGTTGATGTCACCTTTTGTATATTATTTACTTTTCCGCACTAGGATAGACCCAAGGAGGAGAGCACAAGTAACCGGGTTCTGGAGTCCAGTGGGAGACCAACTCGAGGAGTCGAGTCCGTGTCTCCTAACTCTAGAATTGGTAGGGTTGCTTGCTGCTCTCGTAGGGGTCTAGGGGTGTGCGTTTGGCTATTCATCGCGACCGTGGAATCCGTGTTTTATAGAGGCTCAAAATAAAACACGGACGTCCTAGTATATCCAATGTTTCATATGTTTCTTCTGCTGCGATATCTGTGATGTGATCATTTGATGTGCTGTGATAAATACTGTATATAATATATATGATATATTATATAGGCGTTACTTATGTTTTACACCCACGCTAGCCCTGCCCCACTCTGCCGTTAGTTACCTAACCTAACGGTGCACGAGGGGACATCGAGGCGAATGCGAATGGCATAAGTGTACGTCGTATTTATCTGTGATGTTTAGGTGACTTAAATGATGGGACTTCATTAATGTGATTAATGAAAGAAAAGAAACCTAAAAGATGTTGTAGAATCAAATTTTTCAAAAAGGGTAGCTGCAGTTTTGCTTTGCATAGCGATATATATGATATATCCTGCACCTTATTCGATGAGGAAAGAGCCGAGATCCCTTCACCGGGAGTGACCTCTTTAGAAAAACCGGCAGATGCTACAACACCCGGTTTGCTTTTGATTGCTTTTGGAGTTTTGCTTTACATAGTGATACATATGATATGTCCTGCACCTTATTCGATGAGGAAAGAGCCGAGATCCCTTCACCGGGAGTGACCTCTTTAGCAAAAATAATGAAAGCCTCAAAATCACTCCATTTCAAAATTCACTCGATTCTACAACGATATTAAGTTCATTACGCAATAGGTTTTCAGAAAAACCTGTCGTAGCCCTCCGTCATTTCAGATAAGTCCTGCTCAGTATTCGTGCTGCGTTTGTTGACCTTGTCAAGGCGTAGTGTGCGGTAGCTGACCAGTATTTATCTGTTTATGCATATGATGCAGATTGTTTTAGGGTAGTCGTACGGCCTTGTTGACCTTGTCAAGGGTCGTGCAGGTGGGTTTAATTCAATCAAGAAATGACGGGTTGAACTTGACTTACGGTCTATGGTTTGTTGACCTTGTCAAGGTCATAGATCGTTTGGGGCAAAATATTATCGGGAATTTCAAGTGTTGAAATTTGCAATGATATTGCATACCTTCTATGAGATAGTTGGGTCCCGATACCCACTGCGAGTAATTGTTACTCCTGAGAGAGTTTTACGCAGGACAATTAGCCGATCAAGTAGGTATCTAGAAAGGTGTCAACGGGGTTACGCCTCTGGGAAAATGAGGTTTACTTTAATTAGGTCCGTGCGAAAGCACGGGGAACCTCCCTCAAAGTACCGACACTGGCCTGGCTGAAAGATTGGCGAAATTGTAGGGTGTAATTAATCCCGGCTAGTCTTTCCTTTTTCGGTTTGAAGGAAGATTTGATAAAAATAGTGGGAGCCATCCTGATTAGATAAAATAATAACCAATCTGATCTTGCAAGAGCATACGCTAAATTGTTTTCTTCTCTCTCTCTCCACGTAGCGACCATATCATGCCTTAATAAAGATAATAATATGGATGTATTGACCGAACCCGCATATTATACTGTGCTGGAGAACGTTGGTTCCGTTCTTTCTTATAAGAGTTATAAGACTGAACAGGATATAGGGGAATACCAGGATTCTCATGCCACCCGAATGAAGAAAGTACATGTTGATGCATTTTCTTCGGGTGTGTTCGTTACAGAGAACTGTTTCTCCATTTGCTCTACATCCTGGGTATTAGATACCGGGTCTGGATCCTATATATGTAATCAGTTACATGGGCTTAGGAAAGGTAGAGAATTTGGAGAAGGTGATAAAGACATAAGGGTTGGAAATGGTGCAATTGTTGCAGCTAAAACCGTCGGGGAATATCACCTTGTATTGCCAACTGGTAATACATTGATTCTGAACGAATGCTATTTCATGTCGAACCTGATATGCAACATTATATCGGTTTCTTTGTTGAGTAAAGAGGGATATAATTTTGTATTACAGGATAATGTTATGAACATTTTCCTTAACCAAAAGTTGGTTGGATCAGGCACGTTGTGCAATGGCATTTATGTTCTAAATCAATCAACAGTTCTAAGCATAACAAACACACACAAGAGGAAGAGTTCAGAAATGAATGAATCCTTCTTGTGGCATTGTAGACTGGGTCACATCAATGTGACACGACTAGCTAAGTTGCATAAGGATGGATATTTAAATCCGTTTGAATTTTCATCTTATGACACTTGCCAGTCATGTCTCAAAGGCAAGATGACCAAAACACCGTTT
Organism: Agapanthus africanus; assembly: GCA_030015575.1. Classification (NCBI taxonomy): domain Eukaryota; kingdom Viridiplantae; phylum Streptophyta; class Magnoliopsida; order Asparagales; family Amaryllidaceae; genus Agapanthus; species Agapanthus africanus. The sequence continues at coordinate 394,811,910 of CM057340.1, forward strand.
ACGGGACACGGAGAAAGAGTTACCGAACTCTTGGGACTGATATATAGTGATGTACGCGGTCCCATGTCTACACATGCCAGGAATGGTTCTTCGTACTTCATTACATTCACTGACGATCTCTCTAGTTTCGGATATGTGTTCCTGATGAAACACAAATCAGAAGCTTTTGAGAAATTTAGAGAATATAAACAAGAAGTAGAGAACCAAACCGGGAAAAGTATTAAAATCTTTCGATCTGATCGAGGAGGTGAATACTTGAACAATGAATTCCTGGACTTCCTAAAAGAGAATGGGATTCTCTCTCAGCTGACTCCTCTATATACACCACAGCACAACGGTGTATCTGAACGGAGGAACCGCACCCTATTAGATATGGTGCGCTCTATGATAAGCACGGCTGAGTTACCTATTTCCTTCTGGGGGTATGCGCTGGAGACAGCAGTATACCTATTGAATCAAGTTCCATCTAAATCTGTACCTACCACACCATATGAGATATGGAGTGGGAAGAGACCATATCTTAAACGAGTTAAGATATGGGGTTGTCCGGCCTATGTCAAAAGACAAAATCCGGACAAACTCGAGGCACGGTCAGTTCTATGCAAGTTTGTGGAATATCCAAAGAACTGATATGGGTATTTTGTTCTACCACAGTGAGAAACAAAAAGTGTTTGTTGCTCAACATGCCACCTTTTTAGAAAAGGAATTTCTTGTAAAAGAAATTAGTGGCAAAGTGGTAGAGCTGGAAGAGGTTCCAGGTACACAAACTGCAACTGAAGATTTAATGGAACCAGAGGATTCAGTAGTTCCCAACGAACCTCAGCCTCTCCGCCGATCTAGTAGGGTTCCTCACCCACCTGAGAGATACTACGGTTTTCTCATGGATGGTGGGAGCGAGGATTGCATCATGGTTGATGATGACCCAACTAGCTTCGAGTAGGCCATCACGAGTGGGGACTCAGTGAAATGGCTGGATGCAATGCGGTCCGAGATGGAATCCATGTACACCAACAAAGTATGGACTTTGGAAGTTGCTCCTAAAAGGGTAAAACCCATTGGGAGCAAGTGGATCTTCAAGAAAAAACTTGGTGTAGATGGGAAAGTGGAGACTTTCAAAGCTAGACTTGTAGCAAAGGGTTTTCGTCAAAGACCAGGTGTGGACTATGACGAAACCTTTTCTCCAGTGGCTATGCTTAAATCCATCCGGATCATGCTTGCCATCGCTGCATATCATGACTACGAAATCTGGCAAATGGATGTTAAGACCGCCTTTCTAAACGGTGATTTAGAAGAGTGCGTGTACATGACTCAGCCAGAGGGCTTCGTAGATAGTGGGAGCAGCGGGAAGGTGTGCAAGCTGCTTAAATCCATTTATGGATTAAAGCAAGCATCGCGGAGTTGGAACATCTGCTTTGACGTCGTTATCAAAGAGTTTGATTTCGTCAAAAACGTAGATGAACCTTGTATCTACAAGAAGGTGGCAGAGAGTAAGGTTGTCTTCCTCGTATTGTACGTGGACAACATACTCTTGATAGGAAATGACATTCATATGCTGCAATCGGTCAAGCTCTTCTTATCATAAAGATTCTCAATGAAAGATCTAGGTGATGCCTCCTGCATACTGGGAATTATGATCTATAGAGATAGACCTAAAAGGATATTGGGATTGTCCCAATCTAGGTACATTGACACCATACTAAAGAGGTTTAGTATGGAAGAGTCCAAACGTGGGTTTTTACCCACGATCTCAGGGCTCACTCTCTCCAAAGAGATGTCTCCCAAGACTGATTTGGAGAGAGCTCGCATGCAAGGGATACCCTATGCTTCGGCAGTAGGCTCTATCATGTACGCGATGCTATGTACCAGACCCGATGTAGCATACTCACTAAGTGTAGTGAGCAGGTATCAAGCTGATCCTGGAGAGAGTCACTGGACAGCTGTGAAGAACATTCTCAAGTACTTGTGAAGGACTAAAGAGATGCTCTTGGTGTATGGTAACGGAGAACTCCAAGTGGAGTCCTTTACCGATTCGAGCTTCCAGAGTGATAAGGACGACTCTAAGTCGCAGTTAGGATTTGTCTTTACCCTTTACGGAGGGGCGGTTAGCTAGAAGAGTTCCAAGCAGGAAACCGTGGCAGACTCGACGATGGAGGCTGAATACATCAATGCCAACGATGCTGCCAAAGAGGCTGTCTGGATCAAGATGTTCATTACTGAACTTGGAGTGGTTCCATCCATTGAGGATCCAATACCTTTATATTGTGATAACAATGGAGCGGTGGCTTTGGCCAATGAACCCAGGTCCCATCAGCGATCCAGGCATATTCTGAGGCGGTATCACCTGATCCGGGAGATAGTTGATCGCCGGGATATCGAGGTCAGGAGGGTTGACACGAATAACAACACTGCGGATCCACTCACGAAGGCCATTCTCCAAATACAGTTTGAGAGACTCTTCGGGATGCTTGTTATGCGATACTACAGCAGCTGGCCCTAGTGCAAGTGGGAGATTGTTAGTTGTATGTATGCCCTAGAGGCCAGTATTGTACAGATGATGTATATTATATTGGATGCTTGGATATATATAGAGAGAACTTTCTTGCTCGATATGATAGTATGCTATCTGGTTAATCTTTACTTTAATATGTATACTTGTGTCTTTATACTGTCTTATAGTTACATGTTGGTAAAGCCCTTAGGATGTGTACTTGACTACCTAGACTATGATGCGGATCATACTAGTGGGGACATGGTAGTCCATAAGTACATCCTTCAAGGTCCCTAGTCGTAGGTATATCAAGACGGGGCATCGATATACCAGTGTAGACTAGCGTATACGCTTCTCGACCCATGAGATGGGCGATGGATGATCCCATATCCATTGGTGTTTGACATCAGAGATGGTATACGGGTGCTCAGTGGAGACTGGGTACACTGGACGGACTCGCCGAGAACTCCCAGATGGTATTATACCTCACGTTAGATGGCAGTTCTCTGGTGACACTTGTGCAGGCTAGTCTGTAAACCCGAGATCGTCATAGAGTCTTATGTGATTCCTACTGTGCTTTGATTTCCACCTTACCACGTCCAAGAGGGCGTGCAAAATGGTGGTTTTTGGGTACAGTCCCGAGTCACATGGGGGCAATGAGCGATAGGAGGGGTTTCGTCTATCCCGGTATTGGGGGTTGATGTTGCGCTGTGCTCGATTGGCCGTAACAGGGAAGTCCCTGGCCAGGGATGATTTAGAGATTTACTGGTAAGTGTTACCAGTAGTATATCGACCCGTTATGAGCTTCACATCGGCATGACTTATCGGTTATTGGGGTCTGACGTTTACCACCCCTAGACTTGATATGCGACATATCATACGAGGAGACCGGACTGTACGGGAAGTGTTACCAGCAGGCTTTTACAGGAGTTGGAGCAGGCTTGCTTGCTGATCTTCTGATCGCTCAATACCCGGATAGCCGTTACGTCCAGCTAGTACCGCTGACGGCTTGTGGATGCTTGATGTGATCATCACCTACTGCCGGCGTATTGACGAGTCTTTAGAGTCCTACACAGAGGTTTTACTGGCTCAGGCAAAATGAAATAGGAGCGCATATGTGATATGTGCGAGACCGAGAATAATGCGTGTATATGATACCGTATTATATTCTCGTGACTTTTTGTATCGATCGGTTATATGTGATATAGCCGGGTTATCAAATCAAGTGTTGATTCGATAAGTCGATACATTGGATGTTAGTCGGTTATATGTGATATGACCGGATTATTAAGTCAAGTGTTGATTTAATAATTTATTGTATAATTGTATATTTGATGTACTAGTTTACATTAACTAACACTTGTTCACTTTAGGTATTTTCTCACATGCACACTTGAATATATATATATATATATATATATATATATGTGTGTGTGTGTGTGATATATATATTAAAAGTGTTTTCTTTTAGTATCATGGTTGATTATACACATGACATGGGTGTACAAGACATACACCATTCTATTTTTATGGTGGGTTATAATTATTTAAGGTAATTACAAAATTGGTGGAATTTTGGAAAGAGCATGAAGCTTGTAGAAGCTTGCTTTGCTTTGACAAAGTCCACTACCTTTATCTTCACCTTAGATTTTTTATTAACCTAACCATTTAGATTAGCTATGGTTATGGCTCTACAAGAGTTAGTATATGATACTCACTCACCATGGTTAGCCTTCTTACTTGATCATTATCCTCATCTCTTTCTTTTCTTCTTCTTCTTCATTGTTAAGAAAGAAAAAGCTTGCTAGGGTTTGATCCAAAGTGAGAAAGATTGTGAGAAATAAAATTCTAAAGAGAACCCACTTCCTATTTCTCCATTCTCTACTAGACTAGAACTTTAGTTTAGGGTGTTTGCTTCACTAATTCTCAAGTTAGTGAAGTAGAAGCTTGAGTTGGCATCCCCTCGACGTAGATCTTCTTCGGCCTCGAAGACTTCAAGCAAGGACGCGCCTTTCGCCTCGTGAAGCCATGCAAGGGTCCAGGAGAACCACGATCACAGCGAAAGGACTTCAACAAGGAGCTAAAGAAGTGAAGGACCGATCTACAAAGGTTGTATTTCGTATTCACTTAGTTGTAAACGTAGTTTACTAGCATATGAAACCCTAATTTTCTAGCAACGATCTTGTTTAGGGTTATTCGGCACGGCTAAAATTTTAAACGGGCATGTTTGATACTTCCTTAACCCTTGTTAGAGTGCCTAGTAACCCTACAGGTTCGTCCTCCATTGAAGGGTACCGGTGACTTACTTATCCCTGAGGTGGCGGATGCGGCATCGACTCCTCCTACAGTTGGTATGCCGATGCGCACTAGAGCCCAGGAAAAGGCTTCCGATAAGGCGCCAGCAGTAGTTTCATCAGTTGCAGCGTTATCAATGGCAGTTTCATCATCAGTAGTACCGCCAAAAGAGGATATTGGAGACGAGGTTGGGCAGCGCCGTATCAAAGCACCAAAGGGGATGAAGCGATCCTCTTCCTCTAATGTCAGCTCCGGCTAGAAAAGGAAGAAGAAGACGGTTACCGGTCTGCTCGACCACTTGCTCGAATCTGATGTTGTTGTCCAAGACGAACCCATATCCATGCAAGAGCTGGATGATGGTCTTCTCTTTCTGGGTTCGTCTGCCGAGGAAGCCGCACAATTGGCTGAGGCTATAAGCCGCTAACAGGACGAAACCGAGAATGTGGGTGTCCTGAAGAAACCCTATCCTCCCGTCATATTCTACAAAGATCCCCCATCACTACGGCGGATACATATGGGTCTTCTGCGACCGGAGGATGAGGTATCCCTCAAGCAGCCTATCTCAGCCGCTTCCGAAGATGAGCTTTCATTGAAGACCGGCGGCCATGAATCTACATTCGAACCCCGGCGAGCAAACTTTCTCATGAAGGAACGTCGGCTTGAAAAATCCGTACTAGAAGCATCCTTGTGCATCGGTATGCGTTCTTTCCGTATATATATTTTTTTATAATTTGTATCGCTTTTTATATCTCCTTGTCTTTTGCGAAAACTTTGCAGGGACTTCAGCAATGGCAGAGAATTTGAGCTCAAGTCGCGTCCTGACTGTGGACTCTGTAAATGTCCCCGATGAGGCACTTGAGGAGAAGAGGGGGTCATTACAGCTGCTATTCTTGCTGAGGAGCTTCCATTGGTGGTCTCTGTTCCCCGGTGCCTGTTCTCCCAGAAGAGGTATCCTTATCGGCCGTAGATTTAATGGATCTTTCCGGTGACGGTCTGGAGATTATGGAACGGGTAGTTGAGACCGCCGTCCATTCATTAGAGCCTGAAATGGCGGCTGCCGCCCCTCAATTGGAAGCTGTCATATCAGCAAATTTCTCTGGTGATGCTTCTGAGGGAATGGAGGAGGCTGCCGAAGCTGCTATCCCTCCGGTTCAAGGCGGGAAGAGTGTCGAAGGTAGTCTCCTTATACTTTGTTTTAATAGTCTTTCTATTATCTGAACTTTTCCTTCCTTTCATAACTACGGGAATTGGCGGCTTCCATTGTGGACCTATCTCCCAGGAAGTCCTTCTAGCGCTTACTTGACAAAGGTGCCCTACAGGCGATTTCCCCGCAAAGCATAGTCCTTTCTTCCGGGCAAGGTTGGTGTTCTTTAACCCCTTTCCTTTTATTATTATTCTTTATAATGACACTGATATGCGCTCCACGGTTCTGAAAGCCGATGACGAGGTCGAGATCCTCGATGGGCCCGGGGATCCTTCTAATCCTCCTTGCATGACTGCGGGTAAGTAAGGTTTTACCTTTGGCGTTGATTTTCCTGTCCCATATTTGTGACTCTCACTGACTATTCACAAATCTTAATAGCTCTGTCGACCCTAACTCCGTTGGAATCTCGGATCTTCATGCCACCGGGACCGTACCCGACGTGCGTCTGAAAGGATGGCAAGACATAGCGTTCACTCCTTGTCGGCCCTTATTGAAGATCTTCGTGCTGGAAGTTCTGTTACGGCCGAAGAATTTGCTACCGAAGCCAATACTTCTTTGCCCTTTTTTGCTACTTATCATGATGAGACATTGGTGCATACTTGGGTTGAGTATTGTCGCAGAGTGGAGGCTTGCCTACATAATCTCGAGTGTATACGCCTTCCTTCCGAGCTCTTGACTGCCAAGGTAAGCCTGCGGGGATGGATTGAGTGGTGCGCAGCCAATCTGCAGTCGTGTGAGAAGAAGCTTAATCGGAAGTTTTCGGAGAGGGGGTTAGCTTCAAATGCTTTGGGAGAACTTCAAGCTGAACTCGCTGCTAAGACCACCCGTGCGTACGAACTTTGGCGGGTGCTTCAAGAAGCTATCAGGGAGGTGGCAGCTATTGATAAAGCCGTTATCCTTACCCGCGAGATGGTTGAAGCTCACAAGGTTGCTGAAAAGGAGCTTGAGAGTCGGCTTGCCTCATATCAGGCTCAACGGTCTCAGGCGGAGACCCGTCTCGTAGCAACAACAAAACATGAAGCCGAGGCCCAGTGGAAGAAGGATGAACTGACGAATTTATTACACCGTCCGCCGACTTAAAGATTTTTTGTATATTCTCCTTTTCTTGTATTCACTTCTAAATAAGAGAATATTTTGTATGCATTTTGATTATTTTTATGACACGTATCTTGCATTCATTTTGAATTTATGAATAAAAGATATATACTTTATCTCATATTGGCGTGTCCCTTTTAGCAAATGTGTTCCGTAAATAGTTTATCTTGATCTCCTTAAAGGACAGTGACGGGTTAGGAAAAAGGTTCAGGTCTGCTGCCTAAGACTTTCCAACTTTATGAGCCGTGGGGGTCTCATAAAGACTTTTCTCTCTACGAGCCGAGAGGATCTCGTAGGTGTAATTTCTCCTTAGGAATCGTGAGGATTCCTAAGTGTGTATTTTCCCTCGAGAGTCGTAAGGATCTCTGTAACATTTCAGAAAAATAAAATATTATTTTTCGGAATTTTTATAATTAAATAATAAATATTAAGAATATTTTAATATTGCGGTATAATTAAATACCGATAAATTGGGAAAAATTTGGAAAATTATAGAAATTACTAAAATGAGGGTGTTTTATTGGATTTAAGTAAATTATGAATTTTTACAATTTATTTTATACAATTTTAATACTAATCGCGATTAAATATCGCTAATCCCGCATTAATCCGGTTTTGTGCACATGACATGCACCATATCATATTTACTAGCATTTGTCACATTTTCTAATATGGTCTTTTCTTCATTTTATCATTCATGGCTTTGAAAAAGAAAACAAAACAAAACAAAACAAAACAAAAGAAAAAGAAATGCATTAAACAATATGGTATAGGCATGAGAGAGAGAGAGGGGGTGAGGGGTCAAACCATTGGTCATGGCTCATCTCTCATCTATTCATCTCTTCATCTTTTTCTCTTCTCTTCATCCTATGGCTACCCTCATCTCCCTCCTCTTCAACCTCACAAACACCACCAAAATCAGCTCAAAAGTCCATCCCCACTTCATTAAAAACATGCACAAGCTCACAAGCTACACTTTGCACCAAGAAAGCAAGGATTTTGGAGACTTAGGGCAACTCAAGAAAATTCTTGAGTTTCCAAATGAGGTACGTTCATTGCCATTAGCTTTGTATTTCATACACTTTAATATCCATATGTGTTTAGAACCGTTTTAGTGTAGTTTTGATGGACTTTGAAATTCCTAGAAGTGGGTTGAGGAAGTCTTGAGTTGTGGTGGTTCAATTGAGTCCTAGTAGTGACCATAGAACCCCTGAAATGATATGAATCCTGAACTGAACCCAAACTAAAACCTGAAACCCAAAAGCTAAAGCTTATCATATCGGTTTGTGAATTTTTAGTGGGTGCATGGAAATCTGGGATGACCTGAGACGTTTTTGAGTTAACCAAACAATACCAGGGACAAAATTAGGACATTAGGAGACCACCCTGACCATACGAGCCCCAATAAAAAAAACCCAAGCCAAGCAGGCCGGAATTTTAGGGGTAGTGGCCGGCCATGTGGTGGGCAATAGGGTCCACGTTCCTTCAGTAGCTCAAATACACCCTATATATCACCCATGTACTGTTTATGCACCTTGTTTTCACCTGAACTAAAATCTGGGGTCATTTTCTTAAGTCACTGCCTTGTTTTCCTCGATGTTTTTAAATTAGAGTTTTGATATTTTTGATTTATCTCGGTCACTTGACGTTTGTACGTCTTTATCGAGGGTTATTTGGTTGAATTGCGAGAGTAGACCATAGGTTTTTACCTATGTGAGGTACTTGTGTCGTTTTGGGTTTTCGTTCATGATTTCGATTTATGATACTACGTGTGATGTGTAGGTACCCTCAAGGGGACTTGAAAGACGAGCAATCGCGTGGCGACATCGGCAAGCGAAGATCAAGGTGAGTAGATATATATCTACGGGGGAAGTCGGGCGGATGGCGTATAGCACCCCCGCAGTTTGAAGTATAGTATACTATATATATGATATAGATATACGATTATATGTTATGTGAATCATGGATAGTTTAGTAAGTAAGATCGTAGCAGATCATGGGTTAGTTTAGTGTATTTAGAAGTTAATGCTATAGTTTAGTGTAAATCGCGAAACCCTAGATTAGAAATTACACCCACACGCACACACACACGCATGCATTCATTTTATTACCTGTGCGTATATGGGGATATCTATACACACACACACACACACATGGGTATGGGACTATGTATATATATATATACGTATACATATATATGGATTATGAGGATAGTATATGATACTTGGAGATGAGTCGATGAGATTGGGCTTGAGGCCATGAGATCGGTGATGTGACATGGTTCGTATTTGAGATACGACATGATGTTTAGCGGGTCTTTAGGCGTGGTGTTTTCATACACACACATGTTTTTACTGTAGATGGTATCAGTATTGCACTAGACGTAGATCAGTACCCCCAGATCATGATATATGATAAAAAGAATACCAGATGATTAAGGGATAAATGTGATATTTGACCCGTACCCAGATTTAGAACGCCATATGACGGATTTACCGTATGAGCTATATATTGATGATAGATCCGCACTCTTGACTTGAGGATGTCATATTATAGATATTGTATCGTATGCGATACTATTGAGGCGGGATCACCGACTGTTATTATATATATATCGACTCAGACTTAGGTGGTTTTCCTCACCCCATTCGATTAGCCTGTTAGTTTAGTACTGTAGTTTACTTAGTAGATGTTAGACTAGACTCGAGTCATACCTATTTCCAAAAACTGACGAATCATGGGTATTTTAAAGACAGGTCCTATTTTCTAAAAACCACGATTCGTGTGATTTCAAATGCCAAACTGTATGACTCGATTATATACAAATGTTTATTCCTTATTGTTGCATTTCTATTTATTCCTGCATATTCTTGTGGTTATCATCGCACATACATATTATTCATATCGCATGTGCATGCTTATACTTGGGCTTTCGTTATTATTATGAAACCATGCTGTCAGGACACCAGCACCATTACCGATGATGCGTATGTGCCACGTACACTTGCTTGCCGTCTCATACACATCATCATCGGTAATTGCCATGCTACGTACTCTGTAGAGAATATTAATTCATTGATATCACCTGTTAGCTGATAGCTTAGACATTGCATTTATTACTGTGATTGTCATGCATATTTATACGTTCATTTTCATGCATTATTATCAAGGCCAGTCCGGATTGCCGGAGCCCAATATGTTAGAATTCATTGTTTATTTATACTTGAGATTGGGATTTCAGATTTTCATGAGATTTCTGGATTTGGAGAAACCGCGAGAATTTTATAAAATGATTATCATTTTAAAATGAAAGTTGCGGTTTTCTCATGATATGATTTGAGATATGTCCACCATAAGTTTTCTCGGCTCTTGAGCGATATCATACACCCAATTCGAAGAGGAGTAGGAACCGTCTGTAGGTGCATGGTGGACCCGGTATGGTACCCCGGGGCAAGAAGATCGCAGTTGATCGACGTTGAGCCTGTGACAGGGGAGCATTGCTGACCGGTGATTGTATTGAGACTCGTCGGATATCCGGAAGATACCGATCGGAGTTGGGCCAGTCCGGATAGCCGGAGCCCAGGATATTGAGATTTGAGGTATTGAGATTTATGATATGGGACAGTCCGGATAGCTGGAGCCCGAGATATCAGATATTTGGATACATGTTTTGTATTGATGCTTGACACGGATTTTTTATTGATTTCATTGATAGTACCTCGATTTATATATACAGAAATCTCACCAATTAAAGAAAACTGTTTCTCATTTATATGCATTATGTTTTCATGCATTCATACCTCACAGTGATGATATGTTGCTACCTGAGGCACTGACACGAGCACTTGGTATTGCACTCATGTATAGATGTTTACCCAGGCCATTATTTCATGCTTCAGACCTTATCATTTGAGGATATATATATTACCGATCGTTTTGAAGTAGGATTGAGTCATACATACGATTTCTGCTCAGTGATGTTTTCTACTCACGAGTTGGCAACTCACCCCCGTTGGGCCACAGTTCTTACTGGTTTTTGCTGTACAGGTTCATTGCGGCTTTCTGGCACACTGCTTCCATTCCGGGTGATTGCTTTGGTAGGTGGGTTCACTCACATCGTAACCACCCATGTATTTTATTTACATTGTTGTATCTAGAAACTCCATCAACCACACATGTATATTTATTTGACTTAGAGACCCGTTGCTTATTCTTTCGACCTTAGAGTCGCGCTTGTATTATTATGGTTTCATGATGATTGAGTTTCCTTTTAGAGTTTTGATCCTCGCCCTCTGGCATTGTATATTATATTGCTTGCGTAGTTGTGACCGTCAATTGACGAAGAGCTAGCTCCCGTTTGGGGATGCCTTTTTATATATTATGCATGTTGTACCCGTTTGGGGCCAGTATTTACAAAAGAAACTCTGCCGGAATTTCCAGAAAAGATTTGTGATTTTAAAAACGCATATTCGGCTTATTTTAACAAAACACTTTCTTTAAAAATGATTTAGATTTCTGGGATTTTGGCTTACTTGAATTAGATGGTGTCCTATAGACTTCATATGATTCAAGGGCCAGTCACGTGCCATTTCGGGTCATGACAATCTCACAAGAGAATTTTCTCCCTTTTACAAGTCGAGAGGACTCGTAAATGGTTGTTTCCCTCCTTGTCGAGATTCGACTTTGGAGAGTGTGACCCGTGAATAGTATACAATGGCCCCTCTTGGGCCGACTTGCAGGATCCCAATGCTTAGAAAACAGGTCTTTATCCCCATTGTCTAAGGTTTTCCCCTACGAGTCGAGACGAATCGAGTGATTATTAGTTGACTAGCTCTGCTTTCTGCGGTGTCAGGGTCGACGTACTCCGCTTTCTGCGGTGTCGAGGTTGACGTGCTCCGCTTTCTGTGGTGTGGGAGTTGACGTGCTCCGCTTTCTGTGGTGTCAGGATTGACGTACTCCACTTTCTGCGGTGTCAGGGTTGACGTACTTCGCTTTCTGCGGTGTCGGGGTTGACGTGCTCCGCTTTCTGCGGTGTCGGGGTTGACATGCTCCGCTTTCTACGGTGTTGGGGTTGACATGCTCTACTTTCTGCGGTGTCAGGGTTGATGTACTCCGCTTTCTGCGGTGTCAGGGTTGACGTACTCCGCTTTCTGTGGTGTCAGGGCTGACTCTAGATTGTCCGTAAACCGTAGAGTCTTGGAACTGGGGACTTTGTCATGGCTCCGATTGGTGGTGTCGCGTCCGTGCCCTGCTGGCATGAGGAGGAACGTCGTTGTTTTTCTCTAGGCTGTAGATATGGCCATCGAGATTTGACTCTCTCTTTGACAGAGTCTATCGAGAAATGTGGTTCCCTTTTCGTTTATGCCCATGGATTGTATACAGGGGTCAATATGGACTCGCCTGTAGGGCAAAAGTTTCATTCTTTCATATTTTTTTTTATTTCTTTCCACGATGCTCTATCATCTTAGCTTTTTATATCGCGAAAGTCGCGATTGCCCAATCATTTCGACTATTTTTTGCGGTGCCCAATCATTTCGGCTATTTTTGTTTTTACTCGCTGTTTTTTATTGCGAGTTGCCCAATCATTTCGGCTATTTTTGTATGCATATCTTTTACTTGTTGATTTTGTTGCAAGTCGCCCCATCATTTCGGCTATTTCATATGCATTTCTTTTACTTGCTGATTCTGTTGCAAGTATGGAACTTGGAACCTGATGCCAATCTTAGCATCAGCATCGCTGCGACTGGAATACTACAAGGAGCGAATCATCATTTGCCGTAAAAGGACATGGAATTTGATACCGATTTAGGCATTAGCATCGCTACCACTGGGACATTGCCAGGAGCAAATCCTCATTTGCCTCTGTCGATTCGAACAAAGGTGGCTTAGAAAACAAGGTTAGGATCCTGTCGACTAAGGCTTTCGACTTCATGAGCCGTAAGGGTCTCATAAAGGTGTTTCACCCTACGAGTCATGAGGATCTCGTAGGTGCGTTTTTTCCTTAGGAACCGTGAGGATTCTTAAGTGTGTGTTCTCTTATAAGTCATAAAGATCTTATAAGAGCGTTTTCTCCTTGCAAGTCGAGAGGACCTACAAGTGTTTGTTCACCAAATGAGTACATTCCTCGTCTTTGGTAGGACTTGGTGGGGGAGACGTTTATTTGTGCCCGTGGATTGTATACAAGGGTCAATATTGAACCGTTTGTAAGGCAGTCTGAGAAATGTGATGGCTTAAGAACAGGTTCAAATCCCTGTAACTTAAGGCTTTTGAATCTTATGAGCCGTGAGGGTCTCATAAGAGGGTTCTCCTTACGAGTCGTGTGGATCTCGTAAGTGTAATTTCTCCTCAGGAATCATGGGGATCCCTAAGTGTGTTGCTCCCTTGTGAGTCGTAAGGATCTCACGAAGGTATTTTCTCCTTACAAGGTCGAGAGGACCTTGCAAGTGTACATGAATTTTTTTATGAGTCTGCGCCCTTTCGGGTTTTCACAAACTCGCCGGTAGCCCTGCTATTTTTACTCACGGAGCCCTTTCGGGTTTTCATCCGTGCCCATCTTTCTCATGGACGTACCGTTTTTTTTTTCTTCAGCCTTAGGATGCTGCGGTTTGTAGTAGTGTAAAGACGTTTCAGTCCGTAGCAATTTTTAGGAAATTGCGGTCCCTAGTTAGTTTAGGGACGTTTCGGTCCGTTGTTAGTTTAGGGATGTTTAGTTTAGGGACGTTTTTTGGAGACAACGGTTTCGCTGAATACCACTTATAGAGTCTGGGCTTGGGAAGATAGTGAGCGGACATAGGCGTCGTCGTCTATCGTTGACCTAGGCCGTGACTCGTCAGGCGTAGTATTTTTTCAGGAACCGGACATTTATTGGCCTGAAGGGTCTTTCGCCATGCATATCCATGAGCAAGTAAGCCCCACCTTGGTAGACTTTGTCTATGATGTACGGTCCCTCATAGTTCGGCTCGAATTTCCCTCGTTTGGTACGATTGGGGATCATAGGTCTCTTGACCACTAACACGAGTTTGCCTTGGCGAAATGTTCTCGGCTTAGTCAATCTCTCGTATGAGCGCGTCATCTTTGCTATATAAGCCTCCAAGTTTTGTTGCGCCATGAGGCGAGTTTCATCGAGGCCGTCTAGCTCTTCAAGCCGAAGATGAGCATTCTCTTCGTCTGTTAGCTCGTAATGAACCGCCAGTCGTAGAGAGGGTAGCTCTATCTCCAAGGGGAGTACTGCTTCGGCGCCGAATACCAATGCATACGGCGTTGTGTTTGTGGCCGTTTTGAACGTGGTCCGGTAAGCCCAGAGAGCTTCATGCAATCTCTCATGCCAGTCCTTCTTATTTTTGGACACTTTCTTCTTTATGATCTTCGTGAAAGTCTTGTTGAAAGCCTCAGCTAGACCGTTAGTTCGGGGATTATAGACCGAAGAGTATCTCCAGTCTATATTATGCTGCTGTGCGAAGCGGCTGATTTTGTGACTTCTGTAGGCCGGCCTGTTATCAGAGATAATCCATCGCGGAGTGCCGAACCGATAGATGATATGTCTTGAAGAAATGGAGAATATTCTTCGTCTTCACTTCTTTTAGCGGTATGGCATCTGCCCACTCAGAGAAGTAATCGGTTGTCGCCAATATGAACCGATTTCCTCTGGATGACGCTGGTTCGATGGGCCCAATTATGTCGGTTCCCCACATTTCAAACAGACAGCTAGCCACTGTTGGGTGTAGCGGATTTGGATGCTGGTGGATGAAGTCTCCATGAATCTGGCATGAATGGCATTGCTTCGCGTATTCAAGGCAGACCTGAATCATCGTGGGCCAATAGTAACCCATCCTTTTGATCTTCAGCATTATCTTTGGCCCGGCTTGATGAGAACCGCAGAGTCTGTTGTGAGTTTCTTAGATGACTCTCCTTGCTTCTTCTGGTCCCAGGCATCTTAGCCACAGAGAGTTAAACGATCTCTTATACAGAGTATCGTTGACGAAGGCGAAAGACAGAGCTCGTTTCATGAGCTGATGGCTTGAGGATGTATCTTCAGGTGTTTGATGGGATTTGAAGTAGTCTATAAAGACTTCTCTCCAATCCTTAGCCCTTTCTTGGTCCTCTATTTGCAGGGTTGTTTGCTTGGTCTCTTCCCTTTCTTCAGACGACTCCGGAGATATTTTCGCTGGTGTAAGAACCCTACGGATTTGTACAACGATCCTTATTTCATCGAGGTTTTCTTGAAGAGAGGGTCGAGGGATATTTCTTCATCAGAATCACTTCCGAAGGTGAGAACTTGCGATCCCCCAGAATCAATCATGTGACAGTTGCCGGCAGTTCTTTTATGCTCATCTATCGTGCTTCTCTGCTCCCGACGAGCCTTGTGCTTCAATCACTTGACGTGTTTTCGATGGGCAATATATCCCTGCCACCAGTTTTTAAAGTCGTTGCACTCTTCGTTAGGGTATGTGACCCTTCGATGGTACAAGTAATAGTGAGGATGTACATCCGCTTCGTCAAGGTACATACTGCCAGAAGTATCTCCTTTGAAAGGTGGCAGTTTCATTCCCATTGACAGGGCCTTAGCGAGCCGCTTCCTTGCCTTAAGCTTGCTTTTGTCTGCCGCAGGCGTGCTTCGATCTGGTTGGAGTGCTTTAACCTTTTCGTCTTGTCGCCGACGTTTGGCTTTTTCGAATATGGCCATTTCGCGCTCTCGATCAGCTTTGCTCCTCTGACGGGCTTCGTTCTGCAATATGTCAATCGTTTCGTCTGACGGTTCTAAGAGCTCCGGTTCTGGATCTTCCCGCAGTTTCTCTGCATCAGGAGCTTCTTTGCCCTTTATTGACGAGTGAGAGATCATGTGGCAGCTCACCACATAGTCATCGGGCTCTTCTGAAGAATCGTCTCCGTCATCAGCGTCGTCGTCTTTATTCTCAAAAACATGCTTGAAGAATTCGTCCAATGTAACTGGGGTTCGTGCCCTCTGGTTATATTCTTCCAGTGCATCGATATATTTCTGTAACCTTGTACGGTTGTCGTCGGGTTGGACGGGCTTCTTGGCCTTCTTCTTCTTTTTTAAAGACTTCGGAGGCTTGGCCCGAAGGTTCTGTCCACCATCACCAGCTTTCAGCATGGGCGCGGCTTCAGCATCCCCTCAATAATCTCAGGCTCCTGCGGGCTCTTCCACTTGATTGCCGGGCATGCTTGAAGATCTTTCAGCATTCTTTTAGTTTTCGTCGAGAGAACTACTTCCCATGGAGCTTCCTCTATGAATGAGCATGATGCCCCCGGCGTGTCTATCTTTTTCAGAGTGTGCGGTTATGGCGGGTTCACCCTCCAGTTTTCAGATAGCGCGAATTTGCCTTGCTGGTATTGGTCCTCAATCCAGCTTTTGAAGACGAAGCAATCTTCGATCGACTGGACCAACATTCGATGGTAGTGGCGGTAGTTGGGATTGTTGACGTCACCGGGATGCGGTGGGCGTTTCGAGTCTGGCAGGATGATGTGCCTATTACGCACCGCTAATTCGAACAGCCTTCTCTTTTTATCCCAGGGGAACGAGTAAGGACGTATTAACTTCTCGTCGAGGAATCGCGACTTGTTGCCTTGGCGAGCAGCTGTTTTTGGCTCACTCGGCTGTTGTTAAGCGTTGGCGACAAAGGTCGCTTTCCCTTTCCCCTTTTCATTTCGAAGCTCCATTTTCGGGGAGGGCGGTCTATGGCCCATCTGGTCCATTTGGGCCAGCTTATCGATCAAGGCTTGGAAAGTGGTCGGCTTGAAGAACATCATAAACTGAGATATGGTCGCCTACGGATCGAGGGTCCCTACGAACATGCCCACGGCTGGAGCTTCCTCTATGCGCTGTTCAAACTTTGACCACAGGTTCCGCCACCGAATGGCGTACTGAACCAAGGTTTCTCCCGGCTTCACTCTAGCGTTAATTAGTGCGGTGACCGGGGTGCGCTTGCGAATCTTTGTGTAAACAATCGGGAGCTCGGAGTACCATTCGAATGCTGTCTCCGAAAAGCTGCCAACAAACTGGCGAAGCAGCAATTTGTCATCGCCCCCAATATTGCAGCACAGAGCCCTGAATTGAGAAACGTGCTGGTGTGGATTACCCGTTCCCTTATACACATAGAATTTATGGATCGTATATCCTGGAGGGTACTTTATTTGATCGTACCAACCCGGATAGGGTCGTCCAGTCTTGACTATTTGGCCGGCCGCTTCGCTCGCCTGATGAGCTCATATCTGCTGAGCTATATAGTCGTCAAGGGCAGCTTTCAAGATCATCTCCTCTTTGGTTGTTGAAAAAGCAGGAAGTGGGTTTGATGTCTCCTCTTTGTCGTCTTCAAGGATAATTTGAGGGTCTTCAGCTTGGGGATCTGGCTGTATCATCATCCCGACCATATCTTGAAACAGAAGCACCAATTGCTTTATCTTAGCCGCTTGTTCCACGGCCTCTTTGTTTTTCTTCTCGATCATTCTTTGGAGGAATTCGGCATCGGTTTCTTGCTCCTGGCGCTGATCCGGCGATGTATCCGGGCTTTCTTTTGGCCCAGTGAGTGCGGCCATCTTTGTAAGCATCTCCTAGAGCTTCTGTTGTTGCTCCTGAGCTTTTGTTACTGATCAGGTGAGTGGTCGATGATCCGTGGAGATACGGATATCCTCCTTCCCGGAAGCCATGTAAACGGTGTGCACTACCATGCCCCCAGACTTAGGGCGTTTGGATTCAGCACCTTTGAGATTTGTCGTGGACACGGGGATCTTCTCCGGCCTTCTCTTTTTATGAACGGTCGAAGTTGAGGAGCTTGTTGCAGCTGATGCTTTCTGTGGTACGACGGCGGTGAGATGGTCCTCCTCTTGCCGAACCTTCATTTTCTTATATCAGCAGGAGTAGTCTTTATCTACTTCAGAGTCTTAGGCTCTTCGCCAGACCCTGTAGATTTTGGTGGACATCCGCTGAGGAGGCTGCTCCGGCTTCACCTTAATAACATTTTCAGCGGGTGGAGGAGACTTTTTCAATACGGCGGTTGGAGAGTTCTTGCGCACCCTCCAGAGTGGCTCAAAGTTGTTCCCAGTTGGAACAGCAACATCAATTTCCACTATTGGAGCTGGTGGAGTCAGTCCAGAGGGAGATCTGCCCCTAGATTTCCTTACTCGGCGCCAGTGGCGACGTCGAGCATGTCTTGCAGACGGTACTGGCTCGGTTACGGGGTTGGCTTCATCATGCCCCATGTTCTGGTGAAGGGCTGCTGGGGTCAACCTGTCGACGACCGGCGTCCACTGAGAGGGAACGGTCAATCTTGCAAAGACCGACTTTTTGACAGGGGAAGCATTTTTAATGACCCCGCCTGCAGCAGGAGTTAGAATGGACAGTCTTGCGAAGACCGATCCCTTAGCAGGAGAAACCCCTTTGACGACTTCGTCTATTGGATTTGGAATGGTTATCCGCTTCGGGATGACTCCTTCGGGTATTGCAGGCTTCTTCACAGGCCCACTTGATCTTTTGCATAGTCTGTTAAAGACCGAGGCACTGGACTTGGACGACCCGTTGAGAGGGGTCATAGTAGTGGTAAGCCGATCAAAGACTGACTTCTTTGGAGCTTCCTGCGACGGCACTGGAGCGTTGAAGCTCATTGGCGGGAGCATGGTCCCGAAGAATAATCCAGTGGTGGCCTGAGTCACCTGTTCCACTGGTATGGCAAAGATGGAGGCCGTTTGGGGCCTATAGGTCACTCCTCCAGCGAGGACGGAGTGGGAGTTGCAGTTGCAGTTAGTGCAGCTGGAGGCCATTGCTATTCTTTTCTCTGCACGGGAGCAAGACACCAAATCCTAGTACCTCGAATCCACAGGTAACCATATTAAACCGCGATTTGATCATGAACACGACACACGAAGTGTGGAGTGGAAAGAGAAAAAGGTCCCACCGGGCGTGCCAGAATCTGTTTACCGCCGAAAAAAGAGACGAACCCGCGTAGGTCATCTTGCCTGAATTTGGGGGCAGATGCTATTTGGTTTTATCCTTCCATCTCTCTGAAGATGCCAAAGTGATTTATGGCACCGTATATCGGAGGTTTGGACAGATGCGGCCGTTGTAGCGGACTTCGTCAGATTCCCACTCATTGTGAGGGGTTTTTGATTGTGGGGACGCTCTTCCCTGCAGGCGCAAGCCCCTGTAGTTAATTACATTACCGCATCGTTGTAACCACTTTCTCCTGCTCCTGAAGGTCATTTCATGTCGTGTGTGTTTGTTTTATTTTTTGGTTGCCCGTGGATTATATACGGAGACTGATTTATGTTGTCATCCGTAGGGCGTGGATTAGTCCAAATCCGTATTTTCTTAGATTTGGGTTTGGGTTGGTTTAAGGGTCGTTAATCTTGTTTTAGATTAAGATCAACTCAAACATTTGTTGAGGATGCGTTACTCAAATTTTAGACTAAGATCTATTCAACATGATTTTCTTTAGTTTATAGGGACATTGCGGTCCATTGGGTTTAAGGACATCATAGTCCGTGAGTTTAATGACATCATAGTCCATAGTTTAAAGATGTCATAGTCTATAGAGCTTAGTTTAAGGACGTTACGGTCCATTGGGTTTAAGGACATCATAGTCCATGAGTTTAAGGACCTCATAGTCCATGTTTAAAGACATCATAGTCTGTGGGGTTTAAAGACATCATAGTCTGTATTTGAAGACATCATAGTCTGTAGGGTTTTGGTTTGACAGTGTAGGGATGCACCAAAAGTTATTGGTTATTGGGACCCTCCATCTCTCTAAAGACGTTAAAGAATTACAACGACATGTATCAGAGGTATGGAGAGATGTACCCTCGAACCAATGTCCCGACTGAGGGGGAATAGGATGAACATCATTTTAGATGCCATCTGTTGGGAGCTCATTAGCTATCTCTGGGACTGAGATCATTTTTGGGGACCCTGAGCATGAGGACCTCAACCTCGGGAAATTTTGTCTGAGTTTGGCTAACATTGGCCTTTCGTAGTGTTAAACACCAGTATATGCTCAGCGCTCACGTGCTCCCACGTGAGGTGTTTGAAATAGTGTTAAACACTAAAATTTTGAGGCGCTCACGTGGGGTCACGTGAGGCGCTTGAAGTAGTGTTAAACTCCAAAATTTTGAGGCGTTGTTTCTTCGGGTTTATTCCCTTGTTCTTTTCTGAGCGCTAAGCGCTATTGGATCACGTGAGGTCACGTGAGGCACCCCAAAAATTGAAACTGGCTTTGATTTATTCTTTCTTTGCTTTGTAAGTGCTAAGCACTACTTTGGGGTCACGTGTGATCTCGTGAGCCAATCTCGGTTGTCCTCTTTTGTTCATCAAAGGTGCTCACGTGGGAGAACGTGATTGGCTGTTATTATGTTGGGTGCCAATCCTTTTACGTGCATGGAGATCCTGAGTTTCGAGACTTTCAAGCCCACTGTTTTGTAAGAATTAAATTTTTAGGACTTAGTTCTTCCCTTAAGTTTGGGATCTGCATGGCAGAATCTCCCCGATGAGAATTGAATTCTCAACTTGTAGGGAGATCTGCTTCTGTAGATTTTTCACTATAAGAAAGAACTAAGTTCTTATATGAAGGGTTAAACCCTTTCTCTTATCAGAGGAATTAAATTCCTATATACTTTTTGGGAGATTAAATTCTCTGAAATTAGATCTCCCCCTAGGTTTTGGATCCGCATAGAAGAATCTCCCCGATGAGAATTAAATTCTCAAGTTCTTTTTAGAAGAGTTAAACTCTTATGGAGGTGAAAAGAGACGAGATATTCTCTGTGTTTTGTTCCTTCTCTTACCTCGGGTTTTTTTTTTGTTTTCTCTTTTTTAACTTGAAGTTTATGGGCGGTTCTCCTATCTCTTTCTTGTCTCTCTTGGCTCCTCTTTATAGAAAAAAGAAAAGAATCAATTTGTTCAGAACATCTCTCATTGAGAGATTTTGATCAACCAAAATGATCTTTTAGATTGATCGGTGAATTTTATCCACCGTTGGATTTTTAATCCAAAGGTTTCTGTTTTACAGAAGATATTTCTCACAAGATCAGGAAAATATTTCCCTATACAGAATCTTCTTCTGTAAATTGGTGATTTTTAATCACCATTGGATTTTTAATCCAACGGAGCTCTGCTTTGCAGAGAGCAATCTTTCTTGTTTAGAAAGATCTAAGGAAATGTTTTCCAAATAAGGCTTTGACCCCTTTTATTTTAGAATTTAATTCTATCGGTTCAGAAGGCATAGGAGCCCATCACGTGTAGCACGTGACCCCACAAAGTTAAGCACATCAAAGAGCGTTACGTGCTATCACGTGACTTCTTTTGGCCAATTGTTTATTTTAAGAAGGCGCTTGTATACTTTGTATATAGAAGTCACGTGTCTGCACGTGAGGCTCAGTTTCAGCCTTGTTTTGTCAAGCGCAGTGCCTATCACGTGTGGACACGTGATGCTCCATTTAGGGACTTTTCCCGTTGCTTTTTATATTTATATATATTTTTTTATTCAGTTTTCATGAGGGAACACTCTGGGTGCAAATATTTATCGCTGCGGTGTCCAGGAAAGAACCTGCTCATGGTTTCTTCTAATCTCACCTATGCCGAACTATACGAAGGTTGGCACTCTTGCTTAACTCTTTTCTCATAACCGGACAGTTGTGTCCTCGGCACGGCTTTCATCTGAAATTTGGCTGTATCTAACGCCTCTGTACACATATCAACCCTATGACAACAACGAAGCGTAACAACCACTCGCTAACATCTCGCATGAACCTCTTATTCACTCTTCTTTATTATCATCCACATCGACGTCACGTCTCGCTGTTTGCATACTGCAATTTGTTCTCGGTTACAGTCAATCCGGAGTCTCTCACAAGGACTCGAAATTTCGAACTCGGGTATCTTCACTACTCTGTGGAAGATATCAAGCCGAAACATTCTCGGGAACTTGTCCAATTTATCGAAGGAAAATACGCTTCATTTGCCCATTCTTTATCAACTCACAACGCATCTGGATGAGGTCCTCTATCCGAAGCAGGTCAACTTACTGATCTCCTTGTAGGGTTACTAGGCATGCGCACAAGGGTCTACGAGGCATCAACCATGCCCGATTAAAAATTTAACCATGCCGAACAACCCTTAACAAGATCTTTAAACTAGAGTTTAGGCGAAAACAAGTATGCTAAACACTTTAACAATAAGTGAGAGGGATTACAACCTTTGTAGATCCGGTCCTTCACTTCTTAAGCTCTGTGTTGAAGTCCCTTCGCTGCGATCATCGTGTTCCGGACTCTCGAGAGGTTCCACGAAGAGAAAGATGCAGTCTTGCTTCCGATCTTCGATACAAAGATGATCTACCTTGAAGTTTCGTTAACACAAGCTAAAACTCATAATATGAAGTGAACACCCTCATCTAAATGGCAAGGATAGATGAGGATGATGAAGTAGGATTTTTGCTCTCATTTGTTTTCATATTCTCACTCATTTTCATCACAAAGCAAAAAAGCTAGAAAGCTTTGGCTCAAAGGAAGAAGAAGGAAGATGATGATGAATAATCATTAGAATCCTTTTGTGATGAATAATGAAAGTGTGATAATGATTAATCTTGCAACCATGGTCAAGGATGACTCATGTAGAGATTTAACTAGGGCTAGGGTTTGGGTTGGGTTAAGAATGAGTCACACATAAATATCAAGCATAATATCTCATTCAAGAAAAAAGAAAAGCTTCTAGAATCTACTAGAAGTCTTAACCCTAATCCAAACCCTAATCATGTTTAAGCTCCACAAAACATGTTGCATTAATAACCATATCATGTTACAATATTATATATCACATATATAATATTTATCGTAACAAAATAAAATAATACAATTAACATATATCGTATATATATCAATGTATTACCCGAGAGAGAAAAAGAATCTTTTAGTGAGCTAATATTAGTTAATGTAATTTAATATATCATATATATTATTATACATTAAATTATCGAATCAACACTTGATCCGACAATCTGGCTATATCGCATATAACCGACTAATATCACATTTACCGATTCATCGAATCAACACTTGATCCGATGACCCGGATGATATCAAATATCGCGAGAATAGAATACGGTATCACATATCGCATTATCCTCGGTCCCGCACATATCACATATGTGCTCCTACTCTGTTTTTCCTGAGCCAAGAAACCTCTGTGTATGACTCTAAAGAATCATCAATATGCCGGCAGTAGGTGATGATCATATCAAACACCCACAAGCTGCAAGCGGTCAGCTAAACGTAATAGCCACCCAGGTATTGAGCGCTCAGAAGATCAACAAGCAAGCCTGTACATTCTCCTATGAATCCAATCAGTAACACTCCCGTACAGTCCGGTCTCGTCGTCTGATATGAAGCATATCTCGCCTAAGGGTGGTAAACGTCAAACCCCAGTAGCTCGATAAGTCATGTCGATATGAGATCTATAACAGTTCGAGAAACTACTGATAACACTTACCAGTAAATCTCAGCAACCCTGGCCAGGGATTTCCGGTTATAGCCAATCGAACACAGCACAACATCAACTCCCTATACCGGGAGAGACGAATCCCCTCCTATCGCTCATTGCCTCCATGTGATTCGGGACTGTACCCAAAAGCCACCTTTTGCACGCCCTCTTGAACGTGGTATGATGGAAATCAAAGCACAGTGGGAATCACAGAAGACTCTATGACGATCTCGGGTCAACAGACTACTCTGTACTAGTGTCACCGGAGAACTGCCATCTGACGTGAGGTATAATACCATCTGGGAGTTCTCGGCGAGTCCGTCCAGTGTACCCAGTCTCCACTGAGCACCTGTACACCATCCTTGATGTCAAACACCGATGGATATGGGATCATCCATCGCCCATCATATGGGTCAAGATGCGTATACGCTAGTCTACTCTGGTGTATCGATGCCCAGTCTCGATACACTCTCGACTAGAAACAGTTATAGGATGTACTCGTCGACTACCGCGGCCCCACTAGTATGATCTCATCATAGTCCCAGTAGTCGAGTACATATCCTAAGGGCTTTATCAACATGTATATAGAGACAATCAGTGTACATATTAAGATAAAATACAACCAGATAGCATACTATCATGTCGAGCAAGAAAGTCATCCTTATATATGTCCAAGCATCCATTACAATATACATCATATGTACATTAATAGCCTCTAGGGCATACATATAACTAACAATTTGCCACTTGCACTAGGGCCATCTGTTGGGGTATCACATGCCCAACAATTAGCTGTGGTTGAAGTATCTCTCAACCATCCCATAAAAGTCTCTACTGGGAAAAAAGCCTTTGTGGGTGGATTCGCGTTGTCGTCCTCTGTGTCTACTCTCCTAACCTCGATCTCCCTGGAGATCAACCATCTCCATGATCAGGTGATACTGCCTAAGAATTATATCTGGATTTCTGATGGGACAGGGGTTCCTTGGCATAAGCCACAACTCCATTGTCACACAATGGTAGGAACGAAGTTCATCTCATGAACTTATATATCTAGACTGCCTCTTTGGTAGCATCCTTGGTAACGATGTATCTTTCCTTTAATCGTCTAGTAAGTCACGGTATCTAGCTTGGAACTCTTCCAACATACCGTCCCTCCACTGAGGGTAAAGACAATGCCTGCGACTGACTTTCAGTCGTCCTTATCACCCTGGAACCTTTCCAGTGATTCTCCCCAGGATCGATTGATACCATCTCACTACAACTAGTGAGTATCCTAACATCCAAATAGATCTATCTCATAGATCAAAAACCCAGAATTTAGGAGGTATCACGTTGATCCTATACGGAGAATCCTTGTGATAAGCGGAGATTGACCGAGCGTAGCATAGGAAACTCTTTTCCTATCAAGAGTATGTCATCCACGTACTCTACGAGGATCACCACCATACTCTCTACTACCTTTTTGTATATACAAGGTTCATCCACCATTTTGATGAAGTCAAACTCTTTGACTACCACATCAAAACAGGCGTTCCAACTTCGCGATACCTGCTTCATCTCATAAAACATCTTGCACACGTTTCCGCTGCTCCCACTGTCCACGAAGCCCTCTGGCTGTGTACTTATAAACGCTATCTTCTAAAACATCATTTAGAAAAGCAGTCATGACACCCATGTTAGTTATGTATATGCCCTAGAGGCCATTATTGTACATATGATGTATATTATGATGGATGCTTGGATATATACAGAGAGGACTTTCTTGCACGTCATGATAGTATGCTATTTGGTTTCACTTTATCTTAACATGTTGACTTGTATTGGTTTATCTTACTCTCACATGTTGATAAAGCCCTTCGGATCTGTACTCGACTACTGGGACTATGATGAGATCATACTAGTGGGGCCATAGTAGTCGATGAGTACATCCTATAACTGTTCCTAGTCGAGGGTATATCGAGACAGGGCATCGATACACCAGAGTAGACTAGCGTATACGCATCTTGACCCATATGATGGGCGATGGATGATCCCATATCCATCGGTGTTTGACATCAGAGATGGTGTACGGGTGCTCAGTGGAGACTGGGAACACTGGACGGACTCGCCGAGAACTCCCAGATGGTGATATACCATACGTCAGATGGCAGTTCTCCGGTGACACTGGTACAGGGAAGTCTGTAGACCCGAGATTGTCATAGAGTCTTGTGTGATTCCCACTGTGCTTTGATTTCCACCTTACCACGTCCAAGTGGGCGTGCAAAACGGTGGCTTTTGGGTACAGTCCCGAATCACATGGAGGCAATGAGCGATAGGAGGGGATTCGTCTCTCCCGGTTTAGGGAGTTGATGTTGTGCTGTGTTCGATTGGCTATAACTGGAAGTCCCTGGCCAGGGCTGATATAGAGATATACTGGTAAGTGTTACTAGTAGTTTCTCGACCTGTTATGAGCCTCACATCGACACGACTTATCGGTTACTGGGGTCTGACGTATACCACCCCTAGACTTGATATGCGACATATCAGACGAACAGACCGGACTGTACGGGAGTGTAACTGATTGGATTCACAGGAGAACGGACAGGCTAGCTTGTTGATCTTCTGATCGCTCAATACCTGGGTGGCTGTTACGTTTAGCTGACCGCTTGCAGCTTGTAGGTGTTTGATATGATCATCACCTGCTACCGGCGTATTGACGATTCTTTAGAGTCCTACACAGAGGTTTCTTGGCTCAGGAAAAACGGAGTAGAGGCACATATGTGATATGTGCAGGACCGAGGATGATGCGATATGAGATACCGTATTATATTCTCGCGATATTTTGATATGAACCGGGACATCGAATCAAGTGTTGATTCGATAAATCGGTACATGATATATTAGTCGGTTATATTCGATATAGCCGGATCGTCGGATCAAGTGTTGATTCGATGATTTAATGTATAATGATATATATGATATATTGTATTACAATATCTAATATTAGCTCGCTATATTATTTCATTTTCTCACCGGATTAATACATTGATATATATGCGATATATGTTAATTGTATTATTTTCTTTTGATGCAAATATATAATATATATGTGATATATATTATTGTGACATGATATGATTTATTATGAAACAAGTTTAAGGATGATTAAAAGGGATTAGGGTTTGATTAGGGTTAGCTCCTTCTTGTTCATTCTAGAAGGATTTTCTTTTGTCTTGGTTAAGATATTATGGTTGATCCTTTTCCTTAACCTAACCAAACCCTAACTTTAGTTTATTCTCTACAAAGTTTTAGCCCATCATCCTTGACCATGGTTCCATAATCAATCATATACTCTTATCTACTATTCATCACAAAAGGAATTATCTCATTATTCTTTTCATTCTTCATCTTCTTCTCTCTTGAGTTTGAGAGAGAGTTCACTTGAGTTTTCTTTTGTGATGAGTTATTGTGAGAAAATGAATGTAACATTTCAAAAAAAATAAAATATTAATTTTTGGGAATTTTTATAATTTAATATTATTTTAATGAATATTTTAATATTTTGGTATTATTAAATACAAATAAAGGGGAAAAATTTTGGGAAATTCTAAAATAGGGTAAATTATGGAATTATGCCATTTTTAAGTTTTTATGATTAGTTATATGCTAATTTAGTGCTAATCGCGATTAAAAATCGCTAATCGGATTCTTAGCTTTTTTGTGCAAAAGTGTGCACATATCATTTTCCACACTTGTCACTTGTTACATGTTTTGGGAATATGGTTGCTTTGGGTTTACTATTTGAGTGAGAAGGAATTAAAAGAAAAGGAAAAAGTAGCATGATGATGAGAGAGAGAGAGACCAAGTCAACCTTTACCTTTTTGAACCATACTCCCATCATTTCCCTTCTCATTTTCTCTCCCCCCCCCTTCATGAAGAGCCGTTGCTGCTCCTGCTCCCTTTTCTTCCTCCTCTCTCTTCAACCCTAGATCCATAATGAAATCCACCCCAAAACCCTATTCCCATTTCACAATAAATGTTCCCGAGCTCACTAGCTACACTTTGAGCCTAGCAAGAGTGGATTTGGAGGACTTTGAGCAACTCAAGAATTTTCTTGAGTTGCCAAAGAAGGTAATTTCTGCACCCCTAGTTTAGTATTTCAATTCTTATTGCATCAATTCTAGTTTCTTGTCGATATGATGTCGTTTGATAGACTTGTGAACTTCAAGTTAGGGTTTAGGGTTAGACCTGAGATTAAAAGTGAAATTGAGGCTTGTGATGACCCTAGAACCCCTGGTGTGATGATAGATTGGACCAAACCTAAAGCTAGAACACAGAATACGGATTGACGGAATCGATATCGGGGAAAACTGCAAATCTATCACTGTGTTTGGGAATCTTCTATCACCCGAGACGTCTAAAAATAATTTTGAGTTGGCAGTGAGATGTGCAGGCAAATAGAAACCAACACCCAAAGCCCTAGCCCCAACCACCATGTTCTGGCCGCTAATTAATTCCTTCTGGCCGCAAATTGCGGCCAGAGCAGGAGGGAATTGCCTCGTTTTTGGTACATGGCCCCATTCCCAGTAGTTTAGACCCTTGGCATGTATAGATTTGTCTAATTTGACCTTGGGTGAAATCTGGAGCCTATTTCCTTAGTTGCTGTTTTGGATTCGTGTTTTCGTATTCTGTATTTTTATTTCTGAAATTACGTATTGTGTTTTACCTCGACTAATTGGCGTTTATATGACGGTAACGAGGATTTGTTGATGGTTTTGAAGGCGTGCCCATAGGTTCTAACCTATAGGCCCCTTATCATATCGTTTTGGGTTTCGTGTGCCGTTTTAGATTTGATTTGGTTTTAATGCGCATTTGTGATACGTTAATGTGTAGGTACCCCATGAAGACTTCGGGATGGCAAGCAAACGCGTGACGACATCGATAAATAAAGACACAAGGTGAGTAAATTATATCTACGGGGGAAGTCGGGTGGATGGCGTATAGCACCCCCGCAGTACGTAGTTGTTATATATATATATATATATATATATTTATATATATATATATATGATAGTTAGGTGTATTATGTGTAGGGTTCCTAGGCACCCTAATGAGGTCACACAAGGCATCGAACATGCCAAATTAAAATTTTAACGGTGCCGAGAGACCCGACTACGGATCGTTTGCTAGATGTTTAGGCGAAAAAGCTAACTAGTTAACACTTAACTACAAGATACGGAAATACAACCTTTGTAGATCCGGTGCTCCACCTCCATAGCTCCGCAACGAGGTCCTCTCCGCTGTCCAAATCAAATCCGGGCTCAAGCGTCGGCTTCATCGGAGAATGGGAAAGCTAGGTCGTCGATGTCCATGCCGAAGATGATCTACGTCGAGGCATCGCTAAATCAAGCTCCGACTTCACCAAGTCAAGAAACTTGTGAAGAAAACACACTCTACTACTTGGCAAGAGGTAGAGGATGAAGAAATAGGAGTTGGGTTAACTTTAGAATTGGATTTCTCACTCTTAATCATCAATCACCATTGATGGACTTTGGTTTTCTTCACTTGAAAAATGAAGAAGAAGAAGAATGTTATTATGATAAGAATAATAATATATAAAATGACTAATCATTTCTTATCATAATATAACTATGGTAATGTGTAGAGAGTTGACCATAGTTAAATGAATGGTTAGGGTTTGTTAGATGAAGACAAAAGGGTTAGATTGGTCAAAGCTTCATGAAGCTTCACTAAGCTTCATGAAAGAAACCCTTTTTGTTTTCTTCTTCTCATTTATCTTTTATATCCAAATGAAAAGATAAATGAATTAATAAAAGAAAACCCTAATCATTTACTTAACCTAGGTTTAACTCATTACACAAAACCCTAGCAAGCTCGCATCATCAAACATGATACAAACAAGTGCACAAAATCATATCGCATATGCAATGCGCACGAACCAAGTGAGAAAATCCGTCTAAAGTGAACCGATACTAGTTAATGCAAAGTAATATATCAAATATATAATTATGCATTAAATCATTAAATCCACACTTGATTCAATAATCCAGTCATGTCACACATAACCGACTGGTATCATCAGTAACAACTTATCGAATCAACACTTGATCCGATAACCCGGCTATACCGCATATAACCGATCAATGTCACATCGCGAGAATCGAATACAGTATCACATACTCGTATTATTCTCGGTCCCGCACATATCTCATATGCGCTCCTATTTCGTTTCGCTTGAGCCAGGAAACCTCTGTGTAGGACTCTAAAGACTCGTCAATACGCCGGCAGCAGGTGATGATCATATCAAACACCCACAAGCCGCAAGCGGTCTGCTAAACGTAACGGCTACCCGGGTATTGAACGATCAGAAGATCGACGAGCAAGCCCGCTCACACTCCTGCGAATCCGACCAGTAACACTACCGTACAGTCCGGTCTGATCGTCTGATATGTCGCATATCTCGCCTAGGGGTGGTAAACGTCAGACCCCAATAGCTCGATAAGTCGTGTCGATATGAGGTCTATAACTGTTCGAGAAACTATTGGTAACACTTACCAGTAAATCTCAGCAACCCTGGCCAGGGATTTCCTGTTATAGCCAATCGAACACAGTGCAACATCAACTCCCTATACCGGGAGAGACGAATCCCCTCCTATCGCTCATTGCCTCCATGTGACTCGGGACTGTACCCAAAAACCACCATTTTGCACGCCCTCTTGGACGTGGTAAGATGGAAATCAAAGCACAGTGGGAACCACACAAGCCTCTATGACGATCTCGGGTCAACAGACTACTCTGTACCAGTGTCACCAGAGAACTGCCATCTGACGTGAGGTATAATACCATCTGGGAGTTCTCGGCGAGTCCGTCCAGTGTACCCAGTCTCTACTGAGCACCCGTATATCATCTCCGATGTCAAACACCAATGGATATGGGATCATCCATCGCCCATCTGTATGGGTCGAGAAGGTATACGCTAGTCTACTCTGGTATATCGATGCCCCATCTCGATACACCCACGACTAGGGACTTTCAAGGATGTAATTATGGACTACCATGTCCCCACTAGTATGATCCGCATCATAGTCCAGGTAGTCAAGTACACATCCTAAGGGCTTTACCAACATATAACAGAGAGACAATCAGCATACACGTTAAGGTAAAGTTCAACCAGATAGCATACTATCATGTCGAGCAAGAAAGTCCTCCCTATATATGTCCCAGCATACACTACAATATACATCCTATGTACAGTAATGGCCTCTAGGGCATACATATAACTAACAATCTCCCACTTGCACTAGGGCCATCTGATAGCAGTGGTTGCAGTATCTCATACTCAACCATCCAATAAAAGTCTCTCTCTGGGAACAGGCCTTTGTGAGTGGATCCGCTGTGTTGTCCTCTGAGTCTACTCTCCTAACCTCGATCTCCCTGGAGATCAACTATCTCCATGATCAGGCGATGCTGCCTTAGAATAAGCCTGGATCACTGATGGGACCTGCGTTCCTTGGCATAAGCCACGACTCCATTGTCACACAATGGGAGGAATATAGTTCATCTCATGAACCAATATACACCCAGACTGCCTCTTTGGTAGCATCTTAAGTAGCGATGTATCGTGCCTTTATCGTCTAGTATGTCACGGTATCTAGCTTGGAACTCTTCCACCATACCGTCCCTTTACTGAGGGTAAAGACAATGCCTGTGACTGACACTCAGTCGTCTTTATCACCCTGGAACACTTCCAGTGATTCTCCCCAGGATCGGTTGATACCGTCTCACTACAACTAGTGAGAATCCTAACATCCAATTAAGTCTATCTCATAGATCTAAAACTCAGGATTTAGGAGGTATCATTTTGATCCTATGTGGAGAATCCTTGTGATAACCGGAGATTGATCGAGCGTAGCATTGGAAACTCCTTCCCCATCAAGAGTATGTCATCCACGTACTCTACGAGGATCGTCACCATACTCCCTACTACCTTTTTGTTTATACAAGGTTCATCTACCATTTTGATGATGTCAAACTCTTTGACTAATTCATCAAAAACAGATGTTCCAACTCCGCGATGCCTGCTTTATCATATAAAACATCTTGCACACGTTTCCGCTGCTCCCACTGTCTACGAGGCCCTCTGGCTGTGTACTTATAGACGCTCTCTTCTAAATCATCATTTAGAAAAGCAGTCAAGACACCCAACCACCAGATATCGCAGTCATGGTATGTAACCGTGACAAGTAGGATCTGGATGGACTTAAGCATAGCTACTGGAAAAGGTTTCATCATTATCCACGCCTGGTCGATGACGAAAACCTTTAACAATTCTAGCTTTGAAAGTCTCAACTTTTCCATGTACACCAAGTAATCTTCTCAAGATATACTTGCTCCTGATGGGGATTTAACCCTTCAGATATAGCAACTAAAGTCCATACTTTGTTGGTGTATAAGGATTCCATCTCAGATCGATAAACATCCAGCCATTCTTACAGAGTCCTACTCCTGATGGCCAGCTCGAAACTAGTTGGGTCATCATCTCATGATGCAATCCTCGCTCCCACTGTCATAGAGAAATCGAAGTATCTCTCAGGTGGGTGAGGAACCCTACTAGATCGGCGGAGAGGCTGAGGTTCGTTGGTTTCTACTGAATCCTCTGGTTGTACCAAATCATCTGCTGCAGTTTGCATAGCTGGAACCTTTCCAGTTCTACATAACAGACCTTGCCTCGAGCTTGTCCGGATTTTGCTTTTAGACATAGGCCGGACAACCCCAAATCTTAACTAACTTAAGATATGGGCTCTTCCCTTTCCATATCATATATGAGGTGGTAGGCAACTGATTTGATTCGAACCCTATTCAATAGGTATGCAGCTTCATAAGTGCATAACTCCCAAAAGGAAATAGGTAACTCAGTAGTACTCATCATAGAGCACACCTTATCACATAGGGTGTTATTGCTCCGCCCCGACATACCATCGTGCTATGGTGTATTCAGAGGAGTAATGCTGATAGAGAATCTCATTCTCCTTTAGAATAATCCAGGAATTCCATGCACAAGTATTCTCCTCCCTGATCTCATCAAAGGACATAATACTTTTACCCGTATTTTGGTTCTCTATTTCTAACTTATATTCTGTGAATATCTCAAAAGGTTCGGACTTGTGTTTCAACAGGAACATAGGTCTGAATCTTGAAAGATCATCAGAGAATGTAATGAAGTATAAAGAACCAGTCCTGGCATGTGAAGACAGGGGACCTATATACATCAATATGTATCATCCCAAGAGTTCATTAACTCTTTCTCTGTTTCCAGTAAACGGAGCTATGGTCATCTTATCTTTGTGACATGACTGGCGAGTTTCACAAGATGTAAATTCAAACTGATTTAAATATGCATCTATATGTAACTCTAGCTTGTCGGGTCACATTGATCTGACCTAGTCTACAATGCCTCAAGAAGAATTCGTTCATTTCTGAACTCTTCCTCTTGTGTGTGTTCCATATACTAAGAACTGTAGTTTGATTTAGAACATCAATGCTTTTAGATAACGTGCCTGAACCGATCAACCTTTGATATAGGAAATGTTCAAAACATTATCCAACTATACAAAATTTTATCAGTTCTTTACTAATAAAGAGACTGATATGATTTTGTATATCAGGTTCGGTATCTAATAACATTCGTTCAGAATCAATGTATTGTAATACAGGGTGACAGTGACCAACAGACTTGGCTGCAACTCTTGCCCCGTTTTCTGCCTCATGAAACTTATCACCCGTTCTCAGTTCTCTACCTATCTGTAGCCCTATGTAACAGATTACATATCTGGGATCCTGATCCAGTATCATATACCCAGGACGTAAAGGATACTGAGAAACAGTTCTGTATAATGAACACACCCGAAGATGATGCATCAGCATGCACTCTCTTCGTTTGGGCGGCACGGGAAATCTGGTATTCCCCAATTTCCTGCTCTGTCTTATAACAATTATAAGTTGGAGCGGGACCAACGTTCCCCAGCTCAGTATAACAAGCGGGTTCGGTCAATAATCCGTATTATTATCTTGATTAAGGCGTGATATGGTCGCTACCTGGAGAGAGAGAGAAGAAAACACTCAGCGTGCGCTCTTGCAAGAATAGATTGGTTTTTATTTTATCTAATCAGGATGGCTCCCACTGCTTTTTATCAAATCTTCCTTCAAACCCTAAAAGGAAAGACTAGCCGGGATTAATTACACACTACAAGTTCGCCAATCTTTCAGCCAGGCCAGTGTCGGTACTTTGAGGGAGGTCCCCCGTGCTTTCGCACGAACCTAATTAATGTAAACCTCGTTTTCCCAGAGGCGTAACCCCGTTGACACCTTTCTAGACACCTACTTGATCGGCTAATTGTAATTTATAAAACTCTCCCAGGAGTAACAATTACTCACAGCGGGTATCGGGATCCAACTATCTCATAGAAGGTATGCAATCTCATTGCAAATTTCAACACTTGAAATTCCCGATAATATTTTTCCCCTAACGTGCTATGACCTTGACGAAAGCCAACAAACCATAGCCCGCTAGTCAAGTTCAACCCGTACATTTCTTGATCGAATTAAACCCACCCGCACGACCCTTGACGAAAGCCAACAAAGCCGCACGACTACCCTAATCCAATCGCATCGTATGCTAGCAGATAAGCAGCATATAGCTACCGCACACTGCACCTTGACGAAAGCCAACAAATGCAGCACGAATACTATATACAACTTATCTGAAATGACGGAGGGCTACGACAGGTTTTTCTGAAAACCTATTGCGTAATGAACTTGATATCGTTGTAGGATCGAATGAATTTTAAAATGGAGTGCTTTTGAGGCTTTTCTAGTTTTGCTAAAGGAGTCACTCCCGGTGAAGGGATCGTCGGTCCTTTCCTCGTCGAATGAGGTGCGGGATATATCATATATATCTCTGTGCAAAGCAAAAACACTTAAAAGCAATCAAAAGACAAACCGAGTGTGTAGCATCTGCCAGTCATTGCTAAAGGAGTCACTCCCGGTGAAGGGATCTCGGTCCTTTCCTCATCGAATAAGGTGCAGGATATATCACATATACCTCTGTGCAAAGCAAGAACTGTAGCTACCTGTTTTATTTTGAAATTCGATTCTACAACATCTTAGGTTTCTTTTATTTCATTAATCACATTAATGAAGTCCCATCATTTATGTACCTAAACATCACAGATAAATACGACGTACACTTATGCCATCTGCATTCGCCTCGATGTCCCCTCGTGCACCGTTAGGTTAGGTAACTAACGGCAGAGCGGGGCAGGGCTAGCGCGGGTGTAAAACATAAGTAACGTCTATATAATATATCATATATACTATATACTGTATCTATCACAGAACATCACATGAACACATCACAGATATCGCAGCAGAAGAATCATATGAAATATTGGATATACTAGGACGTCCGTGTTTTCAATACGAGCCAGTATAAAACACGGATTCCACGGTCGTGATGAATAGCCAAACCCACACCCCTAGACCCCTACGAGAGCGGCAAGCAACCCTACCAATTCTAGAGTTAGGAGACCCGGACTCGACTCCTCGAGTTGGTCTCCCACTGGACTCCAGAACCCGGTTACTTGTGCTCCCCTCCTTGGGTCTATCCTAGTGCGGAAAAGTAAATAATATACAAACGGTGACAACTTCCGCAACCTGGAAGTGCCCCAAATAAAAGAATATTACATACAAGTTTTTACATGAATGAAAATGAAAAACACTCATCTCACATAAAAACCCCCGGCTATTCAAACACGACGATCCAATATAACATATCCAGCAACACATAACATCACATGTCATCAACGTAAGTAAATATGTCCATCCCAATTGTCGTTGACATATAGCAACGAAACCGGCGATATCACATATTACACTTACGGTCACAGAAAAGAAAGTGTAAAACTACAACAGTTGGAATCCGCAATCACCTCAGACATCGCATGCCTGACCAAATGAATTACTTAGACATCGCATGCCTAACAATTATAAACCCCGCATTTTAGTCTCAAAATCGAAAACTCTTTTCAATATCAAGTCGGGCAATTCAACAAGATTCCCGGCAGTCTGATCGAATACTCGTCGCAAACTTCAGTAGGCGGCCGCACCCCCGATACCGTCGACGAAGTGCACCAAGGCGGAACACCGCTACCGCGAGCACCCGAACGGATGCTTTCGGCGACGGGGTTCTCCTACAGTCACTTGGTCGGGGCTATAGAGTGAGGCTGTCTATTAAGTTTACCCGGCGAATATC
Source organism: Agapanthus africanus (assembly GCA_030015575.1). Taxonomy (NCBI): domain Eukaryota; kingdom Viridiplantae; phylum Streptophyta; class Magnoliopsida; order Asparagales; family Amaryllidaceae; genus Agapanthus; species Agapanthus africanus. Next base: position 394,847,779 of record CM057340.1, read on the forward strand.
CGCGTACGCTACATGATTGCGACGGACTTTTGATCACATCAAAATTCCGTGGCAACCGATCAAGGGAGACTAAATTGCTATGTTTATAACATTCATTCAGTTATCTCATAACTATTTGTGAATTCCAATTATTGTATCCCTTTCCAGATAATTAGAAAATGTTAAACTTTCCGATTGAACATTCGAACACCCAAGTTTTCCCGATACAGATCAACACATGAAATAAGTCTAACAACATTCAGTTCGTGCCTCAGTACCGACGGTCCAGCCGTAGAAGGGTCAAGCCAACGCCTCACATGTGGCACGCCGTACTGCCCCAAACCCGAAGGTTCAAAGGGCAGTTCAAGACGGTCACATAATCGAGTTAAGGTTTGTTGTCTTCTAGAGGGTCCATCGCGTTACTTGCACTACTTAGAACGTCGTTAAACTACGGAAAGATCCAACACTTGGAAATTTCCCGACAGGGGAAAAGTTGGGTATTTATATCCGGTCGAACTTTTTAACATATTCTAAAAATCATCCGGAAAGCCACACAGACAAAATTTGATAATCCGATCGAAACACCGAATCCCCAAAACAACAGCAGAAAAATTCAACTCTTGAATAAATATTAAAAATTCCCAGAAAACTCAGCTCTTTGAACTAGGAATTACTGTGCAAAGGAACAGGGCTGACGTCATCAAGGGGCCGCTGATCCGCCGCAGAAGCCATGCTTCTGCCGCGGATCCGCCGCGAAATTTACTGTTCACCAGAAACTTTTTGCACCGTAATTCTTATTTTTCCCTGCTGAATTTTTTAGCAATTTTTAATTTGGAAAAACTCACTGTTTTCAAAAAAGGACAGAGAGCATGTTAGAAATGGGTTTTCGGGTTCGTTCGGACTTCAAACTCCGTCTGGACTTCGCCTAAGGCTCTAGCTAGGCTCTGATACCACTGTAGGGTTCCTAGGCACCCTAATGAGGTCACACAAGGCATCGAACATGCCAAATTAAAATTTTAACGGTGCCGAGAGACCCGACTACGGATCGTTTGCTAGATGTTTAGGCGAAAAAGCAAACTAGTTAACACTTAACTACAAGATACGGAAATACAACCTTTGTAGATCCGGTGCTCCACCTCCATAGCTCCGCAACGAGGTCCTCTCCGCTGTCCAAATCAAATCCGGGCTCAAGCGTCGGCTTCGTCGGAGAATGGGCAAGCTAGGTCGTCGATGTCCATGCCGAAGATGATCTACGTCGAGGCATCGCTAAATCAAGCTCCGACTTCACCAAGTCAAGAAACTTGTGAAGAAAACACACTCTACTACTTGGCAAGAGGTAGAGGATGAAGAAATAGGAGTTGGGTTAACTTTAGAATTGGATTTCTCACTCTTAATCATCAATCACCATTGATGGACTTTGGTTTTCTTCACTTGAAAAATGAAGAAGAAGAAGAATGTTATTATGATAAGAATAATAATATATAAAATGAATAATCATTTCTTATCATAATATAACTATGGTAATGTGTAGAGAGTTGACCATAGTTAAATGAATGGTTAGGGTTTGTTAGATGAAGACAAAAGGGTTAGATTGGTCAAAGCTTCATGAAGCTTCACTAAGCTTCATGAAAGAAACCCTTTTTGTTTTCTTCTTCTCATTTATCTTTTATATCCAAATGAAAAGATAAATGAATTAATAAAAGAAAACCCTAATCAATTACTTAACCTAGGTTTAACTCATTACACAAAACCCTAGCAAGCTCGCATCATCAAACATGATACAAACAAGTGCACAAAATCATATCGCATATGCAATGCGCACGAACCAAGTGAGAAAATCCGTCTAAAGTGAACCGATACTAGTTAATGCAAAGTAATATATCAAATATATAATTATGCATTAAATCATTAAATCCACACTTGATTCAATGATCCGGTCATGTCACACATAACCGACTGGTATCATCAGTAATAACTTATCGAATCAACACTTGATCCGATAACCCGGCTATACCGCATATAACCGATCAATGTCACATCGCGAGAATTGAATACAGTATCACATACTCGTATTATTCTCGGTCCCGCACATATCTCATATGCGCTCCTATTTCGTTTCGCTTGAGCCAGGAAACCTCTGTGTAGGACTCTAAAGACTCGTCAATACGCCGGCAGCAGGTGATGATCATATCAAACACCCATAAGCCACAAGCGGTCTGCTAAACGTAACGGCCACCCGGGTATTGAGCGATCAGAAGATCGACGAGCAAGCCCGCTCACACTCCTGCGAATCCGACCAGTAACACTACCGTACAGTCCGGTCTGATCGTCTGATATGTCGCATATCTCGCCTAGGGGTGGTAAACGTCAGACCCCAATAGCTCGATAAGTCGTGTCGATATGAGGTCTATAACTGTTCGAGAAACTACTGGTAACACTTACCAGTAAATCTCAGCAACCCTGGCCAGGGATTTCCTGTTATAGCCAATCGAACATAGTGCAACATCAACTCCCTATACCGGGAGAGACGAATCCCCTCCTATCGCTCATTGCCTCCATGTGACTCGGGACTGTACCCAAAAACCACCGTTTTGCACGCCCTCTTGGACGTGGTAAGATGGAAATCAAAGCACAGTGGGAACCACACAAGACTCTATGACGATCTCGGGTCAACAGACTACTCTGTACCAGTGTCACCAGAGAACTGCCATCTGACGTGAGGTATAATACCATCTGGGAGTTCTCGGCGAGTCCGTCCAGTGTACCCAGTCTCTACTGAGCACCCGTATATCATCTCCGATGTCAAACACCAATGGATATGGGATCATCCATCGCCCATCTGTATGGGTCGAGAAGGTATACGCTAGTCTACTCTGGTAAATCGATGCCCCATCTCGATACACCCACGACTAGGGACTTTCAAGGATGTAATTATGGACTACCATGTCCCCACTAGTATGATCCGCATCATAGTCTAGGTAGTCAAGTACACATCCTAAGGGCTTTACCAACATGTAACAGAGAGACAATCGGCATACACGTTAAGGTAAAGTTCAACCAGATAGCATACTATCATGTCGAGCAAGAAAGTCCTCCCTATATATGTCCCAGCATCCACTACAATATACATCCTATGTACAGTAATGGCCTCTAGGGCATACATATAACTAACATTATGGATAGTATAGGGTTAGAAGTAACTAGTGTAGTTCATAGTTGCGAACCCTAGAATAGATTTACACCTACACGCACACCCTTGCATATTCATTATACTTGCACTGTGTTTGATGATATTGGATGACATTGGAGATGAGTCGATGATGTTGGGCATTGTGATGCGAGATCGGTGATTTGATATGATTCGTATTTAGGATACGACATGTGATCTCTAGCGGGCCCTTGGACGTGTGTTTACACACGCAGTGATAGATGGTATCAGTTGTACTAGACTTAGATCAGTACCCCAGATTATGTTATATGATGATGAGGATACCAAATAATTGATGAGCTGATTGTGATATTGACCCGTACCCAGCTATTGGGATGCCGTACGACGATCTACCGTACGAGCCTATATTGATGATAGATCCGCACTCATGACTCGAGGATGTCTTACGATATACTGCATCGTACGCGATATTATTGAGGCAGGATCACCGACTATTATATCTATATATATATATATATATATATATATATATATATATCGACTCAGATTTAGGTTGTTTCCATACCTCTCCCGATTGACTTGATACTTAGATCTGTAGTTTGCATAGTAGATTCTTCACTGTGGTGTTGATTATTTGATTTCCGCATATTCATGCTATTCGCATTGCTTTGCATATGTTTATTGCTATATTATTATCATGCTGTTAGGACACCAGCACCATTATCGATGATGCGTATGTTCCACGTACACTATTTACCGGCTCACACACTTCATCATCGATAATTGCCATGCCACTACACTGTAGTACTGTTGCATTCAGGATATGATTCTTGCATGACAGACTGATATGCTTATATTTCTTTTACATGTTGCATGCATCATGCTTTCTGAATATACGCATTGAGATATGTTGTTCCCATGATATTTCTGGATTTGGGAACTGTGGGTATTTCAAAAGAGAATATGAAATTGTTTTAAAAACCCGGTTACCCTTGATATGATATTTCAGTGCGTCCACCATGTGTTTTCTCGGTGCTGAGAGCGACATGTGAAAACCCGATTCGAGGAGGCGGATGAGGCCGATTGCGGGTACATGGTGGACCCGGTATGGTACCCCGGGGCGAGAACAGTTTCGCTGTGTAGTAGACGGTGAGCCTGGCAGAGGGACTACTACCTACTGGTGATTGTATTTGAGCTCGGCGGATATCTAGAGGATACCAACCGGAGTTGAGAGATGGACATGAGCTGACCCGTACTGCCGGGGCCGAGGGCCGATACCGCAGACGGAGCCCTATATGGATGAGGATCTACGTGCCGATGCTAGACACAGGTTTCATGATGATTTCCATGATTTTGATTACATCCTCATATTTGCTTGCATGATGCTTATTGTCATTGGGTGACAGGTGGACGGGATCCACATATATACAGACATTGATTATATACAGACCTTGACTACATTGATCATACTTCAATTGTATATATAACAGGGTATGAGGGCGCTGTTATATATACCCTTACACCAATATTAGTGGAATGGGACGCTAATATATGTGTATTGATTTTCATTTGATATTTCATCATATTTACTTCATGCAGACATACCTTATATTTATGACATGTTATTACCTGAGACACCGGCACGAGTATTTGGCACTACCTACATGTTTAGATGTTACATTGCCACCTTATCACGCTTCAGACTTACTCTTGAGGTTTATATCATATACTGATCGTTTTGACTTAGGATTATGTCTTGCATTCGGTTTCTACTTGTAGATATTTTCTATTCACGAGTTGGCAACTCACCCCCGTTGTGTCACAGTTCTTGCAGGTTTTGCCGTACAGGTTCCATTGCGGCATTTCTGGCACACTTCTTCCTTGCGGGTGAATTGCATTTGGTAGGTGGATTCTTTTGCATCAAGAACCACCATTGTACTTGTATTATTCATTGTATCTAGAAATTCCATCAACCAAAACTTGTATATTGTTTCAGACTTAGACATTAGTGATGTATTATTCGACCTTAGAGTCGCGCTTAGTAGTATTGCGGTTTTCATGCTTATTGAGTTTCTTTTTGGATTTAACCCTCGCCATTCGGCGTTGTATATTATTGCTTGCGTGGTTGTGACCGTCAATTGACGAAGAGCTAGCTCCCGCTTGGGGATGCCTTTTATCATTGCATATATATTGTTCTTGTTGTACCCCGTTCGAGGCCAGTATTTACAAAAGAAACTCTGCCGAAATTTTTAGAAAAGACTTTACATTTTAAAATGTATATTCGGCTTAGTTATTTAAAAACCTTGACTTCAAATATGTTTTTCTTCACTTCTTTAAACCAGTTTTCTTTACGTACTCTTAAAATGGTTTTAGATTTCTGGGCTTTTGGCTTACTTGAATCAGATGGAGTCCTATAGACTTCATTTGGTTCAAGGGCCAGTCACGTGCTCTTTTGGGTCGTGACAAAGTTGGTATCAGAGCGCTAAGTTGACCTTGGTTCGAGTCTAAGTTTGACTATGTGGAGCCTAGGACGTCTATATATATACAGAACTGAGGCTTGACCTTACGGAACTTAGACTTAGTCGAGGGGGTATTAGACCCGAACTTTCGTCGTATAGGATGACCCTTGGTTGATGGAATAGGTGACTGAAGTAGAGTGACGTACCGTGGGTATGTTCCGCGGCATACTTACGACACGCCACTCCGCTTAAGGAACCTTAGGATGTACATATTTTCGAGATCAATGATTCTCTTCATATCCATGATTAAACATCCTTTTGAGGTCCTCGATTCTATTAGTTCCATGATCATACTTTCATTGATGCTGTTCCTTCTTATGATCATGTATCCACTCTAGATCTGTTATTTTCTTTCTTGCCATTGATCTGCTCTCTTCGATACTCGATTGAGATCCCTGTCGCCATGTTGAGCGCAGTTTGGGCTGCTGCTAGGGATACGGTCAGGGCGAGCTCGTCTGGTACGAGGGCCGACCATTGTGTTTTCTGGTGACATGGGAACATCTCGAGTTAGTATCAATGATTGTGACCTCTTGTGGAGGCGAGTGCTTGGTTTTACACCGGATGATCAGGCCACTGTTAGAGATGCCAGTTGAGAGAGGACTGTTGATGTACAGCATACCTCAGAGATTATGATGTCGCCTACCGTGCAGACAGATAGACCAGCTATTGCTGAGATTGACAGGATGTCGCTTCCGGAGCTTGCGAGCTGAGATCGCCGGAGCTTCCAGGAAGATATGAGACAGATGATAGCTAGTCTACCCGATTTGAGAGACGAAGGTGATTCGTCCGATTTATGCGCCGGAGCGGGCCCAGTTGAGCTAAAGATTTCCAGTGTGGAGAGTCTTACTCAGATCTAGAGCAGACTGATTCAGAGATGACCGCCAATGTACCGCCTTTCCTGGTGGATTGAGGCGCTGTTCGGCGTACAGGCGAATGAGCCAGTTGCTGCTGCGAATGAGCCAGTTGCTGCTGCAAATGACGAGATATCTCCCAGATGGTTGGAGCTACTGCGGCATGAGCATATACTTAGAAATATGATGGACGGTCGCTAATCACCTGAGGATGAATGACTAGGACATATGGTTCGTTCGTTTACCGATGCGAGGTCATCAGATAGATTGCTTCCAGCTAGAAACGACTTCACGCGGAGACGTTGAGAGTCGATAGAGACGATCAAATGTCAGGAGCCCATTTTCCAGGTTTAAAGTATACGGAAAGACATGCAGGTGATTCTATGGACCTTCTAGAAGAATGAAACCCTAACTCGACTTAATGACCGTGTGAAAGCCTTTGAACCTTAGGGTTTGCGGCAGTTCCACGGCGCCATTAGTGAGGCTCGGGTTTGCCCTTCTACGGCTGGACCACCGACACTGTGGCATGTACTCGATACTATTAAACTGTACTCAAGATGTTGATCTCTTGGAGGACTATAAGGTTCTGACGAGTCGATCGAATGATTTGACATCATTCGGATATCATGTGATGGGATGCATTGCTTGGGAGACTCCAGATACGAGTATAGCCGTTGGAGCACGGTCCAAGCAACCACGATGAGACGAGTCCGAATCAGTCGACATTGAAGTAGAGTGAAGTAAAGAGTTCGCTAGAGATTTCGACGAGATGACGTTCCCCTCTGCTGACATCATAGATGTGATACGCACGCGGAGGCATTGTATATGGATATACCTTTCAGAAAGAGGCACGATGAGTATGCAGCCATTCCAGAACAAGGATTAGCTTCAGCATTGGACGATGACTTCCGGGCAATTCGGCAGAAAAGAGATATGCGAGAAACTTCGGATCGACCGTAGCTGAGAGCATTGCAGTGCGCAGATTGAGACGTGACGTCGAAGTGGACGGAGATACAGACAAGCGGACAAGAGGTTCGTGTGAGACGCTGACGAGCTGTCATTACTTCCCGTCGAGACCAGAGGTCAGATATGCTTACTGAGGCGTTGGGATGCAACCAGATTCTGAGAAATGTTGTGCTGAGGATACGGATGTCCATTGAGAAGGAAGAGATTATGCAAGAGTACCAGCCTCCGTACAAACCGGCATAGGCAAGATCGGAAGAGACCTTGAGCGGGATTCCTTCCAGGACACTACTGCAATGATGTTTGCACCCAGGATCAGATGTGTGATGTGCATTCAGAGAGCCAGAGGCCGACGCCAGTGATATGCTGCTTTATGAGTGGTCGTGATGATTGACCGAGAGATGACCAGAGAAGTGCCAGAACGGAATCGTCCCCGTTAGCACACCTGACAGGGCCGATGAGCCGATTGTTTGCGAGATAGGTAATCCGCAGAGAAGATAAGGACCCAGAGACAGAGGATGCCAGACCGTGATCAAGAGGCAAGTAGATATCTTGCACAGCTAGCATTGGATGCACCGACTCCTTCTCGACCTTGAAGGAGGAACTACCGACGACGGTATTTATGATTTGTGATTTTGTGATTCGGTTATCACGTATCCGTCATCTTGGATTTCGGTATTTTGGGCGTTCTGTTTGCATGATTTAGTTTTGATGACTGAGTTTCATGATATTTGTTTTCATGCACCCACTGGGTATTGATATTTTGCGCATAGTCATTACATTTGAGGTATTGATTGTGATTTCACGCCTATCTTATGCAGTGATTTGATTTACACTTCCAGCATAGTTTTCATGCACCTATAGTGTTTTGATATTCGATTTTGATGCACACCAGATGCACTAAATCGAAATTCTTCGTGCATGTCAAATGCACCTGATTTTGCTGTCAGGCACATACGTTGCCTATGACAGATGTTTCGTGCACACCCGTTGCACCTAGATGTTGTTTTGTGCCCATGTATGACACATATATGGATTTTGATTTCCGTGCGCACCAGACGCACCGGATATTCTTATATACATTTTGGGGATTGATTTCTTATAGTGCAGTACATTTTTATGATATTCCCTACGTATTGATGTTTTCGGAACCCCGACAATTCGGATTTTTACTGAAATGTTTTGGTATTTGGGGGTTTAAATTTAAATTCAGGGACCGAATTTATTTAAGGGGGTAGATTGTAACATTTCAAAAAAAATAAAATATTAATTTTTGGGAATTTTTATAATTTAATATTATTTTAATGAATATTTTAATATTTTGGTATTATTAAATACAAATAAAGGGGGAAAATTTGGGAAATTCTAAAATAGGGTAAATTATGAAATTATGCCATTTTTAAGTTTTTATGATTAGTTATATGCTAATTTAGTGCTAATCGCGATTAAAATCGCTAATCGGATTCTTCGCTTTTTTGTGCAAAAGTGTGCACATATCATTTTCCACACTTGTCACTTGTTACATGTTTTGGGAATATGGTTGCTTTGGGTTTACTATTTGAGTGAGAAGGAATTAAAAGAAAAGGAAAAAGTAGCATGATGATGAGAGAGAAAGAGACCAAGTCAACCTTTACCTTTTTGAACCATACTCCCATCATTTCCCTTCTCATTTTCTCTCCCCCCTTTTCATGAAGAGCTGCTGCTGCTCCTGCTCCCTCTTCTTCCTCCCCTCTCTTCAACCCTAGATCCACAATGAAATCCACCCCAAAACCCTATTCCCATTTCACAATAAATGATCCCGAGCTCACTAGCTACACTTTGAGACTAGCAAGAGTGGATTTGGAGAACTTTGAGCAACTCAAGAATTTTCTTGAGTTACCAAAGAAGGTAATTTCTGCACCCCTAGTTTAGTATTTCAATTCTTATTGCATCAATTCTAGTTTCATGTCGATATGATGTCGTTTGATGGACTTGTGAACTTCAAGTTAGGGTTTAGGGTTAGACCTGAGATTAAAAGTGAAATTGAGGCTTGTGATGACCCTAGAACCCCTGGTGTGATGATAGATTGGACCAAACCTAAAGCTAGAACACAGAATACGGATTGACGGAATCGATATCGGGGAAAACTGCAAATCTGTCACTGTGTTTGGGAATCTGCTATCACCCGAGACGTCTAAAAATAATTTTTAGTTGGCAGAGAGATGTGCAGGCAAATAGAAACCAACACCCAAAGCCCTAGGCCCAACCACCATGTTCTGGCCGCCAATTAATTCCTTCTGGCCGCAAATTGCGGCCAGAGCAGGAGGGAATTGCCTCGTTTTTGGTGCATGGCCCCATTCCCAGTAGTTTAGACCCCTGGCATGTATAGATTTGTCTAATTTGACCTTGGGTGAAATCTGGAGCCTATTTCCTTAGTTGTTGTTTTGGATTCGTGTTTCCGTATTCCGTATTTTTATTTCTGAAATTACGTATTGTGTTTTACCTCGACTAATTGGCGTTTATACGACGTTATCGAGGATTTGTTGATGGTTTTGAAGGGGTGCCCATAGGTTCTAACCTATAGGCCCCTTATCATATCGTTTTGGGTTTCGTGTGCCGTTTTAGATTTGATTTGGTTTTAATGCGCATTTGTGATTCGTTAATGTGTAGGTACCCCATGAAGACTTCGGGATGGCAAGCAAACGCGTGACGACATCGATAAATAAAGACACAAGGTGAGTAGATTATATCTACGGGGGAAGTCGAGTGGATGGCGTATAGCACCCCCGCAGTCCGTAGTTGTTATATATATATATGATAGTTAGGTGTATTATGGATAGTGTAGAGTTAGAAGTAACTAGTGTAGTTCATAGTTGCGAACCCTAGAATAGATTTACACCTACACGCACACCCTTGCATATTCATTATACTTGCACTGTGTTTGATGATATTGGATGAAATTGGAGATGAGTCGATGATGTTGGGCATTGTGACGCGAGATCGGTGATTTGATATGATTCGTATTTGGGATACAACATGTGATCTCTAGCTGGCCCTTGGACGTGTGTTTACACACGCAGTGATAGATGGTATCAGTTGTACTAGACTTAGATCAGTACCCCAGATTATGTGATATGATGATGAGGATACCAAATAATTGATGAGCTGATTGTGATATTGACCCATACCTAGCTATTGGGATGCCATACGACGATTTACCGTATGAGCCTATATTGATGATAGATCCGCACTCAAGACTCGAGAATGTCTTACGATATACTGTATCGTACGCGATATTATTGAGGCGGGATCACCGACTATTATATCTATATATATATCGACTCAGATTTAGGTGGTTTCCATACCTCTCCCGATTGACTTGATACTTAGATCTGTAGTTTGCATAGTAGATTCTTCACTGTGGTGTTGATTATTTGATTTCCGCATATTCATGCTATTCGCATTGCTTTGCATATATTTATTGCTATATTATTATCATGCTGTTAGGACACCAGCACCATTATCGATGATGCGTATGTTCCATGTACACTATTTGCCGGCTCACACACTTCATCATCGATAATTGCCATGCCACTACACTGTAGTACTGTTGCATTCAGGATATGATTCTTGCATGACAGACTGATATGCTTATATTTCTTTTACATGTCGCATGCATCATGCTTTCTGATTATACGCATTGAGATATGTTGTTTCCATGATATTTCTGGATTTGGGAACCGTGGGTATTTCAAAAGAGAATATGAAATTGTTTTAAAAACCCGGTTACCCTTGATATGATATTTCAGTGCGTCCACCATGTGTTTTCTCGGTGCTGAGAGCGACATGTGAAAACCCGATTCGAGGAGGCGGATGAGGCCGATTGCGGGTACATAGTGGACCCGGTATGGTACCCCGAGGCGAGAACGGTTTCGCTGTGTAGTAGACGGTGAGCCTGGCAGAGGGACTACTACCTACCGGTGATTGTATTTGAGCTCGGCGGATATCTGGAGGATACCGACCGGAGTTGAGAGATGGACATGGGCTGACCCGTACTGCCGGGGCCGAGGGCCGATACCGCAGACGGAGCCCCATATGGATGAGGATTTACGTGCCGATGCTAGGCACAGGTTTCATGATGATTTCCATGATTTTGATTACATCCTCATATTTGCTTGCATGATGCTTATTATCATTGGGTGACAGGTGGACGGGATCCACATATATACAGACATTGATTATATACAGACCATGACTACATTGATCATACTTCAATTGTATATATAACAGGGTATGAGGGCGCTGTTATATATACCCTTACACCAATATTAGTGGAATGGGACGCTAATATATGTGTATTGATTTTCATTTGATACTTCATCATATTTACTTCATGCAAACATACCTTATATTTATGACACGTTATTACCTGAGGCACTGGCACGAGTATTTGGCACTACCTACATGTTTAGATGTTACATTGCCACCTTATCACGTTTCAGACTTACTCTTGAGGTTTATATCATATACTGATCGTTTTGACTTAGGATTATGTCTTGCATTCGGTTTCTGCTTGTAGATATTTTCTATTCACGAGTTGGCAACTCACCCCCGTTGTGCCACAGTTCTTGCAGGTTTTGTCGTACAGGTTCCATTGCGGCATTTCTGGCACACTGCTTCCTTACGGGTGAATTGCATTTGGTAGGTGGATTCTTTTGCATCAAGAACCACCATTGTACTTGTATTATTCATTGTATCTAGAAATTCCATCAACCAAAACTTGTATATTGTTTCAGACTTAGACATTAGTGATGTATTATTCGACCTTAGAGTCGCGCTTAGTAGTATTGCGGTTTTCATGCTTATTGAGTTTCTTTTTGGATTTGACCCTCGCCATTCGGCGTTGTATATTATTGCTTGCGTGGTTGTGACCGTCAATTGACAAAGAGCTAGCTCCCGCTTGGGGATGCCTTTTATCATTGCATATATATTGCTCTTGTTGTACCCCGTTCGGGGCCAGTATTTACAAAAGAAACTATGCCGAAATTTTTAGAAAAGACTTTACATTTTAAAATGTATATTCGGCTTAGTTATTTAAAAACCTTGACTTCAAACATGTTTTTCTTCACTTCTTTAAACCAGTTTTCTTTACGTACTCTTAAAATGGTTTTAGATTTCTGGGCTTTTGGCTTACTTGGATCAGATGGAGTCCTATAGACTTCATTTGGTTCAAGGGCCAGTCACGTGCTCTTTCGGGTCGTGACAATGAATTAAAAAGAAAGAATAAATACTACTCCATCATCCTCATCTAATCTAGCCCATTAGATTAGGGTGTTCATCTCTTTAGAGTGAAAAAGCTTAGGTTATAGCAATTTCGACATAGATCATAGGAGAAGCGGAACACTTCAAGCTACCATGGATCGTTCGAGTCGTGGAGCCTTTCTTGAGTCCGGGAGATCGTGGATCGCGGCAAAGGGACTTCTACTCGGAGCTTGTGAAGCGAAGTAGCGGACTACAAAGGTTGTAATCCCTCACACTTAGGTTTAAAGATGTTATCTTGCATGTTAAACCCTAATAATCTAGCAAAGATCACGTCTTTGGGTTGTTCGGCACATCTAAAATTTTATTCGGGCATGTTTGATGCTTTATGAACCTTCACAAGAGTGCCTAGCAACCCTACAGTGGTATCAGAGCTACTAGGCATTAGATGTCGACCTATGAGGGGTTCTCACTGTGTGACAGTGTGGCGAAGCATAGGCTCTTACCCCCAGGGTGTCCCGAGACCGGAAGGTGTTCCGGCGGGTTGTAGTCCTCGCGAGGGGGCATGCGTAAAAAGTAGCTGCTGAGGGACCCGTTGGTGCCACGGTGACCCCATTGGAAGGGGTGGCTGCCTGACCTACAGTAGTATCAGAGCCTAGCTAGAGCATTAGGCGACGTGTTTACGAAGTTAAAACTCCGATCGAACCCGAACCGACGAAAATGAACCCCTCTCTGGATATTTTTCAAAAATGCGATTTTTTCTGAATTAAAAATACCTGAAAAATACCTCAGACAAAAATAAGAATAACAGTGAAATACGAGCCATTGATCCGTACAAACGACCGCGGAATCGTGGCCGTACCCTGCTTGGGCCGCGATTCCGCGGCAGTACTGCTTGATGGGACAATTTTAATTTCACAGTAATTTTTGTTTTTGATTCTTATACAGTTTCTGGTATTTTTATTTTGGCTCAAGGGTTGAGTGTTCTGGGGTTTTTTTTGTAATCGTAGATTCGATCGGAATATTTAAATTCGTTATTATTTCCGGATATTTAGAATCTGTTAAAATGTTCGAACGGATATCATTAACTCAATTTTTCCCGACACGAAAAATTTTCAAGTGTTGAATCTTTTCTCGAGTTTAAATCTTTCGCAAATGCGTGCAAGTTTTGTGGTGGACCCTCTAGAAGACAACAAAACTTAACTCGATTATGTGACCGTCTTGAACTGCCTTTTGAACCTTCGGGTTTGAGGCAGTACGGCGTGCCACATGTGAGGCGTTGGCTTGACCCTTCTACGGCTGGACCGCTACTACTGTGACACATTCCGGATTATTTGAACTCCGCTCAAGTGTTGAGCAATTTAGGAAATTTTGGGTATTTGATTATCTGTTCGAAAAGTTTAATACTGTTTATTTATCTGGAATTTGATACAATATGTGGAATTCATAGAGTTAGGCATGAAATGCGAAGTATGTGATATTTCGGATTTACGATGTCTAAAGTGATTGTGGATTCCAAATATTATAGTTTTACACTTTCTTTTCTGTGACCGTAAATGTAGTATGTAGTTGTATTGCCGGTTGTTGTTGCTATACATCGACGACGATCGGTGTATGCATACTTACTTACGTTGATGATATGAGATATTATGTGTTGCTGAGATATGATGTGCAGGATTGTCGCGATTGAATAGCCAGGGGTTTTATGTGAGATGAGAGTTTTATATTTTCATTCATGTAAATTCAAATGTAATGTAATATTCTTTTATTTGGGGCACTTCCGGGTTGAGGTTGATGCCACCAATGTTGTATATTATTTACTTTTCCGCATTAGGATGGACCCAAGGAGGGGAGCACAGGTGACCGGGTCCTGGGGTTCAGTGGGAGGCCATCTCGAGGAGTCGAGACCGAGTCTCCTAAACTCTAGAATTGGTAGGGTCGCTTGCCGCTCTCGTAAGGGTCCAGGGTGTGGGCTTGGCTATTCATCGCGACTGTGGAATCCGTATTTTCTATTTGTTGGCTAAATACTAAATACGGACGTCCTAGTATATCCCATATTATATCTATGTTTCTGCCGCGATATCTGTGATGTGATCATTTGATATGTTGTGATGGATACAGTATATAGTATATATGATATATTATATAGACGTTACTTATGTTTTACACCCGCACTAGCCCTGCCCTGCTCTGTCGTTAGTTACCTAACCTAACGGTGCATGAGGGGACATCGAGGCGAATGCGGATGGCATAAGTGTACGTCGTATATATCTGTGATGCTTAGGAAGCATAAGCTGATGGGATTTTTTATTAATGAGATTAATAAAAAGAAAAGAAACCTAAAAGATGTTGTAGAATTAAAACTTTATAAAAAGGGTAGCTACAGTTTTGCTTTGCATAGTGGTATATATGATATACCCTGCACCTTATTCGATGAGGAAAGAGCCGAGATCCCTTTACCGGGAGTGACCTTTTTAGCGAAACTGGCAGATGCTACAAAACTCGGTTTGTCTTTTGATTGCTTTTAGAGTTTTGCTTTGCACGGTGATATATATGATATGTCCTGCACCTTATTCGATGAGGAAAGAGCGTAGATCCCTTCACCGGGAGTGACCTCTTTAGCAAAACCAATGAAAGCCTCAAAAACACTCCATTTCAAAATTTCACATGATTCTACGACGATATCAAGTTCATTACGCTCATGGTTTTCTGAAAAACCTGCGTAGCCCTCCGTCATTTCAGATAAGTACTACTTAGTATTCGTGCTGCGGTAGTTTGGCCTCCGTCAAGGCGTAGTGTACGGTAGCTAACTAGTGCTTATCTGCTAGCATATGATGCGATTGGATTAGGGTATTCGTACGGCGTAGTTTGGCCTCCGTCAAGGGTCGTACGGGTGGGTTTAATTAAATCAAGAAATGACGGGTTGAACTTGACTAGCGCCCTATGGGTAGTTTGGCCTCCGTCAAGGTCATGGGACGCTAGGGGTAAAAGCATTATCGGGAATTTCAAGTGTTGAAATTTGCAATGAGATTGCATACCTCCTATGAGATAGTTGGATCCCGATACCCACTGCGAGTAAGAGTTACTCCTGGGAGAGTTTTACACAGGACAATTAGCCGATCAAGTAGGTGTCTAGAAAAGTGTTAACGGGGTTACGCCTCTGGGAAAACGAGGTTTACTTTAATTAGGTCCGTGCGAAAGCACGGGGAACCTCCCTCAAATACCGACACTGATCTGGCTGAAAGATTGACGAAATTGTAGGGTGTAATTAATTCCGGCTAATCTTACCTTTTAGGATTTGAAGGTAGTTTTGATAAAAACAGTGGGAGACATCCTGATTAGATAAGATAATAACCAATCTAATCTTGCAAGAGCATACGCTAAAATGTTTTCTTCTCTCTCTCTCCAGGTAGCGACCATGTCAGGCCATAATCAAGATAATAATATGGATGTATTGACTGAACCCGCTTATTATACTGAGCAGGGGAACGTTGGACCCGTTCTGTCTTATAAGAGTTATAAGACTGAACAGGAAACAGGAGAATATCTGGATTCTCACGCCGCCCAAAAGAACATGCATGTTGATGCATCTTCTTCAGGTGTGTTAGTTATTGAGAACTGTTTCTCAGTTCACTCTACGTCCTGGGTATTAGATACCGGGTCAGGATCCCACATATGTAAATTGTTACATGGGCTGCGAAAAGGTAGAGAACTGGGAAAAGGTGATCATTCCGTTCAAGTAGGGAACGGTGCGAATGTTGCAGCCAAAGCAGTTGGCGAATATCACCTAGTATTACCAAGTGGTGATACACTGATTCTGAATGAGTGCTATTATATACCGAACATGATGTGCAACATTATATCAGTTTCTTTATTAAGTAAAGAAGGATATAATTTTATAGTACAGGATAATGTTATGAACATATTCCTAGATCAAAAGTTGATTGCATCAGGCTCGTTACATAATGGCATATTCATTCTAAATCAGAATACAGTCCCCAATATACAAAACACACACAAGAGGAAAAGTTCAGAAATGAACGAATCCTTCTTATGGCATTGTAGACTTAGTCATATCAATGCGACACGACTGGCTAAGTTACATAAGGATGGTTATTTGAATCCGTTCGAATTATCATCTTATGATACTTTCCATTCATGTCTCAAAGGAAAAATGACCAAAGCTCCGTTTAGTGGACACGGAGAAAGAGTTACCGAACTCTTAGGACTGGTACATAGTGATGTATGCGGTCCCATGTCTACGCATGCCAGGAACGGTTCTTCCTACTTCATTACATTCACTGACGATCTCTCAAGATTCAGATATGTATTCCTGATGAAACACAAGTCTGAAGCTTTTGAAAAATTCAGAGAATATAAGCACGAAGTAGAGAATCAAACGGGCAAGAGTATTAAGATTCTTCGATCTGATCGAGGAGGTGAATACTTAAGCAATGAATTCCTAGATTATCTAAAAGAGAATGGGATTCTCTCTCAGCTTACTCCTCCTTATACACCACAGCACAACGGTGTATCGGAATGAAGAAATCGCACTATTAGATATGGTGCGATCTATGATGAGCACTGCTGAGTTACCTATTTCCTTCTGGGGATATTCACTGGAGACAGCTGCATACCTATTAAATAGAGTTCCAACCAAATCAGTGCCTACCACTCCATATGAGATATGGAATGGTAAGAGACCATGTCTTAATTTTATTCAGATATGGGGTTGTCCGGCCTATGTTAAAACACACAATCCGGACAAGCTCGAGGCAAGGTCTGTCCTATGTAAGTTTATTGGATATCCCAAACATTCACGAGGATATATCTTCTACCACTCCGAGGAACAAAAGGTGTTTTTTCTCGACATGCCACTTTCTTAGAAAAAGGTTTTCTTATGAAACAGATTAGTAGCATTGAGGTAGAACTGGAAGAAGTTCCAGCAGAACAAACTACAACAGATGATTTGGTAGAACCAGAGGATTCAGTAGTACCCGACGAACCCCAGCCTCTCCGCCGATCTAGCAGGGTTTCTCATCCACCTGAGAGATACTACGGTTTTCTCATTGATGGTGGAAGCGAGGATTGCATCATGGAAGATGATGACCCGACTAGTTTCGAGCAGGCCATCACGAGTGGTGACTCTGTGAAATGGCTGGATGCAATGCGATCTGAGATGGAATCCATGTACACCAATAAAGTATGGATTTTGGAAAATTCTCCTGAAGGGGTAAAACCCATTGGGAGCAAGTGGATTATGACGAAACCTTTTCTCCAGTGGCTATGCTTAAGTCCATCCGGATCTTACTTGCCATTGCTACATACCATGACTACGAAATCTGGCAAATGGATGTTAAGACCGCCTTTCTAAAAGGTGATTTAGAAGAATGCGTGTACATGACTCAGCCAGAGGGCTTCGTAGATAGTGGGAGCAGCGGAAAGGTGTGCAAACTGCTTAAATCCATTTATGGGTTAAAGCAAGCATCGCGGAGTTGAAACATCTGTTTTGATGTAGTAGTCAAAGAGTTTGACTTCATCAAAAACATAGATGAACCTTGTATCTATAAGAAGGTAGCAGAGAGTAAGATTGTCTTCCTCGTATTGTACGTGGATTACATACTCTTGATAGGAAATGATATTCCTATGCTGCAATCAGTCAAGCTCTTCTTATCACAAAGATTCTCAATGAAAGATTTAGGTGATGCCTCCTGCATATTGGGGATTAGGATCTATAGAGATAGATCCAAAGGGATACTGGGATTGTCCCAATCCAGGTACATTGACACCGTACTAAAGAGGTTTAGTATGGAAGAATCCAAGCGTGGGAACCAACCCATGATCTCTGGACTCACTCTCTCCAAAGAGATGTCTCCCAAGACTGATTTGGAGAGAGCTCGCATGCAAGGGATACCCTATGCTTCGGCGGTAGGCTCTATCATGTATGCGATGCTATGTACCAGACCCGATGTAGCATACTCACTAAGTGTAGTGAGTCGGTATCAAGCAGATCCTGGAGAGAGTCACTGGACGGCTGTGAAGAACATTCTCAAGTACTTGCGAAGGACTAGAGATATGTTCTTGGTGTATGGTAACGGAGAACTCCGGGTGGAGTCCTTTACCGATTCCAGCTTCCAAAGTGATAAGGACGATTCTAAGTCGCACTCGGGATTTGTCTTTACCCTCAATGGAGGGGCGGTATGTTGGAAGAGTTCCAAACAGGATACCGTTGCAGACTCGGCAATGGAGGCTGAATACATCGCTGCCAACGATGCTGCCAAAGAGGCTGTCTGGGTTCAGAAGTTCATTAGTGAACTTGGTGTGGTTCCATCCATTGAGCATCCAATACCTCTGTATTGCGATAACAATGGAGCTGTGGCTTTGGCCAAGGAACCCAGATCCCATCAGAAGTCCAGACATATTCTGAGGCGGTATCACCTGATCAGGGAGATAGTTGATCGCCGGGAGATCGAGGTCAGAAGAGTAGATACGAAGGACAACACTGCGGATCCACTCACGAAGGCCATTCCCCAGATACAGTTTGAGAGATTATTCGGGATGCTAGGTATTAGATACTACAGCAGCTGGCCTTAGTGCAAGTGGGAGATTGTTAGTTATGTATATGCCCTAGAGGCCATTGTTGTACATATGATGTATATTATGATGGATGCTTGGATATATACAGAGAGGACTTTCTTGCTCGTCATGATAGTATGCTATTTGGTTTCACTTTATCTTAACATGTTGACTTGTATTGGTTTACTGTCTTACTCTCACATGTTGATAAAGCCCTTAGGATCTGTACTGGACTACTGGGACTATGATGAGATCATACTAGTGGGGCCATAGTAGTCGATGAGTACATCCTATAACTGTTCCTAGTCGATGGTATATCGAGACAGGGCATCGATACACCAGAGTAGACTAGCGTATACGCATCTTGACCCATATGATGGGCGATGGATGATCCCATATCCATCGGTGTTTGACATCAGAGATGGTGTACGGGTGCTCAGTGGAGACTGGGTACACTGGACGGACTCGCCGAGAACTCCCAGATGGTGATATACCACACGTCAGATGGCAGTTCTCCGGTGACACTGGTACAGGGTAGTCTGTAGACCCGAGATCGTCATAGAGTCTTGTATGATTCCCACTGTGCTTTGATTTCCACCTTACCACGTCCAAGTGAGCGTGCAAAACGGTGGCTTTTGGGTCCCGAATCACATGGAGCCAATGAGCGATAGGAGGGGATTCGTCTCTCCCGGTATAGGGAGTTGATGTTGTGCTGTGTTCGATTGGCTATAACTGGAAGTCCCTGGCCAGGGCTGATATAGAGATATACTGGTAAGTGTTACTAGTAGTTTCTCGACCTGTTATGAGCCTCACATCGACACGACTTATCGGTTACTGGGGTCTGACGTATACCACCCCTAGACTTGATATGCGACATATCAGACGAACAGACCGGACTGTACGGGAGTGTTACTGATTGGATTCACAGGAGAACGGACAGGCTAGCTTGTTGATCTTCTGATCGCTCAATACCTGGGTGGCTGTTACGTTTAGCTGACCGCTTGCAGCTTGTGGGTGTTTGATATGATCATCACCTGCTACCGGCGTATTGACGATTCTTTAGAGTCCTACACAGAGGTTTCTTGGCTCAGGTAAAATGGAGTAGAGGCACATATGTGATATGTGCAGGACCGAGGATGATGCGATATGAGATACCGTATTATATTCTCGTGATATTTAGATATGAACCGGGACATCGAATCAAGTGTTGATTCGATGAATCGGTATATGATATATTAGTCGGTTATATTCGATATAGCCGAATCGTCGGATCAAGTGTTGATTCGATAATTTAATGTATAATGATATATATGATATATTGTATTACATTATCTAATATTGGCTCGCTTTATTATTTCATTTTCTCACCGGATTAATACATTGATATATATGCGATATATGTTAATTGTATTATTTTCTTTTGTTGCAAATATATAATATATATGTGATATATATTATTGTGACATGATATGATTTATTATGAAACATGTTTAAGGATGATAAAAAGGGATTAGGGTTTGATTAGGGTTAGCTCCTTCTTGTTCATTCTAGAAGGATTCTCTTTTGTCTTGGTTAAGATATTATAGTTGATCCTTATCCTTAACCTAACCAAACCCTAACTCTAGTTTATTCTCTATAAAGTGTTAGCCTCTCATTCTTGACCATGGTTCCATAATCAATCATATACTCTTATCTACTATTCATCACAAAAGGAATTATCTCATTATTCTTTTCATTCTTCATCTTCTTCTCTCTTGAGTTTGAGAGAGAGTTCACTTGAGTTTTCTTTTGTGATGAGTTATTGTGAGAAAATGAATTAAAAAGAAAGCATAAATACTAATCCATCATCCTCATCTAATCTAGCCCATTAGATTAGGGTGTTCATCTCTTTAGAGTGAGAAAGCTTGGGTTATAGCAACTTCGACGTAGATCATCGGAGAAGCGGAACACTTCAAGCTAGCATGGATCGTTCGAGTCGTGGAGCCTTTCTTGAGTCCGGGAGATCGTGGATCGCGGCAAAGGGACTTCTACTCGGAGCTTGTGAAGCGAAGGAGTGGACTACAAAGGTTGTAATCCCTCACACTTAGGTTTAAAGATGTTATCTTGGATGTTAAACCCTAATAATCTAGCAAAGATCCCATCTTTGAGTTGTTCGGCACATCTAAAATTTTATTCGGGCATGTTTGATGCTTTATGAACCTTCACAAGAGTGCCTAGGAACCCTACAACCCAACCACCAGATATCGTAGTCATGGTATGTAGCCGTGGCAAGTAGGATCTGGATGGACTTAAGCATAGCTTTGAAAGTCTCAACTTTTCCATGTACACCAAGTAATCTTCTCATGATATACCTACTCCTGATGGGGATTTAACCCTTCAGATAAAGCAACCAAAGTCTATACTTTGTTGGTGTATAAGGATTCCATCTCAGATCGCTAAGCATCCAGCCATTCTTACAGAGTCCCACTCCTGATGGCCAGCTCGAAACTAGTTGGGTCATCATCTCATGATGCAATCCTCGCTCCCACTATCATAGACAAACCGAAGTATCTCTCAGGTGGGTGAGGAACCCTACTAAATCGGCGGAGAGGCTGAGGTTCGTTGGAAACTATTGAATCCTTTGGTTCTACCAAATCATCAGCTGCAGTTTGTATAGCTGGAACCTTTCCAGTTCTACATAACAAACTTTGCCTCGAGCTTGTCCGGATTTTGCTTTTAGACATAGTCCGGACAACCCCAAATCTTAACAAACTTAAGATATGGGCTCTTCCCTATCCATATCACATATGAAGTGTTAAGCAACTGATTTGATTTGAACCCTATTCAATAGGTATGCAGCTTCTCAAGTGCATAACACCCAAAAGGAAATAGGAAACTCAGTAGTACTCATCATAGAGCACACCATATCATATAGGGTGCAATTGCTCCGCCCCGATACACCGAGGTGTTGTGGTGTATTCGGAGGAGTAATGCTGAGAGAGAATCTCATTCTCTTTTAGAATAGTCCAGGAATTCCTTGCTTAAGTATTCTCCTCCTTGATCTCATCAAAGGACATAATACTTATACCCGTTTTTGGTTCTCTACTTCTAACTTATATTCTGTGAATATCTCAAAAGCTTCGGACTTGTGTTTTAACAGGAACATATGTCTGAATCTTGAGAGATCATCAGAGAATGTAATGAAGTACAAAGAACCAGTCCTGGCATATGTAGACAAGGGACTTTCATACATCAACATGTATCAATCCCAAGAGTTCACTAACTCTTTCTCTGTTTCCAATAAACAGAGCTATGGTCATCTTATCTTTGTGGCATGACCGGCAAGTTTCACAAGATGTAAATTCAAACAAATTTAAATATGCATCTTAATGTAAATTCAGCTAGTCGGGTCGCATTGATATGACCTAGTCTACAATGCCTCAAGAAGGATTCGTTCATTTATGAACTCTTCCTCTCGTGTGTGTTCTGTATACTAAGAACTGCAGTTTTGATTTAGAACATCAATGCTTTTAGATAACGTGCCTGAACCGATCAACTCTTGATATAGGAAATGTTCAAAACATTATCCAACAATACAAAATTATATCCTTTCTTTACTAATAAAGAGACTGATATGATGTTGTATATCAGGTTCGGTATCTAATAACATTCGTTCAGAATCAATGTATTCTGGTAATACAGGGTGATAGTGACCAACAGACTTGGTTGCAACACTTGCACCGTTTCTATCTCATGAAACTTATCACCCGTTCTCAGTTCTCTACCTATCTGTAGCCCATGTAACAAATTACATATATGGGATCTTGATCTGGTATCAAATACCCAGGACGTAAAGGATACTGAGAAACAGTTCTCTGTAATAAACACACCCGAAGAAGATGCATCAGCATGCACTTTCTTCGTTTGGGCGGCACGGGAATTCTGGTAATCCCCTATTTCCTGCTCTGTCTTATAACAATTATAAGTTGGAGCGGGACCAATATTCCCCGGCTCAGTATAACAAGCGGGTTCGGTTAATATATCCGTTTTATAATTTTGATTAAGGCATGATATGGTCGCGACCTGGAGAGAGAGATAAGAAACCACTCAGCGTATGCTCTTGTAAGATTAGATTGGTTATCTATTTATCTAATCAGGATGTCTTCCACTGTTTTAGTCAAATCTTCCTTCAAACCCTAAAAGGAAAGACAAGCAGGGATTAATTACACGCTACAATTTCGTCAATCTTTCATCCAGGCCAGTACCGGTACATTGAGGGAGGTCCCCCGTGCTTTCGCACGAACCTAATTAAAGTAAACCTCATTTTCCCAAGGGCGTAACCCCGTTGACACCTTTCTAGACACCTACTTGATCGACTAATTGTAATGTGTAAAACTCTCCCAGGAGTAACTCTTACTCGCAGCGGGTATCGGGATCCAACTATCTCATAGAAGGTGTACAATCTCATTGCAAATTTCAACACTTGAAATTCCCAATAATATATTACCCCTAGTACTTATGACCTTAACTAAGGGCAACATATCATAAGTACTAGTCAAGTTCTACCCGTCATTTCATGATTAATCAGACCCACCCTATATGACCCTCAACTATGGTCGACATAATCACATGAATGTCCTAACTAATCGCATCATATGCTGTATAGGAAGACATCACTTAGCTACCGTACACTACGCCTCAACTAAAGTCGACATACGCAGCACGAATACTAAGTACTCTACTTCCTAAAATGACGGAGGGCTACAATAAGTTTTTATGAAAACCTATTACGTAATGAACTTGATATCGTTGTAGAATCGAGTGATTTTAAATGGAATGTTTTTTAGGCCTTTTCTAGTTTCGCTAAAGAGGTCACTCCCGGTGAAGGGATCGTCAGCTCTTTCCTCATCGAATAAGGTGCAGGATATTTCACAAATATCACTATGCAAAGCAAGAACTATAGAAGCAATCAAAAGACAAACCGAGTTTGTAGCATCTGCTAGTTTCACTAAAGAGGTCACTCCCGGTGAAGGGATCTCGGCTCTTTCCTTATCGAATAAGGTGCTGGATGTTCTACAAGGAACACCGCTATGCAAAGCAAGAACTAGAGCTACCAATTTTTAAAAAAGTTTCTACAACATCTTAGGTTTCTTTTATTTCATTAATCTCATTAATGAAGTCCCATTTTATTATGCTTCACAAGCATCTCATTTGAAACGAAATCTGCAATATAACATATATCTCATATATATAATATAAACATTCGTCTCAGGCAATAATATGATCTCATTACAGAAAATTACAGCAGAAGAAACATATATGAAATGTTGGATATACTAGGACGTCCGTGTTTTAATACGAGCCTGTATAAAACACGGATTCCACGGTCGCGATGAATAGCCAAACCCACATCCCTAGACCCCTACGAGAGCGGCAAGTAACACTGCCAATTCTAGGGTTAGGAGACCCGGTCTTGACTCCTCGAGATGGTCTCCCACTGAACCCTAGAACCCGGTTACTTTTGCTCCCCGCCTTGGGTCTACCTAATGCGGAAAAGTAAATAATATACAATGGTGACATTATCCTCAGCCCGGAAGTGCCCAAATAAAAGAATATTACATACATATGAATTTTACATGAATGAAAAAGAAAAACTCTCATCTCACATAAAACCCCCGGCTATTCAGAACGAGACGATCCAATATAACATATCACAGCAACACATAATATCACATATCATCAACGTAAGCAAGTATGCGTATCCCGATTGTCGTTGATGTATAGCAACGAAGCCGGCAATACACCACATACTACGGTTACGGTCACAGAAAAGAAAGTGTAAAACTACAACAGTTGGAATCCGCAGCCTCCTTAGACATCGCATGCCTAACCAAATGAATTCCTTAGACATCGCATGCCTAACAATTATAAACCCTTCATTTTAGTCTCATTATCGAAAACTCTTTTCAATATCAAGTCGAGCAATTCAACAAGATTCCCGACATTCTGATCGAATGCTCGTCGCAAACTTTAGTAGACGGTCGCACCCCCGGATGCCGTCGACGAAGTGCACTAAGGCGGAACACCGCTGCCGCGAGCACCCGAACGGATGCTTTTGGCGACGGGGTTCTCCTACAGTCACTTGGTCGGGGCTTTGGGGCATGGCTGTCTATTAAGTTTACTCGGCGAGTATCCGCATACGCTACGTGATTGCAACGGACTTTTGATCACATCAAAATCCCGTGGCAACCGATCAATTAAGACTAAACGGCTAGATTTATAACATTCAAATTAGTTATCTCATAACTACCTGTGGCTTCCAATTATTGTATCAAATTCTAGATAAATAGACAATGTTAAACTTTCCGATCTAATAATCAAACACCCAAGATTTCCCCAATATATTTCAACACTTGAAATCAGTTTAAAAATATCCACCACATGCCACAGTACCAATAGTCCAGCCATAGAAGGGTCAAGCCAATGCCTCATATGTGGCACGCTGTACTGCCGCAAACCCTAAGGTCTAGAGGCAGTTCAAGACGGTCACATAATCGAGTTAAGGTTTATTGTCTTCTAGAGGGTCCACCGCGTTACTTGCATGACTTAGAACATTCTTAAACTCGAGAAAAAATCCAACTTTTGAAAAAATTTCCGGCAGGGGAAAAAGTGAGTTATTGATATCCGTTCGAACTTTTTAACACGTTCTAAAAATTACCCGGACAAAATAAATAAAGCTAAATTATCTGATCGAATCAACGAGTCCCCAATACAACCCTAGAAAACTCAACACTTGAGTGGAATTAAAAAATTCCCAGAACAAAATGACAAGAAAGGACCTAAGAATAAATATATGAAATATGAGGGACTAAGTCAAATTTTGGCCGCGGAACCGCCGCCAAACCTTAGGTTTGGCCGCGGTTCCGCGGTAAAATAATTGACTTAGTGGACCATACTTCACAGTAATTCTTAGTTTTTCCTACTTGTTTTTCTGAGCATTTTTAATTCATAAAAAATTACATTTTTGAAAAATGTCCAGAGAGGGGTAAACATCGGGGTTTCCGGGTTCGATCGGACTTTAAACTTCGCTCAGATTTCGCCTAAAACTCTAGCTTGGCTCTGATACCACTGTAGGGTTACTAGGCACGCGCACAAGAGTCTACGAGGCATCAACCATGCCCGATTAAAAATTTAGCCGTGCCGAACAACCCTTAATAAGATCTTTAAACTAGAGTTTAGGCGAAAACAAGTATGCTAAACACTTTAACAATAAGTGAGAGGGATTACAACCTTTGTAGATCCGGTCCTTCACTTCTTAAGCTCCGTGTTGAAGTCCCTTCGCTGCGATCATCGTGTTCCGGACTCTCGAGAGGTTCCACGAAGAGAAAGATGCAGTCTTGCTTCCGATCTTCGATACAAAGATGATCTACCTTGAAGTTTCGTTAACACAAGCATACTATCATGTCGAGCAAGAAAGTCCTCCCTATATATGTCCAAGCATCCATTACAATATACATCATATGTACATTAATGGCCTCTAGGGCATACATATAACTAACACTCCTATCGGAGCATCCAACGAACAACGTCCTCTCTTGATCGATCTACTCTAGATCTGAGTAAGATTCTCCACACTGGAAATCTTCAACTCAACTGAGCCTGCGTAGGCGCATCAAATCATACGAATCATATCAGTCGCTCAACTCGAGATAGACTAGCTATCTCCTATCACATCTCTGCCTGAAAGCTCCAGCGGTTTCAACTCATAAACTCTGGAAACGATATCCCATCAATCTTAGCAACGGCTGTGTCATCTATCTACACAATAGACAACATCACGACCTCAGGGGTAAGCTGTACATCAACAGTCCTCTCAATCCGGTAGACTTTATCAATGGCTCGATCACCCGGTGCAAAACCGAACACTTTCCTCAACGAGAGATCACAACACAACACTAAACCGATACGTTCCCATGTCACCAGAAAACACGATGGTCAGTCCTTGTCCATGATGAGCCCGCCCTGACCGCATCACTAGCAGCAGCTCAATCTGCGCTCAAACCATGGTGATAGGAATCTCAAGCATGTATCAATGAAGATAGATCAAAGAAACGAAAGGAATCAACAGATCCAAAATGGATACATGATCATAAGGAGGAACGGAATCAATGAGAGTATAATCATTGGAACGAATAGAAGCACGGATCTCAAGAATATATATCCTAAGGTCACTTAAGCGGAGTATCGCATCGTAAGTATGCCGTGGAACATACGCACGGTACGTCACTCTACTCAACCTACCTAACCATCAATCAAGGTCAACCTATGAAATGAAAGTTCAGGTCTAATACCCCCCCCGTCAAGTCTATATTCCGTAAGGTCAAGCCTAGGTTCTGAAATATATACGTCCTAAACTCCGCATAGTCAAACCCAGACTCAAACCAAGGTTAAACCTAACGCTCTGATACCAACTTTGTCACGACCCATAATTTAGCACGTGACTGGCACTTAAATCACGCAACGTCCAAAAGCATAACATAATTTAAGTAAGCCGAAGCGCAGAAAATCTAAACCTTTTTGCGGAAAATAGTGGGGGTGCAGTTTTGAAATAAAGGTATAATGAAATAAAATTTATCTATAAATGCATAATTAATGATATAAGAAAATGGAAGTAGATTATACTAACGTTAAGAACATTTTTTCGTCTTTAAAATTTTGGGCAGCACCTCCCATGTATATTTTGAACCGAAACCACATATATATAACAATACAAAAGGCATCCCCAAGCGGGAGCTAGCTCTTCGCCAAATGGCGGAATCACAACCACGCAAGCAATGTACACGACGCCCAACGGCGAAGATCAACCCAGAAAGAATAATATGAATAAAGCAAGACATTAAATCCACACATAGCGAACATATACCCATCGCTCTAAGTCTCGCAACCACAAGTCCGTCTAAGTCCACTAAATATACAAAGTCTAGTTTCTGATACAATAGAATGTAAAAGTACGAGAGTGGGCACAATCTAATGTGTCCCACCTACCATAGTAAAACACCAGAATGCAAGCAGTGTGCCAGCGATACCGCTACTGATCCCAAGCGGTAAAACCTGTAAGAACTGTAGCACAACGGGGGTGAGTTGCCAACTCGTGAGTAGAAAACAGCAGCAGGTAGAAATCAAATAAAACAACGATTTCCTAGATCACTATATCAAGAAGGTAATACTATGATATCTAGGGTGACCATATATGCATATATGTCAATAATATAATCAATGCCAATGACATATACAAATAAACATCTGAATCATATGCCTAGATACAGGTGAATACTATCCATGTGTCCATCAATGTCACAACCAACATCATGGAACCTTAGTTTCCAATATCGACACTCGAAACATCAAGAAAGCATATGCATGTATGTATGAGGATATCAACCAACGTGTGTCCATCAACGACACATCAAAATCATGGAACCTGAGTGCCCAACACCGACACTCAAAACATCATGAAACCCATGTCCAGCATCGACATGTAAATCCTCATATCTTGGGCTCCGTCAGTCCGGATCGGCCCATGGGCTCCGTCAGTCCGGATCGGCCCATATCCATCTCACGACTCCGGTCGGTATCCTCCGGATAACCACCGGGTCCAAACTATCACCGGTAGGTAGTAGTCCCTCTTACAAGCTCATCGTCTACTGCACAACATACATTTCTTGCCCCGGGGTACTATACTGTGTCCACCATGTACTCGCAAACTGATCATCCATCTCCTCGAATGGGATTTCTAAAACCAATCTCAGAACCGAGAAAACTCATGGTGGATGCATCGAAATATCATATCAAGAGAAACCAGGTTTTTAAAACAATACATACTTTCTTTTGAAATATAACCACGATTCTCAAATCCAGAATCACATGAAAACAGCATCTCAATGCGTATAATCGTAAAGCATGATGTATGCAAATATAGAACAGAAACGTGAGCATATCAGTATATCATGCAACATAGAATAGTAATGTGAGCATATCAGTATATCATACAAATGAGTCCTGTGATAATACTAACCAATTAAGAGTAATAGCATGATATAGCAATTTGACTGTGTAGTGACATAGCAATTACGGATGATGAAAGTGTGTGAGCCGGCAATCTGTGTAAGTGTGACATACGCATCATCGATAATTGTGCAGGTGTACTATTCGACGATATCATAACAAATAATGGAAGCACGGGTATACGTAATGCAATAAGAATATCGTAGACGTAGTAGAAAGTAAATCGTAATTGCACTATTATGAGGTATACGTATCTAATCTAACATCTGCATAAGGGCTAAACTAAGTAGTGTAGACAGTGATTAACGATATCTATAACATATCCGAGTCGATGAATCTATCAATCGACAGTCCAGCCTCACAGCATCACGTATGGCATAATCCATCGTACGGCATCCTCGAGTTAAGGGTATGGACCATTCATCAGGTAAAACTCATCGTGTACGGTAATCCATCGTACGGCGGCATTAAACAATTAGGGATTCTATCAACCTATATAACAATAAGGGTACGGATCTAACGTCTCGTACGGTATATCACTCATTATCCTTAATTATATATATATATATATATATATATATATATTTCAAGTCACATCCATATCAATCTCATATCATGTCTTGGCAAAAGTATCTATATTCACATATCGCCTCTCATCCGTATATTGACATATTAAGCCAAGTCATCTTATTTCATCATATTCTCTTTTCATCACATCAACATCTCACATCAAGTAATCTTATATATATTTATCATATTTTACCGATCCCATAACACATCTATCTCAATCTTATCATATTCATCGATCTCATGTCATATCCTTATAGCTTTCATCTTATATCTCGATATATGTATTCAATCATTCATATCATCTCCAACTAACTTTTTGATCATATCCGTAGTTTCCTAGTATAGGTTTCTCCGACTATATTCTATATATCGGTTTCCATTCATAATTTGCGAAGGTGCTATACGCCATCCACCCGACTTTCCCCGTAGATATAAATCTACTCACCTGAAAATCTCATCGCTAAGTCGAAGTCGATGTGCTTCGTCGTCTCAGAAGTCCACGCGAGGTACATACAAATCAACATATATCGCATCGTTATGAAAACCAAGTACGAAAACCGATACGGCACTCGAATTTCTTATAGGTTAGAACCTATAGCTTACGCATGCAAAAACAATCAAATAGCCCTCGTCGTTGACGTACAAACGTCCAACGACTAAATCTCATTAAGAATTTCATAAATCCAAGTTTCAAATATCGGAAAACATAGCCACAACCAACTCAAAATGCTCCCAGATTTTAGCTCAGATAGACTAAGACAAAACAAACAATACAGTAGCTAGGTTATAAGGAGTATGAGCTATGGGCAAAAACCCAATACCAGACTCCAAAATTTGGCCGGCGAGAAGTGCTACAGTAACGAGTGTCGCCGGCCCAATTTTGTTATTTTGGTCTCGTTATTCTGTGGTGGTCTCCTAGTGGTCTAACTAGGTCAATGTAGTTGTTTGTTTTTCTTATACACATCCCTGGTTGCTCCAGATTCCCTGTAGGCCAACAAAACTTCACAAAACCGACACGGGGTAAATCCTAAATTCGTGTATCGGGTTCTAATCTCAAGTCCAGACCAGAATTCTAGCATTAAAAGCATTTGTAAACACTCACTATACTTCAATAAACACTTACAAGCCCATACAACTACTAAGCATCAACCTAGAACTTTCCAAGATCACAATCATGCACAATTTTATCTCTAAACCACTAATAAGATATACTAAACACAAAAACTAAAATATAAGTGTAGGATATACCTCATTTGGCAACTCAAGAAAAACCCTAGCTTCCCTAAGTCTCCAAATTCAAAACTTGAAAGGTCCAAAGGGTTTAGGAAGAGGTGAGGGTCATTTTTAATGAAGAGAGTATAGGGTTTTGGTGAAGGATTGGAGATGCTTTCATAGGGTAGAGGAGGTGATGGAAGAGATGAAGAAGATGAAGGAGGAGTTGAGGAAATAAAATGATGAAGGAAAGAAATAAAGAAGGGTCAAGGGGGTAGCATGCCATCCTCTCTCTTAAGCCCATGCCCCATGTCATGACTTTTATCCCCCCTCTCTCTCCTCAATCATTTGTTCTCTGTTTCTTTTTCTCTTTATCCTTTCTCACTCACAATTAAATCACAAATGCAATGAAAACAACATGTAACAAAATGCTACATGTCATGGTGTACTAGCCATGATTAATTAAAAATACGGATTTGGCATAATCGTGATTAGTAGTGCACTAATCGAGTTTAAATTTAAACTTGCGTATAATTAATTATAAAAATGACCAAATCCGATTAGTATATTTTTAATAAATAAATTATTTTAAATCTCCAATTATATTCTAAATATTGGTATACAATTATACCATTTTACGAAAAACCCTTATTCACAAATCGAATAGTTTTCACGAAATATATTATTTTAATATTTAATTTCCAAAAATAATATTTTATATTTCTGAAATGTTACAGTTATAGGCATCCATCTGCCAAAGTCCGTGTATCCTGTACACGTGTTTAATCGGATACCCTGTATATACCAACATACGCCATCTACATCATATCTCCTGAACCGGGAAAACCCTATGTATTGGACTCTAAAGACTCGACAATACGCTGGCAGTGATTTACTGGATAAATCCAAAAACCATAAGTACGTCGGCGGCACTAGCTGTACGTAACGGCTTCCCAGGTATCTGTCGAAAGGGTAGTCGACAATCAAGTCCGTCCGTACTCTACTGAGCCTGAATGTGACAATCTTCGTACAGTCCGGTCTCTTCGTCTAAGAGTATCGCATACCGGGTCTAGGAGGTGGATAACGTCATACCCCTACTAACCCGATAAGTAGTGTCGGAGTCAAGCTCATCACCAACCAAGAAACTACTGAACTCATATCAGTAAATCTCATCCACCGTGGCCACAAATTTAGGGTGATAGATAATCGAACACAGCGCGACATCGACTCCTAATACCAGGAGAGACGAATTCCCGACAATCGCTCACTACTTCTATGTGGCTCGGGACTGTACCCAACTAAAACCTGTTTGCACGACTCCTTTGAGCCGTGGTAGGGTAGTAATCAAAGTACAGTGGGAACTCACACGAGACAAATGACGATCTGAGGTCAAAAGACTAACATGTACTAATGCCACTCGAGAACTTCCATCTGACAATGGATATAATACCATGTAGAAGTTCTCCGTGAGTCCGTCCAGTGTACTCACCTCCAGTAAGCACCTGTATACTATCTTAGGTGACATAACACCAATGGCTTGTGAGACCGACCACTGCCCCTCGTCGGGGTCTCGAAACGTATACACTAGTTTACTCCGGAATATCGATACCCGGTCTCGATACTCCTACGACTAGGGATATTTTAAGGATGTGCTTATGGACTACCCAGCTCTCACGTATATAATCGCCATCATAATGCTGGTAGTCAAGAAAGAATCCTACGGGCTTCATCATTATGTATTAGCGACACGTAATAACAAGTAAAACGTGTACACATCAATGATAAAGACAAACCAGATAGTATACTATCATCTCGAGTAAGATTGTTCCACCTGTACAGGTCATCCCTCAATTATCATAATCGCGTACCTGCAATTACAATAATTGCCTTGAGGGCACAATATCCAACAGTTGTGGCCTGAGTAACCTGTCCTACCGACATTGAGAAGATGGAAGCCGTGTTGGGCATGTACGTCACTCCTCCAAATGGGATGGAGTGGGAGTTTCTTTTGCAGGAAGTGCAGTTGAGAGCCATTGATTCTGCACAGAAGCAAAGCACCAAGTTTTAGTATCTCGCATCCAAGGGAAACCATGAATATAGAGAACCACGAATTTGTTTGCGAAACAAGACACATGAAGTGTTGAGTGGAAAGAGGAAGAGGTCCCACCGGGCATGCCAGAATCTGTTTACAGCCGAAAACTGGGCTGAGACGTTGGGACGGGGGCAGATGGTATTTGGAACATATCCATCCACCTCTCCGAAGATGCCAAGTTGATTTATGGCACCGTATATTGGAGGTTTGGATAGATGCAACCGATGTAGCAGACTTTATCAGATTCTCCCTCATTTGTGAGGGATTTTTTGATTATAGGGATGATCTTCCCTGCAGGCGCAATCCCCTGCAGTTAATTATGTTATCGCGTTGTGATAACAACTTTCTCCTGCTCCGGTAGGTCAATTCGTGCCGTCTTATATTTTTTTTTATTTTGGTTACCCGTGGATTGTATACGAAGACTAGTTTATGTCGTCGCCCGTAGGATGCGGATTAGTCCAAATCCGTATATTTTAGATTTGGGTTTGAACCTAGGTTCTATGTTCCGTTAGTTCAAAGAATATTTTATTTTATTCAAGGATCGTTAATCTAATTTTAGATTAAGATCAATTTAAATATATGAGCATTTGGGCTCAATTTATTTTAAATAAGAACACGTTAGTCTTATATGAGACTAAGATCAACTTAGGGATATGGTTAAGGATCATTAAATTTTGTTAAGATCCATCAACAGAGCATATGAGCTCGGTTGCAAAGAAATTTCATAGACTTAACCAATTTGGGCTCAGTCTTGAGCTTTTTCCTTCATTCAGCGGTGCTAAACACTTAGTCACTTGACTACATATATAATGCTAAGCACTTTTGTTCAGCGCTCACGTGTTGCCACGTGAGGCGCTGAGTTTCTTGACGCTCACGTGTGTTTCACGTGAGGCGCTGAGTTTTTAAGTGCTCACGTGTGTTTCATGTGAGGCGCTGCAATAGTGCTAAGCACTAATCTGTTTTGCTTTCTATCGCTCACGTGCTATCTTGTGAGACACTAAATTTTCTTTTTGGGTGCTCACCTGTGAAACACGTAAGGCACTGAGCCCTTTAGAGATTTACTCTCTGTTTATCTTTCGAAAAGAAGTTAAATTTCTATTAATGGCGTTTTGGCCATTAATGATCACCAAGATCATTGTTTTAAGAATCTGGGATCAGATTTTCTTTGAGAACTAAGTTCTTCTATTCTTTTTTGTAAGAACTAAGTTCTTTGAAGGGCTAAAGCCTGTTTTGAGAGAAATTAAATTCCTGGAATGTAACCTTGATATTTTTTTTTCTTTTCTCATACCTAGGTTTCCTCCCTAGATCTTGAGTCTGAAGAACAAAATCTTCCTGATGAGAATTAAATTCTCAACTTATGGGAGATTTGCTTGTGGATCTCAGATTCAGCAAAAGAACTAAGTTCTTTCTGGAGGGTTAAACCCTTTGTATTTATGTATGTTAAGCAAATGAGATATTTTGATCTCTGTTTTCTTTACCTAGGGTTTGAGAAAGAGAAGGGACCTTTCTTCATTAAATTCTCAGTTGTAGCTGCCAAACCTTATGATGGGGTTTCTCTATATGTGTGTGAGAATTGAAGTCTTGGGCCCTTTATATAGGTAAGGCAAACTGTTGATCAGTTTTAAGAAAATCTCTTATTTGAGAGATACCAATTGATTTAATTGGTCTCGAAAATTATTCAGGGAATTTTATCCACCGTTGGATTTTTAATCTAGTGATTTTCTATTTAACATAATATATTTTCTTGTTTTTAACAAGATTAGGGAAATATTTTCCCATATAAAATTTAATTCTATTTTTTAATTCAAATGGTGATTTTCTAATCACCATTAGACTTTTTATCCAAGGGTTCTCTGTTTAACAGAGTATATTTTTCTTATTTAGAAAGATTAGGGAAATATTTTCCCATATAGAATTTAATTTAATTTTTTGATGATTTTTAATCATCATTGGATCTTTAATCCAACGGATCTGTATAATAGGGGATATTTATGGAAATATTTTTCATGTAAAATTTAATTCTACATCAAGTCCATAAATATCGCCGGTGCATTCGTTACTCCGAAGGATATCACTAAGTACTCGTAATGTCCATACCGTGTTCTGAACGCAGTCTTGCAAATATCTTCTGATTTAACTCGGACCTGATGATATCCAGATCGGAAATCCAGTTTCAAGAATACCCTCGCGCCACTAAGCTGCTCGAACAATTCGCCAATGCGAGGGATCGGGTACTTGTTCTTAATAGTCACCCGGTTCAATTCTCGATAATCGATGCACATCCTCCTTATGACATCATCTTCTTTACTAGAAGAACTGGAGCTTCCCAAATTAGATTTCTGCTGCGAATCCAATCCTTTCCAAGCAATTCGATAACCTACTTCATGACTTCTTCCAACCCCACTGGTGCCATCGGATAGTACGCCTTTGAGATTGACGCCGCACCAGGAACAAGATCGATCATGAACTCCACATCTCATTTAGGCGGTAAAATCGATATGTCCTCGAACACGTCCATGAACTCCCGAACTACAGCTGGCGCTTCTTCCATATCAACTTCCATCGACGGAAGAACATTATCTGTCAGCCTAGCCCTAAACTCGACTGGCCCAACAGAACAGCTTCCACCAGCAAACCAAGCTCGGATGTCCGGGAATCTAGAGAATCACTTTCCTTTCCTTACAATCAATATGAGCGTGGAAAGTGCCGCGAAAATCCATTCCCAAGACGACAACAACAAAGGAATGCACCAGGATTGAATAATCCTAATGCGGGGAAAAAAAGAACGAGTAAGATACCGAGATGACTTCATCCAAAGTCAAGATACTGAAGAGGATTAAGCACGGTAACCATGATTCAAGTTGGCGATAAAACAAGAATTGGTAAGCAATGAAACCGAGAGAAGTAAGGTAATATAACAACCATGAAACAAGGAAGTGAATCAAGACCAGGACTCTAAGTTACTTAAATAAAGTACCGCATTGTAACCATGCTGCAGTTCATGGGTACAATTATATAACTCCACTCAAGTCG
Organism: Agapanthus africanus; assembly: GCA_030015575.1. NCBI lineage: Eukaryota > Viridiplantae > Streptophyta > Magnoliopsida > Asparagales > Amaryllidaceae > Agapanthus > Agapanthus africanus. Next base: position 394,884,025 of record CM057340.1, read on the forward strand.
CCCAAATCCTAGTATCAGAATCAAGAAACAGGGAGAAACAATGGTGAATCCAAAAAGGTTTCAAGCCGAGATGCAAAGTTGTTTGCATATCGTCAAGGCAAAGGATACGAGAAAGATATGATTCAAGAATCATGATAACAAGGTGGCAGGACATGTTCCTAATCACGGGTATTCTGATTGGTGTATTGGGTCCAATACCCAACTACAAAAAGAATCATACCCGATTAACCTATGGCTCTGATACCAAAAGAACCATGTCACGCCCCGCTTCCCAGAGTACGCTAAAATAGGCACGTGACATAGCCAACCATGCTACCTGTGGATAGGAAAAATCCTTCCACAGTCACATTACGGTTGTAGAGATATCAAGAACAGGAAAGTAAAATAAACTACCTAGTACATGTCCATGAGCCAGAATAAATGAGTTAAGAAATGATAATATGCGGAAGCAAAGGATACAATAAATGAAATACATGGAAAGTAAAATTGCATACCAACAGGATCTTCACCGCTCGATCTAGCAGCAGCAATACTCCTGATCAGTCTGCAACAGAGGTAGAGGGATCTGGGCCATACAAAACCCAGACGTCAGCGCGTCATAACATCAAGCAATAATATATATAACAAGGTAGCGAGACATGCAAGTATGATCATAAAAGGTAAAGCAAGTGTAACAGCAATATAAATCAGGGCAGTGAAAGGTAGTGTGCAGTGAGTAATCTAAACTGGTCTATTGGATTAACTACTCTCAAGTCTTTGAAATCAATTTGATAAGTCATCGATGTAACTCAATAGTATCCCGTGCGTGCCCGGGATCACGGTCAAGATTCTCGGGCTGAATCCGAGACGTGCCGCTAGGCAGTAAAAGGGTAGTATGTAAAGATGAGTGATGTCAGCATCATCACCCCGGGGCTGGCCTAGCCCGTAAGACTGATCAGAACAGGTGTCGAACTGTCGAGTTACAAGTCAGGTTTCATCATTGATTTTCCCATACCCCCAAGTTAAAAGTTTTCAAGTCAGGTATTAAGTAATCAAGAGCTAATGCCAACTCAGGATCAAGTAGGTGCAGGTTTGTCTGAATAGACAACAGGAACGGTCCGTAAGGACTACAGGTCAGGTTTGTCGGCATTAGACACAAGATCAGGTAACAGGTAAAGCCATGGTACATCTGGTTAAGTCAAGTAGTGTATTTAGATGTCATATCAAGAGTGTACGGTACCATGTCATGTCAAGTAATAGGTGAAACAAGTCATATCAGAGCGTACAAGATATCATGTGGGTGCCCCAAAATCAAACTAGCATAATCATGAATATACAGAACAAGCATGCGTACTAATAGAATCAACAAGCTGGAACTTGTAACGTAAAATGCAATCAGGTACAGATTAAGGTATGTAGATGCACAGTTATCAGTTTGGGTTTAAGGGATAGTTTCAACATTACATGAATACAATATAACAAATATGGATGTTAAAATCATGCTAATATGTATTAAGTACTCTAGAGATGCGATGATATGTATAATAGGTTCAATAGATGCAATTATAACTAAAACAGGTTAAAGATGCATACGGGTGTCTAATAGAGTAAAACTATATAAAGGGTACCATAGACTATGTAAATAGTTATTACGTGATTTAAAATATAAATGTGGTTACTAGGTTTAGTAAACTGAATGCAATGGGTAGATATCAAGTTCTGAATCTAAATATATAAACGGAACATCGCACTGTTAACTTGGAACACATGACTTTCAATTCTATCTACAGGTTTAATATGAAATTAAATAAATAAATATAGGAATATTATGAATAGCATGTAGCAAGTTTCACTTGCCTGATGGATCGCAATACGGATACACGCTGCGACGTCCAATGTCGGTAAAAGCTGCAATGCACACACGCGTGCCCGGAACGGAACCTGCCAATGCAAGAAGACTTGGAACCATATGAAATCTTGTAAAAGCCAAGCTCATGGCACATGTAATCTTGTTAATTGTTGGAGAGACTTGTCCTCTGCAGGAACATATTTTGCAAAGCCTTTTCCAAGCAAGTCGGGCTTGATATCCTGCTGAACCACCAGCCGATGAAAAAGACAATTCCTTGGTACAGAAACTCTTGCATAGGTTTTCCTTAGCTCTATACACTGTAAAAGACACATTTCCTTCCCTAAAAGCCTTATATTGAGAAGGTGGCTGGCACTTGATTGGAAATCCATGATCTTGTAATCTAGAATAGCAAGGTCTATTAGTTCTTAGAAATGGTTGGCCTAATTTCCTGACTTTTTTGCCAAAAGCCAAAAACCTTATGATGATGATGCTGTTGATGGGCGCTGCGGCGGTTGTTGCTGTTGTTGAGGAGAGGAGGAGGCGGCGAGAGGTGAGAGAGAGAGAAAGAGAGGGGAGATGAAGCGACGATGAGGGCCGGCAACGACAAACGCGACACGCGACGTAGTTTGCAAGCAATGGGTTCACGATGTTGAGATCGGGGTTGGTGTATGAGGAGGATGTAGGGAAGACGAGATGGTGGGGATGATGGCTATGGTGTTTGAAGGTGGGGGATGCTCGGCTAGGTGACGTTACAGCGATGAAGATGAGGTCGGTGGATCCGGGTTTGGGGAGAAGGTGAGGTGCACATGCGACTATGGAGTTTCGGTGGGTTTAGTTTTGAGGAGGAAAGAATAAAGATGAAGGTTTGCAGCTAGATGGGTGTTGGTGACGAGGGTGAGGGAAATGGTGCAGTCGAGGTGATGGGTTTTCAGGTGACGACGATGAGATGCAGGTCGATGGGTAATGGTTTGGGTTGCTGGAGTTGGGCTCTGGCTAGAAGCGCCGACGGTGGATGCAAAACTTGAAGGAGAAGGAGATGGCAACGATGACAAGGTGCTCAGATGAGGTGGGATCGGAGGAGATGATGGTGTAGGCGAGTTCAGAGATGAGGAGGTGGCGACGAAGGGGTAAGCGACGGCGAGGCGAGGCAGAGGCGATGGACTAGGGCTAGGGTTTTTGTGGCGGCAAAGAAATGGGTTTTAAAAGGAAAGAAGGAAGAAGCAGAGGATGGAAGAAGGGAGGTGATTATATGGGAGAAGGGGGTGTGATTGTATGATTTTTTCCGATTGTGTAAGTAAATCAAATGATCCCCGGCAACGGCGCCATTTGATTGAATGAATTTCTCGATTGTGTATAAAATGAGAAAATTGTATTTAGAAATCACAACCAAAAATATTTGACCGCAATCAATATCGGTGTCGAATGTAGCGCGTTAGTAAGTGCGGATCGTCCACAGGGAAAGTGTAATCGTTCGTCTTTTGAATTAGATGAGTCAAAACTTTAAAGAAAAGAAAACAAAACAATTCATGATTGATATTTGAAGTTCATGAATTAGAAAAATCTAGATCTAATAACAAGAAAAAGATAGAATCAAGAATTGATAGTTTGATGATTTTTCCAACCAAATATCAAGAATCGAAATGAGGCTCGTAGGAATCGATCGGATCTATAGATGTGATGCAATCTTACAATGACGTATTCTTATCCTTCAATAAATTGATTATAGATCGATGATGATCGATCAAGAATTAGGGATTTCTTATGAAACTAGGGTTTCATTTTATCCCTTGTTCTTTTGTCGATATCATTCACATTGTAGCCTCTAGTAAATTCAAGAAACGATCGTAGATCCCTAATTTCAAGCGATCACAATCAAGAAAGCATCACAACGAAACTAGGTCATCGATTCTTGAACTTGCTAGGGTATACAAAGCTCGTAGGACTCAAGAATCGTATTAAGATTTGTTACATCATCATTCTATTGATCGTCTCGACTCCTTAACGAGCGGAGTTTTACTCAAACATCACAACAAGAATCACAATCACAAATTGAGATCGAATCATGATGCAAGAATTTAAAGAAAGCAAGATTAAAGAATTTCACCTTTTATTTATATCAACAATTTCGTTACAATCGCTCAAGAACTACAAGAGGAAGAACTCGATCATCGATTTGGCTTCGCTCGTCTCCTTGAGTCGCGGATCGGCTTGGATCACTTGCCCGATTGGAGATCGGCTCGGCTCCTAAAAGGTTGAAGGCTTCTTGCTTGATTTGTACTCGGGATCTTGAATTTGGATTGGAATTAGGGTTAGGGTTTCGCACAAGCCTTGTCACTAGACTTGTGGAAGAAGATGGTGTAAGAATGAACTAGCTAACTAAAAGATTAACAACTAATGATGAACAACCTCAACCCTTAGATCTAGGTTCCTATTTATAGCCATCAAAACCCTAGATCTAGGATTTGAATTTTAAGTTTCCCTCCAAAAGTTTGTTGAGGAGATTTTGAATTTCCCTCCAAAAGTTAGTTAGAGAAGAAGCTTCTAGATGTGATTAGTTAGGAGGGAGCTTCTAGAAGAGGTTAGTTAGGAGCTTAATTAGGATTAGCCTTGCTTAATCTTCTTTGCTGATCTGGCAGAAGCTTCGAGAGAATTATAGAATTTGACATGTCTTTCTGAGCTGTAGGCCTTGAGATATGAATTTTGCACTAAAAATGATTTGCTGACGTGTCCAAACCGCCGCGGAACCGCGGCCCAAGCCGTCTCCCGCCGCGGTTCCGCGGCTCTTTGGGGGCTTCATGGCTTGGGCTCTCTGGTACATGTTTGGGCTGTCTCATGGGCCTTTCTCTGATATATTGATTTTTATTTTGCCTTCTTTATTGCTACCAGATCTCAAAACTTGGAGTTGGTGTAATGTTTGATCAGCAAAATGATAATTTTGGCTTTTCTTCCGGATTTTCCTGCACAATTTCTCAAGACAAGTGTTGCGCAATATAGGGATGATGTGATGCCATGAAATGCGGTCAATTTCCTTTATAGTGCCGGTTTTATAGTCTAACACATGCAATCTGATATTTTACGACTGATTTTCTAATATGTGAAATATGAATACCGAACACTTCTAAATGAGTGCAAATGATAGGGAAATTGCCGGGGTAAAAAAAAATTATTTTCGACTGATCAAATTCCCCCAAACTTAATTTCGATCGTCTCGAGCGAATGTTTTATTAAAAAGAGAAGGAGAAAATAAAGAAATAGAAAAACTAACTAGCACACTTTCGTAGGCAACACGATTGCACTGAGCACGTGCAACAAGCCTTTAAACCTCTAGGTGTTCCTAGTAGGAGGAGTGTTGTCTCCTGAGGGTTTTCAGTGGATTGCACCCAGAAAATCCAATAATAATAAAAGGAAGATCATGAATATTACATTTAAAGAAAAGAATTATAAAAGAAAAGCCTTGAAAATTAGGGTTTCCAACTAAGCTAGCTTTTCGGTTGTCATGAGCCCTATCTTAATGGTCATGAAAAGATGTCAGAAATCACGTCCTCCCTCAATAAAACATCGTCTTATTCTTCATTCCTATCTTTATTCCAAACATCGATCATATCACCCTGCGTGTGTGTAAAGAACATCCCTACACCCGGAGAATTCAATTCAAGCTATCATACTCTTGCCCATCAGCCTCAGTACTTTTTAATTAATGAATATTTAGACGAATTTGCTCACACACTTTCATGCGACCGTTAATACTTCTTGAGGTACTAACCGACCGATTACTCATGTGCTTGCTTATTTGGTGTATTTTCCTCGTCTTGCACCACCTTAGGCATAGCAATGACTCCCAGACCAGTTGGCCTTAGGGCACTAGGTGAAAAGGCACCTTCGCTATATATTTTTTATTTCCCTCGGTGATAACAAAACCAGTGTCCATTTTTCTCACCACTTTATATTTTATTCATTTTATTTTTTATTTTTTTATTTCCTTCATACTTTTGGCTTTAAGACAAGAGCATTTCAAGGTATCCTCTACTATCCCGGGCTTTAAGACGTGTGTAAGTACGAATAGCAGGGTATCAACGTTCAAAATGTTTAGCTTCCAGAATAGAAACTATTTTTCAGACTTATTTTTATTCTCAGATTAGTGACTTCCTTCATCTTACTAACCCTTGGGACAACGGCTCATAACTACTTATTACTAGTTCTTATAAGAAAACTTCTAATTTTCTTAGTTTTCTTAAATTTTTCTAATCTCATGGATGTAACTTTTCACTATCTAAACTTTTATTATCTTATTTATGTACAAAAAATATTTTTATTTTTGAAAATTTTTAAATTTTTATAGGTTTTCGAAAAAATGTTTTGTGCTTATGCAAAGTATGATGCAAATGATGCGGAAATAAGCACAAACCTCCCCCAAACTTGTTTTCAACAGTGTCCTCACTGTTGCCTTCTGCTAAATCTCGAAAAACCTGTAAGCTTGGGAGGAAATTATTAGTGGGGGCAAAATATTTAAGTGAAGAACCTCCCCCAAACTTATTTTTGGCTCAAAATTTTGTAAAAAATTTCTTTTCAAGAGCCAGAAAAATATACCCCCTCCCCAAACTTAAGTTATGCAATGTTAATCTTTTGAAAATCACATGAGGGGGTTAAGAATTATTGGTCGATGCCAAGCTTTGCAAAGACCGAATATCAACACCAACCATTCGAAAATTTTATCAATGCGGTGCTCTTGTTGGTGGAAGAAGAAGTGTGGAAAGGTTAAGTGGTGGAAGAGAGTGTGTGTGCGTCTCGTATTGGAGAGACGATGAAGTGAATGTGATGGATTGCTCGTATTCTTTTTACAGTTCAGAGGAAGGGGTGGAGGTTCAATTTCATTGAGTGGGACCTGATTCATCTCAACACCCGTGTCATTCAAAAATACGAGTTCTTCAGCGAAGATTTCCTCAAAAGTTCCATCAATACCCCGATGAATAATGTCATCATAAAGCACGGGGTGATCTTCAGACTCTAAGAACAGTTCATAATCCATGTTAATTGTTGACCCGGACATCTCGGTGGAAGAGTCCATATGTGTATGATACATAGTTGGGTCAAACAATAACGTATGAAAAGAGTCAAGATCAGTATCAAGAGGATCATTAAATTCGCTGCTGTCGACATCCATTAAGTCGACAGAACAGACCTGAGCAGTAGGTTCGGAGGGTACACTTCCCAACTTGTAAATGTTCAGCTCTATTGACCTATTCCCGAAAGATAGGGTCATAGAACCATTACGACAGTTGATTATTGCATTGGAAGTGGCCAAAAAGGGGCGACCTAAAATCACCGGAATTTGATTCCGTGGGTTCGCTACAGGCTGTGTATCAATTACAATAAAGTCCACAGAGAATATGAATTCCCCGATTTTTATTAACACATCCTCCAGTTCACCCCTAGGTTTGGTGATTGATCGGACAGCCATCTGAAGAGTGCAATGGGTTGGCTTCAACTCTCCGATACCTAGTTGCTCATAAACAGAATATGGAAGCAAGTTAACACTAGCGCCAAGGTCAAGTAACGCACGGTTGATGTGTTTTTCCCCAATAGAAATGGAAATAGTAGGATATCCAGGATCCTTACGTTTCCTCGGTAATTGTTGGGGGGAAGCCGTGTCTATTGTTTTTTCCATGAAAATCTTCTTGGGCACTTGAGTCTTCCTCTTCCTAGTGCACAAGTTCTTAAGAGTTTTCGCATAGGACGGAACTTGTTGGATGGCATCTAGGAGAGGGATGTTGATGTTAACTTGCTTAAAAATGTTCATGATCTTCTCCATATGTGGACTCGATGTGTTAGCCCTTAATCGATTAGGATAAGGTGCTTTAGCAATAAGCGCTGGGTCCATCATAGGAGAAGGAAGTGTATGTGGACCCGATCCCAAAATAGAAATGGGGATCGTCTGTGGAGGAGTAAAAGAGGTGGGCTGAAGTGGCGAGCCTTTTGGGAAACGAAGAATAGGCTCGGAAGAGGTGGTGGGGTAGAAGAACTGGGGTCAGAATTAGAAGTGTGTGTGTGAAGAAAGGTCTCAGGCGGGGTATTATTGATTGATTTATCAGTATCATCAAACTCTTCCCCAACATGATTGTCAAGCACTCTTCCAGATCTCAACGTGATTGCATCCACATGATGTGAATAGCCAGGATTGGGTAAAGGTTGAGCTGGAAGTTTCCCTCTCTCTCTTGCACTCATTTCAACTTTTAAACGTGCAATTTCTTCTTCCATCGATTTAATAGTCTCGCTTTGGGACGCAGAGTTTCTCTTTATGTCATCGACGGAAGTTTTTATTATCAAAAGCAAGTTCATGAATGAAGAGGATTCATCTGAACCGATCAACTGCAACGGATTGGACAGTGCAGGTGTGTTGACCGGATTTTGAAAGTTATGTGCTTGGAAGGGGTGCTGACTCAAATGAAGTGGTGGTTGCTGTTGTGGTGGAAGGACCCTATGGAAATTGTGTTGGGTTGGAACCGTGTTTTGAGATTGTGATTGGTTCCAAGCAAAATTAGGGTGATTCCTCCAACGCTGATTATATATGGAAGAATAAGGATCGTTTCTAGGTCTTTGAAATGCGGCATTGGTATGCTCATGACCTTGAAACGGAGAATCAAGTGGACATTCTTTCGTCAAATGAGAAGGATCAGAACAACATCCACATACAGTTTTGGAGAGTGATATTTGATTTAGGGAAGCAGCTAAAAATTTGTTTTCCATAGCATCGAATTTCTTGTGTAAAGCTGCAATGTCAGCTCTAACTCCTATGGAAATATCATTGCCATCCCTAGACGATTGACTCACACCCTCCCATTGTAAAGATTTTTCAGCGAAATCTTCTAGGAATTTCCATGCTTCCCCATCATCTCTGGTCATGAAATTGCCTTGACACATGGATTCAAGGGTCTGTCTTGTGTTAGGATTAATGCCCTCATAAATGATTCGGCACTGTTCCCATCTCGGGATGCCGTGATGTGGACATTGGACTAACAGATCCTTGAAGCGTTCAAGACATTTTGAAAATGTTTCATTTGGAAGCTGGGTGAATTGATAGATTTCGCTACGGACTCGAGCTGTCTTTTGATGTGGATAGAATTTCTTAAGGAATGCTTTGACGAATTCGTCCCAATTTGAAATGGAATGTGCGGTAGTGTTATATAGCCATTTCTCGGCTAAATCGCACAAAGTGAATGGGAGAAGACGTAGACGGAAAGCATCCACAGAAAGCTGTGAAGTACCCATCATTGCGCATACATTTTCAAATTTGGTGATAAACACGTATGCGTCTTCAGACTCGAGACCGTGAAATTTTGGTAGAAGGTTGATGTATTGGGGTTTTATTTGAAAATTTTCCCCGTTGGCTGGTGGTATGGAAAGACAGGTGGAAAGTGGGCCTCGTTTAGGATAGCATCTCTCTTGGAGAGAGATGATTCTGCACACCAACGGACGGCGGTAGGGTAGTGGTAAAGAAGTTCGATGGAGACGGATCCATCGATGTGGGTGTGGTGGTGGGAAAAGAAAAGGTAAATGTAGAAATACCGACTTTAGGGTCGATCGGGGGACGCGGACTAACAGGCACTAGAATCCCGTTGTCCAGCCTATCTTGCACTAAAAAGGGTTAGTACAAGTGGCAGCGTGAATTTATAATTAGGGAATGATGAATGAATGCGGTGTTTGTTTTGAAAATTGGACGGATTTTGGAAAATATGATGCAACACAACAAATGCAACAACAAAAACCTTAGAATCTAGTGGTCACCTAGGTCCGACTCTAGACCGCTCCTAACTGCCAAAAAACAAGTCGTCGGATAGAATCCTCCACTGCCTCTTTGTCCCCTTATGGCCAGGTAAGTGCCAGGTAAGTGGGAAGGTACTCCACTACGTAAGTAGTGGGCCTAATTAATAACCACTAGCCTTCGACACACTTGCCTTAGACACTACAAGAAAACGCGGATAAGCAATGAATTACCCACGGCCTTCTTCTGTCCTAAGTGAGCGCGACGGTCCTTAGAGTCATCTCTAGATATTTTTTAATTAATGAGGGTAAATGCGGATGCAAGTTTGTGATTTTCGGGGCTTAGGAAGGGTAATGAACTCCCCACCTAATCTGGATTTGGTCGTGCCCCTTAATATCCGTATTAATATGCAAACAACCAAGAATCAAAAACACGCACAATTTAATTTTGCTATTTTGCGCGGCGCTGCGATTATTTGCAAAGAAACCTGCACAAAATATTAATTGGAGCTAAAAAGAGGAGAGAGAAGAAGGTAAGAAAGCACCTGAGAGAAAAATTGTACAGAGAACCCTCAAAAGGGCCGCGGTTCCGCCGCAATAGCCACTTAATGCCGCCCTTCCGCGGTCTCCTGTGCTGATCACTGCTCCAAAATTCTTGAGGCTGCTACTGTTCAACCCCTGAACTCTCTGGAATTTTCAGAAAAAAATTTCTCCAGCTCCAATGATCCCAGATTTCCTCGCAATCAAATCACAAAACACATATTAGGGTTTGTGCGAGTTTAGATCTAAAAATTATAATGGAATAAATTTTTCAACTCCAATTTCAAAATACGAACAATTAGCGCACTATCCCCGGCAACGGCGCCATTTGATTGTATGATTTTTTCCGATTGTGGAAGTAAATCAAATGATCCCCGGCAACGGCGCCATTTGATTGTTGATTTTTGTTGTGTTTATTAAATGATCCCCGGCAACGGCGCCATTTGATTGAATGATTTTTGTTGTGTTTTTAAGAAAATGAATAAAATTCATAATCAAAGAATTATTTGACCGCAATCAACTACGGTGTCGGATGTAGATTGTTAGTGAGTGCGGATCGTCCACAGGGAAAGTGTAATCGTTCGTGTTTCGAATTAGGTGAATTGAAACTTTAAAGAAAGAAAAGAAAACAATTCATGATTTATATTTGAAGTTCAAAAATTAGAAAATCTAGATCTAATAACAAGAAAAAAGATAGAATCAAGAATTGAGAGTTTGTTGATTTTTCCAAACCAAATATCAAGAATTTAAATAAGGCTCGTAGGAATCGATCGGATCTATAGATGTGATGCAATCTCATGATGACATATTCTTATCCTTCGATGAATTGATACTAGATCGATGATGATCGACGAGAATTGGGGATTTCTAGTGAAACTAGGGTTTCATCATTTATCTCTTATTCTTTCGTTGATATCATTCACATTCTAACCTCTAGTAAATTCAAGAAACGATCGTAGATCCCTAATTTCGAGCGATAACAATCAAGAAAGTATCACAACGAAACTAGGTCATCGATTCTTGAACTTGCTAGGGATTACAAAGCTCGTAGGACTCAAGAATCGTATTAAGATTTGTTACATCACCATTCTATTGATCGTCTCGACTCCTTAACGAGCGAAGTTTTACTCAAACATCACAACAAGAATCACAATCACAAATTGAGATCGAATCATGATGCAAGAATTTAAAGAAAGCAATATTAAAGAATTTCACCTTTTATTTATATCAATAATTTCGTTACAATCGCTCAAGAACTACAAGAGGAAGAACTCGATCGTCGATTTGGCTTCGCTCGTCTCCTTGAGTCGCGGATCAGCTTGGATCACTTGCCCGATTGAAGATCGGCTCGGCTCCTAAAAGGTTGAAGGCTTCTTGCTTGATTTGTACTCGGGATCTTAAATTTGGATTGGAATTAGGGTTAAGGTTTCGCACAAGCCTTGTCACTAGACTTGTGGAAGAAGATGGTGTAAGAATGAACTAGCTAACTAAAAGATTAACAACTAATGATGAACAAGCTCAACCCTTAGATCTAGGTTCCTATTTATAGCCATCAAAACCCTAGATCTAGGATTTGAATTTTAAGTTTCCCTCCAAAAGTTTGTTGAGGAGATTTTGAATTTCCCTCCAAAAGTTAGTTAGAGGAGAAGCTTCTAGATGTGATTAGTTAGGAGGGACCTTCTAGAAGAGGTTAGTTAGGAGCTTAATTAGGATTAGCCTTGCTTAATCTTCTTTGCTGATCTGGCAGAAGCTTCGAGAGAATTATAGAATTTGACATGTCTTTCTGAGCTGTAGATCTTGAGATATGAATTTTGCACTAAAAATGATTTGCTGACGTGTCCAAACCGCCGCGGAACCGCGGCGCAAGCCGTCTCCCGCCGCGGTTCCGCGGCTCTTTAGGGGCTTCATGGCTTGGACTCTCTGGTACATGTTTGGGCTGTCTCATGGGCCTTTCTCTGATATATTGATTTTTATTTTGCCTTCTTTATTGCTACCAGATCTCAAAACTTGGAGTTGGTGTAATGTTTGATCAGCAAAATGACAATTTTGGCTTTTCTTCCGGATTTTCCTGCACAATTTCTCAAGACAAGTGTTGCGCAATATAGGGATGATGTGATGCCATGAAATGCGGTCAATTTCCTTTATAGTGCCGGTTTTATAGTCTAACACATGCAATCTGATATTTTACGACTGATTTGCTAATATGTGAAATATGAATACCGAACACTTCTAAATGAGTGCAAATGATAGGGAAATTGCCGTGTTAAAAATACATTATTTTCGACTGATCAGGGTGCGCGGATCCCTGATGAACAGGGATCGCGAGAGGTGAGAGAGAGGGGTTGCGAGAGGGGTAAGATAGAGAGAGAGATCTGCGTGGGTGAGAGAAAGAGAAAAAGAGAAAGAAAGAGAGAAGAAGAGAGAGAGGTGGGGTCGGCTCAATATAGAGAAGGATTTTGAAGATTTAGAATATTTAAAAGGAGAGAGAGAGAAACTGAGATGAGATTATTGGTTAAAATATATATATATATATATATATATATATATTCGCTTACAAAATATATTGACAGTTTAAAGTATAATGAATATTTTATTAGCCAAAATTAGGTTTTAGGTAATTACAAAATTACTTCAAAACGCGTCCGGGTCGGGTCTAAAAATCCAGTTTTAAAATACAAAGATTATATGCAGCTTCCAAATTTTAAAATGAATAATCAGGCAATGAAAATGCATACCCCCAAGAACGGATGCACGTACGTGCGCGTAGCCATCCAAACACGTCCGTTTCACTGAACGGGACGAGAACAAGATGCGCGGATGCTACCACGGGGTCAGGGGTATCATGCAGGCTATGAAATGCAATTTTAATTTATTTTATGTGGCCTAAAATGTTATATGATAAAAGGTGCAATGCCAGCTGAAATGCCCGTATGTATTAATCGTGAGATGCACGAGTTCATGCAACAAGTCAAGGTAATCTATAAATAAGAATCAAACAGGTTCAAGCAAGCGGGTCGGGACGAATGCAATGTAAAGTGTAAAAATACCATTCGCACCCATAATACGTTAAATCAAGAATATCATGAATAAAGAAATACGAGAACTGGAATTGGTATAAATGAACTCGGGTGTTACATCGGTCACCAAACTTTCCCTTAAATTTGTTACACTTTCCTTTTACAAATTTCGAAGAAGAAAATTTTATAAGGAGGGTAGAATGTAACAACCCTAAATTCCTATACAATTTTCTATACAAAATTTTTCAAAATTCATAAAGGAGTATTTATTGCCTGAGCACAAGATAAGTAATTAATTAGCAATTTAATTACAAGAAGGAGCTTGTAGCTCATTGGTAATACCTTGCACTGCTAAACCAAGCCAACAGAGTTCAAATCCCATACCCCACATTATTTTTAATATTATTTTGTTTTGAATTTTTTAGAAGTCCAAGAGTCAACACGTGCTAAAACCATAAAACCCCACTACACCCATAAATGTTAATGCACCAGTGAGTTACCCTACCGACGGTGGCCCTCCCGATCACCGGACTTGGCCGGGATCGGCCGAGTCGGCCGGCGGACCAGCCGACTTGGGTCGGCACCGCCGGTCGGACTCGGCCGGACCGCCGAGTTCCCTGAATGAAAATTCTGGCTTTTGATCTTCCCTGCCCCCCTGCACACTTCATTTTCCCCAGATCGGTTCCAGAGACCTTTGAAATCCCCATTTACTCCATTTTTAATGAATTTTAATATATTTTTACATTTTTTCAATTTAAACTCTTCATCTACCCTAACCCTAGCCTAACCTTATAAATACCACTCCTAAACACTACCCCCTCACCCCAAAACTCTGAGCCAACTCTCAAGAAATTCCTAGAAACTCTAGTGTGCAATCGAAATGAGCGAAAGGCAAAGCTCCGACGAATTTTTCGGTCATCTTCCGACGACGATCCTAGGAACTCCCGGCGACGAAACGATGCACCGTCGCCTCCTCTCGTCTCCCCTTCCTCTCCTCTGTTAACTAAACCCATAAGTCCCATCTTCCCCCTTCTCTACTCTTTCTGAAAATACGAAATTCTAAAACCCGATGGAATCGGAGCAAATCCGATTTCCGATTCGATTCTTCCTAAAATCTCACTTTTCCTTTAATACAATCTTGTTAAACTATTACATGTTGACTATTAAACACTAACTAATCATATTAAACAAGTTCCATATCAAAAGAAATTGCTATTTCCATTTTACCGTACTTTTTATTAAAATACCATATAGTTTCATTTTCGACATTTAAATATCACAAATTTGATATACCTTTAAGTAGATCACGAGGTAATGACCTACCTCCTCACAATACTCATATGTAATATAGCACAATACCTTTTGGGAACATAGAATACGGGAAACGAACCATTACAAATAAATACCATGAATTAATAAAACCGTTTTCTAAAGGATTAAGTATTTTTACAAATCTTTGCAAAGCGCCGCTACAACCTATTTAGGGAATCCGTTCGGGATGGTGCGGATTATCGCACATCCTCGGGCTTAGTAGTGCGAGATCCAGACCTCCGCAAGGAGCATTCGGTCTCGAAAGATTTAAAATACGACATCTTAAGAAAAACGAGATTTCTAGAATATAATATATATATTAAATTTATTTTCATATAAATATATGTATATATAACATTAAAATATCTATTTTGTAATAATATAAATATTTCAACTCTTTTCAAAAAATCACAAGAATCATTTTACACTAAAATACCATGAAATCCATACAAGTCAATATTATAAATAAATACCCTTTATTATGAAATTAGGATATTTTCACTAGAAATATCACAACATAAAATCTACATTCATTGCAACTCTAAAGACGATTAATAAATACTTGGGGTGTATTTTGAAAACTATACAAAAGTATTTTTACATAAAAAAAACCCTCAAGTTCTGTAAATTACACTAAGGACCCTAGTAAACATAGGTTTAAGCGGGACCAATCTCTTGAGCCTCAGGGAGCCGGAGAAGTGGGTGCTTTCCTATCTAAGGTAAACAACTTAACAACGGTGTTATCAATACGGTAATCGTCTTTGAAAAAGACACAAATCCTGCCGCCCATGTGCAGCGGTTACCGATAACATCAAAACAATCAGGACTTCAATTTACTTTTCTAATTTTCTGAATCAGACTGAGTCTCATTAATAATCTGACTTGAATATGATTCAAGTACAATCTACAATCTACAATATTCCAATTCAACATGAATCCCTATATTCAAGCTGTTCAATACATTCAATCTATATTGACTAAACCGAACCATGGATATATTTCCATTTACATGATTCTACAGTTACATCCATCTGTTTACTGATATCATGGTTTCGGCAAGTCATCCAATTATACAATCTATATTACAAGAAAATTCAAGTTGCAATACAATACAACAATACAATCAAGATAACACGGGGTTTAAGGGGTAGACTGGTACGGAAGGTGTTAAAAGTGACACGAGACTGCAAGATTTAAGACACCTTACCGTCTCCAATTGCCGTTGTTCCGGGCTTTCTAACGGAGCCTTGTACTCTATAATCCATTTATCCTGGTCTCTAGCATATAGAGACCTCTCTCGTATACACTGGCATCCTTCTGTACCAAGCTACAAACAACAGCATTAACACAATATTATAAAAATATACTACAACTTTAAAAGCTACCTTCTTATTCTTTCTATTATACTTCTCCCTTATCTATGGGACTTACCGAGCGATCTGTTCGCTGACGACATTCTCTTTCTTTCTTCTTTGAATGTCGTCGGGTGATCTGGACACGTCAGAGATCGAGCCCACGAGTGAAGACTTGGACCAATTCAGTGAAGACCCCGAGCTCTAGTTCATTGTACACTTTCCATTTCAGTACTTTTCATTTCTGCCATTGTTTAGGCATTACCTTATTTCAGTTGTATTTACTTTCCATGTATTGTACAGAAAGAATGTGAATAAATAAAGTTGTTGTTTTATTATATCTTGTCTCTTGTGATTTTACTTTTATATTGCTTAGATACGCTTAGCGTATTTACTTCACAGTAAATACGTAGCGGCCTCGTCGCGTCCTCTGCCCGTATACTGGGAAGCGGGGCATGACACATACTTGCTTATGTTGATGATATGAGATATTATGTGTTGCTGAGATATGATGTGCAGGATCATCGCGATTGAATAGCCGGGGGTTTATGTGAGATGAGAGTCTTTATTTTTATTCATCTAAATATCAATTGTATGTAATATTTTTTCATTTGGGGCACTTCCGGGTTGAGGATGATGTCACCATTATTGTATATTATTTACTTTTCCGCATTAGGATAGACCCAAGGAGGGGAGCATAAGTGATCGGGTTCTAGGGTTCAGTGGGAGGCCATCTCAAGGAGTCGAGACCGGATCTCCTAAACTCTAGAATTGGCAGGGTCACTTGCCGCTCTCGTAGGGGTCTAAGGATTTAGGCTTTGCTATTCATCGCGACTGTGGAATCCGTATTTTCTATTGTTGGCTAAATACAAAATACGGACCTCCTAGATATCTTTTTATTTTCGTATGTGCTTCTGCTGTTGATATTCTGTAATAAGATTACTTAGTATCCGATACGAATGGATTATTATATATATGATATATAATAAACGTTGCTTATGTTTTACACCCGCGCTAGTCCCGCCCTGCTATACCGTTAGTTAAGTAACCTAACGGTGCATAATGGGACACTGTGGCAAATGCACATGGCATAAGTGTACGTACTATTTTCGTTTTTTTTCTATGATGGCTTAGGAACTTAAATGATGGGACTACATTAATAAGATTAATGTAAAGAAAAAGAAACCTAAAAATGTTGTAGATTCGGATTTGAAACCCACTCGGCTTTTTTATGAAAAATGCAAGTTTCAAAAGATGTGGAGATTAAGCCACTCATTTTCTAAACTGTTTTGATTCTACAACAAGATCAAGTTCAAAGAATTAAAGGTTTTCATAAAAACCGTCCGCAACCCTCCGTCATTTTAGGAAGCAGAATACTTAGTATTCGTGCTACGTATGTTGATCATAGTCAAGGCGTAGTGTACGGTAGCTAAGTGATGTCTTCCTACAAAGCATATGATGCGATCAGTTAGGACATTCATGTGATTATGTTGATCATAGTCAAGGGTCATTTGGGTGGGTCTAGTTAATCACGAAATGACAGGGTAGGACTTGACTAGTGCTTATGATATGTTGACCATAGCCAAGGTCATAAGCAGCTAGGGGTAAAAACCATATCGGGAGTTTCAAGAGTTGAGATTTGCAATGAGATAGCATACTATCTATATGATAGTTGGATCTCGATTCCACTGTGAGTAAGAGTTACTCTCAGGAGAGTTTTGCACTTTACAATTAGCTAATCCAGTAGGTGTCTAGAAAGGTGTCAACGGGGTTTGACCTCTAGGAAAACGAGGTTTATTTTAATTAGGTCCGTGCGAAAGCATGGGGAACCTCCCTCAAAGTACCGACACTGGCCTGGCTGACCGGTTAGCGAAACTGTAGAATGTAATTAATCCTGGCTAGATTTCTTTTCAGGTTTTGAAAGAAAATTTGATAAAAGCTGTAGGATACATCGATTAGATAAGATAATAACCAATCTAATTCTTTGCAAGAGCATTTCGCTGAGCGTATTATTTTCTCTCTCCTAATGGCAGATACCGATGACGGGACTTAAGCTTCTTTTAGAGAAAAATAAACTGACAGGACCGAATTATAAAGAATGGTTGAGGAACTTGAACATTGCACTCAAATATGATAAAGTATCATATGTCCTCACTACCAAAGCTCCACCCGTCCCAGTACCTGAATCATCTGTTTCGGATAGGGAGATCCGAAAAACATGGGATATTGATTGCAACACGGCCAAGTGCCTCGCGCTTTCTTCTATGGACAGTATCCATCAGAAACAGCACGAGAAGATGGATGTTCAATCCATCTTTCTTCATACAAAGGATTTGTATGAAGAGCAATCTTGGACTTTACGATACGAGGCATCTCAAAGTTGTTTCAGATGCGGATGGCCCCTACCACATCAATAGGAGATCATGTTCTGAAAATGATTGGTCTTATAGAAGAACTTGAGGAACTGGGATGGACCATGGATAATGAGCAATATACAGTTCTGCAGTCTCCTCCCTCCCCCCCCCCCCCGCCTTTGCTCCGTTCATTATGAATTTCAATATGAACGATTTGGAGAAATCATTGCCTGAACTTCTCAATATGTTGAGAAGTACAGAGAGCACGCTTAAGACAGCAAAAACTCCAGCTCTGCTTGCTGGGCCATCTTCCTCTTCCGTCCCAAATGCCAAGGCCAATGGTGTAACATTTTGAAAATTATAGAAAATAAATAAATTTAATTAATTAAATAATAAAATGTTAATTTCAAAAGTTATTAAAACCAAATAGGACATTTTCATAAGTAGTATGTGAAACAAATTAAATTGAAATTTTAGTGTGTAACATTAATAAATTACAAGGGTTTTAGTGTGAAATTTAGCTTCATTTTAATAAGAATGGTGTTATATAATAACATAGGCAGTGAAGGGTCTTTGTGTAAAGTTTAGGAAATTGTGCAAACTTGGAAATGTTGAGGGTGTAAGTGAAAAAGGGGTTAGATAATGTTTTAGTTCTGAAATTATCACAAAAACAAAACAAATTGGAGTGATAAGGCATAGACGCATCCTTCTTGCATGCACACTTCATGCATAACACTTCCACCTTGCATGAAACAAACACACCCTTGTTTGGTGACACCTCCTCCTAACACCCTCACTCATTTACTTTATAGGGTTCAGTTCATATATATTGTGAATTTAGGAAATCAACTGAAATAGAAAAAGAAAAGAGAAAACATTAGAACACACACAAAGAGAAAAAGAAAAGAGAAGAGAAGAAGAACTAGTTGCTAAGGAATTTCACCATCAAGCTAGGAGCTAAGGATTTGGGCATCTTGAAGGAAGCCTTTCAACCATCTTCTGTAGGTATAATCTCTAATCACAGTAGGATTTGGTTCTGTAAACTTTAAATTTTAGAAATCGGATATCGATAATATCGTATTTTAGGCAAAAGTTAACTCTGTGAAAATCTGCTATAGTTTAGATGATAACTAAATTGATCAAACAGTACTTTAATTTTATAGACTAGACTTAGAATCAACCATAGGAATACGAACCAGGGGGCTCAGATTTTGGCCGGCGAGGTTTAGGGAAATTCCGGCGTCGCCGGATTTTTGGAGGAGTTAAGTGTTTTGGGTTTTCAGGGTAGGTCTCTGTGTAGGTGTTATGATGTTTGGTATTGTTTATTTAAGTCAATTTAACAGTATATGAAATCTGGGAGTTAATATCCGAAATGGGGTTAAAACGTTTAAAACACGACACGGACTTTTCGTAAAGCGATTCTGTTTTCAGTTACGAACAGCGATCGGATTAAGTTCAGTTAGGATAAGTGTTAGATAATTTAGAATGGTCATACGTAGTATAGTTAGTACATAGCACTTGTAATTTCATGTTTTCGCCGTATCGGAGTTAGCCGTTTCTTATACAAGTTAAATTCAATGTTAGATTCGAATACAAGAACTTCGGAGGCCGCAAGGAAAGGGAAGGGATTGGCGATTTCTGAGTAGATTACGACGTATTCCGGTGAGTAGACTAAACATCTACCGGGGGATTTTGTGGGATGGCGTGATACGCCCGTAACTTAAGTTAAATGAAATTTGCTTTTACATATAACTTGAACATATGCATTCATACCTATATATCCATTGCCATGTTAATAGTTATTAGAACACTGCACAATTATCGACGAGTTATCCCGCAAATGCACATATCTATATGTTACACTACAACTCGTCGATATTAACATGTCACTTCATACTTAGAAATTATCCTGTTAAATATGATTCGTATTATACCTTAAACATCAATAACAGTAGTACTTTGTATAAATGACATCATGTTTCGTATTCAAGTGTTAGAAGTTGATATAAGAAGCATTTGTATTATTGAGGATTTCTGGTTTTGAGTTTTCCTATACTATTTCGTAAATTCAGTGATTCTAAATATTGATGTGAGATGTCAACCATGAGATGTTGTTTTTATGATTTGGTTTTATTCCGGGCCGACTGGGGGAGCTATACGGTCACGGATTTTTTTACGTTATCCAGACTGAGTGGGGGAGATCTGCAGTTGGATTCATGGTGGACCCGGTCGAGACCGAGGGGCAGGATAGCCGCATTTGAGACGGGGAGCCTAGAGAGGATACTCGATACCGGAGATGGTTATGAACACGGCGGATATCTAGGTGATACCGACCGGTGTTATTGGATGATAGGATCGTTCGAGGAACGATTCCTGATGGAAACAGAAGATTTGTGTCGATGTTAGACACGGAAAAGAATAAACTTTATTTGGAAAATATTGATGAGATTTCATTCTTGATTTTTTACTAGTTCATGTTTATGCTTTCCCATGTTATCATACCTTATATTCATCCTTATTGATATATTAGCTCTAGTGCGTCATACTTACATTATCAGCCGATATATGTTAGTCTTATTCACTGAGTTGGCAACTCACCCCCGTTGTGCCATAGTTCCTTGCAGGAGTCGTGTGGACGCATAGCAGCAGTGTAGATCCATTCGTCAGCTGTTACCGCTCTTTTTCTTAGGTAGGTTACATATGTAGTAATCTCCTATTTTGGATATGTATATTTTAGATCTAGTATTACTCCATCAGACCATGTATATTGACTTAGAACAAAACATGTTATATATCATTTAGTCCGAGTGACATCGTTAGTTATGTAACTTATGTTTTATTAAATCTGCAAGAAATTCATTATCATGAGTGTTGTACTATTTGCGTATTGATTTCCGTTGTTTAGTATTGGTTGCTCCCAACTAGGGATGCAATTTAATTACACAACTTAAATTGGTTTTCTATAAATAAAATAAAAGATAGGCACTATCGAAAGTTTAACATAAGTTGTTACATTTCCGGTACCTAAGAACCTTTCGATATGCTACTTCATTCTTTTACTTAAAAACTATTATTTTCTAATTTCCGCAAAAAGGGTTTTGATCTTGGTTTTAGGCTTATTTAGATTGTGTCGATGTCTTTAGATATCATACAATCTAAATGCCGGTCATATTCAAACTTTGGGTCATGACAAAGTTGGTATCAGAGCTTAGGATTAACCTTACGGGACCGAGTAGAGAATTAGAATTAATAGACTTAAGTTCGTTACGTAGGATAACCTTTGGTTTGATGGAGTAGGTGATTTAGGATGAGTAGGGTACCGTACATATGTTCCGCGGCGTATTTACACTATGATACTCAGCCTAAGTAACCTTAGGATATAATTGTTCATACTTCCTTTCTTGATTGCATGTATCCTGTGATTCAATTGCAATGTCCTTATCAATCATATTTCTTACTCTAGCCACTAAATCACCAATGACTACGAGGACTCAGGGTGCCACTGTTAGAGATGAGATTGGAACGGGCTCGTCTGAGACAATGACAGACCAGAGCAGTACGCCTATCTTTCATGAACAAATTGATCCACCCTCTATTGATTGTATAGCTAGGATGGAGGCGAATGTTCGGGAGATGCGCCAAATGATCGGATACTTGATAGAGATTAGTCGAGCATAGAGGTCGGCCATTACTCCATGTACGGTTGTTCAGAGACCAAGGCGAATTCGTACTAATACCTCAGCTCCTATACGTATTCGTAGAGGCCGTGGCAGATTTTTTATGGACCAGTTATGTTACTTATATCCATATGATCAACAACCCTCGCAAAGATGTTTTGGGTGTGGATGTCCATGTCACTTTATCCGGAATTGTCCCGTGATACGACAGGGTGAAGCATCAGTATCACATGTGACTTCACTAATTTCACCACCTCCTCTGAGCACATTACCTCTTACACCTGTTGTTGTTCCACGCCAGATCAACGCCCATAGAGGCCGTAGTCGTGACAGTCGTAATTCAAGAAGACGAGGAGGTCGAGGCAGATTTATTCCAGGCCGCAGTTTTTGTCGAGATAGGACTCAGGGCCAGATGTTCAGTTTGTACCCCGACGAGCAGAGGCCCACATCTACCTGTTTTAGTTGTGGACGTCCAGGGCATTTCGTTAGGAATTTTAGACTCTACGAAAGTACGTCAGGATGCCGGTAGGGGCCAGGCGCGGGTCTTTGCTTGACTCCACAGGATGCCCAGGCATCCAATGCAGTTATGACAGATACTCTTTCTGTATGTACCTTAAATGGACATATTTTATGTAATCCCGATTCTACGCATTCTTATCTGCACATTTTGCACTTTCTCTGGGGGAGAGAGTCGTCATTATTAGAGTTACCATTAGTGGTGATTACTCCGGTGGGAGATCCTTTTGTAGCTCGACATGTATTCAGGTCATGTTCAGTACGTATTGGTGATAGGGATTCATTAGTTGATCTGATCCTCCTGGATATATTAGATTTTGATATAGTTCTTGGTATGGACTGGTTGGCTGCTTGTCATGCTTATGTAGATTGTCGGGAGAAAGCAGTCAGATTTTGTTGTCTGGGTGAACCGATCTTTGTTGTGCAGGGAGACAATAATGTAACTCCTGCCAACATGATTTCTGCTCTTTGTGCGGGACGACTCTTGAAGAAGGGTTGTCATGGGTTCTTAGCGTTTGTTCAGGACGTAAGAGCCGCTGAAGTTCCGTTGGACCAAGTTCTGATCGTACGAGAATTTCTGGATGTGTTTCCTGCTGAATTACCAGGATTTCCACCCGATCGTGATATTGAATTTTGCATTGACTTGATTCCGGGTGCGGGGCCTATTTCTATACCACCTTATCGGATGGCCCTGACGGAGTTGAAAGAACTTAAAGTCAGTTGCAGGAGTTGTTGGATAGAGGACTTGTTCGTCCGAGTGTGTCACCATGGGGGGCTCCTGTCTTGTTCATTAAAAAAAGGACAGCAGCATGAGACTGTGCATCGACTACAGGCAGCTGAATCGAGTTGTTGTCCGAAATAGGTATCCACAACCTCGTATCGATGAATTATTCGATCAGCTGCAGGAGGCTGGATATTTCTCGAAGATTGATCTGCGGTCAGGGTATCACCAGTTGAGAGTTTGGAAGGATGACTGATTGATCATTTCATTGTGTGTTTTAAGAAAATGAATAGAATCACAATCAAAGAATTATATTTGACCGCAATCAATTACGGTGTCGGTTGTAGATCGTAAGCGAGTGCGGATCGTCCACAGGGATTGTGCGATTCGTTTCTATGTTTAATTTGTTTGAATGGAAAAGTTAATCGAAAAGAAAAGAAAGCATGATTCAAGATTTATCAATTGTTTCAAGTGTCACTATTCTATTCAAGAATCAAGAAAATGATAAACAATCGAGAATCGGGTTTCGATGATATTTCCAATCAAATGTCAAGAATCTAAATGAGGCTCGTAGGAATCGATCGGATCTATAGACGTGATGTAATCTCAAGATTTCGTGTTCTTGTCCTTCGAAGGATTGATACTAGATTGATGATGATCGACGAGAGTTAGGGCTTTCTTGATGAAACTAGGGTTCCATCGTTTAACCCTTGTTCTTTCGTAGATATCAATCACATTCTAGCCTCTAGTAATTTCAAGAAACGATCGTAACTCCCCAATCTCGAGCGATATCAATCAAGAAAGCATCGCAACGAATTGGGTCGTCGATTCTTGAACTTGCTAGGGTTTACAAAACTCGTAGGATTCAAGAATCGATTTAAGATATGTTACATCATCATTCTATTGATCGTCTCGACTCCTCGACGAGCGGAGTATTACTCAAACATCATTGCACAGAAAGCATTCAAGAATTGAAAAGATAACATGATGCAAGAATTTAAAGAAAACAAGATAAAAGAATATCACCTTTTATTTATATCAACAATTTGATTACAGTCGCTCAAGAACTACAAGAGGAAGAACTAAATTGTCGATTTGGCGTCGCTCGGCTCCGTGAGTCGCGGATCGGCTTGGACCACTTGCTCTGTTGAAGATCGGCTCGGCTCATAAAAGGTTGCAAGGCTTCTTGCTTGATGGTACTCGGGATCTTGGCTTTTGATTGGAATTAGGGTTAGGGTTTCACACAAGTCCTCTTACTAGACTTGTGGAAGAAGATAAAAGAGAGAGATAGAATGGCTCTAAATTGGCTACTAAAAATGAACTAGTCAAGGATCAAGTCTATGATGCTTTACAAGTGAGCCTAGGGTCTTATTTATAGATCTCCCAAACCCTAAGCCTTTGTGAAGTTCCCTCCAAAAGTTTGTTGAAAGACTTCTAGAAGTAGTTTGTTAGGCTTAGCTTAGGGTTTAAGCTAGGGTTTAGGGAGAAGTTTCTAGAATACAAGGCTAGTTTAGTATTGATCCCAAAACTTGCTGATCTGGCAGAAGTCTCTGGAGTCTCTGGAAACTGACATGTCATTCTGAGCTGTAGGCCTTGAGCTAGGAATTATGGTGCAAAGATGAAGTGATGATGTCATCAAGACGCCGCGGAACCGCGGCCTAAGCCGGCTTGCGCCGCGGTTCCGCGGCCAAGTTGTGGCTTCATTGCTTGGTTCTTCTGCTGTGGTCTTGGGATGATATTTGTAGCTTTATCTGATGTGTTGATTTGTATTTGTCCCTTTGGATGGATACCAGAATTGAAATCATTGAGTTGGCGTAATGTTTGATCGGTACCGTATAACTTTTGGCCTTTCTTCTGGATTTTCCTGCACAGATCTCAAAACAAGTGTTGCACAATATAGGGATGATGCGATGCCATGAAATGTAGTCAATTTCCTTTATCGTGTCGGTTTTGGAGTCTAACACATGCAATCTGATATTTTGCGACAGTTTTGCTAATATGTGAAATATGAATGCCGAACACTTCTATATGAATGCAAATGATGAGGAAATTGCCGGCTAAAATATGCAATATTTTCGACTAATCAAATTCCCCCAAACTTAATTTCGATCGTCTCGAGCGAACTTTTTTATTAAAAAGAGAAGGAGAAAATAAAGAAAGAGAAAAACTATCTAGCACACTTTCGTAGGCAACACGATTGCTTTGAGCACGTGCAACAAGCCTTTAAACCTCTAGTTGTCCCTAGTAGGAGGAGTGTTGTCTCCTGAGGGTTTTCAGCGGATTGCACCCACAAAATCCAATAATAAAAGAAAGATCATGAATATTACATTTAAAGACAAGAATTGTAAAAGAAAAGCTTTGAAAATTAGGGTTTCCAACTAAGCTAGCTTTTCGGTTGTCATGAGCCCTGTCTTAATGGTCATGAAAAGATGTCAGAAATCACGTCCTCCCTCAATAAAACATCGTCTTATTCTTCATTCCTATCTTTCTTCCAAACATCGATCATATAACCCTGCGTGTGTGTAAAGACATCCCTACACCCGGAGAATTCAATTCAAGCTATCATACTCTTGCCCATCAGCCTCAGTACTTTTTAACTAATGAATATTTAGATGAGATTGCTTACACACTTTCATGCGACCGTTAATACTTCTTGAGGTACTAACCGACCGATTACTCATGTGCTTGCTTATTTTGTGTATTTTCCTCGTCTTGCACCACCTCAGGCATAGCAGTGACTCCCAGACCAGTTGGCCTTAGGGCACTAGGTGAAGAAGCACCCTTGCTATACATTTTTATTGCCCTTGGTGATAACAAAACCAGTGTCCATTTTTCTCACCACTTTATATTTTCTTTATTCACTTTTTTTTTCTTTTTATTTCCTTCATACATCAGCTTTAAGACAAGAGCATTTCAATGTATCCTCTATTATCCCAGGCTTCAAGACGTGTGTAAGTGCGAATAGCAGGGTATCAACGTTCAAAATGTTTGGCTTCTAGAATAGAAACTATTTTTCAGACTTAGTTTTATCCTCAGATTAGTGACGTCCTTCATCTTACTAACCCTTGGGACAACGGCTCATAACTACTTATTACTAGTTCGTATAAGAAAACTTCTAATTTTCTTAGTTTTCTCAAATTTTTCTAATCTCATGGATGTAATTTTTCACTATCTAAACTTTCATTATCTTATTTATATACAAAAAGGTGTAAATATTAAAATTATTTTTATACTTGAAATTTTTTTAAATTTTTATCAGTTTTGAAATTTTTTAAATTTTTATAGATTTTTAAAGAAATGTTTTGTGCTTATGCAGATGATATGCAAATGATGCAAAAATAAGCACAAACCTCCTCCAAACTTGTTTTCAACAGTGTCCTCACTGTTGCCAATCGCTATACCTACAAAAACTGTAAGCCTGGGGGGAATTATTAGTGGGGGCAAAATATATAAGTGAAGAACTTCCCCCAAACTTGCTCTTTTTACTCACCTTCATTCAAAAAAATGATGCAATGACATACTGGACATGAAGGTGAGACGGAGGAATTTTAATCCAAATAAACTGGCTCTTGTAAGAACAAGAGCTCCTCCGTGGGATCAGTGGAAAAATACGGCTTAAGTCTATGTCCATTCACTTTGAAAAAGGTGCCGTTTTTAACATTTTCTACTTCTACTACCCCGTGCGGGTATACAGACCGCACAACAAAAGGTCCCTTCCATCGAGATCGGAGCTTACCCGCGTGAAGGTGTAGTCGTGAATCATAAAGAAGGACTTGTTGACCAGGTGAAAATGTTTTCCTCAAGATGTTTTTATCGTGAAAAACCTTAGTCCTATTCTTTGTGATTACAGCGTTATCATAAGCTTCATCACGGAGTTCACTTAGCTCATTAAGTTGCAAGCAAGGTTTAGATCAAAATTTATTTCTTTTATAGCCCACAATACTTTATGCTCTATCTCGACGGGTAAATGACATGCTTTTCCAAACACTATCCTATATGGAGACATTCCTAGGTCGGTTTTATATGCAGTTCTAAATGCCCAAAGAGCATCCGTCAGTTTGGTCGACCAGTCTTTTCTATTTTTAGCAACAGTTTTCTCCAGGATAAGTTTGATTTGTCTGTTTAAGATTTCGGCTTGCCCGCTCGTTTGGAGATGATAGGGTGCAGAAAGTCGGTGGTTGATTGAGTATTTTCGCATCAGAGTCTCGAAAGACCTGTTGCAGAAATGTGTCCCATTATCGCTAATGATAGCGCGTGGGTGTCCAAATCGCGAGAAGATATTCTCTTTCAAGAACTTAATGACAACTTTCTTGTCATTAGTGCGACATGGAATGGCTTCTACCCACTTTGAGACATAATCAACCGCCAGCAGTATGTACAAATTCCCAAAGGAGTTGGGAAAGGGACCCATAAAATCAATGCCCCAAACATCAAATATTTCAACAACCAGAATGGGTTGCTGAGGCATTTCATTCCTCTGGGATATTCTACCCGTGAACTGACATTGTGTACAGGTTTTGCAATGCTCAAATGCGTCCTTGAATAAGGTCGGCCAATAAAATCCACATTGCAAAACCTTCTCCGCTATCTTTCTAGGACCAAAGTGACCCCCACAGGTCTGATCATGACAAAATGAAAGAACACTCTTGAACTCTTCATTCGGGACACACCGGCGAATGATCTGATCAGGACAATATTTAAACAAATAGGGCTTGTCCCAGTAAAAGTGTTTTACTTGGGAAAGAAAACGGTATTTGTCCTGTTTTGACCAATCGCTCGGTATTAGTCCCGTGGCATGATAGTTCACAATATCCCTGAACCATGGTTCAGCGGATATGCTCAAGAGTTGTTCGTCAGGGAATGAATCATTGATCGGCAGGGTCATAGGGGAAGAAGAGATGCGTGAAAGATGGTCAGCTACTACGTTTTCACATCCTTTCTTATCTTTGATAACAAGATCAAATTCTTGTAACAGAAGGATCCAACGTATTAGTCGACCTTTTGCATCTTTCTTCGCCAGAAGATGATTTAAAGCGGAATGGTCAGTATACACAACTATATGTGAGCCAATTAAGTAAGGCCTGAATTTTTCTAATGCAAATACAACCGCTAAAAGTTCTTTTTCTGTGGTTGTATAATTGATTTGCGCATCATTCAGGGTCTTACTAGCATAGTATATCACGTGTGGCATCTTTTCGATGTGCTGTCCTAAGACTGCACCTACTGCAAAATCAGATGCGTCACACATCAGCTCAAAGGGGTAGTCCCAGTTTGGTGATGATAAAACGGGGGCTGAAGTGAGTGAGTTTGTAAGTGAGTCGAAAGCTGTCTCGCAGTCCGAGTCAAAATGGAAGGTCGTATCCTTGGCCAGGAGAAAAGTTAAAGGTCTAGCAATTTTGCTAAAGTCCTTAATGAATCTCCTATAAAAGCCCGCATGGCCAAGGAAGGATCGAATATCTTTGACGCTTTTGGGATGAGGGAGGTTTTGAATGACATCTATCTTAGCTCTGTCAACCTCAATGCCTTTCTGTGAAATGACATGTCCAAGTACTATTCCTTCTTGGACCATAAAATGGCATTTTTCCCAGTTCAAAGTCAAGTTCTTCTCTTTGCAACGAGTAAGAACAGCGTCAAGATTCGCTAGGCAATCAGAAAAAGAGTCTCCAAAAATCGAGAAATCGTCCATAAAGATCTCCAGAAAATTCTCTACCATATCAGAGAATATCCCCATCATACACCGCTGAAAGGTAGCGGGAGCATTGCATAACCCAAAGGGCATGCGACTGTAAGCAAAGGTACCAAAAGGACAAGTAAAAGTGGTTTTATCTTGATCCTTTTTGGCGATGGGGACCTGATTGTAGCCTGAGTATCCGTCCATAAAACAATAATACTCTCGTCCCGCTGAGCGTTCCAGCATCTGATCAATGAATGGTAGAGGAAAGTGGTCTTTCCTCGTGGCAGCATTGAGTTTTCTATAATCAATACATACACGCCACCCAGTTTGGGCACGTGTCTGAATCAACTCATTTGCCTCATTGGTTATAACAGTGATGCCGAATTTCTTAGGAACGACATGTATAGGACTCACCCACTGGCTATCGGAGATGGGGTATATAATACCATTATCTAAGCATTTGACGATCTCTTTCATGACCGCTTCCTTCATGACGGGATTCAACCGTCTCTGTGGTTCTCGGGTTGGTCTGGCATCATCCATCACATGTATATGATGTTCAACAATCAAGGGACTAATCCCTTTGATGTCCGCCATACTCCAACCAAACACCTTTTTGTTAGATCTTAATACCGATAAAAGTGCATTTTCTTGCTCTGATGCAAGAGAAGCGGATATGATAACTGGTAAAGACTCATTCTCACCTAGATATGCATATTTAAGGTGAGAATGTAAAATTTTGAGATCTAATTCAGGTGGAGAAATGATAGAAGGAGGGATCATTGAGTGATTTTTGGATTTACAAAGAAGCTCAGAGCCTGTGAAAGATACAGACTCGGGTGGAGTAAAATCAGGAGTGCGGGACTCAAGTGTAGAGAAAGTGTCCTCACTAAGATCTTGTGTGAAATCAAACAGAGATGTGGTAATGTCGTCGAGATCAGTAAAGCAAAGTTCCTCAGCTCCACAACTATCGGGAGCGATCTCATGGACAGAGCACACATCTAAAATATGAGCAGAGGGTTATGATGGCTGACTTCCAACTTTGTATATATTTAGTTCAATGGTCATATTTCTAAATGATAAATTCATTGAACCGTTTCTACAGTTTATAACAGCGTTGGAAGTGGCAAGGAAAGGACGACCCAGAATCACCGGAATTTGGCTCCGGGGGTTTGCTACAGGCTGTGTATCAAGTACAATGAAGTCTACAGGGAAAACAAATTCCCCGACCTTTATCAACACATCCTCTAATTCATCCCTTGGTTTGGTGATAGATCGGTCTACCATCTGGAGAGTGCAGTGAGCAGGTTTCAGCTCTCCAATCCCTAATTGCTCATAGACAGAATATGGAAGTAGGTTAACACTTGCGCCAAGGTCTAAAAGAGCACGATTTATGTTTTTACCCCCAATAGAAATCGATATTGTAGGACATCCTGGGTCCTTTCGTTTCTTTGGTAGCTGGGGTATAAAAGCAGTGCTAATATTATTAGCCATAAAGACCTTCTTCGGCACTTGAGTCTTCCTCTTCCTAGTGCACAAGTCCTTAAGAATTTTCGCATATGCGGGGACTTGTTGAATTGCATTTAGGAGAGGGATATTGATGTTAACCTGTTTGAACATTTCCATAATTTTCTCCATATGTGGACTCGTTCTATTAGCCCTTAACCGATTCGGATAAGGAGCTTTCGTAATAAGCGCAGGGTCCATCACAGGAGAAGGAAGAGGGGGTAGACGCGGTCCCAAAAGAGGTGTGGGGACCGTCTGTGGAGAACTAGAAGGGCTATACTGAGGTGTCGAGCCTAGTGGGAAATGGAGAATAGGCTCGCGAGAAGGTGGTGTGGTAGAAGAAGAAGGATCAGAAGGAGAAGATAGGTTTGTGTGTGGAAAGGTCTCAGCCGGGGTGTTGATATGATTTTCAGTATCATCAATACCTTCCCCGACATGATTGTTCAGCACTCTTCCCGATCTCAACGTTGTGACGGCATTTATATTGTAATGCCCA
Organism: Agapanthus africanus; assembly: GCA_030015575.1. Classification (NCBI taxonomy): domain Eukaryota; kingdom Viridiplantae; phylum Streptophyta; class Magnoliopsida; order Asparagales; family Amaryllidaceae; genus Agapanthus; species Agapanthus africanus. The sequence continues at coordinate 394,914,775 of CM057340.1, forward strand.
GGATTCTGTAGGGGTTGAGAGGGAAGTTTCCCTTTTTCTCTCGCACTCATTTCGGCTTTTAGGCGTGCGATTTCAGCTTCCATCGTTTTGATACTCTCGGCTTGGGACGCTGAGTTTTTCTTTATCTCACCGACGGAAGATCTAACCTCAGCCGAAACCTCTATGAAATTTGATAAAAGTGATTTCATGGTTTGAGTGAATTGAGAGAATTCGTCAGAACAGGTCATCGGATTAGACTGTGTAGGAGTGTTGACCTGATTTTGGAAGTTTTGTGACTGATAGGGGTGCTGAGTGAGTTGAAAGGATTGCTGTTGTGGTGGAGGAAGAACCCTTTGAAAATTATTCGTGTTTGGAACCGTGTTTTGAGATTGGTTTTGGTTCCAAGCGAAATTCGGGTGATTCCTCCAACCCTGATTGTACGTGGAAGAATAAGGATCGTTTCTAGGTCGTTGGAATGCGGCATTAGAATGCTCGTGACCTTGAAACGTAGAGTTTAATGGACATTCTTCCGTTAAATGAGACGGATCAGAACAGCACCCACAAACAGTTTTGGGGAGCGACACTGGGTTTAGGGAGGCTGATGCAAATTTGTGTTCCATGGCGTCGAGCTTCTTTTGCATTGCTGCCATTTCAGCTCGAACACCTATGGACACATCTATTTGGTGTACCCACCCCTATTTAATGGTTGGGTTCCACTCTCCCACTGTAGTGATTTTTCAGCAAACTCTTCTAAATACTTCTAAGCTTCCCCATCATCCTTGGTCATAAAAGTACCTTGACACATGTTTTCAAGGCTCTGTTTAGTGTTTGGGTTAATGCCCTCATAAATGATTCGGCAAAGCTCCCATCTCGGGATGCCGTGATGAGGACACTGAACCAATAGATCCTTGAAACGTTCAAAGCATTTTGAAAATGGTTCAGTAGGGAGCTGGGCAAATTGATTCAGTTCGCTACGGATTCGAGCTGTCTTTTGTATTGGGTAAAATTTCTTAAGGAATGCAGCGACGAATTCTTCCCAATTCGTGATAGAATGTGCGTTAGTGTTATATAGCCACTTCTCGGCTATATCGCACAATGTAAATGGAAGAAGTCGTAGACGCATCGCATCCACTGAGAGTTGTGATGTACCCATCATTGCGCATACGTTTTCCAATTTGGTAATGAAAACGTAAGCGTCCTCAGTCTCTAGTCCGTGGAATTTGGGTAAAAGATTGATATACTGGGGCTTAATCTCAAAGTTATCCCCATTGGCTGGTGGTGTGGATAAGCAGGTTGAAAGAGGACCTCGAATAGGGTAGCACCTCTCCTGGAGAGAGATGCGGGGTGGATTTTGCGCACCAACGGACGGCAGCAGATTAGGGTTAAAGAAGTTTGATGGATTCGGATCCATCGGTGTGGGTGTGGTAGTGGGTAAAGGAAAGGTAAATGGAGAAATATCGACTTCGGAGTCGATAAAGGGTACGCGGACTAAACGGGCACTAGAATCCCGTGTCCAGCCTATCTTGCACTAAAAAGGGTTAATACAAGTGGCAGCATTGACTTATAATTAGGGGTAATGAATGAATGCGGTGTTTGCTTTGAAAAAGGGACGGATTTTTTTGAAAAAAATGATGCGACAAAACAAATGCAGCACACAAACCCTAGAATCTAGTGGTCACCTAGGTCCAGCTCTAGACCGCTCCTAACTGCCAAAAGACAAGTCGCAGGATAGAATCCTCCACTGCCTCTTTGTTCCCCTGTGGCCGGATAAGTGCCAGGTAAGTGGGAAGGTACTCCACTACGTAAGTAGTGGGCCTAATTAAAAGCCACTAGACTTAGACACACTCGCCTTAGGCACCACAAGAAAACGCGGATAAGCAATGAATTACCCACGGCCTTCTCTTGTCCTAATTGAGCGCGACAGTCCTTAGAGTCTTCTCTAGATTTCTTTTAGTTAATGTGGGTCAATGCGGATGCAAGTTTTGTGGTTTTCGGGGCCTAGGAAGGGTAATGAAATCCCCACCTAATTTGGATTTGACCGTGCCCCTTAATTTCCGTATTTAGAATGCAAACAACCAAGAAACAAAATCACGCACAATTTTAATTTTGCTTTTTGCGGCGCTGCGATTATTTGCAAAGAATCCTGCAGAAAATTATTAGTTGGAGCTAAAAGAGGAGAGAGGAGAAGGTAAGAATTCACCTGAAGCAAAAATTTTGCAGAGACCCCCCCACCAAGCCGCGGTTCCGCCGCAATAGATGGCTCCCACCGCGCTTCCGCGGTCTCGTGATGAGATCACTCCACCAAACTTTTTCAGTGAGCTTCTGTAGACTCCCTCAATTCTCTGGTATTTTCCAAAAATTTTCTTCAATTGCCAAACAGCTCCAGATTTCCTTGCAATGAACCACAACAAATCGTTTAGGGTTTGCACGAATTTTGATCTCAAAAATAACAATGGAATAAATCTTTCAATTCAAACTATAATATGAAACGAATTAGCGCGTAATCCCCGGCAACAGCGCCATTTGATTGAAATAATTTCCTTGATTGGATATGAAAAGTATCGATTCAAATAGTCCCCGATTTCGGCACTATTTGATTGATCGTAGAATGCGAGACTGAGTAAGTAAATCAAATCGATAAGAGTCTCTTTATGTCGGCAATTAGAAAATTGAATAAAGTTCACAATCAAAAAATTATATTTGACCGCAATCTATTACGGTGTCGGTTGTAGATCGTAAGTGAGTGCGGGTCGTCCACAGGGATTGTGCGATTCGTTTCTATGTTTAATTTGTTTGAATGGAAAAATTAATCGAAAAGAAAAGAAAGCATGATTCAAGATTTATCAATTGTTTCAAGTGTCACTATTCTATTCAAGAATCAAGAAAATGATAAACAATCGAGAATCGGGTTTCGATGATATTTCCAATCAAATGTCAAGAATCTAAATGAGGCTCGTAGGAATCGATCGGATCTATAGACGTGATGTAATCTCAAGATTTCGTGTTCTTGTCCTTCGAAGGATTGATACTAGATTGATGATGATCGACGAGAGTTAGGGCTTTCTTGATGAAACTAGGGTTCCATCGTTTAACCCTTGTTCTTTCGTAGATATCATTCACATTCTAACCTCTAGTAATTTCAAGAAACGATCTTAACTCCCCAATCTCGAGCGATATCAATCAAGAAAGCATCGCAACGAATTGGGTCGTCGATTCTTGAACTTGCTAGGGTTTACAAAACTCGTAGGATTCAAGAATCAATTTAAGATATGTTACATCATCATTCTATTGATCGTCTCGACTCCTCGACGAGCGGAGTATTACTCAAACATCATTGCACAGAAAGCATTCAAGAATTGAAAAGATAACATGATGCAAGAATTTAAAGAAAATAAGATAAAAGAATATCACCTTTTATTTATATCAACAATTTGATTACAGTCGCTCAAGAACTACAAGATGAAGAACTAAATTGTCGATTTGGCGTCGCTCGGCTTCGTGAGCCGCGGATCGGCTTGGACCACTTGCTCTGTTGAAGATTGGCTCGGCTCATAAAAGGTTGCAAGGCTTCTTGCTTGATGGTACTCGGGATCTTGGCTTTTGATTGGAATTAGGGTTAGGGTTTCACACAAGTCCTCTCACTAGACTTGTGGAAGAAGATGAAAGAGAGAGATAGAATGGCTCTAAATTGGCTACTAAAAATGAACTAGTCAAGGATCAAGTCTATGATGCTTTACAAGTGAGCCTAGGGTCTTATTTATAGATCTCCCAAACCCTAAGCCTTTGTGAAGTTCCCTCCAAAAGTTTGTTGAAAGACTTCTAGAAGTAGTTTGTTAGGCTTAGCTTAGGGTTTAAGCTAGGGTTTAGGGAGAAGTTTCTAGAATACAAGGCCAGTTTAGTGTTGATCCCAAAGCTTGCTGATCTGGCAGAAGTCTCTGGAGTTTTCTGGAAACTGACATGTCATTCTGAGCTGTAGGCCTTGAGCTAGGAATTATGGTGCAAAGATGAAGTGATGATGTCATCAAGACGCCGCGGAACCGCGGCCTAAGCCGGCTTGCGCCGCGGTTCCGCGGCCAAGTTGTGGCTTCATTGCTTGGTTCTTCTGCTGTGGTCTTGGGATGATATTTGTAGCTTTATCTGATGTGTTGATTTGTATTTGTCCCTTTGGATGGATACCAGAATTGAAATCATTGAGTTGGCGTAATGTTTGATCGGTACCGTATAACTTTTGGCCTTTCTTCTGGATTTTCCTGCACAGATCTCAAAACAAGTGTTGCACAATATAGGGATGATGCGATGCCATGAAATGTAGTCAATTTCCTTTATCGTGTCGGTTTTAGAGTCTAACACATGCAATCTAATATTTTGTGACAGTTTTGCTAATATGTGAAATATGAATGCCGAACACTTCTATATGAATGCAAATGATGAGGAAATTGCCGGCTAAAATATGCAATATTTTCGACTAATTAATGACATTCCGAAGGCTGCTTTTCGTACCCGATATGGGCATTATGAGTTTCTAGTGATGTCGTTCGGACTCACCAATTCCCCAGCAGCTTTCATGGATATGATGAACCGTATTTTCATGTCATTCCTTGATCAGGTTATTATAGTATTCATTGATGATATTCTTGTTTATTCCCGGAGTCGGGAGGAGCACGAGCAGCATTTGCGCATCACGTTGCAGACCTTGAAGGAGCATCAGCTGTTCGCTAAATTCTCCAAGTGTGCTTTCTGGCTGGATAGTGTAGATTTCTTGGGTCACATAGTTGCGAGAGATGGGATACGTGTGGACCCAAAGAAGATAGAAGCAGTACAGCACTGGCCCAGACCTGTGTCAGTTACAGAGGTTCGAAGTTTCTTGGGTCTGGCTGGTTATTACCGACGTTTTGTGGAGGATTTTTTCTCGGATCGCTGCACCGTTGACCGGATTGACTAGAAAGGAAGTTCCATTTCTTTGGACAGATGCATGTGAGCAAAGTTCCCAGCAGTTGAAGACTCGATTGACGACTGCACCAGTCTTATCTTTACCTTCTGGGTCAGGCGGTTTTGTTGTGTATTGTGATACTTCTCGAGTGGGTTTAGGCTGTGTATTGATGCAAAACGGCAGAGTTGTAGCTTATGCTTCTCGGCAGTTGAAGAGGCACGAGCAGAACTACCCCATTCATGATTTGGAGATGGCTGTTGTAGTTTTCGCACTAAAGATTTGGAGGCATTACTTGTACGGAGAGTCGTGCCAGATATTTACAGACCACAAGAGTTTGAAGTATATTTTTCAGCAGCGGGATCTGAATCTGAGGCAGCATCGATGGATGGAACTAGTGAAGGATTACGATTGCGAGATTCTTTATCACCCAGGCAAAGCGAATGTTGTAGCAGATGCTTCGAGTCGAAGGCCTGGAGGTAGCTTATCTCATTTGTGCACCTTGCAGAGACAGTCTTCTACAGACTGGCAGATTTTATGTGATAGTCGTATACAGTTTGAGTTCACATCGACAGGAGGGCAGTTAGCTTATGTTCGCACTCGTCCTCAGTTACTGGATCGTATTAGAGAGGCACATCCCCTGGACACTCGCTTGTCGGAGATTATGGATCAGGTAAGACAGGGTAAAGAATTTGAGTTCGTGATAGATGACCGTGGAGTATTACGTTTTGGGACTCGTCTTTGTGTGCCGGATTCGGAAGGACTGAGATGCGAGGTCTTAGAGGAGGCTCATCGGTTAACATATAGTATTCATCCTGTTTCCACCAAGATATATCATGACTTGAAGGATGTCTATTGGTGGGAAGGAATGAAGAGAGATGTCACTGAGGTTGTTTCGAGATGCTTGACTTGTCAACAAGTCAAAGACGAGCACCAGAGGCCGGTAGGAGAGTTGCAGCCCTTGCCTATTCCAGAGTGGAAATGGGAGCTGATTTCCATGGATTTCATTGTGGGTCTACCTAGGACTAGCAGAGGGTATGACTCTATCTGGGTGATTGCGGGTAGATTAACGAAGACCACTCACTTTCTTCCAGTGAAGACGACTTATGGGTACGCACAGTATGCTTGGGTTTATATTGATGAGATCGTACGATTGCATGAAGTTCCGACATGCATAGTATCTGACAAGGGTACGCAGTTTACCAACTGGCTATGGCAGAAACTCCAAGAAGCTCTAGGTACCCGACTGAGTTTTAGTACAGCTTTTCACCCGCAGACAGATGGTCAGTCGGAGCGGACTATACAAACTCTAGAGGATATGCTTCGAGCCTGCAGTCTTGACTTCGGTGGTAGTTGGGATCGTCACCTACCTTTGATAGAATTATCTTACAACAACGGTTTTCAGGAGATGATCCAGATGGCACCCTTTGAAGCTTTGTATGGGAGAAAATGTCGATCACCCGTTTGCTGTACAGAACTGAGCGAGAGTAGCATTTTGGGACCGCAGCTAGTACAGAAGACTACAGAAAAGGTCCAGTTGATACGGAACAGAATGAAAGCGGCCCAGTGCAGACAGAAATCATATGTCGATCGATGCCATCGTAGACCCGAGTTTGATGTGGGAGATCATGTATTCCTTCGTGTATCTCCGATGAAGGGTGTGATGCGTTTCGGGAAGAAGGGGGAAGCTCAGCCCCATATATGTCGAACCCTATGAGATTCTGGAGATAGTGGGTGCTGTGGCTTATCGTTTAGCACTTCCACCGAGTTTTCCCGATGTGCATCTGGTGTTTCACGTGTCTATGCGTTGCAAGTATCTTCACGATCCCTCTCACGCGATCCAGTATCAGACCTTACAGCTTGAGCCAGACTTATCCTACACGGTACAGCCGGTAGCTATTCTAGACCGGCAGGCAAAGAAACTGAGATCAAGAGTACTTCCATCTGTAAAGGTTCTTTGGCGAGGAATGAATCGAAAGGAGATCACTTGGGAGACCAAGGATGCGATGCGAAAGAAAATTCCACATCTTTTTGAAGGTATAGTTAAGTTTTAAATTCGGGGACCGAATTTTCTTAAGGGGAGAATATTGTAACATTTTGAAAATTATAGAAAATAAATAAATTTAATTAATTAAATAATAAAATATTAATTTCAAAAGTTATTAAAACCAAATAGGACATTTTCATAAGTAGTATGTGAAACAAATTAAATTGAAATTTTAGTGTGTAACATTAATAAATTACAAGAGTTTTAGTATGAAATTTAGCTTCATTTTAATAAGAATGGTGTTATATAATAACATAGCTAGTGAAGGGTCTTTGTGAAAAGTTTAGGAAATTGTGCAAACTTGGAAATATTGAGTGTGTAAGTAAAAAAGGGGTTAGATAATGTTTTAGTTCTGAAATTATCACAAAAACAAAACAAATTAGAGTGATAAGGCATGGACACATCTTTCTTGCATGCACACTTCATGCTTAACACCTCCACCTTGCATGAAACAACCACACCCTTATTTGGTGACACCTCCTCCTAACACCCTTACTCATTCACTTTATAGGGTTTAGTTCATATATATTGTGAAATTAGGAAATCAACTGAAATAGAAAAAGAAAAGAGAAAAACATTAGAACGCACACAAAGAGAAAAAGAAAAGAGAAGAGAAGAAGAACTAGTTGCTAAGGAATTTCACCATCAAGCAAGAAGCTAAGGATTTGGGCATCTTGAAGGAAGCCTTTCAACCATCTTCTGTAGGTATAATCTCTAATCACAGTAGGATTTAGTTCTGTAAACTTTAAATTTTAGAAATCGGATATCGATAATATCGTATTTTAGGCAAAAGTTAACTCTGTGAAAATCTGCTATAATTTAGATGATAACTAAATTGATCAAACGGTACTTTAATTTTATAGACTAGACTTAGAATCAACCATAGGAATACAAACCAGGGGGCTCGGATTTTGGCCGGCGAGGTTTAGGGAAATTCCGGCGTCGCCGGATTTTTGGAGGAGTTAAGTGTTTTGGGTTTTCAGGGTAGGTCTCTGTGTAGGTGTTATGATGTTTGGTATTGTTTATTTAAGTCAATTTAACAGTATATGAAATCTGGGAGTTAATATCTGAAATGGGGTTAAAACGTTTAAAACACGACACGGACTTTTCGTAAAGCGATTCTGTTTTCGGTTACGAACAGCGATCGGATTAAGTTCAGTTAGTATAAGTGTTAGATAATTTAGAATGGTCATACGTAGTATAGTTAGTACATAGCACTTGTAATTTCATGTTTTCGCCGTATCGGAGTTAGCCGTTTCTTATACAAGTTAAATTCAATGTTAGATTCGAATACGAGAACTTCGGAGGCCGCAAGGAAAGGGAAGGGATTGGCGATTTCTGAGTAGATTACGACGTATTCCGGTGAGTAGATTAAACATCTACCGGGGGATTTTGTGGGGATGGCGTGATACGCCCGTAACTTAAGTTAAATGAAATTTGCTTTTACATATAACTTGAACATATGCATTCATACCTATATATCCATTGCCATGTTAATAGTTATTAGAACACTGCATAATTATCGACGAGTTATGCCGCACATGCACATATCTACATGTTGCACTACACCTCGTCAATATTAACATGTCGCTTTCATACTTAGAAATTATCCTGTTAAATATAATTCCTATCATACTTTAAACATCAATAACAGTAGTACTTTGCATAAATGACATCATGTTTCGTATTCAAGTATTAGAAGTTGATATAAGAAGCATTTGTATTATTGAGGATTTCTGGTTTTGAGTTTTCCTATACTATTTCGTAAATTCAGTGATTCTAAATATTGATGTGAGATGTCCATCATGAGATGTTTTTATGATTTGGTTTTATTCCTGGCCGAGTGGGGGAGCTATACGGTCGCGGATTTTTTTACGTTATCCAGACTGAGTGGGGGGGATATACAGTCGGATTCATGGTGGACCCGGTCGAGACTGAGGGGCAGGATAGCCGCATTTGAGGCGGGAAGCCTAGCGAGGATACTCGATACCGGAGATGGTTATGAACACGGCGGATATCTAGGTGATACCGACCGGTATTATTGGATGACAACATCGTTCGAGGAACGATGCCTGATGGAAACAGAAGATTTGTGTCGATATTAGACACGGAAAAGAATAAACTTTATTTGGAAACTACTGATGAGATTTCATTCTTGATTTTTTACTTAGTAGTTCATGTTTATGCTTTCCCATGTTATCATACCTTATATTCATCCTTATTGATATATTAGCTCTACTGCGTCATACTTACATTATCAGCCGATATATGTTAGTCTTATTCACTGAGTTGGCAACTCACCCCCGTTGTTCTATAGTTCCTTGCAGAAGTCGTGTGGACGCATAGCAGCAGTGTAGATCCATTCGTCAGCTGTTACCACTCTTTTTGTTAGGTGGGTTACATATGTAGTAATCTTCTATTTTGGATATGTATATTTTGGATCTAGTATTACTCCATCAGACCATGTATATTGAGTTAGAACAAAACATGTTGTATATTATTTAGTCCGAGTGACATCATTAGTTATGTAACTTATGTTTTATTAAATCTGCATGAAATTCATTATCATGAGTGTTGTACTATTTGCGTATTGATTTCCGCTGTTTAGTATTGGTTGCTCCCAACTAGGGATGCAATTTAATTACATAACTTAAATTGGTTTTCTATTAATAAAATAAGAGATAGGCACTATCGAAAGTTTAACATCAGTTGTTACATTTCCAGTACCTAAGAACCTTTCGATATACTACTTCATTCTTTTACTTAAAAACTATTATTTTCTAATTTCCGCAAAAAGAGTTTTGATCTTGGTTTTAGGATTATTTAGATTGTGTCGATGTCTTTAGATATCATACAATCTAAGTGCCGGTCACATCCAAACTTTGGGTCGTGAGAAAGGGAAAGAAGAAGAAGAAACCCATCAAACCGAAAGGTGGAGTTAAAAAGGCGAAGTGGAAAGATAAATCTGGGGCCGCAGGAAGTGGAAAAGGAGAATATTTTTACTACCACAAGTCGAGACATTGGAAACGCAACTGTGCTATGTATCTTGCTGATCTCAAGAAGAAGAAGTATACTGATGCTTCCGCTTCAGGTGTGTTTGTAACTGAAAACTGTTTTCTATAAACTCTGCATCTTGGGTATTAGATATCGGTTCTGGTTCTCACATTTGCAATTGTATGCAGGGATTGAGAAACAGTAGAGTTTTGAAGACTGGTGACCATACTCTGCGGGTTGGAAATGGTTCCAATGTACATGCTGTATCCGTAGGAGAGTTTCATCTGGGGTTGCCTTTGGGTTGTATTATGGTTTTGAACCCTTGTTATTATGTACCAAGTATGCTATGTAATATAATATCTGTTTCTTTGTTGGACCATGAAGGACATCATTTTGTGTTGCAGAATAATGTTATGAACATTAACTTGAATCAACAGTTGATTGGGTATGGTACACTAAATAACGGCATTTACGTCCTGAACCAACACACAGTTTTCAATATACAACATACTAATAAAAGAAAGTTTTCAGATATAAATGAAACTTTTCTTGGGCATTGTAAACTTGGTCATATTAATGAAACAAGACTAAACAAGCTACATAAAGATGGATATTTGAATCTTTTTGAATATAAATCTTATGCGACTTGTCAATCCTGTATCAAAAGTAAAATTACCAAAACTCCGTTTATAGGACACGGAGAAAGAGCTGTGGAACTGTTAAGCCTCATACATAGTGATGTATGCGGACCAATGTCTACACATGCTAGAGGCGGTTTTTCATACTTCATTACTTTTACTGATGATTTCTCAAGATTCGGAAACGTGTTTTTATGAAAGCACAAATCCAAAGCTTTCGAGAAATTCAAGGAGTACAAACTTGAAGTAGAAAAACAAACAGGCTTGAGTATCAAGAAACTTCGATCAGATCGAGGTGGAGAGTATTTGAGTACAGAGTTTTCAGACTTCTTGAAAGAGAATGGGATTCTCTCTCGGCTCACTCCTCCTTACACACCACAGCACAATGGTGTGTCAGAACAGAGGAATCGTACCCTATTAGATATGGTACGGTCCATGATGTGTGATACTGAGTTACCGCTTTTCTTTTGGGGACATGCATTGGAGACAACAATGTATCTGTTAAGCAGGGTTCCAACCAAGATCGTGTCTACCACTCCATATGAGATATGGAGTGGAAAGAGACCATCTCTTAAAAGAGTTAGGATATGGGGTTGTCCGGCTTTTGCCAAAAAGCAGAATCCAGACAAACTCGAGACATGATCGGTCATGTGTAAATTTATGGGATATCCAAAACATTCATATGGATATCTATTCTACCACAAGGAGGAACAAAAAGTGTTTGTTTCTCAACATACCACATTTTTAGAAAATGAGATTTTTACAAAAGGTGATGATGGCAATACGGTAGAACTAGAAGAGGTTCTAGAGACACAAATTACTCATGACGAATTGGTTGAAACTGATGTTGCAGTAGAACTTCAAGAACCTCAGCCGCTCCGGAGATCTAGTAGAACTTCTCGCCCACCGGAGAGATACTATGGGTTTCTCATTGATGGTGACAGAGAAGATTGCATCATGGATGATAATGATCCTACTAGTTTTCAGCAAGCTATCACGAGTGGTGACTCAATGAAGTGGCTGGACGCCATGAGATCCGAAATGGAGTCCATGTACACCAACAAAGTATTGACTTTGGACGTTGCACCTCCTGGGATAAAACCCGTAGGGTGAAAATGGATCTTTAAGAGAAAGATTGGTGTAGATGGATAGGTAGAGACCTATAAAGTAAGGCTTGTAGCGAAAGGTTTTCGTCAAAGACCAGGATTGGACTATGATGAAACTTTCTCTCCAGTAGCAATGCTTAAATCCATTCAGATCATACTTGCTATTGCTGCTCACTACGACTATGAAATCTGGCAGATGGACGTTAAAACTGCATTTCTAAATGGTGATTTAGAAGAATGCGTTTATATGGATCAGCCAAAAGGCTTCATTGACAATGGGAGCAGCAGGAAAACATGTAGGTTGCTCAAATCTATTTATGAATTAAAGCAGGCCTCACGGAGCTGGAACATCTGCTTTGATGATACAATCAAAAAGTTTAATTTTATCAAAAATATAGATGAACCATGCATTTATAAGAAGATTGTAGGGAGTACTGTCACGTTCCTCATATTGTACGTGGATGACATTCTCTTGATAGAAAATGATATTCTTATGCTACAATCGGTCAAACTATTCTTATCACAAAGGTTCTCCATGAAGGACCTGGGTGATGCCTCGTGCATTTTGAGCATTAGGATCTATAGAGATAAATCCAAGAGGTTATTGGGATTGTCCCAATCAAAGTACATTGACACCATCCTAAAAAGGTTTAGTATGGAAGATTCTAAGCATGGTGCCTTGCCCGCTTGTCATGGAATCACTCTCTCCAAGGACTTTTGTCCGAAGACTGATGAAGAGAGAGCTTGCATGAACATTATACCCTACGCTTCAGCCGTAGGATCTATAATGTATGCGATGTTATGTACTCGCCCTGATGTAGCTTATGCACTAGCTGTAGTAAGCAGGTATCAATCCAATCCAGGGGAGAAACATTGGATAGTAGTGAAGAACATTCTTAAGTACTTGCGAAGGACTAAGGAATTGTTCTTGGTGTATGGTAATGGGGATCTCCAAATGGAGGCCTTTACTGATTCCAGCTTCCAAAGTGATAAGGATGACAGCAAATCTATCTCAGGGTTTGTATTTACCCTCAATGGAGAGGCGGTTAGTTGGAAGAGTTCCAAACAGGATACCGTTGCAGACTCCACGATGGAAGCTGAGTATATTGCTGCCAAGGAAGCCATCTGGATGAGGAAGTTCATCGCGGAACTAGTAGTAGTTCCAACCATTGTTGATCCAATACCATTGTATTTTGATAATAATGGGGCTATGGTGTTAGCCAAAGAACCAAGGTCCCATCAGAAGTCCAGACACATCTTGATGCGATATCATGTGATCCGGGAGATAGTAGATCTCCATGAGATCGAGATTCGGAGAGTAGATACAAAGAATAACACCGCGGATCCACTCACCAAGGCTCTTCCACAGTCGTAGCATGAGCGACTTTTTGAGATGTTGGGTATAAGATACGCTAATAATTGGCCTTAGTGCAAGTGGGAGATTGTTGGATATATGTATGCTCTAGAGGCCATTATATGTATAGTGGATACTTGGACATGTATATATGTATATAGATGACTTTCTTGCTCGACATGACAGTATACTATCTGGTTTACTTTATCTTGACACGTTCATTTGATCATGCATCTTATTCATTTAGTACATGTTGATAAATCCCATATGATATTTGCTTGACTACTGGGACTATGATGCAGATCATACTAGTGGGACACCTGTAGTTTATAAGAATATCTTTTAACTGTTCCTAGTCATGGGTGTATCGATACGGGGCATCGATATTCCATAGTAAACTAGCGTATACCATTTTTGTCCCATATGATGGGCTATAGATGATCCCATATCCATCTGGTGTGGTGACACCAAAGATTGCATGCGGGTGCTCAGTGGAGACTGGGTACACTGAACAGACTCTCCGAGAACTCCTATGTGGTATTATATCTATCGTCGAATAGCAGTTCTCAGGTGACACTGGTACAGATTAGTCTGTAGACCCAAGATTGTCATAGAGTCTTGTGTGTTCTCCCACTGTACTTTGATCTCTACCCTACCACTGCTCTACTGAGTCATGCAAATAGGTGGATTTTGGGTACAGTCCGAGGCACATGGAGGCAATGAGCGATAGGAGGGGTTTCGTCCCTCCCGGTATTGGGGGGTTGATGTTGTGCTATGCTCGATTGGTTATAACAGGAAGTCCCTGACCAGGGCTGCTGAGATTTACTTATAAGTGTTATCGGTAGTTTCTTGATCTGTTATGAGCCATTTACCGGCATGACTTATTGAGTTATTGGGGTCAACGATTCCATCTCTAAACTCGATATGCAGCATATCTGATGAAGAGGCCGGATTGTACGGTAAGTGTTGCCAGTTGGCTCGACGAGAGTTTTGACAGCTTCGCTGGTTTTCTTTTGATCGTTCAATACCCGGGTGGTCGTTACGTTTAGCTGACCGCTTGCGGCTTGCGGGTGTTTGATATGATCGTCACCTACTGCCGGCGTATTGACGAGTCTTAGAGTCCCACACAGGAGTTTCCTAGCTCAGGCGAAAAGATGTGGTGTGCATATGAGATATGCGCAGGGACCCGATTAAATACGAGTATGTGATACCGTATATTAATCGGGCGTTTTTCTATTGGTCGGGTCGTATGTGATATGACCGGTTTGTTAAATCAAGTGTTGATTTAACACTTGACTTTTAGATTAATTTTTTTATTAAACCCTTTTCTTTGTTGATGTATGCATGCATGTATGCACATGATGATGTGCATGGACACATACATACATACATTGTATCATGGTTGTTGATACACATATGGTGGCAATGCAAGACTCACATGGTTGTAAATATATATTTATTTATTTATATTGAGTTAAAGAAGAGATAATTCACTCATGGTTAATGTTTATCTTCTTTTGACTAAACTTCACCTAACTATTAACCATGAGTTAGTTTTCTTTTGGCTTTTAACTCAATAGTAAATATCTAGATAATTACTAACTATGGTTTGAGAAGAGAATGTTTTAATATTGATTATTCATTCTCATCTCATTATTCATCACAAAACACTTTGAGTTCTAGTTTTACCATTATCTTCTTCTTCCTCTCTCTCTTGAGATTTGCTTTGAGTGAGGTAGTAAAAAAGAAAGGGTTTTGATTAAAGAATACAAACCACCTCATCATTCTACACACATCTAGCCCATTTGTGCAGAGTGTTTGCTACACTTCTTTGAAAGATCAAGTAAAACAAGAAGTTTTGGGCAAAGGGACTTCGGGTGAATCATCATGGACGAGGAAGGACACAAGTGATCCGTTCCAAACTCTCAAAGGTCCAAAAAGTCACCAAGGGAGGTCTTAAAAGGTTGTAATCTCTTCACTCAGTGATAGTTTCTTATTAGTATATGATACTTTGCTTGTTACCCTAAATATTCTAGTTAAAAATTCATGGTTAGTTTACTTAGCACCTTTAAAATTTTAATTGTGGCATGTGTGATGCTTCCAAATCCTAGACTAGGTGCTAAGTAAACCCCAACAAACACATGTATTTGATACACGTATTTTAATCGGGGGTTTAATGTTATTAGCCGATATATATATGATATAACCGGATTATTAAATCATGTGTTGATTTAATAATTAAATGTATATTTATATATTGATATATTTATATATTAACTAATATCATGCTCACTTTATTATTTTCTTCTCTTTATTAATGTTTATATTTGATATAAATATTGTGACATGTATGTTGATACATTAGAGATGGGTGTATGAGACTTATATGGTTTAGATGAGAACATTCAAAAAAAGAACAAGTCATAGGTTTTTGGATAGTTGTAGAGTTCTTTGGTGTTTTTTTTGATGACTTATTTTTTGTTTTAAATTTGTTCTCATCTTGAATCTCATCCACTTATTCTCATCTCTATGACAACCTCTCTTGAGTTTTTTCTCAAGTAAGGAAAGAAAAGAATAGAGAAGAATTTAGTGAGCTAATTATTCTACATTTTCTACTAATCATTCTTAGCAAATTTAATTAGTAAGTTACTTCATTTTTATGAGATCAATTTGAAACTAAAACTTGTGTTGAAGTTATCTCAAGGTGGATCATTTTCGGTAAGGAGATTATCGAGCAAGCTTGTTCCGGCTTTTGTGGAGGCTAGTCTGAGTCTAAGGAGAGGTGGCTAACACGCTAAAAAGGTTGTCACTCGTTAACTTATTTATTTTAGTTTACTAGTTTTGTTTCTTGTTTAGTATTTTGGTTTGATTCTTGGATTGGGGTTGTTATTGCTCTCTAGATTTTTTAAATTACCGCGTCCACCGCGCTTTAAAATCTTTTTAGATGAGTCTAACATCCCATCAACATGTTCCATGAAATAGAGAGTTTTCTCATCCCATAGTTTTTTTAGAAAAAAAGAAAAAAAAAGTTATAATACTAGACTTTTCCCTACCTTTATATACAAAACAATTTTTTTTGGCTAAATGGCAGGAAATACTCCTTATATTTACTCCAACAGCAGAAAATATCCCTGACTTTCTAAAACCAGCAGCTTGTCCCCCTCAATTTAATTGATTCCCAATATGCTCTTCATTTAAATATTTAATTAAAAGAATTTCTTTTTCTCTCTTTCTTTTATACACTCATTATTTTTCGATATTATTCACGTCTTTTAAAATTCTTTAAGTTTTTTAAATAACTCCGAACTTATTACGTGACTTAATTTTTTTTCGATTTTATTTATTTTTCAAATACATTTACTTTCATCATCAACGTCATGACATCATCTTATATCATCACAACCCAACAAAATCCCATTCTCATCTTTTTCCTTCTCATCAGCTTCACATTCATTTTAATTATCTTCTCTTTCTCTTTGTTCTCATAGTCTCTTTGGTTTTTTTCTCTTTTTCTTCTACTATATTTACCTCCCAATTAAGAAACCCTAATATAAAATATTTAAATTTTAGAAAATTTTAATCCAAAAGAAACCTAGAATTATGCAATCCTAACATAAAATAACCAAATCGGTCAAAACGTATAGAATAGAACATCTAAATCAATCAAATCTTATAAGAAAACCTAACTCGATCAAACAATTTTGATTTGGGAATTTGAAAACATGTAAAGAATAAGAAAGGATTGTGAGGGGTTTTTTTCATCGATTTCTGACTAAATTAGCCATAATTTAATGTTGTTGTATTTAAAGAAAATTTTAAAGACTTTTGGGAGGTGTAGATAATGTCGAAGGATAATGGGTACATCAGATTTGCATTTAACTTTGCGGGGTATTTCAAAAAACCCTTGAAACAAATTTTAATTAAATATTTAAATGAAGAGTATTTTGGGAAACAATTAAAGTTGAGGAAAGCAAGCTGCTGGTTTTAGAAAGTCAGGGGTATTTTTTGCTATTGGAGTAAATACTAAGGCTATTTCATGCCATTTAGCCATTTTATTGAAAAGAAACCCACTCACTGTTTTAGCTAGAGAAACTACTTCACATTGGATTTGTATAAATATAAAAAAAAGCAGGGAAGGAAATAAACAGAAAAAGTTGAAAAAAGTAGAAAAATAAAAAGAAAGAGGGAAATAAAGGTTGAAGATAAAGAAGAGAACATAAAGGGAATGAGAAATTATTCGATGTGCCTTGTGTGATACATCCGGGCAGGAGGTGAGAGAGAAGGGGGAGTTTCATGCAACCTTGAGGAATGTGTGGAGTCCACACTTCTATTTCTTCTACTTTTTGTCTGGATGTATACGGACGACACGTGTAATAATTTTTCCAAAAGGATAAGGAAGTCCACGCTATTGCTAATTATGGGTCATTCATAAGTTTTAATGCTAGAATCATGTGATTAATTGTTGATTACATATTTCCATTTACAATATTTTGATACGATTGGTATCATATTATTTTTTTTTAATGCGGCATCATGGGTTAGCATTTATATGGATTTAGCCATTCAAAATATTGAATAGAAATATCAAATTTAGGATATCAAAATATGCTGCCTATATTTAACTGCACATTTAATGGAGTGGGATTTTATGTTCTTCATACATACGTGCATCGTATGTGCAGAATACTAATCGTTATAGATGATATGACACTCTATATCTAAGAATCGCTTATGATATTTTTCATCTTTAATTTGTTGTTTTCCTATGAAATCTAAGGATGTCTTAACTATAAACTTAATTTGGATTCTTCATGAGAAGTTGCATTATAATAATAGTAGTAGAGATAAGGAAATTGTTGATTCTATTAATTAAATAATCTATGATTTAATGCTTTAATTTTTGTACTGGTTTATTATCTTATTTGAGAAGATTAAATTAATTACTTATGAATTTTTAAATATTGTTCCAAAAGCATGAGTATTGTTCAAAAGCATAAGATCGCCACTTATCATTTTGAAAACCATTTAAATATATGATGAGATTTGCTATTCTAAAGGATTTTCTAATTAATATGAAAAGAGCTGATGACATGGATAACTTAGAGCTAAGGATTTTTTTTTCTGGGTATTTAATTCACATTAAATATCACAGCACCACACCCCCTCCTCATCCGCTACTTGACATTAGAGATATTAATAGTACTGGCATTTTGCAAGTGCCATTCATGTTTATGGATTAAATAGAGTAAAAAAAACTTTCTTGATGATAAAGTAGAGGGCTTTAGGTGTAAAATTATTTTGAATGTTAATAAGTAAATAAAATAGTCATTTTAGTAACTTAAATCAAGAGTATTCTAGAAGATATTATAATATATTATTTACCATATTTAATAAAAAAAAGTAGTTATAAGTAAATGAAAGTAGAATTTGAAAACGATAAGATTAAAATAATTTCTTGAAAGTTCTTTTTTGTCTTAAGTTTAAGTATAATGCAGATTGAATTTGGAATTCAACGTAATTTTTACAAAGTTCCTTCTTGTCTCAAATTCTAAAAAGTTTATTTTTTCTTTGTTTCTCAAAAAATGGAAAAGTTTAATTATTTTTGTTTTTTTCTCTGATTATGTGGAGGCTCTAAACATTTTTTAAACATAACAATTAATTATTTTTGTCTTCTTTGTATGATGATGTTGAGAATATATGATTTTTCTTAATTTTTTTGTTTTTTAAAAAAAGAAATGGGGGGCATGTAACCAAATCCATTTGCATTATTTATCAGTGTAGGTTTCAGGTTCTTGCAAGTGAACCAACCGCAACCATGCTTCGATGCTACAAAGCTACAAATCGATTCATCTTTTTTTCATTTTTACACGTGTGGAATGTCTTCATCATGCTCTTAAAATATAAGGATTTGTAAATTGGGCTGCATGCCAACATAGACTGTTGGCCAAGCCAGACCCATATACCCATTACGATTGCACCCACAACTTGACCCACATGTGTTCCGAAGGGGTGCATATATGGGTGAAGAGAGGCCATGTTCAATTAAAAACCAAATATCCAACGGATATATCCTGTCACGAGCAAAGATGAAGCCCGGCCCAGTGTCGCGAAAGTTCTGGACACGTGTCATTTCAGGCGATTGCTGTGGCGACACGAGAGGGGGCTCGTCATCACGAAATTTCCGGAGAGGGCTATAATACTGCGAGATGCCCTGCTAGAGTTTTCTTGGCACCCAAGAACAATCTACGACTTTCCTTTTTAGGCGAAACAAAAAAAAATCCCAATATAAAAGCGACACCCTAGCGATCGATCGAAGGTTTTTCAGAAAGAGCACAAGTTCAGAGATTCTACCAATGGCTGAGATCGAAAGGTAAGCGTGTAAAAGTTTCATCTTTTGATGAAAGAAATTCGTTGAATTTGCCTTTAATTTTTGCATTAAGTTGCGATTAAGATGGGATTTTTGGTTAGAAGAAAAAATATCTTTTTTTAGGGCGTTATCGTTGGGGAATTGGTTCTGTTTGGATTCTCTAGATCCTTAGGGCGTTTGTTTTAATTAAAAAAAAAGTTTCAATTTGTGAGTAAATTTGCTTTCTTATGGTGTCTTTGGTCGGGATTTGATCTGCTTGAATTCTTCAGGATTCATGTTTTTGTGCATCACTTTTGTTTCTGTAAAAGCTCCCTTGCCTTCCTTGTTCTTGCCTTTCGCCATTGCTACCTGAAATTGGAAGAATTTGAAGTAGAATTGGGAAAATTGGAGGAAATCGTGTTAGGGTTGATAGAATTGAGAAAGAGAGAGAATTGGGGATCTGAGAGTTTTATTTTCACCAAATTCTTTTTCTTCTCCTTCTACATCAGGCTATTTATTGCTAAAACAAGAGCAAATGAAACAGTGGTCAAGACAAAGCCAGTGGGTATAACTGCCAGGCACGTGTCACCCACTCACTGGCTCAGCTCCCTGCCATTTTGCATTTAACCCCCTGTCAAAACTCCTATTAGCAGCCAACCGATACAATTGGGAAATCATGCTCGAGCTCCTCCAGAATTGCCTCCAGTATGCACCTCTGCTCTGTGCTGAGCCTTAAACAGTTTCATCGCTTGGATTAATGGTGTCCATTAATTTGTGTCATAAGGCATGTGTTGTCAAAACTAAGTAATTGATGAGTTGGTTGCCGATTACCTTCGAATTATATATGAAGGGGGCATGTGGAAATTGGGTTACTTGAAAAAAGTTGATTCTTAGTGCAAGGTATATATTAGAAGTGCTTTCCCGCAAAAGCTTAGTCTCTTAAAGGAAAAGACCAGCGATTTCTATTTAGCTAGCTTCCTTCATGATTAAGTAAATGACAAGGGAGTTGCTTTAAGCTTCTTGGCCTAGTCCTCAAGAGAAATCGGTATAATTGACGCACTTCCATTGTCAAGTTCTGAGGCGGAAGGTAATAGTCAAATACTATGGTTGAACGACCGAGTGAACAAATCAGTTATTCCAAAGATATTATATAGAAACCAAATTAATGCCCGTGTAGTGTTTGTTTCCCTTCTTGATGATTGATGATCTGAACTGATTCTGATGTATATGGAGGAAAATTTAGCATTTGAATGATCAGAAAGGGTTTTCTTGGTGTAGATATGGTTCAGAATGTCCTGTTTGAGTGGATCATGGATACATATCTGCCATCAAGAAGTTTTCTAGCTGTGCTTTAGAAAGTGGTGAGCATATAGAACTTATCGCACTCGGCACCGGCCAATCTATAGAGCCTGACCGGGTATAGTGTCTAGGCATCTGTTTAGATTGCCTTTTACACCTTTGTGAATATAACTGTGTTCTTGTCTCGGTAATCTGGGCTTCTAGGTCCTGGGGAAGCTTATAATGGTTTGGAATAGCTGCGTGAGTCTACCTTGTATGAAGTAGTTCTGTAGCCAAGAGTTCGTAGACTTGAAACTTGCAGACTTATTAGTTCTTCTGACTTATTAGTGCTTTACTCAGAAGTTTAGGCGATGAAAATTGAGAGACAACTTCCCAGAGAGGGGAGGGGGGTTAACTTTCATATAGATACGATGGCATCCACTCTAAGGTGTTGAGAAGATCTGAAAGTATCATATGGTTGAGCCGGTAAACCATTTTGCTGGCTGATTGGAATTTCAGATATATTCTTGTGTTTGGAAGGCGAGACCTTTTTGGTGAGGTAAGAGGCATGGTAAGCGTCCTATGATGAGAAGCGGTTTTGAAAACAAGAAGACAATATATTAGCTTAATTTCCATGTTTTGTCTTCAACTTTAGGTCAAGTCTACATAAAAGAGTCCTGCCCTGTGAACTTGTATGGGTGAGTGGGACCATCTAAAAGAGTTGTACCGCATGCTTGCGCGCGCCTGCACGCGAGCATCTAGAACTGAACCATTGAGTTTCTTCATTTGGTTGGAGCATTAGGTAGGGTAGGCATCCCCTTGTATTGAGTTCCCATCGAAAGCTTGGCATCAAGGTTCCCATCGAAAGCTTGGCATCAAGTAGCCTTTTCTATGTTTTAGGTTTTGTTCAGACTAATATCCTGGATGGTTTAGTTAATGCTTCCGGCCCAATGATGACTTTAATAAACTTACCCGATGACTTTAATCTACTTATAGGAAAATACATATCCTGAATTAGGGACTTTAAGAAGCTTTAGGATTTAGAATGTTGGGCAGTAAAAAGAAGAAATAACATATGAGCGCAGTTAGCATTGGTAAATCTTTATACTTTTTACTCGTGGACATAGGGGAATGAGGTATCAGTGTCTAGAGCTTAAGGGAACAAACATATGATGTTTATTTCAGGAAATTATTGTTACTATGATAACAGAGAAAACATAATATTAGGTAACCTATTGAGGAGACTTTGGAAAGCTTTCTAAGGATCGTAAAGTACACTTAAGTTAGCCCTATATGCGTCAACACATGCCCAGAGTAAGGCGAGGATTGAAAAATGAAATATATGAACAGGGGACTTGAAATGTGAATAAATAGGGGATAAGGCTTTCTCACTCGAAGTTCCGAAGGACCTATCTGTTGAGCTGTGTAACAAAACTAGAAATAGCATATAGGCTTAGGCTTAATTTGCAAGCAGCATCATGTCCTCTGAGAAGAATTGAATATGTTCTATGTAGATTGTGTGAACACTGTGCAGTCTTCTAATCTTAATATATGTGTGCTTATTCATATGCTGAAGCTCGCAGTTCCCCTTTGATACCCGATAAAGGATATATTCCGAGTGGGGGATATGTGGTTATGTTGTCACTTTCAATCATATAATCTTATATGCATATGTATTTTATATGCTGGTAAGTGGAGATGATGTGAGCATGTTATTAGTTCAGTATTATAATGTTATTATAAAGTTCATCTATATTCTGGGGAAGGTAGCTATTGTTGGATCATTCATGTAGCATTGGGTGAGAATCTGTAAAAGTATACGAGGAATGTTTGAGGGGCTCCCTTAGTTAGATGCATATGCAAACTCTTGGATGCATATCCAAACTCTTTAGTCCTTACGATCCTCCTCCTCCTCTTCTTTGCTTGTGCAACCTTGTTCATCTGAGTCAGTCGCAAGTCGATAGGTTTCTTCGTCTGGTGGTATATATTTCTCCAATTGCGTTGTCGTTTTGTCATCAAGGTCCTTCGTAATGGCCTTCCTACTCCAAACCTGGGGAAGATTCGGGTAGAAAATTCTCTTTTTTGTTGGCTAATTACTTCTCTGCTGCTCATTTTTTAATTTTATATTTTAAGTTGATCACATGCTTTTCTGATGTGCTCTCTTTGTTGTATGTGCTTTGTGTAAAACTAGATCTTGGGGGAGAACAATGGACTTCTTGGTGGTGAATTGATTGCCTCAGTTTTCTAGGTATGGACAATTTCCCCCATACTTTGTTCAGGCAAAAGTGGCAAAAGTGTAACCTGATGTCCTGTTGTGTAGTTCCAAAAAACGTAGCACTTTCTCATATAATGACACCGGCGTCTATTCCATGAGATCATGTACTGGAAACTTGATTGGTTGTATGTATGCTCAACAGGACCTCCAACATCCCTCTATTTCAATTCCTCCTCTTTTTTTTATTACAGCTCTATTTGAGGCCATCCCATTTAATTTTAAAAAATCTTCAGCACTGTTGAGGCTATTCTTTTTATTAACAAGACATTGTTTTGTGATTTCTTCCATCCTTCTCTTGGAGACCTATCTCTAATTCCTGTTCCATCAGAGGGTTATCTCCAAGTCTCATCCCATTCTACATCTCTATTATCCATTTCTAGTATCTGTTCATGGTTCAGACATATACCAATGTCGATCCGTTCCATCAATTTCCCTCCCATTTTACTGCAGGATACTTTTAATTTTTTTTCAAGTGCACAATTTTTTTTGTCCGATACGCAATTAATATTGCTCATCCCAACTATCTCAGCTATGTTAATCTTTTTGGCATGTTTCCTAATTGTTCAATATTCTGCCTGGTTCATTGCTAGACTTACAATGGTCCTACAATTTTTTTCTTTTAAATCTATGGGTATTTCAATCATGAATGTTTTTCCTTATATTTATAGGTCTTCTTTCTTACACGTTACCATGGAATCTTTGATGCATGACTCCATATTCATCATCTTGTTTTTATTCTTTGTAATTCGATTGCACACACCCCTTGCATGACGCCATTTCTTGTTTTATTTTGGAAACACTTTTTAGTTTTGCTAACTAAAATAATTACATTAAACTCATGCAAGACTTCTCTTTGGTGTGTTTTAAAGCATATTTCCGTCCTGTCTTAACCCCGCAAACAATGTTGTCAATCCAAACATTTTCCAATGCTAATCACACTCATATATTATTTCTTGACCATCAATTTCATTTTCCAATCATTTCTAATGCTAACCACACTTCTACATCATGTGAATGGTTTGAAGCACTCAAAAATAACGACTCCTACTGTTCTGAATATTTGACCATCAATTTCATCTCTTGCATTTTTTGCAAAGTCATATTTTATTTGTTATGTTCTACCAAGTCTTAAGTTTTTTTGTATTCTGAAGATCTCTGTCATCCTACTTTTTTCTGAAACCATCACTTTCTAGTTTCATGCAAAATGCGGGCATACTTTACTTCAAATATCCCTAACAAAATTATATATCAGTCTCCTATTGTAATAGACTTGATTTCGTCTTTTGGCAGTAGGAAGTATTTCTGATGGTGTTCATCCTACGAAATGTTCCATCATCCATTTTTATGATGACAATTTGTATTGCAAAACCCACCACATTCTTTCTTCGGCAATCCTATCATTTTTTCCCTGAAGCACTGAAAGTCGGATGTGATGTAAATCTCTTCTGAAATTTGTGAAGGGTTTGAGCTACCTAACTTGTCAAAGAAAAAATGTAGGCTCACATACCCATAGGACTATAATGTGTTGATGGCGAGTGGGTTATGTTCATACTTTCAATACTAAGGAGTAAGAGTTGGGTACTCCGGGAATTCAGTATATATACTTGGTTTAAATTAGGAGTACATGAGGGATGTAGTAAATATACAGCGTTCGAAATAACCTTGTGCATTTCTCGTTGCTGTACAATGACGTGTTCTTGAGCTTATAAAGTTGTAAGTACGGAATTTCTTCATTTTGTTAAGAAGAATCTTGTATCTAATATATGCATATCTTTATAAAATTTCGACTTAAATTATTGGCTGTTTCGTGCCTTTGAAAAGTGCTGAATGGCTTTCTTTGCTGCAGGAAGAAGAGACCAAGAAGAAGACGAGACGGCCCTGATTCCCTTGCAGAAACCCTTGCAAAATGGAAAGAGTTCAACCGTCAACAAGAAGACCCCTCCATCAATGGCAACAAGCCCCCACGAAAAGTCCCCGCGAAAGGATCAAGAAAGGGTTGCATGCGAGGCAAAGGAGGCCCAGAGAACTCCCGATGTAATTATCGTGGCGTCAGACAACGGACATGGGGGAAATGGGTCGCCGAAATCCGAGAGCCCAACCGTGGCAGCCGCCTCTGGCTTGGTACTTTTCCCACGGCTTTGGAGGCTGCCCGCACTTATGATGAGGCTGCAAAAGCCATGTATGGACCAACTGCTCGCCTGAATTTCCCGAACTGTAATGCCGCTGCTTCCAATGAGCCCTCGACAGCTACGGAATTGGTCGGCTTCACGACGACGACATCACATCATTCCAGTGTTGAGGGGGATAATCAGGTGAGGGCTCTGAAGCTGGGCTCCACGACGACGACGACATCACATCATTCCAGTGTTGAGGGGGATAATCAGGTGAGGGCCCCGAAGCTGGAGCTGAACGATGATGAAATCGAAAACAATAATGAGAGAGAAGCACAAGGGGAAGAATTATATGTAAATTTTGATCAAATCCTAGATCTCCCTGAAGAGATGTTTGATATCGAAGACATGTTGAGGATGATGGATGCAGATTCGAATAATGAGACAGTAAACCCGGCAGTAGCGGATGCTGGAGATGGTAGTCGGCAGGATTGGCAACTTGGCAGCCCTTCGGTGTACTCGTTTCAGTTACAGAATCCTGATTATGGCAGCAATGATTTCATTAGGCCGATGAGGCAGGACATGGATTATACGCCTTTAGATTATCCAGAGATGCTTGATCCAGTATTTATCGAGTTCTAGAATTGGATTTAGATTTTACATAGGCAGGTTGGTTTACTTGTTCTCCGAGTATCCGAGGGAGATTATGAATAAAAATGTTGTCTGATGTCTCATAGTTTCTTGTGTATATATGAACTGGAAAACTAATGGTACGGAACTAGGGGGATTTTTCTTTGTTCTTTTATTTCTTACTCTTTGTAGAGAAGAGAACCATGTATACTGTACACTAAATTTCAAGCATGATATGATCAAGTGGAGGTGTTTACAATTGGTTTTTTATGGTTGCATCTTTGCCTTCAGAAAATTGATTCTCTCTTACTGTTGAAGCTGAACCTGCTGAGTGAAGTTGTGGGCATTTGAATGCTTCAGTGACGAATTGCATTGTTTGTGTGTGTTGCTGCTTCTGTTTGCTCTTAGGAGCTAAGGCACATATGGAGACAGTGGCGGCAACCACGATACATAATTGATGATTATGCAAAAGGATAAATTATATGATCTTGGCTTTCAGTTGAGACAATGATAACGAGTCAATGAGTGATCCATTGGATTGTGATGTTTTTCGGGTCGGATCCATGTGAGATCTGAAGGATTGTGTAATCAGGAGTGATGCATTGGATTGTGATGTTTTTCGGCTCGGATCCATGTGAGATCTGAAGGATTGTGTAATCAGGTTCGGTACGAATGTAGTATGAAATTATCGGGTTTGTGCTGCTTTTGGATTCCGGCCTTTTTTCTTTCCAACTTTTTCATGAGGTTTGCAAAAATGTTTATGTTTATAACTGCGTACATTTTTTTTCTAATAATATTGATAATTTGATGTCAACTGAATTTTTTTTCTAATAATATTGATAATTTGATATCAAAATGATGCAAAGCTTCTAACACAACGCAATTAATTCAGGTAAATGGGTTTTAGGTTGGTTAAGAAAGTTTGAAGCTTCACCTAGCCTCGGCTTGAAGAAAAACATTGAGCTCATTCAACAATCAAACAAGCCTGGTTTGACATAAACTGAGGCCCGATAAACTAAATGAATTAATATGTTTGAGCTCGGCTCGTGTTTCACTTGGCATGTTTAAGACATCTTCATGCTTGACTAGGTTGTTTATGGTTTATTTAGTTTTTAAGTAACAATGATAAATTGATTAGGCTTAATTACAAAAAGCCAAAAAACCTTTTAGCTAAATTAAGAGAAACCCTCAAAAACTTTCAAATTAAGAGAAACTACCATGGTTTAATTTTTTTCGGTATTTTGGCAGTTTCGTGCAATTTATTGCTGATGTGGCACTAGTTTTTGAAAGTTTGGTGGTGGTTTCTTTTGTATTTTAAAAGTTTTTTGGGGTTCCTCGTAATTTACCTAAAAGTTTTTTTTTTTTGGAATTAAACCAATTAATTATTGTCTTATTTTGGAACATATTTATTAACTCTTATATGTTAATCGGAGAATCTGATCACAACTTGACATTTCTTTTTAAACTATAAAAGAGATGCTAAAATTGTATTTGGGCAATTGTGCTAACTTTTTTTTCCTTCCCAAAACTATAAAATTATTTCATGAGGCTTGTTGAAACAGCAAAAAATTTCTCAGTTAAATGTTTAATCTTGAGGGATTTCAGCAAAAACCATGAGTTTTAGTTGAATATTAAAATCCAAAATTTATCATTGACTAGTCGGTTCTAGGAATTTGTTATGGTTGAAATTGTAGAGTTTTCCTGAGACGTCTAGACAACGAGGTACAGACGTCTAGACATGCACGCATTCAAGAGCCAGAAGAGCAAAGAGACGTCGAATGTCTGAAGGCAAAGGAGATAGACGTCTAGTCAAATCCAGAGCCATCACAGAACGCATGCAGATGTCTAATTAAGGAGTGGCAGACGTCTGCCAAGGAGCTGAAGCCAATACAGAAAGGCGACAAACGTATGACGAAATCTCCATCAGATGTCTGCCGACGGGTTTTATGTGTGAGCCAAATAATTAATATTCTGTTTTATCTCTAATTTAAATAGGAATTAGGGTTAGGCTATATACATGGATCTCTCATATGATAGATTTAAGGCATTGAGACTGTTATATATATATATATATATATATATATATATAGAGAGAGAGAGAGAGAGAGAGAGAGAGAGAGAACTAAGAGAATAGAGATATCTGAGAGAAATCTCCTATGGTTACTCTTGGTGTAAAACTTGACTAAAAGATTTAGTAGAAGTTTGCAGATTCCACTCTGCCGGGAACTAGCCATACGGTGGTTGAACTTCGTTAACAAATACCTTGACTTTCCGGTTTGATTCTCTTGTTCTCGCTTTATTGTAACATTTCAGAAAATAAAATATTATTTTAGAATTTAAATAATTAAAAGAATAAATTTCAGAAATATTATTAAGTGCAAGAATTGGTTTTAACGATATGGTATGATTATATACCGATAAATTGGAAAATATTTGGAAATTTATATCAAATATTGATTTTAAAGGAATTTATGAAAAATTTGGGAATTTTACAACTCAGTATACGATTAATTGTGTATGCATTATTACTAAACCCGATTAGTGTTTACTAATTTTCCATTAAGTATGATATGTGTATGCACCATAATATGTCACATATGCTTATTACATTTTATTGATATGAAACATGTCTTCATCCTTATTTTTAAGTGCTTTTGTTTTTAAAAAATGAAAAGATAAGATAAATAAAAGAAAAAGAAAAAGAAAATGAAAGAATAAAGAATGGGAGGCATGGCATGGAGGTATGGGCTTGAGAGAGAGTGAGAAAGAGGGTGAGAGGTCTTTGACCTTTGGCTCATTGTATTCCATCTTCATCATCTTCATCATTTTCTTTTCCCCTCACCCATTGCTGCCCTCTCCCTCCACCATCTCTCCCTTCTCACACCACCCTCATTTCCACCTCAAAACACCTTATTCCCTTCATTAAAAATGTGCACAAGCTCACTACAAACATGGTGGACCAGGAAAGCTTTGATTTTGAGTACTTGGGGTAACTCAAGAAAATTCTTGAGTTGCCAAATGAGGTAATTCTTTTACCATTAGTATAGTAATTCATTTCCTCTAACATTTAGTTTAATTTAGAATTGGTTTAGTGAGGATTAGTGATCTTGGAAATTTCCAAGATGAGCTTTTAGGGGATTTATGGTTTGTTAAGGTGTAATTAGTGACCACAAGCTTGTTAGTGTATTTCTGGACCAACACCTTGCGTAGAAAACCCAAGACTTGAATATAAAACTTTCTATGTCGGTTTTGTGATGATACTGGGGACTACAGGGAATCTGAAATGACCTGAGGCTTTTACTAGAAAAACTAGCAACCCCAGAGACCTATATTGGACACTAGGAGACCATCATGAGAAGACGAACCAGAACGGAGCAACCCTGGCCGAGCAGGCCGGATTTCAGGGCAATGTGGCCGGCCAAAGTGTGGGCAATGGGGTCAAGGTTGTTTCTGTGGCTCACATACCCTATACACTACCCCCCTGTACTGCTAGTTTAGCCTAATTTTACCTGACCAAAAATCTCGGACTAGTTTTCTAAGATTCTTTTTTTGGTTTCCTCGATGTTCATGACTTGGACTTTGGATTTTGGGTTTGTCTCGGTCACTTGACGTTTGTATGTCGATGTCGGGTGTTGTTTGGTTCTTTCGCATGCGTAGGCCATAGGTTTTAACCTATGTGTGATTCGCGTGCCGTTTTGGTTTTCATGCGCGATTTCTGTTTTACGATGCTATGTGTGTATATATGTAGGTACCCTCATGTGCACTTTGAACAACAAGGATGAGCATGGCGACATCGACTTCGGCAAGTAAGGATCTAGGTGAGTAGATGTATATCTACGGGGGAAGTCGGGTGGATGGCGTATAGCACCCCCACAGTTTCGTAGTGCAGCATGCAAATACATTATATATATATGTAAATATGTGTATTGTAAGACGTGAATAATTAGTAAGAGAGGCTTTAGGAGATCATGGGATAGTCCTTGCAAAATTTGGATGAAAGCGTTTTAGTTTAGTTTCTTAGTCATGAACCCTAGAGTAAGGTTGGCGCGCACACACACACACATGCACACACACGATATGGTTTTGGGTGTATATGTTTATGTGTGTGTATATATATATATGTGTGTGTGTGTGTGTGTGTGTGTGTGGATGCGTTGGTGTGTGTGTGTATATATACATACATACATACATATATACATATACGTATACACGGGTGACGAGAATAGTATATGATACTTGGAGATGAGTCGATGTGATCGGGCATGATGCCGTGAGATCGGTTATGTGATTTGGGTCGTGTTATGATATACGACATGATATTATAGTGGATCGATGGGCGATATGTTTTCATACACACGCGGATATATGTTGATGGTATCGGAATGTATTAGACCTTAGATCAATACTCTAGTTCATGATGTTATGATAAAGATACCAGATGAATAATGAAGTATATGTGATATTTGACTCGTATCCCGATTTGGGATGCCGTGCGATGGATTTTTACCGTACGATGTATAAGTATGATGATTGATCTGCACTCTTGACACGAGAATGCCGTATTATTTATGTTATCGTACGTGATGCTATTGAGGCGGTATCGCTGACTATTAGATATATCGATTCGGACTTTAGGTGGATTTCCTTACTTTTTGACTAGTCTCTTAATTTTGTCCTGTAGTTTACTTTGTAGATGTTAGATTGGGCTCGAGTCATACTTATTTTCAAAACTAACGAATTATGAGTATTTCAAAAGACAGGCCGAGAGATACTATGGATTTTTCAAAGGATGCATCTTTTCTCAAAGACACCGTAGCCCTATTTTTCTAAAACCACGATTCGTGCGATTTCAGACACTAAAAACTGTATGACTCGTATATAGAAATGTATATCCTTTATTGTTGCGTTTATTATGCATTTTCCGTACATTCATGCTATTCGCATCGCATTGCATGCCTAAATGTGTTTTCGTTGTTATTATGAACCCATGTTGTCAGGACACCAACACCATTACCGATGATGTGTATGTCTACGAACACTTGCTTACCGGCTCACACACATCATCATCGGTAATTACTATGACACGTACACTTTAGAGTATATTAATTCATTGATATAACTGCTAGCTGATAGTTCCAACATATGATTTCTATGCTAATTTAGATATTGCATTCTTTACTTAGATACCTATGCATGTGTATATTCATTTGTCGTGCAATATTATGGGGCTTTATGCCGGTATTTCACTGTTATTTACTCTGGAGTTTGGGATTTCGGATTTTCCATGAGATTTCTGGATTTGGAGAAACCGCAAGAATTTTATAAACTTATTTTCATTTCAAAAGATAGAAATTTGCGGTTTTCTAGTGATATGATGTGAGAGGTGTCTACAATGAGTTTTCTCGGCTCATGAGCAGTATCATACACCCGATTCGAGAAGGAGGAGGAGCCGTCTGTGGGTGCATGGTGGACCCGATGCGGTACCCCGGGACAAAATGGTCGCAGATGATGGCGTTGAGCCCGGCAGGGAAGCACTACCGACCGGTTATTTATGACGCGGTGGATATCCAGAGGATACCGACGTAGTCGTGAGATTTGATGATATGGGCCAGTCCGGATTGCCGGAGCCCGAGATATTGAGATTTTGAGATATATATTTTGTGTTGATACTTGACACGGATTCCCTGTTGATTTCATTGATGATACTTCGGTTTTTATACAGAAATCTCACTGAGATATGAAAACAGTTTTCTCATTCAAAATGTATTATGTTTCATTCATAATGTATTCATACATCATATATGTTGCTATTCGATGCACTGACACGAGCACTGGGTATTATACTTATATTTAGATCTTTACCCTTGCCATTATTAAATGTTTTCAGGATATATATATATATATATATATATATATATTTTATGAGGATATTATTGTATGACCTAGGATAGAGTCATACATGCAATTTCCGCTCGGTGATATCTTCTACTCACGAGTTGGTAACTCACCCCCGTTGTGCCACAGTTCTCGCAGGTTTGGCCGTACAGGTTTCATTGCGGCTTGCTGGCACACTGCTTTCTTTCGGATGATTGCTTTGGTAGGTGGGTTTGTAGGGAGTTTTTCGTCACCCCATTGAGATGGGAATACGCGCGCGCTGGTCAGGCGTATTACAGATTCCCCCTGCCTAGGGTAGGCGGGGGTTTATTGATTGTGGGGATCCGAATCTCCGGCAGTCGCGGACTAAGCTGCCGTTAATTACACCTCGCTTTTGGAGCGAGGGAACCTCCGATTAACGGGTTAAACTGGTCATGCGAACTCAATGTGCAGTGTTATGTTTTGGAGGGGTTTTGGATATATCGGGGGCCCCGCAGAGTTTTTACGGGGGTCCTGCTACCCGGAGAGCGGGCTGGGGGTCAAGGGGGCTAGCAGCCCCCTTGCGGGGTGCGGGGCAGCGCCTCGTTAGAAATTTTTTTCTAACAGAGACAGTGTCGTGGAGTATGTGTGTGTGTGTGTATATGTGTATATACACACACACACACATAAGGGAAAAGGGCATCCAAAGGATATGTGGAAGAAAGCGCTCGGGCGCTAGCGCTTTGGACGCTAGCGCCTCACGTGCCAGGCACGTGCGCTTTGGGCGCTCGCGCTTTGGGCGCTAGCGCTTTGAGCGCTGGAGAGCTAGCGCTTTGGACGCCGCGCCTCACGTGCCAGGCACGTGGGCGCTCGTGAGGCAAAAGGGAGTTGGTCCCTGCAATGGGAGTTGTACTCCCAGAAAGGAACACTTGTTATTTTGTGTGTGTGTGTGTGTGTATGTGCGTGTGTATGAGGAGTTAAACTCCTAGGATATTTTGAAGCTGATGAAGGGGCTTCTCCCCTTGAGCCCTGGATCTTCCCCAAAATAGGGTTTCTTGAGATGGGTCCCCTTCTTCTTCCTGTCGTTTGGCCGGATCTTGTGTTAGTTATATGTATGCCCTAGAGGCCATTACTGTACATTGGATGTATATTGTAGTGGATGCTAGGACATATATAGGGAGGACTTTCTTGCTCGACATGATAGTATGCTATCTGGTTGAACTTTACCTTAACGTGTATACTAATTGTCTCTCTGTTACATGTTGGTAAAGCCCTTAGGATGTGTACTTGACTACCTGGACTATGATGCGGATCATACTAGTGGGGACATGATAGTCCATAAGTACATCCTTCAAAGTCCCTAGTCGTGGGTGTATCGAGACGGGGCATCGATATACCAGAGTAGACTAGCGTATACCTTCTCGACCCATACAGATGAGCGATGGATGATCCCATATCCATTGGTGTTTGACATCAGAGATGATATACGGGTGCTCAGTGGAGACTGGGTACACTGGACGGACTCGCCGAGAACTCCCAGATGGTATTATACCTTACGTCAGATGGCAGTTCTCTGGTGACACTGGTACAGAGTAGTCTGTTGACCCGAGATCGTCATAGAGTCTTGTGTGGTTCCCACTGTGCTTTGATTTCCACCTTACCACGTCCAAGAGGGCGTGCAAAACGGTGGCTTTTGGGTACAGTCCCGAATCACATGGAGGCAATGAGCGATAGGAGGGGATTCGTCTCTCCCGGTATAGGGAGTTGATGTTGCACTGTGTTCGATTGGCTATAACAGGAAATCCCTGGCCAGGGTTGCTGAGATTTACTGGTAAGTGTTACCAGTAGTTTCTCGAATTGTTGTAGACCTCATATCGACACGACTTATCGAGCTATTGGGGTCTGACGTTTACCACCCCTAGGCGAGATATGCGACATATCAGACGACGAGACCGGACTGTACGGTAGTGTTACTGGTTGGATTCACTGGAGTGTGAGCGGGCTTGCTCGTCGATCTTCTGATCGCTCAATACCCGGGTGGCCGTTACGTTTAGCAGACCGCTTGCGGCTTGTGGGTGCTTGATATGATCATCATCTGCTGCCGGCGTATTGACGAGTCTTTAGAGTCCTACACAGAGGTTTCCTGGCTCAAGCAAAACGAAATAGGAGCGCATATGAGATATGTGCAGGACCGAGAATAATGCGTGTATGTGATACCGTATTTCATTCTCGCGATGAATGTATCGATTGGTTGTATGCGATATAACCTAGTTATCGAATCAAGGGTTGATTCGATAAGCCGATACATTGGATATTAGTCGGTTGTATGCGATATGACCGGATCGTTAAATCAAGTGTTGATTTAATGATTTAATGTATAATTATATATATGATATATTACTTTGCATTAACTAGTATCGGTTCACTTTACAAAGGATTTTCTCACTTGGTTGTACAAGTTGTATATGTGATATACTTTTTGTGCAAATGATTGTATCATATTTGATGATACATGCTTTTTGGTTAAGTGTAAAGAATTAAACCATGGTTAAGTTGGAAATTAGGGTTTTTTTTTCTCCATTATTTATTTATTCATTCATTTATTTGTTTATTTATTTTGGAAAATAAATGGCATAAAGAAATGAAATGGTGGCTCATTTTGGACTTGCATGTTGAAGCTTCATGAAGCTTTGACTAAGTCACCATTTTGTCTCATGCTTAACCCTAACCACTCCACTTAACCCTAGTTGATTCTCTACACTTCACCATGGTTAGATTATGATAAGGATTCCTTTTATTTTCTATTTGGAATATGATCATAATAAGATGCTTCTTCTTCTTCATCTTCTTTCATGAAGAAGCTTCACTTCATCAATGGTGATTGATGAAAATGAGTGAGAAATCCAATTCTAAAGTGAACCCACTTCCTATTTCTTCATCCTCTACCTCTTGCCAAGTAGTAGAGTGTATTTTCTTCACAAGTTTTCAAGGCTTGATGAAGGTGGAGCTTGATCTAGTGATGCCTCGACGTAAATCATCGTCGGCACGTCGTCGATGACCTAGCCCGCGCTTTCTCCGATGAAGCCGACGCTAGAGCCCGAGATTTGATATGGACAGCGGAGATGACTTCATCACGGAGCCGTGGAGGTGGAGGACCGGATCTACAAAGGTTGTATTTCCGTACTCTTAGTTAAAGTAGTTAACTAGTTGTTTTGTCGCCTAAATTTCTAGCCAACGATCTTGTTAGGGTTTCTCGGCACCGTTAAAATTTGAAATTGGCATGGTTAATGCCTTGTGAGACCTCCTTGGTGTGCCTAGGAACCTACAGTGGTATCAGAGCCTAGCTAGAGCCTTAGGCGAAGTCTAGACGGAGTTTGAAGTCCGATCGACCCGAAACCCAAACCCTAAACATGCTCTCTGGACATTTCTGTAAAATGTGGATTTTTAGAAAATAAAAATATTCAGAAAAATCAGCAGGAAGATCTAAGGGTTACTGCAAAATTCGAGAGCCTAATTCCTTAATATCGCCGCGGATCCGCGGCATGAGCGTGCTCATGCGGCGGTTCCACGGCCACTTTGTCTTTTTGTGCATCGAATTTTGCACCTTAATTCTTGTTTTTCAGTTCTGGTTTTCCTGGGAATTTTTAATATTTATTTCCAGAGTTTTATTTTCTGGGTTGTATTGGGGATTCGGAGATTCGATCGGACTGCCTAATTTTGTCTGTGTGTTTTTCCGGGTAATTTTTAGAATATGTTAAAAAGTTCGACCGGATATAAATACCCACTTTTTCCCCTGCCGGGAAATTTCTAAGTGTTGGATTTTTCCGTGGTTTAAAGACGTTCTAAGTAGTGCAAGTAACTCGATGGACCCTCTAGAAGACAACAAACCTTAACTCGATTATGTGACCGTCTTGAACTGCCCTTTGAACCTTCGGGTTTGGGGCAGTACGGCGTGCCACATGTGAGGCGTTGGCTTGACCCTTCTACGGCTGGACCGTTGGTACCGAGGCACGAACTGAATGTTTTTAGACTTGTTTCATGTGTTGATCTGTATCGGGAAAACTTGGGTGTTCGATTGTTCGATCGGAAAGTTTGACATTTTCTATTTATCCGGAATGGGATACAATAATTGGAATTTACAAGAAGTTATGAGATAACTGAATGAATGTTATAAACATAGCAGTTTAGTCTCACTTGATCGGTTGCCACGGAATTTTGATGTGATCAAAAGTCCGTCGCAATCACGTAGCGTACGCGGATACTCGCCGGGTAAACTTAATAGACAGCCTCACTCCATAGCCCCGACCAAGTGACTGTAGGAGAACCCCGTCGCCGAAAGCATCCGTTCGAGTGCTCGCGGCAGCGGTGTTCCGCCTTGGTGCACTTCGTCGACGGTATCGGGGGTGCGGCCGTCTAATGAAGTTTGCGACGAGCATTCGATCAGGATGTCGGGAATCTTGTTGAATTGCCCGACTTGATATTGAAAAGAGTTTCGATTTTGAGACTAAAATGCGGGGTTTATAATTGTTAGGCATGCGATGTCTAAGTAATTCATTTGGTCAGGCATGCGATGTCTGAGGTGGTTGCGGATTCCAACTGTTGTAGTTTTTCACTTTCATTTCTGTGACCGTAAGTGTAATATGTGATATCGCCGGTTTCGTTGCTATATGTCAACGACAATTGGGATGCGCATATTTACTTACGTTGATGACATGTGATGTTATGTGTTGCTGGATATGTTATATTGGATCGTCGTGTTTGAATAGCCGGGGGTTTTTATGTGAGATGAGTGTTTTTCATTTTCATTCATGTAAAAAACTTGTATGTAATATTCTTTTATTGGGGCACTTCCAGGTTGCGGAAGTTGTCACCGTTTGTATATTATTTACCTTTCTGCACTAGGATAGACCCAAGGAGGAGGGCACAAGTAACCGGGTTCTGGAGTCCAGTGGGAGACCAACTCGAGGAGTCGAGTCCGGGTCTCCTAACTCTAGAATTGGTAGGGTTACTTGCTGCTCTCGTAGGGGTCTAGGGGTGTGGGTTTGGCTATTCATCGCGACCGTGGAATCCGTGTTTTATACTGGCTCGTATTAAAAACACGGACGTCCTAGTATATCCAATATTTCATATGATTCTTCTGCTGCGATATCTGTGATGTGATCATGTGATGTTCTATGATAGATACAGTATATAGTATATATGATATATTATATAGACGTTACTTATGTTTTACACCCGCGCTAGCCCTGCCCCGCTCTGCCGTTAGTTACCTAACCTAACGGTGCACGAGGGGACATCGAGGCGAATGCGGATGGCATAAGTGTACGTCGTATTTATCTGTGATGTTTAGGTATTTAAATGATGGGACTTCATTAATGTGATTAATGAAAGTAAAAGAAACCTAAGATGTTGTAGAATCGAATTTCAAAAATAAAACAGGTAGCTACAGTTCTTGCTTTGCACAGCGGTATATATGATATATCCTGCACCTTATTCGATGAGGAAAGGACCGAGATCCCTTCACCGGGAGTGACTCCTTTAGCAATAACTGGCAGATGCTACACACTCGGTTTGTCTTTTTGATTGCTTTTAAGAGTTTTTGCTTTGCACAGTGATATATATGATATATCCCGCACCTCATTCGACGAGGAAAGGACCGACGATCCCTTCACCGGGAGTGACTCCTTTAGCAAAACTAGAAAAGCCTCAAAAGCACTCCATTTTAAAATCATTTGATTCTACAACGATATCAAGTTCATTACGCAATGGGTTTTCAAAAAAACTTGTCGTAGCCCTCCGTCATTTCAGATAAGTTGTATATAGTATTCGTGCTGCATTTGTTGGCTTTCGTCAAGGTGCAGTGTGCGGTAGCTATATGCTGCTTATCTGTTAGCATACGATGCGATTGGATTAGGGTAGTCGTGCGGCTTTGTTGGCTTTCGTCAAGGGTCGTGCGGGTGGGTTTAATTCAATCAAGAAATGTACGGGTTGAACTTGACTAGCGGGCTATGGTTTGTTGGCTTTCGTCAAGGTCATAGCACGTTAGGGGCAAAATTATCGGGAATTTCAAGTGTTGAAATTTGCAATGAGATTGCATACCTTCTATGAGATAGTTGGATCCTGATACCCGCTGCGAGTAAGAGTTACTCCTGGGAGAGTTTTACACATTACAATTAGCCGATCAAGTAGGTGTCTAGAAAGGTGTCAACGGGGTTACGCCTCTGGGAAAACGAGGTTTACATTAATTAGGTTCGTGCGAAAGCACGGGGGACCTCCCTCAAAGTACCGACACTGGCCTGGCTGAAAGATTGGCGAACTTGTAGTGTGTAATTAATCCCGGTTAGTCTTTCCTTTTAGGGTTTGAAGGAAGATTTGATAAAAAGCAGTGGGAGCCATCCTGATTAGATAAAATAATAACCAATCTATTCTTGCAAGAGCGCACGCTGAGTGTTTTCTTCTCTCTCACTCCAGGTAGCGACCATATCACGCCTTAATCAAGATAATAATACGGAATATTGACCGAACCCGCTTGTTATACTGAGCTGGGGAACGTTGGTCCCGCTCCAACTTATAATTGTTATAAGACAGAGTAAGAAATTGGGGAATACCAGATTTCCCGTGCCGCCCAAACGAAGAGAGTGCATGCTGATGCATCATCTTCGGGTATGTTCATTATACAGAACTGTTTCTCAGTATCCTCCGCGTCCTTGGTATATGATACCGGATCAGGATCCCAGATATGTAATCTGTTACATAGGGCTACAAAAGGGTAGAAAAACTGAGATCGGGTGATAAGTCTCATGAGGCAGAAAACGGGGCAAGTGTTGCAGCCAGGTCTGTTGGTCACTGTCATCCTGTATTATAATACATTGATTCTGAACGAATGTTATTAGATACCGAACTTGATATACAAAATCATATCTGTCTCTTTATTAGTAAAGAAACGATAAAATTTTGTATTGATGGATAATGTTTTGAACATTTCCTATATCAAAAGTTGATCGGTTCAGGCACGTTATCTAAAAGCATTGATGTTCTAAATCAAACTACAGTTCTTAGTATACAGAACACACACAAGAGGAAGAGTTCAGAAATGAACGGATTCTTCTTGAGGTATTGTAGACTAGGTCAGATCAATGTGACCCGACTAGCTAGAGTTACATAAAGATGCATATTTAAATTAGTTTGAATTTACATCTTGTGAAACTCGCCAGTCATGTCACAAATATATAATGACACCAGCTCTGTTTATTGGAAACAGAGAAAGAGTTAATGAACTCTTAGGACTGATACATGATGATGTATGTAAGGTCTCCTGTTTACACATGCCAGGACTGGTTCTTTATACTTCATTACGTTCTCTGATAATCTCTCAAGATTCAGTCATATGTTCCTGTTGAAACACTAGTCCGAACCTTTTGAGATATTCACAGAATATAAGTTAGAAGTAGAGAACCAAAATATGGGTATAAGTATTATGTCCTTTGATGTGATCAAGGAGGAGAATACTTGAGCACGGAATTCCTGGATTATTCTAAAGGAGAATGAGATTCTCTCTCAGCATTACTCCTCCATATACACCATAGCACGATGGTATATCGGGACGGAGCAATCACACCCTATATGATAAGGTATGCTCTATGATGAGTACTACTGAGTTACCTATTTCCTTTTGGGAGTTATGCACTTGAGAAGCTGCATACCTATTGAAAATGGTTCAAATCAAATCAGTTGCCTACCACTTCATATGTGATATGGAAAGGGAAGAGCCCATGTCTTAAGTTAGTTAAGATTTGGGGTTGTCCGGCCTATGTCTAAAAGCAAAATCCGGACAATCTCGAGGCAAGGTTAGTTATGTAGAACTGGAAAGGTTCCAGCTATGCAAACTACAGAAGATGATTTGATAGAACCAAAGGATTCAGTAGATTCCAACGAACCTCAGCCTCTCCGCCGATCTAGTAAGGTTCCTCACCCACCTAAGAGATACTTTGGTTTCTCTATGACAGTGGGAGCGAGGATTGCATCATGAGATGATGACCCAACTAGCTTCGAGCTGGCCATCAGGAGTAAGACTCTATAAGAATGGCTGGATGCTTAGTGATCTGAGATGGAATCCATGTACACCAACAAAGTATGGACTTTGGTTGCTAAATCTGAAGGGTTAAATCCCCATCAGGAGCAAGTAAATCTTGAGAAGATTACTTGGTGTACTTGGAAAAGTTGAGACTTTCAAAGCTAGACTTGTTAAAGATTTTCGTCATAGACCAGGCGTGGATTATGATGAAACCTTTTCAAGTGGCTATGCTTAAGTCCATCCAGATCCTACTTGCCACGGCTACATACCATGACTACGATATCTGGCGGTTGGGTGCCATGACTGCTTTTCTAAATGATGTTTTAGAAGAGAACGTCTATAAGTACACAGCCAGAGGGCTTCGTAGACAGTGGGAGCAGCGGAAACGTGTACAAGATGCTTTATAGGATAAAGCAGGTATCGCGGAGTTGGAACATCTGTTTTGATGTGGTAGTCAAAGAGTTTGACATCATCAAAATGGTAGATGAACCTTGTATATACAAAAAGGTAGTAGGGAGTACGTGGATGTCATGCTCTTGATAAGAAAGGAGTTTCTTATGCTACGCTCGATCAATCTCCGTTTATCACAAAGATTCTCCGTGTAGGATCAAAATGATACCTCCTAAATCCTGAGTTTTGGATCTATGAGATAGATTTAATTGGATGTTAGGATTCTCACTAGTTGTAGTGAGATGATATCAAACGATTCTGGGGAAAATCACTGGAAAGGTTTCAGAGTGATAAAGACGACTGAATGTCAGTCACAAGCATTGTCTTTACCCTCAGTAAAGGGACGGTATGTTGGAAGAGTTCCAAGCTAGATACCGTGGCATACTAGACGATAAAGGCAGGATACATCGCTACTTAAGATGCTACCAAAGAGGCTGTTTGGGTGTATATTGGTTCATGAGATGAACTACGTTCCAACCATTGTGAGACAATGGAGTTGTGGCTTAAGCCAAGGAACGACGGTCCCATCAGTGATCCAGACATATTCTAAGGCAGTATCACCTGATCATGGAGATGGTTGATCTCCAGGGGATCGAGGTCAGGAGAGTAGACTCAAAGGACAACACAGCGGATCCACTCACAAAGGCCTGTTCCCAGAGAGAGATTTTTATGGGATGGTTGAGTATGAGATACTACAACCACTGCTATCAGATGGCCCTAGTGCAAGTGGGAGATTGTTAGTTATATGTATGCCCTAGAGGCCATTACTGTACATTGGATGTATATTGTAGTGGATGCTGGGATATATATAGGGAGGACTTTCTTGCTCGACATGATAGTATGCTATCTGGTTGAACTTTACCTTAACGTGTATACTAATTGTCTCTCTGTTACATGTTGGTAAAGCCCTTAGGATGTGTACTTGACTACCTGGACTATGATGCGGATCATACTAGTGGGGACATGATAGTCCATAAGTACATCCTTCAAAGTCCCTAGTCGTGGGTGTATCGAGACGGGGCATCGATATACCAGAGTAGACTAGCGTATACCTTCTCGACCCATACAGATGGGCGATGGATGATCCCATATCCATTGGTGTTTGACATCAGAGATGATATACGGGTGCTCAGTGGAGACTGGGTACACTGGACGGACTCGCCGAGAACTCCCAGATGGTATTATACCTTACGTCAGATGGCAGTTCTCTGGTGACACTGGTACAGAGTAGTCTGTTGACCCGAGATCGTCATAGAGTCTTGTGTGGTTCCCACTGTGCTTTGATTTCCATCTTACCACGTCCAAGAGGGCGTGCAAAACGGTGGCTTTTGGGTACAGTCCCGAATCACATGGAGGCAATGAGCGATAGGAGGGGATTCGTCTCTCCCGGTATAGGGAGTTGATGTTGCGCTGTGTTCGATTGGCTATAACAGGAAATCCCTGGCCAGGGTTGCTGAGATTTACTGATAAGTGTTACCAGTAGTTTCTCGAATTGTTGTAGACCTCATATCGACACGACTTATCGAGCTATTGGGGTCTGACGTTTACCACCCCTAGGCGAGATATGCGATATATCAGACGACGAGACCGGACTGTACGGTAGTGTTACTGGTTGGATTCACTGGAGTGTGAGCGGGCTTGCTCGTCGATCTTCTGATCGCTCAATACCCGGGTGGCCGTTACGTTTAGCAGACCGCTTGCGGCTTGTGGGTGCTTGATATGATCATCATCTGCTGCCGGCGTATTGACGAGTCTTTAGAGTCCTACACAGAGGTTTCCTGGCTCAAGCAAAACGAAATAGGAGCGCATATGAGATATGTGCAGGACCGAGAATAATGCGTGTATGTGATACCGTATTTCATTCTCGCGATGAATGTATCGATTGGTTGTATGAGATATAACCTAGTTATCGAATCAAGGGTTGATTCGATAAGCCGATACATTGGATATTAGTCGGTTGTATGCGATATGACCGGATCGTTAAATCAAGTGTTGATTTAATGATTTAATGTATAATTATATATATGATATATTACTTTGCATTAACTAGTATCGGTTCACTTTACAAAGGATTTTCTCACTTGGTTGTACAAGTTGTATATGTGATATACTTTTTGTGCAAATGATTGTATCATATTTGATGATACATGCTTTTTGGTTAAGTGTAAAGAATTAAACCATGGTTAAGTTGGAAAT
Source organism: Agapanthus africanus (assembly GCA_030015575.1). Classification (NCBI taxonomy): domain Eukaryota; kingdom Viridiplantae; phylum Streptophyta; class Magnoliopsida; order Asparagales; family Amaryllidaceae; genus Agapanthus; species Agapanthus africanus. Next base: position 394,957,033 of record CM057340.1, read on the forward strand.
TAGGGTTTTGTTTTCTCCATTATTTATTTATTCATTTATTTATTTGTTTATTTATTTTGGAAAATAAATGGCATAAAGAAATGAAATGGTGGCTCATTTTGGACTTGCATGTTGAAGCTTCATGAAGCTTTGACTAAGTCACCATTTTGTCTCATGCTTAACCCTAACCACTCCACTTAACCCTAGTTGATTCTCTACACTTCACCATGGTTAGATTATGATAAGGATTCCTTTTATTTTCTATTTGGAATATGATCATAATAAGATGCTTCTTCTTCTTCATCTTCTTTCATGAAGAAAGCTTCACTTCATCAATGGTGATTGATGAAAATGAGTGAGAAATCCAATTCTAAAGTCAACCCACTTCCTATTTCTTCATCCTCTACCTCTTGCCAAGTAGTAGAGTGTGTTTCCTTCACAAGTTTTCAAGGCTTGATGAAGGTGGAGCTTGATCTAGTGATGCCTCGACGTAAATCATCTTCGGCACGTCGTCGATGACCTAGCCCGCGCTTTCTCCGATGAAGCCGACGCTAGAGCCCGGGATTTGATATGGACAGCGGAGATGACTTCATCACGGAGCCGTGGAGGTGGAGGACCGGATCTACAAAGGTTGTATTTCCGTACTCTTAGTTAAAGTAGTTAACTAGTTGTTTTGTCGCCTAAATTTCTAGCCAACGATCTTGTTAGGGTTTCTCGGCACCATTAAAATTTGAAATTGGCATGGTTGATGCCTTGTGAGACCTCCTTGGTGTGCCTAGGAACCTACATCTTGGAGAAAGGGGGCGAGATTAATATTTAGTTTTGGAAAAGGAAGAGTAAAAGTCTTTATTTAATTCAAAAGAAAGAAGAAGGTTTTAGAACCTTAAAGATGGAGAAAGAGGTACATGCCCTAATTTTTGAGAATGAAAAGGTTGTTTTAGATATTTTCATCATGTTGCCTTATATAGGCTTACACATTTATTACAAAATGGCATTTTTCCCATCCCATGGCTCATGTGCCATTTCTTTTTGCACATAAGCCATGGGCTTCACAAAAATTTGGCTTTATGCCCATTCATGCATAAAAAATTACATAAAAATTATTTATTACATGATTTCATTTTGGCATGGAGGAGGGCCGGCCGCTTCATGTTCGGACTCGACCTGGGCATGGGCCCACTTGATCTGGGCTTGGACCCAACTGGCTTGGGGTTGACCTTGACTTTGACTTGGTCAACCGGGGTGCAATTTTCGACCCCAACAAAGTGCCCCCATCAATAAATGCACACTGCACATTTGAGTTGTGTACATGAAATTGATGGATCTTGAAGCCGGACTTCGAGGTGGAACATCACTCCGGGGGCGGAGCATCCCTCGGGGAGCATGATTCCCGTGGATCGGAGCATCATTTCGATTTGCGGAGCATAATTCCAGAGTCAGAGTATCATTCCGAGGATCAGAGCATCATTCCGAAGAGCGGAGCATGATTCCAGGGATCGGAGCATAATTCCAATGGGCGGAGCATGATTTCAAAGGGTCGGAGCATAATTCCAATGGGCCGAGCATGATTCCAAAGGGGTCGGAGCATAATTCCGACAGGCGGCAGATATTCTGATCGAAGCATAATTTCGATGCAGAGATTGATTCCCAGGCGAAGCATAATTCCGACAGGGAAGGAAGATACTCCGAGGCGAAGCATGATTTCGACACGGGATACATTCTGAGACGAAACATGATTCCGGCGCAGAGCTTGTTGGCTGACTTGATTCCGAGACGAAGCATAATTTCGACAGGGAAGGCAGATACGCCAAGGTGAAGCATGATTTCGACACGGGGTACACTCTGAGACAAAGCATGATTCCGGCGCAGACCTTGTTAGTCGACTTGATTCCGAGGCGGAGCTTAATTTCGACGAGGAGGTCGCTGGTTGATTCCGAGCCGAAGCATAATTCCGATAGGAACGGAAGATACACCGAGGCGAAACTTGATTTCGACGCGGGGTACACTCTGAGACGAAGCATGATTCCGACGCAGAGCTTGTTGGTCGACTTAATTATGAGACGGAGCTTAATTCCGACGAGGAGGTCGCTTGTTGACTTGATTCCAGGGCGGAGCATAATTCCGACGAGGAGGTCGCTGGTTGACATGTCCCGGGCACAGAGTGTCTGTGGTCGACGTTTCCCCGGCACGGAGTGTCACTGGTTTTGATGTAGAGGATGATTCCCAGGCGAAGCATAATTCCGACAGGGCAGGTGGATATTCCGAGGCGAAGCATGATTTCGACACGGGGTATATTCTGAGATGAAGCATGATTCCGCCGCAGAAGTTGTTGATTTGATTTGTTTTGGGTTGACATCAGCATCGCTACACTGGAATATAGTACAAGAAGCGAATCATCATTTGCCATGAAAGGATTTGAGGATTTGGTTTTGGTTTAGCATCAGCATCGCTTCACTGGAATATGGTACCAGGAGCGAATCATCATTTGCGTTTGCTTATTAGGAAGCGATGGCTTAGGAGACAGGTTTTAGGTCCCTATCACCTAAGACTTTTCAATTTTATGAGCCGTAAGGGTCTCACAAAGCATTTTCTCCCTACGGGTCGTAAGGATCCCGTAGGTGTATTTTTTCTTTAGGAGTCGTGGGGACTCCTAAGTGTGTTGCTCCTTTGTGAGTCGTAAGGATCTCACGCGGGAATTTTCTCCTCACAAAGTCGAGAGGACTTTGCAAGTGCATTTCATCTCTTTTTCACGAGTTTGCGCCCTTTCGGGTTTTCACAAACTCGCCGACAATCCTGCTATTTTTACTCACGGAGCCCTTTCGGGTTTTCATCCGTGCCCATTTTTCTTGTGGACATACCTTTTTTTTTTGAATCTTCACCGCCGGTGGGATTTTGAATGCAGTCTCGCCGGTAGGACTTGGGAGAGATTGGGATTGTTTTACGCCCGTGGATTGTATACGGTTTTGCAGGATGTATGATCCAGACCGTAAGGCCGGAAAAATTTCGGGACTTTGTTGGCGTCTGCATCGCTGCATTGGAATGTGGTACTAGGAGCGACTCATCATTCGCCGTTGCGGTATGGGATTTGAAATTTTGTTGGCGTCTGCATCGCTGCACTGGAATATGGTACCAGGAGCGACTCATCATTCGCCGTTTTAGGATTTGGAATTTGGTTGGCGTCTGCATCGCTACACTGGAATATGGTACCAGGAGCGACTCATCATTCGCCGTTGGGGTATGGGATTTGGAATTTGGTTGGCGTCAGTATCGCTGCACTGGAATATGGTACCAGAAGCGACTCATCATTCGCCGTTGGGAATTTAAGTTTTGGACGGTGTCTGCATCGCTGCACTGGAATATGGTACCAGGAGCGACTCGTCATTCGTGGTTTTTTTTATTTTATCGCGATTGCTCTATCATTTCAGCTTTTCTTATCGCGAAGGTCGCGATTGCCCTATCATTTCGGCTTTTTATTCGCGGTTGCCCCATCATTTTGGCTTTATTTTCATTTTTATTTTTACTCGCTGATTTTTATTGCGAGTTGCCCCATCATTTCGGCTTTTCTCTCTTTTTTCTTTTTTTTATTTACACATTTTTTTTCTTCTACACATTTTTTTACATTCCCAGTTTAACGACTTAGAGGTCGATTATTCCCAGTTTAATGACATGGTGGTCAATTGTTTTCAGAGAAAGGCAGATGTCTGAGAGAATCAGTTTCACGAAGAACTTCGGTCTCCGTTTGTATGAAATTGGCGGTTGCGGCTTGACTGTTTGTTAACACGCCTTTGGACAGTTCTATCTCTCCTGCCTTGTATTGCTTTTCGACCCAATCATTGAAGACGAAGCAGTCCTCAATGGCATGACCTATCACCCTGTGATAGGGGCAGTATTTGGGGTTGTCGGTCATATTCGCTTCCTGCGGTCTTTTTGACTATGGGAGTTGTAGACCTTCCTCATGGCGTCTTTGAATATTTTACGGATTTTGTGCCTTCTGAAGGAATAGACTTTATCCAGCTTCTCTTTCAGTGGAGATTCTCCTCCCTCTCCGAACACCGGCTTCCGAGGCTGGTTGGCATTAGGTCCGCTCATCCCTAACTTATTTCGGTTAGCCGAAGTGTTGAAAGATTCAGAATCATCGGAGTTTCCGCCTTTGCGATTTTTGTCCTTTCGGTTTCTCCAGGACTTATTGTTATTTTAGGAATCCGAGGAGGACTCCTGCTTTAAGCGCTCCAGCATCTGAACTTTCCTGGTCATCTCTTGGAATGTTTTGAGACCCGCGGTGCATAGAAACGGGGCTATCCAATTGTTGAGATTTCCGACAAGGAGACTGACAGATTGGTCCTGCTCTATCGGCGGTTCACATTTGACGGAGAGATTGCGCCATCGGGTTATAAAATCCATGCCGCTTTCGTTGTTCTTTGGCTTGGTCCTTACGAGGTCGGCGATGGTGATCTTATCGCTGACACTCATGAACCTTTGTCGAAACAAAGATTCCATTTGGACGAAGGTAGTGACGGAGCCATCCGGTATGCTCGCGTACCAGTCGAAAGCAACATCGGTCAAGCTATTAACGAACTGGCGGAGGAGAAACGAATCATTGCCCCCAGTATTCCCGGATGAGGCTTTAAAGTGGGCGATGTGCTGATTCGCATTTCCCGTCCCATCGAATCTTCCGAATTTAGGGATGACATAGCCGCTAGGAAATTCTACCAGATCATACTGAGCAGGATATGGTCTCCCACTGCTGCTGATATCTTTTTACGCTTCGGCTTCGACAACCAATGTTTTGACTTTGTTGGCAACCAAATCCATGATTTGATCTTGAGTTAGCGGGCTACTGTCATCGGTAGCCAAGACATTTCCTGAGATAGGATGCGATTGGCTTTCGTGCGTTCCGCCCACCTTTGGATTTGAGGGAATAGGCGTCGGCTGACTCGGGACACCGTTTCCCAGTTCATGAGCAGAGCCCTGCGCTTGATTGGACAGCTGAGAGGCAAGTCGGGCCGTGAGCTGCATCACGACATTCGTCAAGTCGTCAATTTTGGAGTAGAGTTTGGTCATCTCTTTATCTTTGTTTCTGAGCTTCTTTCGGAGCTCTTAAAGCAGCTCTTGCTCCGTGGTCCTGGGGTTGAAAGTCGGCTCTTCTTCGCTGTCCAAGCTTGACTCTACATGGACTGAGAGGTCTTTCTGCTTATCATCCTCATCGAGAAGGTTTACATCATCCAGCGGAGGCGACTGTTCTTGGGAAGCGGCAACCACATTCAAGCCAGATTGGATTTGAAATGTGGTGGCCCCGTCCTTACTCTTGCTGCGCGTTCCCACCATATAGATAGTGTGGACCACGTATCCAGCCATTTCCCCATCTTTGGTGGGGTAGCCTTATTCTTCGAACCTCATGAGGTTCAGCCCAGCAGGAGCCCTAGCCCTTTTGTTGGCTCTATATCTGAGCCTTTTCTGCCTTAGCTTCTCAATTTTAAGGGCTTGGCGGGAATTTGTTTCCTGGGAAGCCATCGTGAGTCGATTAGCGGGGAGTTTAGAGAAGACATCCGATCGAGCAATTATCAGGGGCATCACCGGAGCTTGCTCGAGATGCCCTGCTGCTTTGTTGGTGTTGATAGCCTTTCCCCTAGCTGGGGCCAAGGAGAGCCATTCAAACATCGACTTGCGTTTGAGTTGGGGCGCCTTCGAGACCACCACATTTGGCCTCTTGCCTTTTGAGACCGGTTTGTCTGTCACCGGGGCTTGAGGAGCTGGGATGGCGTTAGCTGACACGAACAGAATAGAGCCAAATGGTAGCGGCGGATCCTTCCACTGTCGCCCGAGACTGGCCGGAAGGACCGTCCTGGTGTCCATCTTCATTGTGTAGGAGATGGGAGCCGTGCTGAGAGATGGATTCATCTTTGGAGACATTGTTGAAAAGTGATTGCTTGAAAACCTGCATGAAAGAGCATTATTTTAGTACAAATATAGATATGTATATTGATTGAGTCCGCATGAACGTTTAACCCGAAATATGGGAGGAGAGATCGGTCCTACCGGGTGTGCCAGAATCTGTAGAGTGTTTTTCGTCACCCCATTGAGATAGGAATACGCGCGCGCTGGTCAGGCGTACTACAGATTCCCCCTGCCTAGGGTAGGCAGGGGTTTATAGATTATGGGGATCCAAATCTCCGGCAGCCGCGGACTAAGCTGCCGTTATTTACCTCTCGCCTTTTAGGGCGAGAGAACCTCCGATTAACGGGTTAAACTGGTCAGACGAACTTAATGTGCAGTGTTGTGTTTTGGAGAGGTTTTGGATATATCGGGGGCCCCGCAGAGTTTTTATGGGGGTCTCGCTCCCCGGATAGCGGGCTGGGGGTTAAGGGGGTTAGCAGGCCCCTTGTGGGATGCGGGGCAATGCCCCGTTAGAAATTTTTTTCTATGAAGGACAGTGTCGTGGAGTGTGTGTGTGTGTGTGTGTGTGTGCGCGCATACATAAGGGAAAAGGGCATCCAAAGGATGCGTGGGAGAAAACGCTCGGGCTCTAGCGCTTTGGGTGCTAGCACCTCACGTGCCAGGCATGTGGGTGCTTGGGCGCTAGCGCTTTGGGCGCCAAGGCGCTAGCGCCTCATGTGCCAGGCACGTGGGCGCTCGGGCGCTAGCGCTTTGGGCGCCAGGGCGCTAGCGCCTCACGTGTGTCACGACCCGAAAAGTAACGAGCATGACTGGCACTTAAATTAAGAAACGTTTCGAGGCGTACGTAATCTAAGTAAGCCAAAACCCAGAAATCAAAACTAAGTAAAGCAGTAGAGTGAAGGAAAAACCAATTTAAAGCAAGTAGTTTAACAACATAAGCCGAAGTATTTCATCCTTAAAACCTCAAGTCTTTTCTAAAAATTTCGGCAGAGTTTCCGTTGTAAATACTGACCCCAAACGGGTGCAAATCTGATAAAGCATGTATAATGAATAAAGGCATCCCCAAGCGGGAGCTAGCTCTTCGCCAACCGGCGGACAAAACCACACAATGCAATATAATATACAACGCCGAAAGGTGAGGATCAAACTCAGGATAAAAATCCAACATCATCAAGAAAACCAGAGGAAAACCATAATAATACAGCGCGCGACTCTAAGGTCGAAAGAATATACACTGGTCATATATCTCTATCAAATATACAAGTCTGGTTGATGGAGTTTTACTAGATACAACTGAAATAACAAATATACAATTGTGGTCACGATGCAAGTGAACCCACCTACCAAAGCAATCACCCGGAAGGAACAGTGTGCCATCAAAACCGCAAAGAAATCTGTACGGCAAAACCTGCAAGGAACTGTGGCACAACGGGGGTGAGTTGCCAACTCGTGAGTAGAAAACATCACAGATCGGAAATTGCATGTATGACGCATCCTAGGTCATATCAAGTAATATCCTCAAGTAATATTGTTACGACCCGAAATTGGCACATGACGGCCCTTAAACTACGCAACGTCTATAGGCGTAACGATATTTAAGTAAGCCGAAAATCCAACAATCTAAACCATCAAAAGTAGTAAGAAATAAGAACATTGTTAAAACTTTTGAAAATCTCGAGTACAAATTCTTTAAATTCAAATTTTAGTTTCTTAAAAATTTTGGCAGCACCTCCTTTGTAATAACTAACCCCAAAAAAATGGGTACGACATAAATATAAGTAAAGCATCCCCAACGGGAGTAAATCCACGCCCAATGGCGGAAAACAACCACCACAACAGATATACGACGCCGTACCGAAGAAATAAAAGACAGTAGAAGTAAAACTGCATAAAAGACCTCCAAGTCACAAAATAATATACAATATCGTCCTCACATCAAGTTTATAAGTCATACAAGATAATGGTAGATGGAGAGTACAAGATACAACGAATATACAATAAACATGAACATATAACCACAAAACCCACCTAAAGCAAAACTGCACACTGTGAGCCGAAGCGGTATCCGCAGCAAAAGATCCTATGATAGATGGTAATAGCCCTGCCTCTGACTACTATGAGGAACGACCTGTAAAACACTGTGGCACAACGGGGGTGAGTTGCCAACTCGTGAATAGTAAATAACATATGCAGGTAATCGCAAGTATGCACGTACAACGCGAATCTAACATATGTAAGCTAAGCAATAAATGGTCATATGAATGCAATAGTCATGAAAAATACTCTAGCAGGTACATCTAATACATGAAGAAATAATATGACAATCTGTATGAAACAATCATGTAAGGTACTCTATCAGGTACAACTAATACATGAAGCGATGATATGCCAATGTATATATGCAACAGTCATGAAAGGTACTCTAGCAGGTACAACTAATACATGAAGTAATGCGTATATAATAAAGTATGTAAATGCAACAGTCATGGAAGGTACTCTATCAGGTACTACTAATACATGAAGCAGTGCATAAACAATAAATGCGAAGTATGGGATGAAACATGCCATTTCTACAAAATCCTGATATCGTGGTAGGACCAAAGTCCATCAAGACAATCCAAATCCCAATTTCCTCATATCAGCTCCCAAATTGGCTCTCATATCATGTAAGTCTCACAAATCCTGAATGTACAATATCAAATAAATCTCATATATCCTGTATCCAATATCAAGTGAATATCATATATCCTGAATCCAACATCAAGTGAATCTCATATATCCTGAATGTACAGTATCAAGTGAATCTCATATATCCTGAATGTACAGTATCAAGTAAACCTCATATATCCTGAATGTACAGTATCAAGTAAATCTCATATATCCAATATCCAGTAAGTTTCATATAAAGTGAGTGTCCAACATCGACACCCAAAAACATCATGAAACAAGTGTCTAGCATGACACATAAATACTCATATCCATACGTTCCTTGAATCGTAAGTGTCCAGTATCGACACCCGTGATCCACGTATCGGTATATACGTTCCTCGAATCGTAAGTGTCCGGTATCGACACCCGTCATTCACGTATCGGTATAACACAAATCTCTTAGTAGATGCATCCAAATATCAAGTAAAGAATAAGAAATACTTGCATAATTTTATGAAACCACCACGGTCCTCAAATCCAGAAAAAAACATCAAGTAATGAATAAGTATAAATGCATGAATCAATACATATATATTAGCGTCCCATTCCACTAATATATATATATATATATATATATATATATACATAACAGCGTCCCATTCCACTGTTATATATACTAAGGAGTAAAAATATCAGAGAACATCATATGAAATCCATGAATGTAATATATGCAACATGAAACAGTAATATGAACATATAAAGGAAAAAACGCTATTTAACTGCAACAAGATAATATATATATCATGCGGTTCCTAATTTCTCCAAGTCCATACAACATCAAATAAAGGTGAACATGTAGCTATAGCCAGATATGCGTAACCATGTTGGTATAGCAAGATATGTGTATCTACCTATCAATAATGATTTAATATACCCTCCGGGTATAAGTGAAGTATGTATGCAAGGTATACATGTAGCAGTGTCATTACGTATGAAATATACCTATCACTAATGGTAACTAGCATGTAAGCATGTCAAGGCATATGTGTAAGCATGTAGGTATACAGGTATGCTATATGTCATATGCATAAAGAAATATGAATCAATGACTCAATATCCCTAACCAAACAATATCATATAGGTATGTGTATTGTGCGTGTCATGGCAATTATTGACGGTGTGTGTGGCATACAATCAGTGCTCGTGCAATATGAGCCGTCAATAATAGTACAGTGTCCTAAGCGTACTAGTCCAAGCACAACAAGTAACTAAGCAATAATGTGTATGCGCAACTCTATATATGAAATAGAATATGCGGCAATATCATGTCATCTCTAGCCCAGACGCATAACGCTATGCCGGCGATTCACCTGTAGATGTTAAATTTACTCACCAACGCTCCTGGCTAAGTGAAGCCTACCACCTGTTTTTCCTTCGTCGCAGCGTCCGAAGTCCCCGCCTGCGAACCTAAAACATAACACGACAAAGTAAGTATATATTAGCAATAGACCCAAAATACGTACCAACTACGTTTGACCGACGCACCAATTCCAAACATACTCTCAAGTGTTCGTCAAGTGGCTAACACGCGTAGCGACACTACGAAACCAACTCAAGAGCAAAAGCTACACAAAGACACGAACGACATCGGCGCGACCCTAGCTAGGTAAGCAAAGCGACACAACTACCAAGCCTAGACCGTGATCGTACCGATTTCGCATTCACAACATAAGTCTAAAGCTAATACAATTCTAGCGATATCAAATATCTTAAAACAGGTTAACTATGTTATCCAAACCACTTTCATAATTTTAAACTCGCCCAATTATGTTTTAGAAAAACCTATTAAGCAATATATATCATTTTATCACAAAACTACAACTTTTTACCAAACTAGCATTTACAAACATCACTAATTAGCAAAATTAAACCATACAAACTCTTACTAGAATTTTAATCTCACTTGATTAGGATTAGTAAAAGTTTAGTTTGCTAATTAGCTTAAATATCCGATTAGGAAAATATCATTTAACAAACTAGCAACTTGGTTTAGTTTTCATTTGGTTAAAACTAACAATTAACCTATTCACTAATCAAAACCCTAATTGATTTGCCCAAAAACGATTTCTAGAATTTTAAACATGCAATTAAATAGCTTAGTTTTAACAACTAATAAGCCAATTAAAGTATTAGAACAACAAAGAGATTAGGGTTAGGGTTTTATACCTCCACAAAAGATTCAAAAATCCAGTTTGCTAGCCGACAAGTCCAAGATTGAAGTAGAGAGAATGTAGAATAGTTTGCCTCAAGACACCCAACGAATCGGGTGAAGGTTAAAGAAGTTGCCACTGGATGAAATTGCGAGCATAGGATTTTGAAAAAAATGAGCTCACATACTAAAAGAATGGGGCCGGCCACTCATGGGGGGGGGGAGGGTGAAATGCTCTCGGCCAAATAGAGATGAGGGTGAGCACAAGTAAAGGAGGGAGTGTTGGATATATATGCCCTAGAGGCCTACATTGTATAGGATGCTTGGGATATGTATGTACATGACAGTCTTGCTTGATATGATAGTACGCTATTTGGTTTGACTTTATCTTAACGTATAATATATTTTACTTGGTATTTATATATATATGTTGATAAAGCCCATAGGGTGTTTGTCTGACTACCGGCGTTGTGATGGCAGTCATACTAGTGGGAGCTGGATAGTCAATAGGCACACCCTTAGATGTCCCTGGTCGCAGGAGTATCGAGATTGGGCATCGATACTCCGGAGTAGACTAGTGTATACATATCTAGACCCTGACGAGGGGCGATGGATTGGTCCCGCAACCATTGGTGGTGTTCACCTAAGATTGTATACAGATGCTCACTGGGTGTGAGTACACCGGACAGGACTCGCCGAGAACTGACTGGATGGTATTATACCTAACGTCAGATAGCAGTTCTCAGGTGACATGTGTGCAGATAGTCCGTTGACTTAAGGTCATCATTTGTCTCGTGTGAGTTCCCACCGTGCTTTGATTATTACCCTAACACGGCTCAAAGGAGTCGTGCAAACAGGTTTCAGTTGGGCACAGTCCCGAGCCACATGGAGGCAGTGAGCGACTGTTAGGGATTCGTCTCTCCCGGTATAGGGAGTTGATATCGCACTGTGGTCGGTTGGTCATTACCATAAGTCCCTGGCCAGGGCTGATTGAGAATTACTGATAGGTTGATCAGTAGATTCTCGGATGGTGATAAAGCCATACCGACACGACTTGTACGGTTATTAGGGGTCTGACGTCCACCACCTCCCTAGACCATACATGCGATACTCTTACACGAACAGACCGGACTGCGCGGATATTGTCACAGACAGGCTCAGTAAGATTTCAGATGGGTTACCTCATCAGCTTTCTTATCGACAACTACCTGGGGACCGTTACGTACAGCTAGTGCCGCTTGCGGTCTGTGGTTAAACCCACTGCCAGCGTAGTAGTCGAGTCTTTAGAGTCCCACACAGAGATTTCCCAAACCCAGGCGAAAAGATATAGAGGTCATATGGTTTTACGACAAAGGTTCGGACGCATACGTGTTTGAACGCACGTACGACATTCGGACAGTTTTTACTAGCCGGCTTTGGTTTAAGCCAGATTCTAGTATCAGGTTATTGGATTTATACAGTCTAAAGTTTTTCCGTGTTTTCACGGATGAGAGGGGCGTTCTCGTAATTTTCCGAGAAGCTTCTAGAAGGATGTGACATGGAGGGAGAGGTGGGATTTTCATTTAATGATTAAGTGACTCATAGTGAGTGATTCATCATGTCATTAATGCATTATTAAATGCTTAATGACTCACATAATGAATCACCCACTTGCATTAATGAAACATGATGAATAATCTCATATTATTCTTTTCTTTCTTATTCATTATGTTTCATATATCAAGTGAGAAGCTTTTTTATTATCATATAATTTTCATTATCATCTTCTCACTCTCTCTCTTCAAGTTCTCTTTCCTTCACTAAAGCCTAATCCTACCCCTCATGAGTTGAGAACAAGGATTAGGAAAGACTAATTACTCCATAACCTATCTCTACATCACCTTAGCTACTCTATTTAGCAACTAGAGAAACTAAGTAACCTCAAGTTTAGAGGTTATAGCTTGGATTAGGGTTCTCGGGTGGATCGTCTATCACGGAAGAAAGCCGAAGAGGACGTGGAGATCCAAAGAGGCCGTAGATAACATTAAGACGAAGGATTAGAACCGTTTGGTATAATCTCTTAACATAGTAGTTTAGAACTCTATAGCTTTTGTTAAAACTTGTTTAGCAAACAATTCATACGGTTAATCGATGTTTGATCATAGAACAAGATTGTTATTCATATTTCCGCCTCCCCACAAGTATTGGGGTGTTGAACATCGACTTACAGTGGTATCAGAGACTAGCTAAACAATATTTAACTTACTTGCAAATTTGTACGAATTTCGAACGAAAAAAACGAAACCGGAAAAGCCCGAAAATATCAGTTTCTGTCGATTTTTAAATGAAGTCCAAAAATTTTTCAGGGATGTTCAGAAAGCTTGTAATGACACCAGAAGAACACCCAAGAAAATTGGGGTCATGATTCGACCAAAGAGCCGCGGAACCGCGGCGGATCCCACACGATCCGCCGCGGTTCCGCCGCCGATTTGGTGAGTCATGAACCCAAATTTCTTGGGTGGGTTCTCTGTAATATTTGGGATTTTCTGGAATATTTAATTTTTGCTCAGGTTTCAGATTTGCAGAGAAGTATTGGAGCAAGATTAAAAGTGTTTAATCGATCGAAATTGTACAGTATTTGCTTGTTGGATTATATCTGTGATTGTATAATGTGTTCGTAAACCTCCCCTAACTGCTAGTATGTCAGTTGGCAGGGGGTTGCACATTTCTGAAATGGATTTTAACTGTTTGTGTATATAAACTGTATTGGACTGTTGTGGTGATTAGCCGGGGTTATGTGATGGGTTATTATTTAATTCATTTGATGTAAATGTAATTTGTTGTAATATTATTTTGCGGGGCACTTCCAGGTTGCGGTTGTAGCCACCGTTGTATTATTATTTCATTTTACTGTTTTTGCTCCTAGGACAGACCCAAGGTGGGGTGCACAAACTGCCGGGCAGGTAGTTTGCCGCACCCGTAGGGGTCATGGGTTGGGTAATGGCTATTCATCACAACTGTGTAATCCGTCTTTCATTGCAGGCTCAAATGAAATGCGGATTGCTTGCAAATCCAATATTGTTTATCTGTGATCTGGAATGCCTATTATTGCGTCCGACGAATGTACAATATCTATATATGATAGCTATTTAGACGTCGCTTATGTTTTACACCCGCGCTAGCCCAGCCCCCGCTCTGTCGTTAGTTAAGTAACCTAACGGGTGATGACGGGACCCCGTGGCGAATGCGGATGGCATAAGAGGACGTTGTATTTTCGTTGTTATCTGTAATGATAGGTTAAAGATGGGATGCATTATTATTAATGCAAAGAAAATAAAACCTAAACTGAATCGTTGGAACAATTTCTAAAAACCACTCGGTTTTCTTGAAAAAACAAAATTTTAAATGCGGAGCTTAAACCACTCCTTTAAATAAAAGCTATCATAGTTCCTTCGATCAAATCAAGTTCACTACGTTAACGGTTTTTTGCCAAAAACCAGCCGTAACCCTCCGTCGTTTCAGATAGACAGCACATCGTATTCATGCTATGCTTGTTGGCCTACGTCAAGGCATAGTGTATGGTAGCAGTGTGTGTGCCTATTTGTTGCATAGATAGATGCATTAGTTTAATACAGACGTACACCTTGTTGGCCTACGTCAAGGGCTTGTACGATGTATTTAAATTGATCAGGACAACGACGGGTAGAACTTGACTTGCGTCTTATGACTTGTTGGCCTACGTCAAGGTCTATAAGAGCTTGGGGTAAAAATTACATTGTGAGTTTCAAACATAAAGGAAACTTGCAGATTTAGCTTACCTTCTGGAGTGTGGTGACTAGAGTGGCTTCCATCTAGGGCATCATACAATGATAGTTGGATCCCGATCTCACTGATGAGTAGGATTACTCTCGGGAATTTCTCTCACTTAACAATCAATGCTATAAACCAAGTAGGTGCCTAGAAAGGTGTTAGAGGGGCTACGCCTCCAGGGAAAAGAGGTTCTCTAATTAAGGAACTTCGCGAAAGCGTTGGAAAACCTCCCTCGAAGTACCAACACCAGCCTGGCTGAAAGGTTAAGCAAGTATTGTGACGTGTGATTAAATCCTGACTAGTTCTTCTTTTAGGTTTTGAAGAAGGATTTGAGGAAACAGTGGGAGCCATCCTGTTTAGATAAAATATTAACCAATCTAAACTTGCAAGAGCATATGCTGAGTGTTTTCTTTTCTCTCTCTCTGGCAGCTACCATGACTGGACTAAAACTATTACTTGAAAAGAATATACTGACCGGGCAGAACTATAAAGATTGGCTAAGAAACATCAATATTGCGCTGACTTATGACAAAGTTGCATATGTTACCACCGCTGTTCCTCCCCTTATCCCAGGACCAGATTCCTCAGTTGCGGACAAGGAAGTTCGTAAAACCTGGGATCTAGACTGTGAGCGAGCTAAGTGTATCGTGCTGGCGTCCATGAATAATGAACTCCAGAAACAGCACGAGAGTATGGATATTGCATCCATATTCCTCCATTGCAAGGAATTGTATGGTGAACACTCCCGTATCGCGAGGTACGAAACCTCAAGGAAACTCTTCCAGATGAGGTTAGCTCCAGGATCGCCTGTTGGAGAGCACGTCCTCAAAATGATCACCCTCATTGAGGAACTCGCAAACCTGGGATGCGTGCTAGAGAACGATTTGTATATCGACTTAATTTTGCAGTCCCTTCCCCACACCTTCTCTCAGTTCGTGCTGAACTTCAACATGCACGAAATGGAAGCGGATCTTCCAAAGCTCCTCAATATGTTGAGGGTAGCAGAGACCTCCTTGAAAAAGGAGAAGACCCCCGTTCTGTATGTTGGCCAATCATCTTCTTCTAAATCTAAAGCGAAAGCTAAAGGGAAGAAGAAGATGAAAGCCACCAAACCGAAGGGTGGGGTCAAGAAGGTGCAGGGAACGAACAAGGCAGGAAGGGTGAAGACAGAAAAGAACAAGTGTTTCTATTGTCACAAGCAGGGGCACTGGAAGAAGGATTGTCAGGCCTTCAAAGCCAAGGACATGAAGCAAGCTGTTGCTTCTACTTCAGGTGTGTTCGTAATCGAAAATTGTCTTTCAGTTAACTCTACTTCATGGGTACTTGATACCGGTTCTGGTTCTCACATCTGTAATTCTTTGCAGGATCTGAGAAATAGTAGAGTACTGGGGGCAGGTGATATGACTCTCCGGATGGGCAATGGAATGCATGTAGATGCAGTTGCAATAGGGGAATATCACCTAGGGTTGAATAGTGGACACATTTTGGTATTGTATAGCTGTTTTTGTATTCCCAGTATGTTGTGTAATATTATATCAGTATCTTTGTTGTCTAATAAAGGATATAATTTTGTGCTTGAAAGAAATGTCATGAACATTCTCCTAAATCAAGAACTGATTGGGTATGGCACACTGGAAAACGGCATATACATACTTAATCAACCACAAATTTTCAATATTCAAAACACGCGTAAAAGAAAGGCTCCAGATTCGAATCAAGCCTTCCTATGGCATTGTAGACTTGGTCATATAAATGAAACAAGGTTGACTAAGTTACATAAAGATGGATATCTAGATCCGTTTGAATATTCATCATATGCAACTTGTCAATCATGTATCAAAGGAAAAATGACCAAATCTCCGTTCACCGGACACGGAGAAAGAGCCACTGAACTCTTGGGACTAGTACACAGTGATGTATGTGGTCCGATGTCTATACATGCACGAAGTGGTCACTCCTACTTCATCACTTTTACTGATGACTTCTCTAGGTATGGACATGTGTTCTTAATAAAGCATAAATCCGAGGCTTTTGAGAAGTTTAAGGAGTATAAAAATGAAGTAGAGAAACAAACTGGTAAAAGCATCAAGACACTTCGATCTGATCGAGGTGGAGAATACTTAAGTACCAGTTTCCTTGAATACTTGAAAGCAAATGGAATACTCTCTCAGCTTACTCCACCTTATACACCTCAGCATAATGGTGTATCAGAAAGAAGGAATCGCACGCTATTAGATATGGTGCGTTCAATGATGAGTAGTGCTGAGTTGCCACTTTCCTTCTGGGGATTTGCTCTAGAATCAGCCGCATATCTATTAAATAGAGTTCCAACTAAGTCTGTACCTACCACTCCATATGAAATGTGGTGTGGGAAGAGACCATATCTCAAGTATATCAAGATATGGGGGTGTCCGGTATATGTTAAAAAGCATAATCCGGACAAGCTCGAAGCACGATCGGTTTTATGCAAGTTTGTAGGATACCCCAAGCATTCAAGGGGGTACATGATCTACCACACTGAAGAACAAAAGGTGTTTGTCGCTCGTCACATTGTCTTCTTAGAAAGCGAATTTCTTGCAAAAGAAATTAGTGGGAGCGCGGTAGAACTGGAAGAAATTCCAGAACCTCAAACTGCAACCGAGGACTTAGAAGAATCTCAGATTTCAATAGAACATGACGAACCAACGCCACTCCGCAGATCTAGTAGGATTTCTCATCCTCCCGAAAGATACTATGGTTTTCTTCTTGATGGGGATCGAGAGGATTGCATCATCGATGATGATGAGCCTACTAGTTTTCAGCAGGCTATCACAAGTAGCGACTCAGTAAAGTGGCTGGATGCAATGAGATCCGAAATGGAATCCATGTATACCAATAAAGTATGGACTTTAGAAGTTGCTCCTCCTGGGGTAAAACCAGTTGGGTGCAAATGGATCTTCAAAAAGAAGATTGGTACATTTGGACAAGTGGAAACCTACAAAGCTAGACTAGTAGCAAAAGGTTTTCGTCAAAGACCAGGATTGGACTATGATGAAACCTTTTCACCAGTAGCTATGCTTAAATCCATTCGGATCATGCTTGCCATTGCTGCCTTCCATGACTATGAAATCTGGCAAATGGATGTAAAAACAGCTTTTCTAAATGGACATCTAGAAGAGAGCGTTTTCATGGATCAACCAGAAGGTTTCTTAGACAGTGGGAGCAGCGGAAAAGTGTGCAAATTGCTTAAATCCATTTATGGGTTAAAGCAAGCATCGCGGAGTTGGAACATCTGCTTTGATGAAACAGTCAAGGAATTTGACTTTATCAAAAATGCAGATGAACCATGTATTTATAGGAAGATTGTAGAAGGAGCAGTAGTCTTCCTCGTTTTATACGTCGACGACATACTACTGATAGGGAATGATATCCCTATACTACAATCAGTAAAGCTCTTCTTGTCACAGAAATTCTCTATGAAAGACTTGGGAGATGCATCATACATTCTGGGCATTAAGATCTATCGAGATAGATCTAATAGAACATTGGGACTTTCACAGTCCAGGTATATAGACACTATACTAAAGAGATTTAGTATGGAAGATTCCAAACGCGGCAATATGCCCACTTGTCACGGAATCACCCTCTCCAAAGAGATGTCTCCAAAGACTGATGAAGAGAGGGCTCGCATGGGCATTATACCCTACGCTTCGGCGGTAGGATCAATAATGTATGCGATGTTATGTACCAGACCAGATGTAGCTTACGCACTTAGTGTGGTAAGCAGGTATCAATCGGACCCAGGTGAGAAACATTGGATAGCGGTGAAGAACATTCTCAAGTACCTGAGAAGGACTAAGGAGATGTTCTTGATTTACGGTAATAAGGACCTCCAGGTAGAGGCTTTTACCGACTCCGGCTTCCATAGTGACAAGGATGATTCTAAATCCATTTCGGGTTTTGTGTTTACCCTCAATGGAGGAGCGGTATGTTGGAAGAGTTCCAAACAAGATACCGTCGCAGACTCAACTATGGAGGCTGAGTATATAGCTGCTAGTGAAGCCGCAAAAGAGGCTGTCTGGATAAGGAAGTTCATTTCTGAACTTTAGGTGGTTCCGTCCATTGCCAATCCAATACCTTTGTATTGCGATAACAATGGCGCTGTAGCTTTAGCGAAGGAACTAAGGTCCCATCAGAAATCCAGGCATATCTTAAGGCGGTTTCACCTGATCAGGGAGATCGTGGATCGTAGGGAGATCGAGATACGGAGAGTAGACACAAAAGACAACACGGCAGATCCATTCACCAAGGCCATTCCTCAAGTACAGTTCGAGAGGCTTTTTGAGATGTTGGGCATGCGGTACGCAAGCAACTGGATCTGGTAGAGACAGTGGGTACTCATTGCGCCAATTATAGGCCTTAGTGCAAGTGGGAGATTGTTGGATATATATGCCCTAGAGGCCTACATTGTATAGGATGCTTGGGATATGTATGTACATAACAGTCTTGCTTGATATGATAGTATGCTATTTGGTTTGACTTTGTCTTAACGTATGATATATTTTACTTGGTACTTATATATATATGTTGATAAAGCACTTAGGGTGTTTGTCTGACTACCGGCGTTGTGATGGCAGTCATACTAGTGGGAGCTGGATAGTCAATAGGCACACCCTTAGATGTCCCTGGTCGCAGGAGTATCGAGATTGGGCATCGATACTCCGGAGTAGACTAGTGTATACATATCTAGACCCTGACGAGGGGCGATGGATTGGTCCCGCAACCATTGGTGGTGTTCACCTAAGATTGTATACAGATGCTCACTGGGTGTGAGTACACCGGACAGGACTCGCCGAGAACTGACTGGATGGTATTATACCTAACGTCAGATAGCAGTTCTCAGGTGACATGTGTGCAGATAGTCCATTGACTTAAGGTCATCATTTGTCTCGTGTGAGTTCCCACCGTGCTTTGATTATTACCCTAACACGGCTCAAAGGAGTCGTGCAAACAGGTTTCAGTTGGGCACAGTCCCGAGCCACATGGAGGCAGTGAGCGACTGTTAGGGATTCGTCTCTCCCGGTATAGGGAGTTGATATCGCACTGTGGTCGGTTGGTCATTACCATAAGTCCCTGGCCAGGGCTGAGTGAGAATTACTGATAGGTTGATCAGTAGATTCTCGGATGGTGATAAAGCCATACCGACACGACTTGTACGGTTATTAGGGGTCTGACGTCCACCACCTCCCTAGACCATACATGCGATACTCTTAGACGAACAGACCGGACTGCGCGGATATTGTCACAGACAGGCTCAGTAAGATTTCAGATGGGTTACCTCATCAGCTTTCTTATCGACAACTACCTCGGGACCGTTATGTATAGCTAGTGCCGCTTGCGGTCTGTGGTTAAACCCACTGCCAGCGTAGTAGTCGAGTCTTTAAAGTCCCACACAGAGATTTCCCAAACCCAGGCGAAAAGATATAGAGGTCGTATGGTTTTACGACAAAGGTTCGGACGCATACGTGTTTGAACGCACGTACGACATTCGGACAGTTTTTACTAGCCGGCTTTGGTTTAAGCCAGATTCTAGTATCAGGTTATTGGATTTATACAGTCTAAAGTTTTTCCGTGTTTTCACGGATGAGAGGGGCGTTCTCGTAATTTTCCGAGAAGCTTCTAGAAGGATGTGACATGGAGGGAGAGGTGGCATTTTCATTTAATGATTAAGTGACTCATAGTGAGTGATTCATCATGTCATTAATGCATTATTAAATGCTTAATGACTCACATAATGAATCACCCACTTGCATTAATGAAACATGATGAATAATCTTATATTATTCTTTTCTTTCTTATTCATTATGTTTCATATATCAAGTGAGAAGCTTTTTTATTATCATATAATTTTCATTATCATCTTCTCACTCTCTCTCTTTAAGTTCTCTTTCCTTCACTAAAGCCTAATCCTACCCCTCATGAGTTGAGAACAAGGATTAGGAAAGACTAATTACTCCATAACCTATCTCTACATCACCTTAGCTACTCTATTTAGCAACTAGAGAAACTAAGTAACCTCAAGTTTAGAGGTTATAGCTTGGATTAGGGTTCTCGGGTGGATCGTCTATCACGGAAGAAAGCCGAAGAGGACGTGGAGATCCAAAGAGGCCGTAGATAACATTAAGACGAAGGACTAGAACCGTTTGGTATAATCTCTTAACATAGTAGTTTAGAACTCTATAGCTTTTGTTAAAACTTGTTTAGCAAACGATTCATACGGTTAATCGATGTTTGATCATAGAACAAGATTGTTATTCATATTTCCGCCTCCCCACAAGTATTGGGGTGTTGAACATCGACTTACAGGGAGGTGACCACAACACAAAATATCCACATTTAATATCTTTAAGCTAGAGAAGAAGCATTAAAGCAAAGGATGAGTCATGAAACATAACCATGCTCTTCTAGAAACATAAATCCATGACTCATCAACTAATCCAAAACAAATCAAGCCCACCTCAACAAGATAATTTTGGCCATGGAGAAAGAAATGATATTTTGGCCAAAAAGATATGCACAAACAAAGCATTAAAATAATATTTAATTAGGGAAAAATTCTATGTGAACCAAAACTTCCCATTGACCCCCAAAGCCCGCGCACTAGCTTCATTCTAGCTAAACTAGGTGCCGATAAGTTTATACAGAAGTTTGATCACAATCGGGTTAAAACGGAAAACACTGACTATTTTACCCTAAAACGGAAAATTCGCAAAACGATTTCTAAAACGTTACAATCTTCCCCCCTTAAAGAAATTCGGTCCCCGAATTTAAAATTCTCACTAAGCGTACCTTCAAAGAGATGAGTACAAAACTCCCAAATCTCGCTCGCAGCCTCCCAACTGATCACCTCAGTATACGGCTATGCCAAAAAACCTTCACATATAGAAAGACCCTTGACCGAAGTCCCTCCACCTGCCGATCCATAATAACTATCGGCTGTTGGTGAACGAAAGATTGTAAGTCCATATTGCGACCCCCGGTACTTACGGGGAGGCGGAAACGGTATAAAAAACGAATTTTTATCGCAAGAGGCAACATGGACTAAACTTTGTCGGGATCGTTGTCTAAACTAAAACTAGTTAACAAGCTAAAGAGAGTTAGCTACTATGGAAGATGGTTATACCTAAACTTGAACTCCTTCTTCTTCAAACCTTGTAGAGGTTGATGGTTCTCTTTTCGTCGCCTTCTCTCGTCGAAGATGGATCCACCTCGAAGGTTCGACTTTGGGCTCTTCCTCGATCTTTGAGTGAACTAGGGTTTCCGGCTTGCTAAACCTTCATCCTAGAATGAGTAGAGAGTGATTAGGGTTTGCTTTTCTATCTAAAGAGAATGATTCTCAACACATGAGAAGGTTTCTCTTTTCAAGAGGAAGAAGAAGATGAAATGAGGAGAGAGAGTGAGAATGATAGAATGAGCAATATTTTCTCTTTCTTGCAACCATATTGCAAAAAGAAAAGAATTATCTAAATGATAATAATTGAAATAAGAATAGTTGATGGTTATTTTAGGAATGACCACTATCATGCTTCTTTAAATGAAGTGTAAGCATGAATCAAGGAGGATCTTCAAAGCATGATGGTGGTCAAAGGTCAACAAGTCAACCAAGGTCAACAAGTCAACAAAAAATCAACCATAACATAATTCTCATTTAATTACTATTATTAATAGATAATACACAAATCCATTAGGGTTTGGAAAATGATAACTGTCAACTGTGCATACGCACCCGATCCGAAACCCTAATGAAAAACCTCATTCTCCGCCTCAAGCAACTGTGCATACACACCTGCATTCTCGTTCCGAGGAACAAGAATACCAAGAATAAAAAGCAACCCCCAAAACATATACCAGTATCTGGCTCAAACCAGAGCCTGCCAGTATAATCCGTCCGGACTCCAAACGTGCACAAGTGCGCGGATGAGAACGAACCCTGTCGCAAAACCATGCGACCTCTACTCTGTTTTGCCCAGAGGCGAATACCCTCTGTGTGGGACTCTAAAGACTCGACACTACGCTGGCAGTGGGTTTAACCACAGACCGCAAGCGGCACTAGCTGTGCGTAACGGTCCCCAGGTAGATGCCGACAAGAAGGCTGACGAAGTGAAACCCCATCTGAACTCCTACTGAGTCTGAATGTGACATTCTCCGTACAGTCCGGTCTGTTCGTCTGATACATCGCATGGCGGGCCTAGGGGGCGGTAAAACGTCAGTCCCCCAATAGCGGTACAAGTCGTGTCGGAGTGAAGCCCAAAACACCCTGAGATAACACTGGAAACCTACCAGTATATCTCGCTTGCCCTGGCCAGGGACTACTCGTGTAATGGCTCTCCTAGACACAGCGCGATGTCAACCCCCAATACCGGGAGAGACGAATCCTGTCTAACCGTCACTGCCTCCAAGTGCTTCGGGACTGCACCCAACCACTACCTGTTTGCACGACTCCTTTGAGCCGTGGTAGGGTAGTGATCAAAGTGCAGTGGGAACACACTCGAGGCGAAGTGTCAGTGTCAAGTCAGCGGACTAAGCTGTACTCATGTCACCTGGGAACTGATAACTGACGATAGGTATAATACCAACCTGTCAGTTCCCGACGAGTCCTGTCCAGTGTACTCGTAACCCAACGAGCACCCGTATACTATCTCCAGTACGACGTACTGATGGCTGTGGGACAGACCATCTCCCACACTGGGATGAGAAGCGCATACGCTAGTCTACTCCGGAGTATCGATGCCCTGTCTCGATAGTCCTACGACTAGGGACCTGTATAAGGATGTGCCTATAGATTACCCAGCCCCCACTAGTGTGACTGCCATCACAACGCTGGTAATCAAGCAAAGATCCTAAGGGCTCCACTAATGCGTATAAGTGATATACTGAAATAAACACAAGTACACATTGAAGTAGAAACAAACCAAGTAGCATACTACTATATTGAGCAAGATTGTTTATACAAGGTGAATATCCCAAGCTTCCATCAAGTAATATACAAACTAGTATGATACAGTAATGGCCTCTAGGGCATATACACTAACAATCTCCCACTTGCACTAAGGCCATGTACTGGCGTATCGAAGACCTATCATCTCGATCAGCCGCTCGAACTGAGTCTGGGGTAGGGCCTTGGTGAATGGATCTGCAGTGTTCTCTTCTGAAGCAACCCTCCGAACCTCGATCTCCTTGCGATCTACGATCTCCCTGATCAGGTGATACCGCCTCAAGATGTGCCTGGATCTCTGATGGGACCTGGGTTCCTTTGCTAAAGCTATAGCCCCGTTGTTGTCGCAATACAGAGGTACTGGGTCAACAATGGACGGAACCACCTGAAGTTCTTTTAAGAACTTCCTTATCCAGACAGCTTCTTTTGCGGCATCAGATGCAGCGATGTATTCCGCTTCCATAGTCGAGTCTGCAACGGTTTCCTGTTTGGAACTCTTCCAACACACCGCCCCTCCATTGAGGGTAAAGACAAAACCCGACATGGACTTGGAATCATCCTTGTCACTCTGGAAGCTGGAGTCAGCAAAGGCCTCAATCTGGAGGTCTTTTCCGCCATACACCAAGAACATCTCCTTAGTCCTCCTCAGGTACTTGAGAATGTTTTTTACCGCTATCCAATGTTTCTCCCCAGGGTTTGACTGATACCGGCTTACTACACTCAGTGCATAAGCTACATCCGGTCTGGTACACAACATCGCATACATTATAGAGCCTACCGCAGAAGCGTAGGGTATAATAGACATGCGATCCCTCTCCAAATCAGTCTTGGGAGACATCTCTTTAGAGAGGGTGATCCCGTGACAAGCCGGTAAGTTACCGCGCTTGGAATCTTCCATACTGAATCTTTTCAGTACGGTGTCGATGTACCTGGACTGTGAAAGTCCTAATATCCTCTTGGATCTATCACGATGGATCCGGATCCCCAGGATGTAAGAGGCATCACCCAGGTCTTTCATGGAGAACCTGTGTGACAAGAAACCCTTGACAGATTGTAGCATAGGAATGTCATTTCCTATTAAGAGAATGTCATCCACGTATAAAACAAGGAATACCACAGTTCTCGCTACAAATCTACTATAGATGCATGGTTCATCTGGATTTTTGATAAAGTCAAATTCCTTGACCGTCTCATCAAAACAGATGTTCCAACTCCGCGATGCCTGCTTTAGTCCATAGATGGACTTAAGCAACTTGCACACCTTTCCGCTGCTCCCACTCTGGATGAAACCCTCTGGCTGATCCATATAGACACACTCCTCTAAATTTCCATTTAGAAAAGCGGTTTTTACGTCCATCTGCCAAATCTCATAATCGTGGAAGGCAGCAATGGCAAGAAGGATCCGAATGGATTTCAGCATAGCCACTGGAGAAAAGGTTTCGTCGTAGTCCAAGCCAGGTCTTTGACGGAAACCCTTTGCTACAAGTCTAGCTTTATAGGTCTCAACCTGTCCATCTACACCAATCTTCCTTTTGAAGATCCACTTGCATCCTACGGGTTTTACCCCGTCTGGAGCAATGTCCAACGTCCATACTTTGTTGGTGTACATGGACTCCATTTCGGTCCGCATTGCATCCAGCCATTTTACCGAGTCAATGCTCTGAACGGCCTGCTGGAAGCTAGTAGGCTCATCATAGTCTATGATGCAATCCTCTCTATCCCCGTCTATGAGAAAACCGTAGTATCTCTCGGGCGGATGAGACTGCCTACTACTTCTGCGGAGCGGCATAGGAATGTCCTGTTCATTTGAACCCTCTGGTTCCATTAAGCTTTTAGTAATAGTCTGTGGTTCTGGAATTTCTTCCAGTTCTATTTCGCTCCCACTTACTTCTTTTTCTAAGAACTGATGTTCCAGAAAATGGGCATTACGAGAAACAAGGACTTTTTGCTCCTCTGCGTAATAGAAAAGATACCCCCTGGAGTTCTTTGGGTATCCCACAAACTTGCACAGTACTGAGCGTGCCTCGAGCTTGTCCGCATGCTGCTTTTTGACATAAGCTGGACATCCCCAAATCTTCAAGTACTGAAGATAGGGTTTCTTCCCACTCCATAGCTCATATGGTGTGGTAGGCACAGTCTTAGTAGGAACTCGGTTCAATAGGTATGCAGCTGTTTCTAGCGCATACCCCCAGAATGATCGCGGTAACTCAGCGTTACTCATCATAGACCGTACCATATCCAATAGGGTGCGATTCCGTCTCTCCGATACACCGTTATGTTGCGGGGTGTATGGAGGAGTAAGCTGAGAGAGAATCCCATTCTCTTTTAAATAGTCCAGGAATTCGGCACTTAAGTATTCTCCACCTCGATCCGATCTTAGAATCTTAATACTTTTGCCGGTCTGTTTCTCTACTTCATTCTTATACTCCTGGAATTTTCCAAAGGCCTCGGACTTATGTTTCATTAAGAAGACATAACCGTACCTTGAGAAGTCATCCGTAAAAGTAATGAAGTAAGAATGTCCGCTTCGGGCATGTGTAGACATTGGACCGCACACGTCACTGTGTACGAGTCCCAAGAGCTCGCTCGCTCTTACTCCATGTCCAGTAAACGGAGTCTTTGTCATCTTTCCTTTGAGATAGGATTGACAAGTGGCATACGATTGATATTCGAACGAATCCAAATATCCTTCTGTATGTAACTTAGTCAACCTTCTCTCATTGATGTGACCCAGTCTACAATGCCATAAGAAAGTCTGATTGATATCTGGAGACTTTCTTTTGTGTGTATTCTGGATATTGAAAATCTGTGGTTGGTTTAATACGTATATACCATTGCTCAATGTACCTGACCCAATCAGAACTTGATTAAGGTGAATGTTAACAACATTACTTACAAACGCAAATTCATAACCTTCTTTAGAAACCAAAGATACAGAAATGATATTACAAGTTGCGTTGGGTACAAAAAAGCAATTACGCAAAACCAAAACATGTCCATCTGACATTCCTAGGTGATAGTCCCCCACGGCTTTAGCATCCATGCTAGCTCCGTTCGCAACTCTGAGGGTCATGTCACCTTCCTTCAAAAACCTACGGTTTCTCAACGCCTGCAAAGAATTACAGATATGAGATCCTGATCCGGTATCCAATACCCAGGAAGTAGAGTTTATAGAAAGACAGTTTTCAATAACATACACACCTGAAGCTGAAGCCGCAACCTGCTTCAGTTCCTGTGTCCTGGCTTTCCAAGCCCTGCAATCTTTCTTCCAGTGTCCACTCTTGTGACAATAGAAGCATTCCTCTTTACCAACAAGCTTCCCCGCTATCTTTGTTGCCTTTTCCTTTCCCTTCGCACCCACTTTACTAACACCGCCTCTTGGTTTGGCGGGGGCTTTCTTCTTCTTTCCCTTGGCTTTCGCCTTGGACCTAGAAGAAGAAGATCCTCCTACAAACAAAGTGGATGTATCCCTACCCTTCTGTAGGGTGCCCTCTGCGCTCCTCAGCAGGTTGAGGAGTTCTGAAAGTTCAACTTCCTTTTCTTGCAAGTTGAAATTCAGTATGAACTGGGCGTAAGTGGATGGAAGGGACTGGAGAATTATATCTGTGTAGAGTTCACTATCCAACGTGGTCCCAAGTTCCGCGAGCTCCTCAGTGTAGCCAATCATCTTAAGCACGTGGTCCGCTACCGATGATCCGACGGCCAACTTAGTCGAAAATAACTTCTTCGACACTTCGTATCTTGCGATACGAGACTGCTCTCCATACAGTTCTTTTGTATGAAGAAATATGGATTCCAAATCCATATTCTCGTGCCTCCTCTGATGGTCATTGTCCATCGAGGCAAGTACGAGGCATCTGGCCTTCGCGCTGTCAATCTCCCAAGTCTTACGGATTTCCTTATCCGCGACGCTGGAGGTGGGACCTGGGACGGGGGGAGCTTTGCTGGTAAGAAGATACCCCAGCTTGTCGTAAGAGATTGCCAATTTGACATTCCTGAGCCAATCTTTGTAGTTTGGCCCTGTCAGTATGTTTTTATCTAGAAGTAACTTAAGTCCAGTCATTTCGATTTGGTCGCTGCAGGGGGAGAGAAGAAACACTTAGCACGATGCTCTTGCAAGTTTAGAATGGTTTTTAATTTGTCTAAACAGGATGGCTCCCACTGTCTCTCGAATCCCTCCTCAAACCACAAAGGAAGAATTAGCCGGGATCAATCCCACCGTACAATACTTGCTTAACCGTTCAGCCAGGCCAGTGTCGGTACTTCGAGGGAGGTTTTCCAACGCTTTCGCGAAGTTCCTTAATTTAAGAACCTCTTTTCCCTGGGGGCGTAGCCCCGCTAACACCTTTCTAGGCACCTACTAGGTTTATAGCATTGATCGTTTAGTGAGAAATTTCCCGAGGAGTAGCATATACTCACAGTAGGATCGGGATCCAAATATCATCGCGTGACGAAAATGAAGGAATCCTACCATAATCATCACACTCCAAATGGTATGCAAATCTAGCAAGTTTCAGTACTTATGAAACTCCCGATGTGGATTTTTGCCCCATGCTCTTATGACCTTGGCGTGAGGTCAAAATGTCATAAGTCACATGTCAAGTTCTTCCCATCATTATCCCGGTTGATTTGAATCCACCCGTACCTACCCTTGACGTAGGCCAAAATGGTGGTACGACTGTCTCAAAACAACGCATTCTATCTATGCAACAGATAAATATCCGGCAGCTACCAATCACTATGCCTTGGCGTGAGGTCAAAATACATAGCTTGAATACTACCGTATATCTAACTGAAATGATGGAGGGCTACGAATGGTTTTGGCGAAACCGTGAACGTAGTGAACTTGATATAATCGATGGAACGAGATAGCTTTTAGAAGGAGTGGCTCAAGCTCCGCATTTAAAAGTTAGTTTTTGAAAAGAACCGAGTGGTTTTTCGAAAGTGTTCCATCGACTTAAACTTGGTTTATTATCTTGCATTAGTTCTTTTAATGCGTGATATTCTTGCATTAGTTCTTTTAATGCGTCCCATCATTTAATCCTACCATTGCAGAAAACAACCAAAATATGACGTACGCTTATGCCATTCGCATTCGCCACGGGGTCCCGTCATCACTCGTTAGGTTACTTAACTAACGACAGAGCGGGGGCTGGGCTAGCGCGGCTGTAAAACATAAGCAACGCCTAAATAGAAAGCAATGATAGACATTACAGATCACAGATGAATACATTGGATATACTAGCAATCCGCATTCCTTTCGAGCCTGAAACGAAAAGCGGATAACACGGTCGCGGTGAATAGCAAATACCCCACCCAAGACCCCTACGGGTGCGGCAAACTACCCTCCATGTTCCCGGTAGTTTGTGCACCCCACCATGGGTCTATCCTAGGAGCAAAAACAGTAAAAAGAATTATACAATGACGGCTACAACCCCGACCCGGTTGTGCGGCCAAACAAATAATATTATTACATCAATTTACATTTACAATGAATGAAAAAGAAAAACAAAAGCTCATCTCACATCCACCCCGGCTATTCACCCGCGACAGTCCAACACATTCATATACACATTCCAGAACATTACAGATCATGTATAACCCCGACTAATCGACTTATAGCGATTAGCCGACGTTCAATACATGCAAACATTACAGATATAACCAACATAGCCAAAGTGCAGTGAAGTTCGGAAAAAAATACGGAATTATAGGACCCCAAAAGTGAATTTCAGTTCTGGAAAATCTGGGTACATATAATATATCTTAAAAATCCCAAAACCAACACAGAAGAACACTGCACGAAAAACGATGCAAAGAAGACACCAACATGCGGCGGTTCCGCGGCCAGATGAATAGGTGAGGCCGCGGAAGCGCGGCGGTTTGGAGAGAACATGATATCGTTTTTCTTGTGTGTTCTTAGAAAACCCTGAGAAGATTTTACAAGTATAAAGTTTTTCAATTTGAGCAGAAAAAAATTCAACAGAAAGTTAGGGTTTTGATTTTCCGGTTTTGCGATTTTTCGGTTCCGAACTTCGTTACACCTTACTACCAAGCTAGTTTAAGTTTAGTTAGGCTCTGATACCACTGTAAGTCCATATTGCGACCCCCGGTACTTACGGGGAGGCGGAAACGGTATAAAAAACGAATTTTTATCGCAAGAGGCAACATGGACTAAACTTTGTCGGGATCGTTGTCTAAACTAAAACTAGTTAACAAGCTAAAGAGAGTTAGCTACTATGGAAGATGGTTATACCTAAACTTGAACTCCTTCTTCTTCAAACCTTGTAGAGGTTGATGGTTCTCTTTTCGTCGCCTTCTCTCGTCGAAGATGGATCCACCTCGAAGGTTCGACTTTGGGCTCTTCCTCGATCTTTGAGTGAACTAGGGTTTCCGGCTTGCTAAACCTTCATCCTAGAATGAGTAGAGAGTGATTAGGGTTTGCTTTTCTATCTAAAGAGAATGATTCTCAACACATGAGAAGGTTTCTCTTTTCAAGAGGAAGAAGAAGATGAAATGAGGAGAGAGAGTGAGAATGATAGAATGAGCAATATTTTCTCTTTCTTGCAACCATATTGCAAAAAGAAAAGAATTATCTAAATGATAATAATTGAAATAAGAATAGTTGATGGTTATTTTAGGAATGACCACTATCATGCTTCTTTAAATGAAGTGTAAGCATGAATCAAGGAGGATCTTCAAAGCATGATGGTGGTCAAAGGTCAACAAGTCAACCAAGGTCAACAAGTCAACAAAAAATCAACCATAACATAATTCTCATTTAATTACTATTATTAATAGATAATACACAAATCCATTAGGGTTTGGAAAATGATAACTGTCAACTGTGCATACGCACCCGATCCGAAACCCTAATGAAAAACCTCATTCTCCGCCTCAAGCAACTGTGCATACACACCTGCATTCTCGTTCCGAGGAACAAGAATACCAAGAATAAAAAGCAACCCCCAAAACATATACCAGTATCTGGCTCAAACCAGAGCCTGCCAGTATAATCCGTCCGGACTCCAAACGTGCACAAGTGCGCGGATGAGAACGAACCCTGTCGCAAAACCATGCGACCTCTACTCTGTTTTGCCCAGAGGCGAATACCCTCTGTGTGGGACTCTAAAGACTCGACACTACGCTGGCAGTGGGTTTAACCACAGACCGCAAGCGGCACTAGCTGTGCGTAACGGTCCCCAGGTAGATGCCGACAAGAAGGCTGACGAGGTGAAACCCCATCTGAACTCCTACTGAGTCTGAATGTGACATTCTCCGTACAGTCCGGTCTGTTCGTCTGATACATCGCATGGCGGGCCTAGGGGGCGGTAAAACGTCAGTCCCCCAATAGCGGTACAAGTCGTGTCGGAGTGAAGCCCAAAACACCCTGAGATAACACTGGAAACCTACCAGTATATCTCGCTTGCCCTGGCCAGGGACTACTCGTGTAATGGCTCTCCTAGACACAGCGCGATGTCAACCCCCAATACCGGGAGAGACGAATCCTGTCTAACCGTCACTGCCTCCAAGTGCTTCGGGACTGCACCCAACCACTACCTGTTTGCACGACTCCTTTGAGCCGTGGTAGGGTAGTGATCAAAGTGCAGTGGGAACACACTCGAGGCGAAGTGTCAGTGTCAAGTCAGCGGACTAAGCTGTACTCATGTCACCTGGGAACTGATAACTGACGATAGGTATAATACCAACCTGTCAGTTCCCGACGAGTCCTGTCCAGTGTACTCGTAACCCAACGAGCACCCGTATACTATCTCCAGTACGACGTACTGATGGCTGTGGGACAGACCATCTCCCACACTGGGATGAGAAGCGCATACGCTAGTCTACTCCGGAGTATCGATGCCCTGTCTCGATAGTCCTACGACTAGGGACCTGTATAAGGATGTGCCTATAGATTACCCAGCCCCCACTAGTGTGACTGCCATCACAACGCTGGTAATCAAGCAAAGATCCTAAGGGCTCCACTAATGCGTATAAGTGATATACTGAAATAAACACAAGTACACATTGAAGTAGAAACAAACCAAGTAGCATACTACTATATTGAGCAAGATTGTTTATACAAGGTGAATATCCCA
The DNA here is from genome assembly GCA_030015575.1 of Agapanthus africanus. NCBI lineage: Eukaryota > Viridiplantae > Streptophyta > Magnoliopsida > Asparagales > Amaryllidaceae > Agapanthus > Agapanthus africanus. Next base: position 394,988,627 of record CM057340.1, read on the forward strand.
AGCTTCCATCAAGTAATATACAAACTAGTATGATACAGTAATGGCCTCTAGGGCATATACACTAACAAAGATCGCATCCAAAAGAACGGTCTAGTGCTGAATCATGTGAGAAAGGTCATGAAGGTAATTGCGAAGTATCGACACAAGGAATACGGGGTGAATACTCAAAAATCTCAGCGGAAGTACCAATTTATAGGCAACGGAACTAACTCGCTTGAGGACTTCAAAAGGACCTACAATCGTAGGATAATCTTCCCAAAACTCAACACGTCATTCATCGGAAAAATCCGTAGGAATACATGATCTTCCACTGCGAACTCAAGTCTGCGACCACCACGGTCGGCATAATACCTCTATTTGCACTGGGCTACTCTCTGACCTGAACCAACTGGATCATCTCCGAAGTCTCTAGACTAGCTGGGGTCCAAAAATCCTACTCTCGTAGAGTCAGAAAAACAGACTGGCGATCGATACGACCTACCAAACAAAAACATGAAGGTTGCCAATTGGAATGTCTCCTGATAACTGCTATCGAAGGAGAATCCTAACAATGGCAAGTGATGATCCCAACTGCCGACAACAAAGTACGCACACAACAAGCATATCCTCCAGAGTCTGTATAGTCCGTTTTGTCTAACCACCAGCCAACGGATGGAAAGCGGAACTAAAGCTCAACCAGTACCCAAGGCTTCCTGAAGCTTCTGCCCAAGACGACAAGCGAACAGGGTGCCTCTATTGGATACAACGCATGAAGGAACTCCGTGCAAACACACAACTTAACAAAGAACAACCGAGCAAACCGAGCATAACCGGACAATAAACACCCAAATGGAGTCACACCCTGACTAAACCTGGGTAGACGCCACAACGAATATTCATGGGATTTGCTCCCATTCCCACTCTGGAACGGTTAAAGGTTGCAACTCTCCAGCCGGTCTCAAGTGCTCAACCTTAGCTCACAACAAAACAGACACCTTAAAACGAAATCCGAAACTTCACTCTTCATCCCTGCCCACCCGTAACTATCTCTCACGTCACATATTGGTGGACTTGAATGAACACAGAAAGCTGACTGATGTGCCTGCTCTAGGATTTTGCGTCTCTACCCATTAGTAGTAGGTACACACAAATGCGTCCCTAAACGTAGCACACCCTGGTCACACATCAAGAACTCCGAATCTTTACCCAGCCGAGCAAGCTCAAGAATCTCTGACGAATGAGCATCGGCGGGCTGTGCCTCGCGAAAATGATTAAGGAAAAGTGGACGGGCGCGGACATGAGCATGCTGTCCCCTCAGTAGAGGCGAACTTAAGCTGTACTCAACGATTGCACAAGAACTGTAAATCTGCAGAAGAGTGTCTCAACAATCAAAACCCGCTGCAGGAAGATGTACATTAAGCTCTGGTGGTCCGTGAAAACCTGACACGACTCTCCGAACAAGTAGTGTCTCCAAATCTCCAACGCACGACTACCGCGGCCATCTCCAGATCATGAGTGGGATATCCTGCTCGTATTTCCTCCAACTGTCGGGAAGCAAAAGCCATAACTCTATAATGCCACATCAACGCAAAATCGAGCCCCACTCGCGAAACATCACAGTTAAATAATAAAGTCGCCCGAACCAGAAAGCAAAGAAAGAACTGGTGCAGTTGTCAGCCGAGTCTTCAACTGCCGAAAACTCCGCACGCATGCCTCAGTCCAAAGAAACAGAACCTCCTTTCTGGTCAATTCAGTCAACGGTGCAGCGATACACTAGAAATCTTGCACGAAACGGCGGTAAAAACCTGCTAAGCCCAAAGATCTGCGGACCTCCATCCCGTACACAAGTCTGGGCCAAAGCTGTACAACCTCGATCTTCCTCGGGACCATACGAAAACCGTCTCCCGTAACTACAAGACCTAGGAGTCAACACAATCAAGCCTGAAGGAACACTCCAAGAATTTAGCCGACAGCTGGTGCTCTCCCAGTATCTGGAAAACAAATCCTCAACTGTTGATCATGTTCCTCACGACTCTTGGAATAGACCAGAATGTCATTAATGACACAACAATAAACTAGTCGAGGAACGGCCTGAAGAAATCTGGTTCATCACATCCACGAATGCTGCTAGGGCATTAGTGAGTCCAACGACACCACCCAAAACTCATAAAGCCCGTAGCACGCACAAAAGCAATCTTCGGAATGTCATCACTCCGAACCCGCAACAATGATGACCTGATCCCAAAAAAACTTAGAAAAAGTCTCGCACTCTGGAGCTGATCGAAGAAATCGTCAATGCGAGGTAAAGGATACCTATCCGCACCGTAAGCCGGTTCAATTGACGATCCATCAATACACAATCTCAAACTGCCGTCCTTCTCCTTGACGAACAGAAATAGGATCTCCCCAAAGCTAAACACTCTGACGCACAAGTCCCCCTATCTAGTAACTCTGCAGCAGATCCTTAAGCTCCCTAAGCCCTTCGGCTCATCCGGAACAAAGTCGGAAACTCCCGCACGATGGAAAGCCGGTCCAAAAAAACCCACTGTGGCTCCAGCATCACGAATGCAAGCTAAGAATCCTCGACATCCTCTCCTCAAAAGACGACTAGCGAAAAAGGCTGAATTCAAGCTGTGATGGGCGGCACCATTGTCCCCCTGTACAACAAGAACCGACTTGCCGGGAAAACAAAACCTGACTGTTTTCTCGAGGCAGTCTACAGACGCCTAGCACATAGCTAACCAGTCCGTGCCTAGGAGAACGTCAAATCCAACATCTCAAGAAAGATCAAAATGACGGACGAATCACTATCTCCTATCCGATTGGCACACGACCGAAACACGTGTCGCGCAACAAAAGAATCGCTGACAGAAGTTAACACACCGAACGGCTGATCTAGCTAACCCGACTCTCCTCGTCCCAAGCCTCTGCTACTCTCGTGACGTGCACGAAACCTGTCACGGCGATTGAACCTCTGTCTCTGGGCTGGTACACCTGCACTAGCCCTCCTCTGTGCTCGAACTCCCAAAGTCTCGGAAAGACGCTCCTCGTCAAAACGGGCTGCGTCCACTGGTGCTGTGTGAGTAACACGATGCAGTGCTGATCGTAAGGAATAACTGGGTAACAGGGGTGGCAACCTCCTGTCTCCGCGCTCTACTGGCCTCAACCAAAGACCTCATCGTCTGGCGCAAGTCTTGCATCTCAGCCTCAAGCCTAGCGATACGATCTATCAAAGGCGGATCCATCTGCTCCTATGCAACGAGCGTGCCATCCTGGTCAGTCTTTGTCCCACATGAGTCAACTCTGACCACGGCTCTCACTGCATCACTCTGAGTCCCCATAGTCATCGGTGGCAAAGGCTATAAATGGAAATAGGATTCGATATGAACACGGAAATCGAATCACAAGGATATGTATCATCAAGGAAGGAATTTCAAGCAATTAGTACTTAGGTCACTTTAGGCGGAGTACCGTGATCGTGAGTATGCCGCGCACATACACACACTACGTTACTCTGCTTAAGCTATCTACTCCATCATACAAAGGTCATCCTACGCTCCGAAAGGTAAAACCTAGCGCTTTGATACCAACTTTGTCACGACCCGAAATTGGCACGTAACGGCCCTTAAACTGCGCAACGTCTACAGGCGTAATGAAGTTTAAGTAAGCCGAAAACCCAACAATCTAAACCATCAAAAGTAGTAAGAAATAAGAATATTGTTAAAACTTTTGAAAATCTCGAGTACAAATTCTTTAAAGTCAAATTTTAGTTTCTTAAAAATTTTGGCAGCACCTCCTTTGTAAAAACTAACCCCAAAAAAATGGGTACAAAATAAATATAAGTAAAGCATCCCCAACGGAAGTAAATCCATGCCCAACGGCGGAAAACAACCACCACAACAGATATATGACGCCGTAGCGAAGAAATAAAAGACGGTAGATAAAACTGCATAAAAGACCTCTAAGTCACAAAATAATATACAATATCGTCCCCACATCAAGTCTCTAAGTCATACAAGATAATGGTAGATGGAGAGTACAGGATACAACGAATATACAATAAATATGAACGGATAACCACAAAACCCACCTAAAGCAAAATTGCACACTGTGAGCCGAAGAGATATCCGCAGCAAAAGATACTATGATAGATGATAATAGCCCTGCCTATGACTACTGTGAGGAATGACCTGCAAAACACTGTGGCACAACGGGGGTGAGTTACCAACTCATGAATAGTAAATAACATATGCAGGTAATCACAAGTATGTACATACAGCGCGAATCTAACATATGTAAGCTAAGCAATAAATGGTCATATGAATGCAATAGTCATGAAAGATACTCTAGCAGGTACATCTAATACATGAAGCAATAATATGACAATCTGTATGCAACAATCATGTAAGGTCCTCTATCAGGTACAACTAATACATGAAGTGATGATATGCCAATGTATATATGCAACAGTCATGAAAGGTACTCTAGCAGGTACAACTAATACATGAAGCAATGCATAAAAAATAAAGTATGTAAATGCAACAGTCATGGAAGGTACTCTATCAGGTACTACTAATACATGAAGCAGTGCATAAACAATAAATGCGAAGTACGGGATGAAACATGTCATTTCCACGGAATCCTGACATCGTGGTAGGACCAAAGTCCATCAAGACAATCCAAATCCCAATTTCCTCAAATCAGCCCCTAAATTGGCTCTCATATCATGTAAGTCTCACAAATCCTGAATGTACAATATCAAATAAATCTCATATATCCTGTATCCAATATCAAGTGAATCTCATATATCCTGAATCCAACATCAAGTGAATCTCATATATCCTGAATCCAATATCAAGTGAATCTCATATATCCTGAATGTACAGTATCAAGTAAACCTCATATATCCTGAATGTACAGTATCAAGTAAATCTCATATATCCAATATCCAGTAAGTTTCATATAAAGTGAGTGTCCAACATCGACACCCAAAAACATCATAAAACAAGTGTCTAGCATCGACACATAAATACTCATATCCATACGTTCCTCGAATCGTAAGTGTCCGGTATCGACACCCGTGATCCACGTATCGGTATATACGTTTCTCGAATCGTAAGTGTCCGGTATCGACAACCGTGATCCACGTATCGATATAAAACAAATCTCTTAGTAGATGCATCCAAATATCAAGTAAAGAATAAGAAATACTTGCATAATTTCATGAAACCACCATGGTCCTCAAATCCAGAAAAAACATCAAGTAATGAATAAGTATAAATGCATGAATCAATACATATATATTAGCGTCCCATTCCACTAATATATATATATATATATATATATATATATATATATATATATATATATATATATATATATAACAGCGTCCCATTCCACTGTTATATATACTAAGGAGTAAAAATATCAGAGAACATCATATGAAATCCATGAATGTAATATATGCAACATGAAACAGTAATATGAGCATATAATGGAAAAACCGCTATTTAACTGCAACAAGATAATATATATATCATGCTGTTCCTAATTTCTCCAAGTCCATACAACATCAAATAAAGGTGAACATATAGCTATAGCCAGGTATGCGTAACCATGTTGGTATAGCAAGATATATGTATCTACCTATCAATAATGATGTAATATACCCTCCGGGTATAAGTGAAGTATGTATGGAAGGTATACATGTAGCTATGTCATTACGTGTGAAATATACCTATCACTAATGGTAACTAGCATGTAAGCATGTTAAGGCATATGTGTAAGCATGTAGGTATACAGGTATGCTATTTGTCATATGCATAAAGAAATATGAATCAATGACTCAATATCCCTAACCAAACAATATCATATAGGTATGTGTATTGTGCGTGTCATGGCAATTATTGACGGTGTGTGTGGCATACAATCAGTGCTCGTGCAACATGAGCCGTCAATAATAGTACATTGTCCTAAGCGTACTAGTCCCAGCACAACAAGTAACTAAGCAATAAGGTGTATGCGCAACTTATATATGAAATAGAATATGAAACAATATCATGTCATCTCTACGTCAGACGCATAACGCCATGCGGGCGATTCCCCTGTAGATGTTAAATCTAGTCATCAACGCTCCTGGCTAAGTGAAGCCTACCACCTGTTTTCCCTTTCATCGCAGCGTCCGAAGTCCCCGCCTGCGAATCTAAAACATAATACGACAAAGAAAGTATATATTAGCAATAGACCCAAAACACGCACCAATTATGTTTGACCGACTCACCAACTCTAAACATATTCTCAAGTGTTCGTCAAGTGGCTAACACGAGTAGCGACACTACGAAACCAATTCAAGAGCAAAAGCTACACAAAGACACGAACGGCATCGGCACGACCCTAGCTAGGGACGCAAAGTGACACAACTACCAAGCCTAGACCCTGATCGTACCGATTGCGCATTCACAATACAAGTCTAAAGCTAACACAATTCTAGCGATATCAAACATCTTAAAACAGCTTAACTAAGTTATCCAAACCACTTTCATAATTTTAAACTCGCCCAATTATGTTTTAGAAAAACCTAGTAAGCAATATATATCATTTTATCACAAAACTACAACTTTTTACCAAACTAGCATTTACAAACATCACTAATTAGCAAGATTAAACCATACAAACTCTTACTAGAATTTTAATCTCACTTGATTAGGATTAGTAAAAGTTTAGTTTGCTAATTAGCTTAAATATCCGATTAGGAAAATATCATTTAACAAACTAGCAACTTGGTTTAGTTTTCATTTCGTTAAAACTAACAATTAACCTATTCACTAATCAAAACCCTAATTGATTTGCCCAAAAACCATTTCTAGAATTTTAAACATGCAATTAAATAGCTTAATTTTAACAACTAATAAGCCAATTAAAGTATTAAAACAATAAAGAGATTAGGGTTAGAGTTTTATACCTCCACAAAAGGTTCAAAAATCAAGTTTGCTAGTCGACAAGTCCAAGATTGAAGTAGAGAGAATGTGGAATACTCTGCCTCAAGGCACCCAACGAATCGGGTGAAGGTTAAAGAAGTTGCCACTGGATGAAATTGCGAGCAAAGGATTTTGAAACAAAATGAGCTCACATACTAAAAGAATGTGGCCGGCTACTCATGGGGGGAGGGGGGCTGAAATACTCTCGGCCATATAGAGATAGGGTGAGCACAAGTAAAGGAAGGAGGTGACCACAACACAAAATATCCACACTTAATATCTTTAAGCAAGACAAGAAGCATTAAAGAAAAGGATGAATCATGAAACATAACCATGCTCTTCTAGAAACATAAATCCATGACTCATCAACTAATCCAAAACAAATCAAGCCTACCTCAACAAGATAATTTCGGCCATGGAGAAAGAAATGATATTTTGGCCAAAAAGATATGCACAAACAAAGCATTAAAATAATATTTAATTAGGGAAAAATTCTATGTGAACCAGAACTTTCCATTGACCCCCAAAACCCGCACACTAGCTTCATTCTAGCTAAACTAGGTGCCGACAAGTCTATACAGAAGTTTGATCACAATCGGGTTAAAACGGAAAACACCGACTATTTTACCCTAAAACAGAAAATTCGCAAACCGATTTCTAAAACGTTACAAATATCCTGATCTATCTACATATAAGTGCAATACTACATGCTCGTGTCAATGCCTCAGATAGCAACATATCACATATATGATGTATGAATGCATTACGAATGGAAACAGAATACATAATGAGTGAGACAACTGTTTTCTTTATTTAATGAGATTCCTGTATGTATATAAATTGAATATCATCAATGAAATCAACAGAGAAATCAGTGTCAAGTAGTGACACAAAACATGAATCTTAATATCTCAATATCTCAGGCTCCGGCTATCCGGACTGGCCTGTATCATCAAATCTTAATATCTCAGTGTCTCAAATCTCAATATTTCAATATCCCAATACCTCGGGCTCCTTCAGTCCGGATCGACCCATATCATCAATCACATGACCACGAACGGTATCCTCTGGATATCCGCCGTGCCAAACAATCACTGGTAGGTAGTCTTCCCCTGCCGGGCTCATCGTCTACAACTCGAGCTTCTTGCCCCGGGTACCATACCGGGTCCACCATGTACCCACAGACGGTTCATCCAACTCCTCTAATCGGGTCTCGAAAACCATCTCAGAACTCAGAAAACATCATGGTGGACAATACTTATCATATCAAGGAAAATCGCATCTTTCTCTTTAAAATAAAACATCAGTTTATAAAACTTTCACATGCGGTTTCCAAATTCAGAAAATCTCACGAAGAATCCGAAATCATCTAGTCACCATGTCAATAACAATGAAAACCGGCATAAATCTCCATAATACTGCATAACCAATGAATATATGAATGCATGAAGTATCTATGTAAAGAATGCAATCTCTAAGATAACACATGAGAGAAATCACACAAATATTATGTGGTAACTAGCATTTAGCTGATTATATCAATGAAATAATATGTTCTAAAGTGTACGTGACATGGCAATTACCGATGATAATGTGTGTGAGCCGACAAGCAAGTGTATGTGGAGCATACACATTATCGGTAATGGTGCTGGTGTCCTGACAACATGGTTTCATAATCACTAAGTACACAATAAGCATGCAATGAGACGATAACAACATAATAAATGGTAATGAATAGTAAATGCAACAATAATATGCGGAATATGAATGATAATGTAACAATAAGGAATCTACACTGCTATACATGTGTCATACTGTTTTGCCATTTGAAATAATACGAATCGTTATGTTTTGAAAATAAGGGCTACGGTATTTTTAAGAAAAGATACGCCCTTTGAAATATCCGTAGAATCCCTTGTCCTGTTTTTAAAATACATACGATTCGTTAGTTTTGAAATAGGTATGAATCGAATCTAGTCTAACATCTATAAATAAACTACAGGACTGAGCTAACAGGCTAATCGAAAAGGGTAAGGAAACCACCTAAGTCTGAGTCGATACATATATATATATATATATAATAGTCGGTGATCCCGCCTCAATAGTATCCCATACGATACTCTGTATAATATGACATCCTCGAGTCAAGAGTGCGGATCTATCATCAATATAGCTCGTACGGTAAGTCCATCGTACGGCATCTCAAATCAGGGTACGGGTCAAATATCACATTTTATCTCATTATTCACCTGGTATCCTCATCATCACCTATCGTGAACTGGGTACTGATCTACGTCTAGTACAATACTGATACCATCTATATATATATGTGTGTGTGTATATGAAACACATCGCCCAAGGACCCACTATAACATCGTGTCGTATCTCATAAAACGAGTCACGTCAAATCACCGATCTCATGGCACCATGCCCAATCTCATTGACTCATCTCCAAATACCATATACTATCCTCATCATCCAAGTATATGTATACGTATATATATACATAGTCCCATACCTATGTGTTTTATATATATATATACCTATCCCCATATACACACAAAAATGTAAATGTATGCGAGTGTGTATGTGTGCGTGTATGCAAATTCTTACTCTAGGGTTTTGCAACTAAGAAACCAACTAAATCCTTTCTTCAATTCTCGCTAACACTAACCCATAATCTCCTAAACTTTTTCTTGCTAGGTGTTCATATCTCACAATAACATATAAAAGTATATCTATACCACATCACATCATTTCTCACAACTTTGCGGGGGTGCTATACGCCATCCACCCGACTTCCCCCGTAGATATATATCTACTCACCTTGATCTTCGGTTTCTGGAGTCAATGACGCTACGCTCATCCTCGTCGTCTCGAAGTCCACATGGGGGCACCTACATATCATATATAACATCGTAAACGAAATCACACGCGAAAACCAAAATGTCGCACGAATCACCCATAGGTCAAAACCTATGGTCTACATCTCGCAATTTAACCAAATAACCCTTGATATAGACGTACAAACGCCAAGTGATAGAATACAAAACCAAATTCCAAAACTTAGATTCAAAAACATCACAAAACATAAGGCATCAATCTTGAAAACATGCTCCATATTTTAGTTCAGGAGAAAACAAGGTAAGCAAACAACACTATGGTGATATATAGGCTGTATATGACCTACTGAAGCAACCAGGACCCCAAATTCAACCAAGTGGCCGGCCACACCTAGCAAACATCCGGCCAGATCGGTTTCATAGGGGAGTTGGGGTGTTGAACTTCCAGGGGGGTCTCCTATGGTCTTAATTTTATCACTGGAGTTGTTTATTTTTCTCATAAAATTCCCAGGTCATCCCAGATTTCCCTGCACCCTCTATTACCTCACAAACCGATATGGAATTTTTCTGTTTTCAGTATTTGGGTTTGTTTCGAGATGGCCTGGGTTTCTAACATCAGAGGGGGGTTTAGGGTCACCACTAAGGCTTATTAGCACTAACACAACACAAAATCCCACATAACCTCTTCTAGGAAATTTCAATGTTCACTAAATCGCACAAAATCACAACTAAAGACATATATGGGTTAAAGTGAAAGAAAAACTACACTAAGTGTGAAGGGATTACCTCATTTGGCACTCATGATCCCCTAGAGCACCAAAATCAAAATTTTCTTTGTCCAAAGTGTGGCTTGTGAGCTTGTGTATATTTTTTGTGAAATGGAGATGGACTTTTGGGTTTGTTTTGGGGGTGTTATGAGGCTTGAAGTGGAGGAGGGAGAGAGGTGCTGCCATGGAGCTAATGAGGGAGGAGAATGATGAAGGAAATGAGAAGAGAAAGGAATGGTCAAGACCTAGGTTTGACCCCTCACCCTTTCTCTCTCATGCCCATCCTTCAAGTCATCATGATACCTTTTCCCCTTTTGTTTTGTTTTGTTTTCTTCTCTTTTCTCTTCTTCTCATTTCATTTAAACCAAATCATGCTTGAAAATGAAGAAAAGTCATGCTAGGAAATATGTAAAAATGCCAAAAATGACATGTGCATGTCATGTGCACAAAACACGCTTAATGTGCGATTAGCGATATTTAATCGCGATTAGCACTAAAATTGTGTAAAATAAATCATAAAATTTCATAATTTGCATAAATTACACAAAGCACCCTATTTTCAGTAATTTCTATAATTTTCCAAATTTTTTTTCCAATTTATCGGTATTTAATTATACCGCATTATTAAAATATTCATAATATTTATTATTTAATTATAAAAATTCCCAAAAATAATATTTTATTTTTTTCTGAAATGTTGCAACGTGCCAGGCACGTGGGCGCTCGGGCGCTAGCGCTTTGAGTGCAAGGTCGCTAGCGCTTTGGACGCTCGGGCGCTAGCGCTTTGGGCGCTAGCGTCTCACGTGCCAGGCACGTGGGCACTCAGGAGACAAAAACGACTTGGTCCCTGCAATGGGAGTTGTCTTTCTAGAAAGGAACACTTATTATTTTGTGTGTGTGTGTGTGTGTGTCTCTCTCTCTCTCTCTCTCTCTATATATATATATATATATATATATATATATATGAGGAGTTAAACTCCTAGGATATTTTGAAGCTGATGAAGGGGCTTCTCCCCTTGAGCCCTGGATCTTCCCCAAAATGGGGTTTCTGGAGATGGGTCCCCTTCTTTTTCCTGTCGTTTGGCCAGATCTTGGAGAAAGGGGGAGAGATTAAAAAAATCTCCCCTTTTTGAGATCTAAGGGAAGATCCAAGCTCCCGTTTATGGGTTTTGTGGTGAAAAACTATTTAGTTTTGTAAAAGGAAGACTAAAACTCTTGATTTAATTCAAAAGAAAGAAGAAGGTTTTAGAATCTTGAGGAAGGAGAAAGAGGCACAGGCCTTAATTTTTGAGAATGAAAAAGTTGTTTTAGACATTTTCATCATGTTTCCTTATATAGGCTTACACATTTACACATAGCCCTTTGGGCTTTACAAAATGACATTTTGCCCATCCCATGGCTCATGTGCCATTTCTTTTTGCACATAAGCCATGGGCTTTACAAAAATTTGGCTTTATACCCATTCACGCATAAAAAATTACATAAAAATTATTTATTACATGATTTCATTTTGTCATGGGGAAGGGCCGGCCGCTTCAAGTTCGGACTCGACCTGGGCATGGGCTCACTTGATCTGGGCTTGGGCCCACCTGGCTTGGGGTTGACCTTGACTTTGACTTGGTCAACCGAGGTGCAATTTTCGACCCCAACAGGGTTCACTTGCATCGTGACCACCGTCATACTTTTATTTATGTCACGACCCGAAAATACGGAACGTGACCGGCACTTAAATTACAAAACGTCTAAAGGCGTAACGTAATCTAAGTAAGCCGAAGCCCAGAAATCTAAACCATTTAAAAGAAGAAGTGTAGGAAAACAAGTTTAAAAGCAACATCAAATTTTCTCAAAAATTTCGGCAGAGTCTCCTTTGTAAAAACTGGCCCCAAACAGGTATAAATAAGAATATATACATAAGCAATAATAAAAAGGGATCCCCAAGCGAGAGCTAGCTCTTCGCAAATTGGCGATCACAACCACGCAAACAATATAATATACAACGCCGAAGGGCGAGAAACAAAACTCAAAGAAAACCATCAAAACCACCAGAAAAACATAATAATATAAGCGCGGCTCTAAGGTCGAAAGAATAAACAACTGGTCTTCTAAATCTATCAAGTAATACAAGTCTGGTTGATGGAGCTTACTAGATACAACTGAAATAATAAAAGTACAATGGCGGTCCCAATACAATGAACCAACCTACCAAGCAAATCACCCTGAATGAAATGATGTGCCAGCAAGCTGCCAAGGAAACCTGTACATCAAAACCTGTAAGAAAATTTGGCACAACGGGGGTGAGTTGCCAACTCGTGAGTAGAAGACATCTGCGAGTAGAAATCGCATGCATGACGCTCTCCTAGGTCATATAATATACTTAACCTAACACTAGACAACTAGTAGTGATAGGGTAATAATCTATACGTAAGTGCAATACTCAGTGCTCGTGTCAGTGCCTCAAGTAGTAACATGTCATATGTATGCTATTTATGAATACATCATGAATGAAACAATCAACCATGAAATTTGGACATATCTGTATAAGAAAATCTTTAACTCTTATCATAGTAAAATTTGTATGATAATCTGAAACATCGTCAATGAAATCCATGGAAATCCGTGTCAAGGATCGACATAAAACACGTAAATCTCAAAGTCTCAATACCTCATAGTCTCAATATCTTATAGTCTCAATATCTCGGGCTCTGTCAGTCCGGATTGGCTCATATCATCAAATCTCATGACAACGGTCGGTATCCTCTGGATATCCGCCGCGCCAGACATCACCGGTAGGTAGTCTTCCCTTGCCAGGCTCATCGTCTACAACTCGAGCTTCTTGCCCCGGGGTACCATACCGGGACCACCATGTACCCGAGACGGTTCATCCACTCCTCGAATCGGGTCTCGAAATCCAACAGAAAACATGAAATCTCATGGTAGACGACACATACATCACGAGAAAACTGCAACTTTCAATTTTTAAAAATGATGATACTAAGCTTTTATTAAATTCTTGCGGTTATCCCCCAAAATCCAGAAATCTCATAGAAATTCAAAATTCTAAAATCATGAGTAAGTAAATAATGAGTATCGGCATAAGCCCCACAATACTGCATGATAATATGAATATGTGAATGCATGAAGTGTCTAAGTAATAAATGCAATGTCTAAACTAGCACTTGAGAGTAATCACACAATATTATATTAGACTAGCATTTAGCTGATTATATCAATAAAAGATAATATGTTCTAAAGTGTACGTGACATGACAATTACCGATGATGATGTGTGTGAGTCGGCAAATAAGTGTACGTGGAACATGCGCATCATCGGTAATGGTGCCGGTGTCCTAACAGGCAGAGTTTCATATCAGTTAAAGAAACATATGTATGAACACGCAATGCGATGAATACAACATGAATATAATGATGAATGTGTAGTAAACGCACAACTAGAGAATACATACTATTACGAGTCATACAGTTTGTTGTTTGAAAAAGCACGAATCGTGGTTTTTAGAAAATTAGGGGCTACGGGGTTTTAAAGAAAAATATATCCTTTGAAAAATCCGTAGTATCCCTCAGGCTGTCTTAAAAATGGGCACGATTTGTTAGTTCTGAAAATAAGTATGACTCGAGCCTAAACTAAGATCTACCTAACCAACTAAGGAACTAACTAAAGACACTAGTCGAAAGGTAAGAAGAATCCTCCTAAAGTCTGAGTCGATATCTCTAGTAGTCGGCGATCCAGCCTCAATAGCGTCACGTATATAGTACGACTTCCTCGAGTCAAGAGTGTGGATCAATCATCATATCTATGCCTCGTACGGTAAAATCCATCATACGTCATCCCAAAATCGGGGTACGGGTCAACTATCACATATATACATCATCGTTCGTATAGTATCATCATCAAACAATATCATGATCAAGGGTACTGTACTATAATCGCATACATCCCAATATCATCAAACATATATCATCGTTTGTGTAAATATACATCGTCAAATGGTCCACTAAAATATCATGTCCTATATCATATCGTGATTAAGTCACATATTATAATCCGGGTTCTATTCTAGAGTCTCGTATATATCAATGTCATCTACACATATCATCGTTTATATATTTTCTCATTACCCAACGATCCGCTAATATCGTAACGCATTTCATATCATATCTCGGTCATATATCCAATATCTCACGGTGTCATGCCCGATCATATCGACTCATCCCCAAGCATCATATTATACCCTCATATCATATGTATATGTTGTGTGTGTATATATATATATATACCTACACACATTCCTATATATACACACACACATATACACCAAGTCAAGTTTATGTGTGTGTGTGTGTCTATATGAAACCTACAAATTCCTTCCAAGGCAATCATCCTCTGGTTAAGTCTTTCTAAATCAGTCTAATCCAACTTAAAGTCTTCAATAGTACCCTACTCGCCAAGAATCTAAGGTCACGTCTGACTTCCTAATAATAGTACATAATGTCCTTATTCTACGTTTGCGGGGGTGCTATACTCCATCCATCCGACTTCCCCCGTAGATATACATCTACTCACCTGGTCCTTGTCTGCCGAAGTCGATACCGCCATCCTCTTCTTCATCGTCCGAAGTCCACGTGAGGGGTACCTCACTAAACATGAGATCAAACATGCACCCAAGCCTCCAAAAGATGCTATCTTTGCTCCAAGATCTAAGCTAGATAGGCCAAAGAATAATGAGTAGAGATTGGATTAGGAATTTGTGGTTTTATTTTGGATTTTTGATGAATTTTTTAACATTTTTGAAGCAAAGTGAAGTGGAGAAAAATTTGGGGGTTTCCCATGAAGTTAGGCTCGGCCAAGGAGAGGGAGGGGAGTGGAGAGAGTGAAAAATGTGTGGTATTGTGTAGAAAGTTCATTAATAATGCATCTTTTCACTTAAACCCATTATTATTAAATTTTTCCATTTAACCCTTTTTCCTAGAAATCTCTAGAACCATGAAGAAATTTTGAGAAAGAATTTTGCATGATACACACTTATTTTAAATTGTCATGGTTCACTTTTGTAAAATTAACCCTTTCAAATTTGTATTTATCACTAATTAAATGTATAATTAAAAGCTTATGTAAATATTGAAAATTAATTAATTATGGAAAATATTTTAGTAAACTAATAATTTATAAGTCACTAAATAAACACCATTTACTAGTAATTACATAGTTAAAATAGGCGTATTTAAATCTATATTGAAAAATAACCGTAGTTGAGTTTTACGGAAAATACGGTTTATTTTACAGATTATCAGAAAATTCACCTAAAGGATTTTTATTTATTTATTTATTTAAAATGTTACAATTTATATTCAGTTGTATCTAGTAAACTCTATCAACTAAACTTGTATTTTTGATAGACTTAGAAAACCAGTTGTATATTCTTTTGACCTTAGAGTCGCGAGCCTTATTATTATGGTTTTTCTCTGGTTTTCTTGAGGATATTGGTTTTCTTTCTGAGTTTTGATCCTCGCCCTTCGGCGTAGTATATTATATAGCTTGCATGGTTGTTTCCGCCAATTGGCGAAGAGATAGCTCCCGCTTGGGGATGGCTTTATTCATTATGTATGTTTGTACCCGTTTGGGGCCAATATTTACAAAGGAGACTCTGCCGAAATTTTCGGGAAAATATAATGTTGCTTTTAAATGTTTAATGCCACATATTCATGAAAACCACTTGCTTTAAAAAAAGTTTTCCTTCACTTCTTTAAAATGGTTTAGATTTCTGGGCTTTTGGCTTACTTGAATTAGGTGGGGTCCTATAGACTTCACATGATTCAAGTGCCAGTCACATGCTATTTCGGGTCGTGACAAAGTTGGTATCAGAGCGCTAGGTTTAACCTTGGTTCGAGTCTAAGTTTGACTATGCGGAGTCTAGGGCGTATATATATATTCGGAACCTAGGCTTGACCTTACGGAACATAGACTTGGTAGAGGGGGTATTAGACCTGGACTTTTGTCGCATAGGTTGACCTTGGTTGATGGAGTAGGTGGCTTAAGTAGAGTGACGTACCGTGTGTATGTTCCGCGGTATACTTACGATGCGCTACTCCGCTTAAGAAGCCTTAGGATCTACATTTCTTTGCACAGTATTCTATTCGTTCCTTTGACCTATCCTCATCAATATCGGTTTGTGGTTTCTGTTATCACGGTTACACGAGCAGAGAGAGAGAGAGCTGCGGCTAGAGTTGCGGTCAGCACAAGCTCGTCATGGACAAGGACTGACCAGGGCGTAATTCCGGTGACACACGATTGCATAGATGTGTCGTTTTATTGTGTATTTCGCGACATGAGCATTTTGATGGATTGTTTTTACTAAGATTTCTCGAACGTGCAGATCAACACCAGAGGATTTGGGCCACTGTTAGAGGCCGACTAGAATGTGATGACCGTTAATGCACTGTTTATTCTTGATTATTGAGGCATTGTTTAGCGTGCGGACGAATGAGCTAGTTGTTGCTGCGACTGACAAGATATTGTCCTAGATGTTTGAAGATATTGCAGCACGAGTTTGTGCTTAGGGATTTGATAGAAGATCGCTAGTCACCCTTGAATGAATGACTAGGACATGTGGTTCGTTTGCATACCCCGGTGTGAGGTCATCAGATTGATTTATTTCAGCTAGAGAAGACTTCACACAGGCACATTGTGAGTCGATCGAGGGAGGACGAGCGTAAGCGCATCACTCCGATAATTTGAATGAGTTTCTGAGAAGGTAATTGGTAAGATACCTACTATAGGATATTTGAAATGCCGAGTACGTAGCTTCAGAAGGGAGACTCCAGATATGAGTATAGTCATTTGCAGCGCAGTCCATACAGCTACGAAGAGACGAGTCCGGATCAGTCGACATTAGAGAAAAGTGAAGTAAGAGGTTCGTACGAGATTTTGACGAGATGACGTTCCACTCCATTGACATCAGAGATGGGATACTCATGCAGAGGCGTTGAATATGGATATATCTTTTAGAAGAAGTCGTGATGAGTATGTAGCTGTTTCGGAACAAGAAATTGATTTAGTAAAGGGTGATAACTTCCGGGCAGTTCGGCAAAAACGAGATTGGGGGAGACCCCGACAGAATCCTTCTGGAATACTAAATGAGAAGACTTGTACCCAGGATCGGTCGTATTACGCATACCCAGTAGGCCAGAGTTTGGTATCATCGATGAGACATGTTATGAGTGACCATGATAGTTGGCTAGAGATTTTTAGAGGATGTGCCAGAGCAGAACTGTTTCCGTCATCATTTCCATATTGGGCCGTTGAGACGAGGAGTTATGTAACTAGAAATTCACAGTGAGAGACGAGAGCCTAAGGGCACAAGGCGCCAGACCATGAAAAGGAGGCAAGTAGATATCTTGCTCTGCTAGCTTTGGATGCACTGACACTTTCTCGACTTTGAAGGAAGGACATATCGACGACAGTATTGATGATTAGTGATTTGGTGATTTGAATATCCCGTGTCCGTCATTTTGGATTTCGGTGTTTTGGGCAATTTATTTGCATGATTGAGATTTTGTGCACCATAGTTGCACTCGACTTCGATTGATGTCATTCGAGATGATTGATTTTGATTTCATGCCTGTGGTATGTATGTGATTTGACTTGTGCCTTCGGTGTAGTTTTCATGCCCTTTTAGTACTTGGATTCAATTTTGTGCATGCTGATGCACGTAGTTGTGAGGTTTTATACCACGATATACCTGACTTGGATTGAGGTATGTTGTATACTATCGATTTCGATTGTGATATTCAACATTTGTTTTCGTGCACCTTGTGCACTTGAGTTGAATTCTTGCACATACTTGGCGCACTTGATGCGATTTTGGTGCACACCAGATGCACTAAATCGTGGTTCTTCGTGCATATCAGATGCACCTGATATTGTTGTCAGGCACACAGTTGCCTTTGACAGGTGTTTTCATGCACACCCATTGCACTTAGATTTTGTTTCTGTGCACATGTATGGCACATTCATTGATTTCGATTTCTATGCGCACCAGACGCACGTGGCATTCTTATGCACATTTTGGGATTGGTTTCTTTTGGAGAAGTATGTTTTATGATATTTACCAATTGGATAGTACCTGAGCAGGATTAGTCAGAGGACAGTACCTGAATATGTTTTTGTATGCATCAATAGTTACTGAAGGTATTTCCAAAAAGAAGCTATAGTCTCAATATTTTTCCTATGTGTCCGATGTAGGACTACGGTAGCGCCCCGGCCGTCTTTCCTCGGCCAAAATGCGGAAACGAAAATTTTCTTGACTTTAAAACCGGCACTACCGCATCCTAAAAACCCGGATCGTAACCACCAACCTAATGCTAGCTAACTAGAGAAAGGGGTAGAGAGCTATAACAAGCGATTCGTGTCCTTCGGTCTTCGCCTCCACTCCGATCTCCTCGCAGAATCTCCGGTCTTCATTTCCTCGTCGGAACGGGCACCACATCGCTGGGTTCTTTTACGGGCTCCCACCTCTGGACTGAGGCAACTCGGGCACGAAGTTGGTGAGCCGACGTGCCCAAGGATGCTGTAGGTGAAGTGTAGGATGGTTTGTCTCTTTGGGATTATGAAGTTGCCATGGTGATGGAGGAATGAGCAATGGAAATGAGCTTTGGGATTTTTGATACAAGCATAGAAAATATGATGAACATTTTTCCCACTCCAAAAAATGAATTCACTCTCTCCCTCTCAATGTGTGGCCGGCCTAAAAAATATGGAGGAGAAAAAAATCAACCAAGGGGGGGTGAGCACAAGAGAGTAAAGGGCGAGTCTAAGCCAAAAAGGAAGCATCACATCCATAAACAAATCAATCTCTTCACATTAAATGCAAATGAAATGATCACAAGAAAAGCAAAGATGCTTAAACCATCATAATCCCTCAAATGCAAGAAACCCCCTCCATAATGCTAATTTGCAAATATGCAAATTAGCCCCTCCATCAGAAAAATCCGGCCAAGAAGGAACGAAGGAAAACTGGCCGAAACGGAATGCAAACTGGCAACTTCAGAAAACTGATCCCGTAATAAATTACAGGAAAACCCCGCGACTGTATATACATACCCGCATTTGTATTGCGACGGAATACAAATGCAAAGAGACAAAATCTACACTGTACAATACTAGGATCCGGCTTAAACCAAAGCCTGCTAGTATTATCCGTCCGATCTTGATCCGTGCAAAACCACACGTATAAGATCGAACCCTGCCATATCTCGATACGACCTCTACAGCGTTTCGCCCGAAACTTAAGAAAACGATCTGTGGGGGACTCTAAAGACTCGTCAATACTTTGGTTGTGGATTTAACCACTAGCACGTCAGAGGTATTAGCCATACGTAACGGGCTACCAGGTATTGACCAAAAGGGACGTCGATGAGCGAACTCATCCTGACACCCTACTGAGCCTGTCAGTGACAATATCCATACAGTCCGGTCCGTTCGTCTATGAGTATCGCATGGCGGGCCTAGGGGGTTGGTAAAAGTCAGACCCCCAAAAGCGGTGCAAGTCGTGTCGGAGTGTAGCCCAGAACACCCTGAGATACTACTGGAATACCTACCAGTAAATCTCCTGCCTCGGCCGAGGGCTTTGTGTAATGGCTCTCCTAGACACAGCGCGACCTCACCCCCAATACCGGGAGAGACGAACCCCTGCAGATCCGCTCACTGCCTCCATGTGGCTTGGGACTGTACCCAAGTAAAACCTGTTTGCACGACTCCTTTGAGCCGTGGTAGGGTAGTAATCAAAGCACAGTGGGAACTCACACGACACAAATGACGATCTCAGGTCGATGAACTAACCTGTACACATGTCACCAGGGAACTGCTATGTGACGTCTGGTATAATCCCAACTAGCATGTTCCCGGCGAGTCCTGTTCGGTGTACTCATAACCCAATGAGCACCTGTATACATCTTAGGTGAACCAACTGACACCAGTGGCTTGTGAGACCGGCCACCGCCCCTCGTCGGGGTCTCGACTGTATACACTAGTCTACTAATGGAGTATCGATGCCCAGTCTCGAAACTCCCATGACTAGGGACACTTTAAGGATGTGCTTATAGACCCCAGCTCCCACGTATATGATCGCCATCATACTGCTGGCCGTCAAGAAAGAATCCTAAGGGCTCCATCAACGTGCAATAGTGACCTATAAGGTCACCTAAAGCAGTACACGATGATAAAGATAAACCAGATAGCATACTATCATCTTGAGTAAGACTGTGCTACCGGTATAGGTCCTCCCTCAATCATTGCAATCACGTGCCTGTGATCCAATAATTGACTCTGAGGGCACTATATCCAACAATCTCCCACTTGCACTCAAGGCTAATTATTGCGATGTCGCCTACTCACAGCCCGTGTGATACCGAACACCCAACTCCTCTACTAATCAGTCTCACAAAGTCCGTTTGCGAAACTATTGCGTTCGAGGAATAGCCTCAGTGAGTGGATCCGCCTTGATGTTTCTTTCTCTATGTCTCTCTTTATCTCAAGTTCGCGGAGAAAGCCATCTCCCGAAATGAGCAATACCTGTCTTAGAATATGTCTGGATATCTGATGGGACCTAGTTCATAAATGAACTCTAAATCCAAACTTCTTAGACTGTATCGTCAACTGAAACCAATCAGCATCCTGCGCCATGCCTCCCTCAGTATCCGCTTGGACCACCTGTCCAAAATACTGCCCCTCGTCAGAGAGAAAACTATAACTCTGACAGACACTCTGTCATCCAGGTCACCTTGGAAGCCTGGAGTGATAACTGTCTCCCGAAGGAGGATGCCGTTATTATATCCCTAGAACATCCACTTATGTTCTAAAACTGCTTCCGATCGTTTCTCCAGGACTGGATTAATATCCTATGTGGAGAAACCACTGTGTGACAACCAAAGTATAACCGACCGTAGTATAGGAATTTCACTTCCTACTCTGTGTATGTCATCCAAATACCAGGACATAACACCCTACTACCTTCTTAACAGATCCATCCCCTATTCTGATGAAGTCAAACCTATGACTGTGACATCAGAAATAGATGATCTATCTCCGCTATATTTGCTTTAGTCTATAAATAGACATAAGCTACTTGTCCACTATACTTCCGCTGCTCCCACTGACTACGACAACCCTCTGGCAGAGTCATATAGATGTGCACTTCTAAAGCTAGCTTAGAATGACGCTATACTCATCCTCCTGCCGGGTCTTATAGCCTGGAACAACAGTAGTGTCAAATCTGGGTAAACAAGAACCTCCCTGTCACCGTCCTTGAGGCTACCGGAGTACCTCTCGAGTGCCTGAGGTTACCCACCAAATCTGCGGAGTGGCCAATGGAATGTCAAACCGAATTGAATCTTTAGGTTCTTATCAAATTTTCAGTAATTGTTTGCGGTTCTGGAATCACTTCTAGTTCTACCATACTCCCACTACTGTTTTATGAAAAATCCATTTTTATTAAAACTGTGGCCAGTCAAGAACAATATCACTATTGATCTTCCAGATGGTAGAAAGTCAACCCTCGTCATAGCCCGGGTCAACCCACAAACAGCCATTATAGAAACGTGCATTGAGTTATCCAGAGTCTAGTTTTAAGCATAAGTCGGACAACTCCCCGTACCTTAACATAGTTAAGATATGAACTATTCTATATCCAATATAGAAATAGAGGCACTGATTTAATTGGAACCAGATTCAAATCATGCAGCTGTTTCCAGTGCATGTCCACTAAATGGAAAGAGGCCGATCAGCATTACTCAACTTAGGAGTACTTCCAATTATGAGTAACCTGAAAGAGAAGCAAGTTCTCTTAATCATTACTATCAACTGCATACCATTCATAAGTATCTACATCTTTGATCACCTTGAAGAATCCTGATACTTGCAATACCTGGTTCTCTACTTTATTCATATACCTATAACTTCTCAAAACTTAGTCCTTGTGTTTCTACGAAACACATGTCTAAGAACTAGAGAAGTCACAAGTAAACAGAATACAGCACGAGTACCAACCCCTCCGTCCTCATGGACGCTGGACAATATACGATACTCTGTATAAGTCCCTTGAGTCTAATAACTCATTCGCTGTGTGTTGTTGGTTGAAAACTGTACTTATGGTTAAGAAGAATTACACCGCTGTTTAATGCTCCTTACCTAACCATCCACTGATATAGGTAAATGTCATAGACATAATTTCAAAAAGGTATATCTCACTCTATAAAAATAGACGTACAGATATATCAATTTGAAATTGGTGCATAACAACGGATATTCAAAACCAAATATTTGCCGTCCGGCAAACTACCCAGGTGATTTCCTCAAATATCACAAATTACAACGAATCCCGATATAATGAGGATAATCACCCAATTCCCAATAACTTACTCCCACTCATCATCTGTAAAACCATACAGATGTGAGAATCATACCTGGTAAATACATACCCTGGAGCAAGGACCAATTGGGAAATTAGTTTTCTATTAACAATGCACAGTGAAACTGAAATATTGAAATGTTTCGTAGGGGTATCTGGGTATTCCTAGTAATGCCTCTTCCATTTTCCAGATTCACAACTGTAACCGTATATTTCTTTGCCATCTCTCCAAATCCCTTTTTATGTCTTTAGTCATTACCTTCTGTACACCCCTTTAGGCCAAATGGTTTTCTTCCTTCCCTACCGTTCGGCACCAGCCTATGGTTTGGAAGAAGACTATCCAATAAGCATAATGGGTGTACAGTCCTAATCCTAGGAGCACTCGCAATGCGAGAGAAGGTGAAGATAAAAGACAACCGAATAAACCTTATTCCTATTTCTCCTGAACCAGAATCCATCCCCGAACTGGAACAAGTTCCTTTCGAGTTCGTATATAACCATACGATGGAGTATCCAATAAACTGTGGATCTTCGTAGTGATACGGAGTGTTCTGGAGAAATACAAAGGCGAAGTGGGAGTGGTAATGAAATACTTGGTTCGTTCATGAATAGCAGTCGCAGTTTACTTTGCCCTCATACTAATCCCTTTATTTGTCTTTACTTAATACCTTCTGCACACCATCGTTAGGATAATTGGTTTTCTTCATTCTCTACCGGTCGGCACCTGCCTATGGTTTGGAAGAAGACTATCCAATAAGCGTAATAGGTGTACTGTCCTAATCCAAGGAGCACTCGCAACCTGAGAGAAGGTAAAAGGAAAAGACAACTGAATAGTCCTATTCGTTTTCTCCAGAACCGGAAACCATCCTCGAATAAATTCTTTCGAGTTCGTATATAACCATACGATGGTTTTATCTAATGGAAGTGGACGTTCGTAGTAATACGGGGTGTCCTGGAGAAAAGGGTAAATGTAGGAGTGGCAATGAGGTTTGCAACTCTGACAATCCAAAAGCCAGTTGTTTAAGAAGGTTCGGATAATTTTGGTCACTGAGTCATAGTCAAGAGTTGGGTCATGGTCGCTGCCAAAAAGAGAGAGAAAGGAAACACTCAGTGTGCACTCTAACCTAGATCAGAATGGTTATTACTTTATCTAATCAGGAAACCTCCCACTGTACCGTCAAATTCTCCTCCAAACCTGAAACAAGAATTAGTCGGGATCACCCGAGGAGTAAACCAACTCATCAGTGGGAATCGGGATCCAACTATCATCGCATGATAACGTGACGGAATCCGCTCATGTTATCACACTCCAGAAGGTATGCGCATATCTGGCAAGTTTCAGTTTCTTTAGAAACTCCCGATGTGATTTTTACCCCTAGGACCCAAGTGACCTTGACAATGCCAATATATCAAAGAGTCCTAGTCAAGTTCAACCCGTCATTATCTTGATTGCGTTAAACCCACCCGTATGAGTTGTTAGTGTATATGCCCTAGAGGCCATTACTGTATCATACTAGTTTGTATATTACTTGATGGAAGCTTGGGATATTCACCTTGTATAAACAATCTTGCTCAATATAGTAGTATGCTACTTGGTTTGTTTCTACTTCAATGTGTACTTGTGTTTATTTCAGTATATCACTTATACGCATTAGTGGAGCCCTTAGGATCTTTGCTTGATTACCAGCGTTGTGATGGCAGTCACACTAGTGGGGGCTGGGTAATCGATAAGCACATCCTTATACAGGTCCCTAGTCGTAGGACTATCGAGACAGGGCATCGATACTCCGGAGTAGACTAGCGTATGCGCTTCTCATCCCAGTGTGGGAGATGGTCTGTCCCACAGCCATCAGTACGTCGTACTGGAGATAGTATACGGGTGCTCGTTGGGTTACGAGTACACTGGACAGGACTCGTCGGGAACTGACAGGTTGGTATTATACCTATCGTCAGTTATCAGTTCCCAGGTGACATGAGTACAGCTTAGTCCGCTGACTTGACACTGACACTTCGCCTCGAGTGTGTTCCCACTGCACTTTGATCACTACCCTACCACGGCTCAAAGGAGTCGTGCAAACAGGTGGTGGTTGGGTGCAGTCCCGAAGCACTTGGAGGCAGTGACGGTTAGACAGGATTCGTCTCTCCCGGTATTGGGGGTTGACATCGCGCTGTGTCTAGGAGAGCCATTACACGAGTAGTCCCTGGCCAGGGCAAGCGAGATATACTGGTAGGTTTCCAGTGTTTATCTCAGGGTGTTTTGGGCTTCACTCCGACACGACTTGTACCGCTATTGGGGGACTGACGTTTTACCGCCCCCTAGGCCCGCCATGCGATGTATCAGACGAACAGACCGGACTGTACGGAGAATGTCACATTCAGACTCAGTAGGAGTTCAGATGGGGTTTCACCTCGTCAGCCTTCTTGTCGGCATCTACCTGGGGACCGTTACGCACAGCTAGTGCCGCTTGCGGTCTGTGGTTAAACCCACTGCCAGCGTAGTGTCGAGTCTTTAGAGTCCCACACAGGAGGGTATTCGCCTCTGGGCAAAACAGAGTAGAGGTCGCATGGTTTTGCGACAGGGTTCGTTCTCATCCGCGCACTTGTGCACGTTTGGAGTCCGGACGGATTGTACTGGCAGGCTCTGGTTTGAGCCAGATACTGGTATATGTTTTGGGGGTTGCTTTTATATCTTGGTATTCTTGTTCCTCGGAACGAGAATGCAGGTGTGTATGCACAGTTGCTTGAGGCGGAGAATGAGGTTTTTCATTAGGGTTTCGGATCGGGTGCGTATGCACAGTTGACAGTTATCATTTTCCAAACCCTAATGAATTTGTATATTATCTATTAATAATAGTAATTAAATAAGAATTATGTTATGGTTGTTTTTCTTGTTGACTTGTTGACCTTGGTTGACTTGTTGACCATTGACCACTTTTCATGCCTTGAAAGTCTTCCTTGATTCATGCTTACACTTCATTAAAAGAGGTATGATAGTGGTCATTCCAAAATAACCATCAACTATTCTTATTTCAATTATTATCATTTAGATAATTCATTTTCTTTTGCAATATGGTTGCAAGAAAGAAATAATTGAGCTCAATTCTATCATTCTCACTCTCTCTCCTCATTTCATCTTCTTCTTCCTCTTGAAAAGAGAAACCTTCTCATGTGTTGAGAATCATTCTCTTTAGATAGAAAAGCAAACCCTAATCACTCTCTACTCATTCTAGGATGAAGGTTTAGCAAGCCGGAAACCCTAGTTCACTCAAAGATCGAGGAAGAGCCCAAAGGTCGAACCTTCAAGGTGGATCTATCTTCGGCAAGAAGAAGGCGACGAGAAGAGAACCATTCAAGCTTCAACAAAGAACAAGAAAGAAGAACAACAACAAGAAGAGAAGGAGTTCAAGTTTAGGTATAACCATCCTCCATAGTAGCTAACTCTCTTTAGCTTGTTAACTAGTTTTAGTTTAGACAACGATCCCGACATAGTTTAGTCCATGTTGCCTCTTGCGATAAAAATTCGTTTTTTTTATACCGTTTCCGCCTCCCCGTAAGTACCGGGGGTCGCAATATGGACTTACAATGGTATCAGAGCCTAACTAAACTTAAACTAGCTTGGTAGTAAGGTGTAACGAAGTTCGGAACCGAAAAATCGCAAAACCGGAAAATCAAAACCCTAACTTTCTGTTGAATTTTTTTCTGCTCAAATTGAAAAACTTTATACTTGTAAAATCGTCTCAGGGTTTTCTAAGAACACACAAGAAAAACGATATCATGATTCCTCCAAACCGCCGCGCTTCCGCGGCCTCACCTACTCATTTGGCCGCGGAACCGCCGCAAGTTGGTGTCATCTTTGCATCGTTTTTCGTGCAGTGTTCTTCTGTGTTGGTTTTGGGATTTTTAAGATATATTATATGTACCCAGATTTTCCAGAACTGAAATTCACTTTTGGGGTCCTATAATTCCGTATTTTTTTTCCGAACTTCACTGCACTTTGGCTATGTTGGTTATATCTGTGATGTTTGCATGTATTGAACGTCGGCTAATCGCTATAAGTCGATTAGTCGGGGTTATACATGATCTGTAATGTTCTGGAATGTGTTTATGAATGTGTTGGACTGTCGCGGGTGAATAGCCGGGGTGGTTGTGAGATGAGCTTTTGTTTTTCTTTCATTCATTGTAAATGTAAATTGATGTAATTATATTATTTGTTTGGCCGCACAACCGGGTCGGGGTTGTAGCCGTCATTGTATAATTCTTTTTACTGTTTTTGCTCCTAGGATAGACCCATGGTGGGGTGCACAAACTACCGGGAACATGGAGGGTAGTTTGCCGCACCCGTAGGGGTCTTGGGTGGGGTATTTGCTATTCACAGCGACCGTGTTATCCGCTTTTCGTTTCAGGCTCGAAAGGAATGCGGATTGCTAGTATATCCAATGTATTCATCTGTGATCTGTAATGTCTATCATTGCTTTCTATTTAGGCGTTGCTTATGTTTTACAGCCGTGCTAGCCCAGCCCCCGCTCTGTCGTTAGTTAAGTAACCTAACGAGTGATGACGGGACCCCGTGGCGAATGCGAATGGCATAAGCGTACGTCATATTTTGGTTGTTTTCTGCAATGGTAGGAATTAAATGATGGGACGCATTAAAAGAACTAATGCAAGAATATCACGCATTAAAAGAACTAATGCAAGATAATAAACCAAGTTTAAGTCGATGGAACACTTTCGAAAAACCACTCGGTTCTTTTCAAAACTAACTTTTAAATGCGGAGCTTGAGCCACTCCTTCTAAAAGCTATCTCGTTCCATCGATTATATCAAGTTCACTACGTTCACGGTTTTACCAAAACCATTCGTAGCCCTCCGTCGTTTCGCATGAATAGGCAATAGTATTCAAGCTGTGTATTTTGGCCAAAGTCAAGGCACAGTGATTGGTAGCTATTGGGTATTCATGTGTAGCATAGATAGATGCGTTGGTTTGGGACAGTCGTGCTGCCATTTTGGCCAAAGTCAAGGGTATGTACGGATGGATCCAAATTAACCTGGAAAATGACGGGAAGAACTTGACATGTGACTTATGATATTTTGGCCAAAGTCAAGGTCATAAGAGCATGGGGCAAAAATCCACATCGGGAGTTTCATAAGTACTGAAACTTGCTAGATTTGCATACCATTTGGAGTGTGATGATTATGGTAGGATTCCTTCATTTTCATCACGCGATGATATTTGGATCCCGATCTTACTGTGAGTATATGCTACTCCTCGGGAAATTTCTCACTAAACGATCAATGCTATAAACCTAGTAGGTGCCTAGAAAGGTGTTAGCGGGGCTACGCCCCCAGGGAAAAGAGGTTCTTAAATTAAGGAACTTCGCGAAAGCGTTGGAAAACCTCCCTCGAAGTACCGACACTGGCCTGGCTGAACGGTTAAGCAAGTATTGTACGGTGGGATTGATCCCGGCTAATTCTTCCTTTGTGGTTTGAGGAGGGATTCGAGAGACAGTGGGAGCCATCCTGTTTAGACAAATTAAAAACCATTCTAAACTTGCAAGAGCATCGTGCTAAGTGTTTCTTCTCTCCCCCTGCAGCGACCAAATCGAAATGACTAGACTTAAGTTACTTCTAGATAAAAACATATTGACAGGGCCAAACTACAAAGATTGGCTCAGGAATGTCAAATTGGCAATCTCTTACGACAAGCTGGGGTATCTTCTTACCACCAAAGCTCCCCCCGTCCCAGGTCCCACCTCCAGCGTCGCGGATAAGGAAATCCGTAAGACTTGGGAGATTGACAGCGCGAAGGCCAGATGCCTCGTACTTGCCTCGATGGACAATGACCATCAGAGGAGGCACGAGAATATGGATTTGGAATCCATATTTCTTCATACAAAAGAACTGTATGGAGAGCAGTCTCGTATCGCAAGATACGAAGTGTCGAAGAAGTTATTTTCGACTAAGTTGGCCGTCGGATCATCGGTAGCGGACCACGTGCTTAAGATGATTGGCTACACTGAGGAGCTCGCGGAACTTGGGACCACGTTGGATAGTGAACTCTACACAGATATAATTCTCCAGTCCCTTCCATCCACTTACGCCCAGTTCATACTGAATTTCAACTTGCAAGAAAAGGAAGTTGAACTTTCAGAACTCCTCAACCTGCTGAGGAGCGCAGAGGGCACCCTACAGAAGGGTAGGGATACATCCACTTTGTTTGTAGGAGGATCTTCTTCTTCTAGGTCCAAGGCGAAAGCCAAGGGAAAGAAGAGGAAAGCCCCCGCCAAACCAAGGGGCGGTGTTAGTAAAGTGGGTGCGAAGGGAAAGGAAAAGGCAACAAAGATAGCGGGGAAGCTTGTTGGTAAAGAGGAATGCTTCTATTGTCACAAGAGTGGACACTGGAAGAAAGATTGCAGGGCTTGGAAAGCCAGGACACAGGAACTGAAGCAGGTTGCAGCTTCAGCTTCAGGTGTGTATGTTATTGAAAACTGTCTTTCTATAAACTCTACTTCCTGGGTATTGGATACCGGATCAGGATCTCATATCTGTAATTCTTTGCAGGCGTTGAGAAACCGTAGGTTTTTGAAGGAAGGTGACATGACCCTCAGAGTTGCGAACGGAGCTAGCATGGATGCTAAAGCCGTGGGGGACTATCACCTAGGAATGTCAGATGGACATATTTTGGTTTTGCGTAATTGCTTTTTTGTACCCAACGCAACTTGTAATATCATTTCTGTATCTTTGGTTTCTAAAGAAGGTTATGAATTTGCGTTTGTAAGTAATGTTGTTAACATTCACCTTAATCAAGTTCTGATTGGGTCAGGTACATTGAGCAATGGTATATACGTATTAAACCAACCACAGATTTTCAATGTCCAGAATACACACAAAAGAAAGTCACCAGATATTAATCAGACTTTCTTATGGCATTGTAGACTGGGTCACATCAATGAGAGAAGGTTGACTAAGTTACATACAGAAGGATATTTGGATCCGTTCGAATATCAATCATATGCCACTTGTCAATCCTGTCTCAAAGGAAAGATGACAAAGACTCCGTTCACTGGACACGGAGTAAGAGCGAGCGAGCTCTTGGGACTCGTACACAGCGACGTGTGCGGTCCAATGTCTACACATGCACGAAGCGGTTATTCTTACTTCATTACTTTTACGGATGATTTTTCAAGATACGGTTATGTCTTCTTAATGAAACATAAGTCAGAATCTTTTGAAAAATTCCAGGAATTTAAGAATGAAGTAGAAAAACAGACCGGCAAAAGTATCAAGATTCTAAGATCGGATCGAGGTGGAGAATACTTAAGTGCCGAGTTCCTGAATTATTTAAAAGAGAATGGGATTCTCTCTCAGCTTACTCCTCCATACACCCCGCAACATAACGGTGTATCGGAGAGACGGAACCGGACCCTATTGGATATGGTACGGTCCATGATGAGTAACGCTGAGTTACCGCGATCATTCTGGGGGTATGCACTAGAATCAGCTGCGTACCTTTTGAACCGAGTTCCTACTAAGACTGTGCCTACTACACCATATGAGATGTGGTGTGGGAAGAGACCCCATCTCAGTCACATTAAGACTTGGGGAAGTCCAGCTTTTGTTAAAAAGCAGCATGCGGACAAGCTCGAGGCACGCTCAGTACTGTGTAAGTTTGTGGGATATCCAAAGAATTCCAAGGGATATCTCTTCTACTACGAAGAGGAACAAAAAGTTCTTGTTTCTCGTCATGCCCACTTTCTAGAACATCAGTTCTTAGAAAAAGAATTAAGTGGGAGCGCAGTAGAACTGGAAGAAATTCCAGAACCACAGACTATTACTAAAAGCTTAATGGAACCAGAGGGTTCAAATGAACAGGACATTCCTATGCCGCTCCGCAGAAGTAGTAGGCAGTCTCATCCGCCCGAGAGATACTACGGTTTTCTCATAGACGGGGATAGAGAGGATTGCATCATAGACTATGATGAGCCTACTAGCTTCCAGCAGGCCGTTCAGAGCATTGACTCGGTAAAATGGCTGGATGCAATGCGGACCGAAATGGAGTCCATGTACACCAACAAAGTATGGACGTTGGACATTGCTCCAGACGGGGTAAAACCCGTAGGATGCAAGTGGATCTTCAAAAGGAAGATTGGTGTAGATGGACAGGTTGAGACCTATAAAGCTAGACTTGTAGCAAAGGGTTTCCGTCAAAGACCTGGCTTGGACTACGACGAAACCTTTTCTCCAGTGGCTATGCTGAAATCCATTCGGATCCTTCTTGCCATTGCTGCCTTCCACGATTATGAGATTTGGCAGATGGACGTAAAAACCGCTTTTCTAAATGGAAATTTAGAGGAGTGTGTCTATATGGATCAGCCAGAGGGTTTCATTCAGAGTGGGAGCAGCGGAAAGGTGTGCAAGTTGCTTAAGTCCATTTATGGACTAAAGCAGGCATCGCGGAGTTGGAACATCTGTTTTGATGAGACGGTCAAGGAATTTGACTTTATCAAAAATCCAGATGAACCGTGCATCTATAGTAGATTTATAGCGAGAACTGTGGTATTCCTTGTTTTATACGTGGATGACATTCTCTTAATAGGAAATGACATTTCTATGCTACAATCTGTCAAGGGTTTCTTGTCACACAGGTTCTCCATGAAAGACCTGGGTGATGCCTCTTACATCCTGGGGATCCGGATCCATCGTGATAGATCCAAGAGGATATTAGGACTTTCACAGTCCAGGTACATCGACACCGTACTGAAAAGATTCAGTATGGAAGATTCCAAGCGCGGTAACTTACCGGCTTGTCACGGGATCACCCTCTCTAAAGAGATGTCTCCCAAGACTGATTTGGAGAGGGATCGCATGTCTATTATACCCTACGCTTCTGCGGTAGGCTCTATAATGTATGCGATGTTGTGTACCAGACCGGATGTAGCTTATGCACTGAGTGTAGTAAGCCGGTATCAGTCAAACCCTGGGGAGAAACATTGGATAGCAGTAAAGAACATTCTCAAGTACCTGAGGAGGACTAAGGAGATGTTCTTGGTGTATGGCGGAAAAGACCTCCAGATTGAGGCCTTTGCTGACTCCAGCTTCCAGAGTGACAAGGATGATTCCAAGTCCATGTCGGGTTTTGTCTTTACCCTCAACGGAGGGGCGGTGTGTTGGAAGAGTTCCAAACAAGAAACCGTTGCAGACTCGACTATGGAAGCGGAATACATCGCTGCATCTGATGCCGCAAAAGAAGCTGTCTGGATAAGGAAGTTCTTAAAAGAACTTCAGGTGGTTCCGTCCATTGTTGACCCAGTACCTCTGTATTGCGACAACAACGGGGCTATAGCTTTAGCAAAGGAACCCAGGTCCCATCAGAGATCCAGGCACATCTTGAGGCGGTATCACCTGATCAGGGAGATCGTGGATCGCAAGGAGATCGAGGTTCGGAGGGTTGCTTCAGAAGAGAACACTGCAGATCCATTCACCAAGGCCCTACCCCAGACTCAGTTCGAGCGGCTGATCGAGATGATAGGTCTTCGATACGCCAGTACATGGCCTTAGTGCAAGTGGGAGATTGTTAGTGTATATGCCCTAGAGGCCATTACTGTATCATACTAGTTTGTATATTACTTGATGGAAGCTTGGGATATTCACCTTGTATAAACAATCTTGCTCAATATAGTAGTATGCTACTTGGTTTGTTTCTACTTCAATGTGTACTTGTGTTTATTTCAGTATATCACTTATACGCATTAGTGGAGCCCTTAGGATCTTTGCTTGATTACCAGCGTTGTGATGGCAGTCACACTAGTGGGGGCTGGGTAATCGATAAGCACATCCTTATACAGGTCCCTAGTCGTAGGACTATCGAGACAGGGCATCGATACTCCGGAGTAGACTAGCGTATGCGCTTCTCATCCCAGTGTGGGAGATGGTCTGTCCCACAGCCATCAGTACGTCGTACTGGAGATAGTATACGGGTGCTCGTTGGGTTACGAGTACACTGGACAGGACTCGTCGGGAACTGACAGGTTGGTATTATACCTATCGTCAGTTATCAGTTCCCAGGTGACATGAGTACAGCTTAGTCCGCTGACTTGACACTGACACTTCGCCTCGAGTGTGTTCCCACTGCACTTTGATCACTACCCTACCACGGCTCAAAGGAGTCGTGCAAACAGGTGGTGGTTGGGTGCAGTCCCGAAGCACTTGGAGGCAGTGACGGTTAGACAGGATTCGTCTCTCCCGGTATTGGGGGTTGACATCGCGCTGTGTCTAGGAGAGCCATTACACGAGTAGTCCCTGGCCAGGGCAAGCGAGATATACTGGTAGGTTTCCAGTGTTTATCTCAGGGTGTTTTGGGCTTCACTCCGACACGACTTGTACCGCTATTGGGGGACTGACGTTTTACCGCCCCCTAGGCCCGCCATGCGATATATCAGACGAACAGACCGGACTGTACGGAGAATGTCACATTCAGACTCAGTAGGAGTTCAGATGGGGTTTCACCTCGTCAGCCTTCTTGTCGGCATCTACCTGGGGACCGTTATGCACAGCTAGTGCCGCTTGCGGTCTGTGGTTAAACCCACTGCCAGCGTAGTGTCGAGTCTTTAGAGTCCCACACAGGAGGGTATTCGCCTCTGGGCAAAACAGAGTAGAGGTCGCATGGTTTTGCGACAGGGTTCGTTCTCATCCGCGCACTTGTGCACGTTTGGAGTCCGGACGGATTGTACTGGCAGGCTCTGGTTTGAGCCAGATACTGGTATATGTTTTGGGGGTTGCTTTTATATCTTGGTATTCTTGTTCCTCGGAACGAGAATGCAGGTGTGTATGCACAGTTGCTTGAGGCGGAGAATGAGGTTTTTCATTAGGGTTTCGGATCGGGTGCGTATGCACAGTTGACAGTTATCATTTTCCAAACCCTAATGAATTTGTATATTATCTATTAATAATAGTAATTAAATAAGAATTATGTTATGGTTGTTTTTCTTGTTGACTTGTTGACCTTGGTTGACTTGTTGACCATTGACCACTTTTCATGCCTTGAAAGTCTTCCTTGATTCATGCTTACACTTCATTAAAAGAGGTATGATAGTGGTCATTCCAAAATAACCATCAACTATTCTTATTTCAATTATTATCATTTAGATAATTCATTTTCTTTTGCAATATGGTTGCAAGAAAGAAATAATTGAGCTCAATTCTATCATTCTCACTCTCTCTCCTCATTTCATCTTCTTCTTCCTCTTGAAAAGAGAAACCTTCTCATGTGTTGAGAATCATTCTCTTTAGATAGAAAAGCAAACCCTAATCACTCTCTACTCATTCTAGGATGAAGGTTTAGCAAGCCGGAAACCCTAGTTCACTCAAAGATCGAGGAAGAGCCCAAAGGTCGAACCTTCAAGGTGGATCTATCTTCGGCAAGAAGAAGGCGACGAGAAGAGAACCATTCAAGCTTCAACAAAGAACAAGAAAGAAGAACAACAACAAGAAGAGAAGGAGTTCAAGTTTAGGTATAACCATCCTCCATAGTAGCTAACTCTCTTTAGCTTGTTAACTAGTTTTAGTTTAGACAACGATCCCGACATAGTTTAGTCCATGTTGCCTCTTGCGATAAAAATTCGTTTTTTTTTATACCGTTTCCGCCTCCCCGTAAGTACCGGGGGTCGCAATATGGACTTACATGAGTCCTTGACAATGCCAACATAACCGTACGACTGTCTTAACCAATCCATATATCCATGCGACAGAAAAGCATTACAGAGCTACCGAACACTACGCCTCGGTAATGCACGACATAGGTAGCACGAATACTGAGCAATACTAATCTGAAATGACGGAGGGCTACGGCAGGTTTTTGGCGAAAAACCTTTAGCGTAATGAACTTGATATCGTTGAAGGAACCGGATAACTTTTTATAAAAATATAGTGGCGAAAACCTTTGCTAAAGAGGTCACTCCCGGTGAAGGGATCTCAGCTCTTTCCCCGTAGAATGAGGTGCAGGATATTCCAACTGAATACCATGATGCAAAGTAAAAGTAATCGACTATAGTGAAGTTATTGCCCTGACGCAAACTTCTTTCCAAGGGGTCACTCCCGGTGAAGGGATCTCGGCCCTTGCCTCGTCGACTGAGGTGCTGGATATTCATAACTGAATACCACTGTGCAAAACAAAAGAGAATGTCCTTGTAATAACAGCTTTTTGAAAAATGTTCCAACAACATCAGAATAGGTTTGTTTAGCTTGCATTGATCCGAATCAACGCAGTCCCATCAATTGATCACACCAATAAAGAACGAAAATAATGATGTACGTATATGCCATCCGCATTCGCTACCGGGTCCCGTCATCACTCGTTAGGTTACTTAACTAACGACAGAGCGGGGACTGGACTAGTGCGGATGCAAAACATATACAACATCTACTAGTATATATATCAATATATAATATTCGCTCAAGGCGTGATAAAATGCAACATCACAGAAATGTAATAAGCATCACAGAACAATACAGATATCAAGGATCCCCGGGTTTCATAGGGCCGCTACTGAAACCCGACGTTCCCCTGGTCGTGTGGATAGCCTATGCAATGAAATCCTAAATCCCTACGGGCGCGGCAAGTTACCCGCCAAAACCTGAAGCGAGGCAGCCCCCTTCAACAACGTGAATGGACCACCCAGCACTTCATGGAATCCGGTAACTTGAGCACCCCTCCTTGGGTCAACCTGTACCCCCTACGAGTGCGGCGAATAGCCCGCCAATTCTAGAGTGAAGCCCCCTCCGTCTCAACGCCATGAGATGTGGGCCCGTTGCCCTCTAGAACCCGGCTATCCGTGCACCCCACCGCGGGGTAATCCTAGTACAGAAAATAAAATATACATACAACGGGTACATCGACCTCAGCCCGGTCGTGCTCCAAAAGAATAATATACAAACAGGCAGTGACGGCAGTCCACATGTCGGACGCTCGCCCCGCAATATCAAATGTACATATACAACCAAACTGTACTACCATTGCATCCAGGCTATCCCCCACGACCAATCCGCAACATCACAGCACAACACAGAACATCAACGTGAATGTCACGTTCGCAAATCCGTCTAAAAGGGCTATAGCAGTTAGACAGGATTTACCGATCAAATGACATTCACGGTCGCAGATATAATGTAAATACTGTGAACTAACATGTTTAAATTTTTCGATCGACCAAATATACTGAAGTGGGCCCCAAGCACAACTGTAGCACTCAAAGAAAATCTGGGCCCAAAAAGAATATTCCAGAAACCCTATTTCCATGTCAGAAAGACACTGTAGAAATTTGGTGCAAAGAAGAGTCAATATTGCGGCGGAACCGCGGCCAAAGCATGGGTTTGGCCGCGGTTCCGCGGCCGAATAGTAAAGTTAGGGCACTAAATTTTCACAGAACTCTTAGAAAACCCTGCACGTATTTCTGCAATACACTAAATAATTTTTTGACCACTGCAAAAATTCGACAGAAACAGATGCAAGAAAATACGGTTTTTGGAAAATCCGATCGATCGAAGTTCTAAACACATTAGAGCAAGCTAGACTAGGATAATGGCGTGGCTCTGATACCATGTAGGACTACGGTACCGCCCCGGCCGTCTTTCCTGGGCCAAAATGCGGAAACGAAAAATTTTCTTGACATTAAAACCGGCACTACCGCATCCTAAAAACCTGGATCGTAACCACTAACCTAATGCTAGCTAACTAGAGAAAGGGGTAGAGAGCTATACCAAGCGATCCGTGTCCTTCGGTCTTCGCCTCCACTCCGATCTCCTCGCGGAATCTCCGGTCTTCATTTCCTCGTCGGAACGGGCACCACATCGCCGGGTTCTTTTACGGGCTCCCATCTCTGGACCGAGGCAACTCGGGCACGAAGTTGGCGAGCCGACGTGCCCAAGGATGCTGTAGGTGAAGTGTAGGATGGTTTGTCTCTTTGGGGTTATGAAGTTGCCATGGTGATGGAGGAATGAACAATGGAAATAAGCTTTGGGATTTTTGATACAAGCATAGAAAATATGATGAACATTTTTCCCACTTCGAAAAATGAATTCACTCTCTCCCTCTCAATGTGTGGCCGGCCTAAAAAATATGGAGGAGAAAAAACTCAACCAAGGGGGGGGGGTGAGCACAAGAGGGTAAAGGGTGAGTCTAAGCCAAAAAGGAAGCATCACATCCATAAACAAATCAATCTCTTCACATTAAATGCAAATGAAATGATCACAAGAAAAGCAAATATGCTTAAACCATCATAATCCCTCAAATGCAAGAAACCCCCTCCACAATGCTAATTTGCAAATATGCAAATTAGCCCCTCCATCAGAAAAATCCGGCCAAGAAGGAACAAAGGAAAACTGGCCGATACGGAATGCAAACTGGCAACTTCAGAAAAATGATCCCGTAATAAATTACAGGAAAACCCCGCGACTGTATATACATACCCGCATTTGTATTGCGACTGAATACAAATGCAAAGAGACAAAATCTATACTGTATAATACTAGGATCCGGCTTAAACCAAAGCCTTCTAGTATTATCCGTCCGATATTGATCCGTGCAAAACCGCATGTATAAGATCGAACCCTGCCATATCTCCATACGGCCTCTACAACGTTTCGCCCAAAACTTGAGAAAACGGTCTGTGGGGGACTCTAAAGACTCGTCAATACTTTGGTTGTGGATTTAACCACTAGCACGTCAGAGGTATTAGCCATACGTAACGGGCTACCAGGTATTGACCAAAAGGGACGTCGATGAGCGAACTCATCCTGAGCCTGTTAGTGACAATATCCATACAGTCCGGTCCGTTCGTCTATGAGTATCGCATGGCGGGCCTAGGGCGTTGGTAAAAGTCAGACCACCAAAAGCGGTACAAGTCGTGTTGGAGTGATCCCAGAACACCCTGAGATACTTGTTAGTTGTATGTATGCCCTAGAGGCCAGTATTGTACAGATGATGTATATTATATTGGATGCTTGGACATATATAGAGATGACTTTCTTTCTCGATATGATAGTATGCTATCTGGTTACTCTTTATCTTAACATGTATACTAGTCTCTTTATACTGTCTTATGGTTACATGTTGGTAAAGCCCTTAGGATGTGTACTTGACTACCTGGACTATGATACGGATCATACTAGTAGGGACATGGTAGTCCATAAGTACATCTTTCAAGGTCCCTAGTCGTAGGTGTATCGAGACAGGGCATCGATACACCAGTGTAGACTAGCGTATACGCTTCTCGACCCATGAGATGGGCGATGGATGATCCCATATCCATTGGTGTTTGACATCAGAGATGGTATACGGGTGCTCAGTGGAGACTGGGTACACTGGACGGACTCGCCGAGAACTCCCAGATGGTATTATACCTCACGTCAGATGGCAGTTCTCAGGTGACACTTGTGCAGGTTAGTCTGTAGACCCGAGATCGTCATAGAGTCTTGTGTGATTCCCACTGTGCTTTGATCTCCACCTTACTACGTCCATGAGGGCGTGCAAAACGGTGGTTTTTGGGTACAGTCCCGAGTCACATGGAGGCAATGAGCGATAGGAGGGGTTTCGTCTCTCCCGGTATTGGGGGTTGATGTTGCGCTATGCTCGATTGGCCGTAACAGGGAAGTCCCTGGCCAGGGCTGATTCAGTGATTTGCTGGTAAGTGTTACCAGTAGTTTCTCGACCCGTTATGAGCCTCACATCTGCACGACTTATCGGTTATTGGGGTTTGACGTTTACCACCCTTAGACTTGATATGCGACATATCAGACGAGGAGACCGGACTGTACGGGAAGTGTTGCCGGTTGGCTTGACGGGAGTTGTAGCAGGTTCGCTTGTTCTCTTCTGATCGCTTAATACCTGGGTGGCCGTTATGTTTAGCTGACCGCTTGCGGCTTGGGGGTGCTTGATATGATTATCACCCACTGCCGGCCTATTGACGAGTCTCAGAGTCCCACAATGGAGTTTCCTAGTCCAGACGAAACGTTGTGGTGCGCGTATGCGATATGCGCATGGACCCGATTAAAATGCTCGTATAGAATACCGTATATTGGTCGGGCGGCTTGCTTTTGGTAGGGGTCATATGTGATATGGCCGGATTGATAAATCAAGTGTTGATTTATCATTTAACCATTAGCTTCTCACTTGAAGTCCTTTCTTGAGTATGATGGATGTATGCATGCATGTATAGTTTCTTTATTGATTCATGCACATATGGATGTACATATACACATACATACATACATACATCCTTCATGGTTGTGTATACATGAAAATGGTGGCAATATAAGACTCACACCATGGTTTTATTTATGGATTAAATTGCATTTGATTTAAAACAAAAAGGGAAAAAGCAAAATGGTCAATATTGATTTGTTTCTACACTCTTCTCTTGACCTAACCATTCTCACCCACCATTTGACCATGGGTTACTTTTCCTTTTGTGTTTTTAACTCAAGTTCAATAATATCCTAACCATGGTTTGATATAAGAAGAGAAAAATATATATTGATATATTTTCTATTTTCTTTTTAGTGTTGAACTTATCATCTTCTCATATTGCCATCATCTTCTTCTTCCTCTCTCATTTTGCTCTCTAGTTCTTTGTAGTTAGCAATATACTCATCAAGATTGGATTTTGAAGTGAGAAAGAGAACCACAACACCATTCTACACAAGTCTAGCCCACTTGTTTAGAGTGTTAGCTTGATTTCGTTCACTTGATTGGATAAAGTTGCAAGCTTGGACAAAGCGGACTCCGGGTGGATCATTGGTGACCTCGAGGAGTTCAAGCGGAGCTTTTTCAAACCCCAAGTAGCCGAGGAGTCTAGCGTAGGGAGCTACAAAGGTTGTACTCTCTAAACCCTAGCATTTCTTTCATATGATGATGTGAAAAATTTGAAACCCTAATTGATTCTAGGAACGATTCTTTGTTCGTTAACTTAGCACCCTAAGGAATCCACTTTTGGTTCATGTGATGCTTCCAAACCCTTCATGTGGTGCTAGGCTAACCTTTCATTGGTATCAGAGCCGACCTAGAATATTAGGCGACACTTTTACGAAGTTAAAACTCCGATCGATCCGAAAATACGGATTTTTGAGCGCTCTCTGGACATTTTTTAAAAATTGCTGTTTTTCAGAATTAAAAATATGTAAAAAATTCAGCAGAAAAATATAAGAATTACGATGTAAAAATGATGCGATGAACAGTTAATTTCGCCGCGGAAACGCGGCCTAAGCTTGCTTAGGCCGCTGTTTCGCGGCCGTACAAATCGATCACTGCATCAATTTTATACTGTAATGTTGTGTTCTGCTTGTATATTTTTTAGGGTATTTTTAATCTGAATTTAGTGCTGAAAATTCTGGAGATGGTTTTGGACTCGACAGTTCGATCGGAATTTTGATTTCGTGGCTTTTCCGGGTAAATCTAGAAAGTATTGAAGTGTTCGAACGACTATCATTTGCTCACTTTTCATGGGGTTTAAAATCTTTCGGAAATACGTGCAAGTTTGTTTGTGGTGGTCCCTCTAGAAGACAACAAACCTTAACTCGATTATGTGACCGTCTTGAACTGCCTTTTGAACCTTAGGGTTTGGGGCAGTACGGCGTGCCACATGTGAGGCGTTGGCTTGACCCTTCTACGGCTGGACCGCTACCACTGTGTCACACTCCGGGTTTTTGAACTCCGCTCAAGTGTTGAGCTTTAGCGAATCTTGGGTATTTGATCGTTCGTTCGAAAACTTTAATACCGTCTATTTATCTGGATTGTGATGCAATATGTGGAATTCATATAGTTGGACATGAAATACGAAGTATGTGATATTTCGCATTTACGATGTCTAAAGAGAATGTGGATTCCAAATATTGCAGTTTTACACTTTCTTTAATGTGACCGTAAGTGTAGTATGTCGATATCGCCGGTTTCGTTGCTATACACCAACGACAATTGGGGTATGCATACTTACTTACGTTGATGATATGTGATATTATGTGTTGCTGAGATATGATGTGCAGGATTGTCGCAATTGAATAGCCGGGGGGTTTTATGTGAGATGAGAGTTTTATATTTTTATTCATGTAAATTTAAATGTAATGTAATATTCTTTTATTTGGGGCACTTCCGGGTTGAGGTCGATGCCACCAGTGTTGTATATTATTTACTTTTCCGCATTAGGATGGACCCAAGGAGGGGAGCACAAGTGACCGGGTTCTGAGGTTCAGTGGGAGGCCATCTCGAGGAGTCGAGACCGGGTCTCCTAAACTCCAGAATTGGTAGGGTCGCTTGCCGGTCTCGTAGGGGTCCAAGGTGTGGGCTTGGCTATTCATTGCGACTGTGGAATCCGTATTTTCTATTGTTGGCTAAATACTAAATACGGACGTCCTAGTATATCCCACATTATATCTATGTTTCTGCTGCGATATCTGTGATGTGATCATTAGATATGTTCTGTGATGGATACAGTATATAGTATATATGATATATTATATAGGCGTTACTTATGTTTTACACCCGCGCTAGCACTGCCCTGCTCTGCCGTTAGTTACCTAACCTAACGGTGCATGAGGGGACATCGAGGCGAATGCGGATGACATAAGTGTACGTCGTATTTATCTGTGATGTTTAGGTGACTTAAATGATGGGACTTCATTAATGTGATTAATGAAAGAAAAGAAACCTAAAAGATGTTGTAGAATCAAATTTTAAAATAAAAGGGTAGCTACAGTTTTGCTTTGCATAGCGGTATATATGATATACCCTGCACCTTATTCGATGAGGAAAGAGCCAAGATCCCTTCACCGGGAGTGACCTCTTTAGCGAAACTGGCAGATGCTACAACACTTGGTTTGCTTTTGATTGCTTTTGGAGTTTTGCTTTGCACAGTGATATATATGATATATCCCCCACCTTATTCGATGAGGAAAGAGCCGAGATCCCTTCACCGGGAGTGACATCTTTAGCAAAACTAATAAAAGCCTCAAAATCACTCCATTTCAAAATTCACTAGATTCTGCAACGATATCAAGTTCTTTACGCTCATGGTTTTTCTGAAAAACCTGCGTAGCCCTCCGTCATTTCAGATAAGTACTACTTAGTCTTCATGCTGCGGTAGTTTGGCCTCCGTCAAGGCGTAGTGTATGGTAGCTAACTAGTGCTTTTCTGCTAGCATATGATGCGATTGGATTAGGGTATTCATACGGCGTAGTTTGGCCTCTGTCAAGGGTTGTATGGGTGGGTTTAATTCAATCAAGAAATGACGGGTTGAACTTGACTAGCGCCCTGTAGGTAGTTTGGCCTCCGTCAAGGTCATGGGACGCTAGGGGCAAAAGCATTATCGGGAATTTCAAGTGTTGAAATTTGCAATGAGATTGCATACCTTCTATGAGATAGTTGGATCCCGATACCCACTGCGAGTAATTGTTATTCCTGGGAGAGTTTTACACAGGACAATTAGCCGATCAAGTAGGTGTCTAGAAAGGTGTCAACGGGGTTACGCCTCTGGGAAAACGAGGTTTACTTTAATTAGGTCCGTTCGAAAGCACGGGGAACCTCCCTCAAAGTACCGACACTGGCCTGGCTGAAAGATCGGCAAAGTTGTAGGGTGTAATTAATCCCGGCTAATCTTTCCTTTTAGGGTTTGAAGGAAGATTTGATAAAAATCAGTGGGAGCCATCCTGATTAGATAAGATAATAACCAATCTGATCTTGCAAGAGTATACGCTAAAGTGTTTTCTTCTCTCTCTCTCCGGGTAGCGACCATGTCATGCCATAATCAAGATAATAATATGGATGTATTGACCGAACCCGCATGTTATACCGTGCAGGGGAACGTTGAACCCGTTCTATCTTATAAGTGTTATAAGACTGAACAGGAATCAGGAAAATATCTGGATTCCTACGCCGCCCAAACGGAGAACATGCATGCTGAGGCACCTTCTTCGGGTGTGTTTGTCATTGAGAACTGTTTTTCAGTTCACCCTACGTCCTGGGTATTAGATGCCGGATCAGGATCCCACGTATGTAAACAGTTACATGGGCTACGGAAAGGTAGAGAACTGAGAAAAGGTGATCATTCCGTTCAAGTAGGGAATGGTGCAAGTATTGCAGCCAAAGCAGTTGGCGAATATCACTTAGTATTACCAAGTAGTGATACTCTGATTCTAAATGAGTGCTATTATATACCGAACATGATGTGCAACATTATATCAGTTTCTTTATTAAGTAAAGAAGGATATAATTTTGTAGTAAAGGATAATGTTATGAACATATTCCTAGATCAAAAGTTGATTGCATCAGGCTTGTTACATAATGGCATATTCATTCTAAATCAAAATACAGTCCTCAATATACAAAACACAAACAAGAGGAAAAGTTCAGAAATGAACGAATCCTTCTTGTGGCATTGTAGACTTGGTCATATCAATGCGACACGACTGACTAAGTTACATAAATATGGATATTTGAATTTGTTCAAATTATCATCTTATGATACTTTCCATTCATGTCTCAAAGGCAAGATGACCAAAACTCCATTTACGGGGCATGGAGAAAGAGTTACGGAACTCTTGGGACTGGTGCATAGCGATGTATGCAGTCCATGTCTACACATACCAGGGATGGTTCTTCCTACTTCATTACATTCACTGACGATCTCTCAAGATTCGGATATGTGTTCCTAATGAAACACAAGTCTGAAACTTTTGAGAAATTCAGAGAATATAAAAACGAAGTAGAGAACCAAACGGGCAAAAGTATTAAGATCCTTCGATCTGATCGAGGAGGAGAATACTTAAGCAATGAATTCAGAGATTATCTAAAAGAGAATGGGATTCTCTCTCAGCTTACTCCTCCTTATACACCACAGCAAAACGGTGTATCGGAGCGGAGAAATCGCACCCTATTAGATATGGTGCGCTCTATGATGAGTGCAGCTGAGTTACCTATTTCCTTCTGGGGATATGCACTGGAGACAGCTGCATACCTATTGAATAGAGTTCCAACCAAATCAGTGCCTACCACTCCATATGAGATATGGAATGGTAAGAGACCATGTCTTAATTTTATTCAGATATGGGGTTGTCCGGCCTATGTTAAAACACAAAATCCGGACAAGCTCGAGGCAAGGTCTGTTCTATGTAAGTTTATTAGATATCCCAAACATTCGCGAGGGTATATCTTCTACCATTCCGAGGAACAAAAAGTGTTTATTTCTCGACATGCCACTTTCTTAGAAAAGGGTTTTCTTATGAAACAGACAAGTGGCATTGAGGTAGAACTGGAAGAGGTTCCAGCGACACAAACTATAACAGAAGACTTGGTAGAACCAGAGGATTCAGTAGTACCCGACGAACCCCAGCCTCTCCGCCGATCTAGTAGGGTTTCTCGTCCACCTGAGAGATACTACGGTTTTCTCATTGACGGTGGGAGCGAGGATTGCATCATGGAGGATGATGACCCAACTAGTTTCGAGCAGGCCATCACGAGTAGAGACTCAGTGAAATGGCTGGATGCAATGCGGTCCGAGATGGAATCCATGTACACCAACAAAGTATGGACTTTGGAAGATGCTCCTGAAGGGGTAAAACCCATTGGGAGCAAGTGGATCTTCAAGAAAAAACTTGGTGTAGATGGGAAAGTGGAGACTTTCAAAGCTAGACTTGTTGCAAAGGGTTTTCGTCAAAGACCAGGTGTGGACTATGACG
The DNA here is from genome assembly GCA_030015575.1 of Agapanthus africanus. Classification (NCBI taxonomy): domain Eukaryota; kingdom Viridiplantae; phylum Streptophyta; class Magnoliopsida; order Asparagales; family Amaryllidaceae; genus Agapanthus; species Agapanthus africanus. The sequence goes on from CM057340.1 coordinate 395,033,330, forward strand.
AGACCTTTTCTCCAGTGGCTATGCTTAAATCCATCCGGATCATGCTTGCCATCGCTGCATATCATGACTACGAAATCTGGCAAATGGATGTTAAGACCGCCTTTCTAAACGGTGATTTAGAAGAGTGCGTGTACATGACTCAGCCAGAGGGCTTCGTAAATAGTGGGAGCAGCGGGAAGGTGTGCAAGCTGCTTAAATCCATTTATGGATTAAAGCAAGCATCGCGGAGTTGGAACATCTGCTTTGACGTCGTTATCAAAGAGTTTGATTTCGTCAAAAACGTAGATGAACCTTGTATCTACAAGAAGGTGGAAGAGAGTAAGGTTGTCTTCCTCGTATTGTACGTGGACGACATACTCTTGATAGGAAATGACATTCCTATGCTGCAATCAGTCAAGCTCTTCTTGTCACAAAGATTCTCGATGAAAGATCTTGGTGATGCCTCCTGCATATTGGGAATTAGGATCTATAGAGATAGATCCAAACGGTTATTAGGATTGTCCCAATCCAGGTACATTGACACCATACTAAAGAGGTTTAGTATGGAAGAATCCAAGCATGGGAACTTACCCACGATCTCTGGAGTCACTCTCTCCAAAGAGATGTCTCCCAAGACTGATTTGGAGAGTGCTCGCATGCAAGGGATCCCTATGCTTCAGCTGTAGGCTCTATCATGTACGCAATGCTATGTACCAGACCCGATGCAGCATACTCACTAAGTGTAGTGAGCAGGTATCAAGCTGATCCTGGAGAGAGTCACTGGACAGCTGTGAAGAGCATTCTCAAGTACTTACGAAGGACTAAAGAGATGCTCTTGGTGTATGGTAACGGAGAACTCCAAGCGGAGTCCTTTACCGATTCGAGCTTCCAGAGTGATAAGGAAGACTCTAAGTCGCAGTCGGGATTTGTCTTTACCCTTTACGGAGGGGCGGTTAGCTGGAAGAGTTCCAAGCAGGAAACCGTGGCAGACTCGACGATGGAGGCTGAATACATCGCTGCCAACGATGCTGCCAAAGAGGCTGTCTGGATCAAGAAGTTCATTACTGAACTTGGAGTGGTTCCATCCATTGAGCATCCAATACCTTTGTATTGCGATAACAATGGAGCGGTGGCTTTGGCCAAGGAACCCAGGTCCCATCAGCGATCCAGGCATATTCTGAGGCGGTATCACCTGATCCGGGAGATAGTTGATCGCCGGGAGATCGAGGTCAGGAGGGTTGACACGAAGAACAACACAGCGGATCCACTCACGAAGGCCATTCCCCAGATACAGTTTGAGAGACTCTACGGGATGCTCGGTATGCGATACTACAGCAGCTGGCCCTAGTGCAAGTGGGAGATTGTTAGTTGTATGTATGCCCTAGAGGCCAGTATTGTACAGATGATGTATATTATATTGGATGCTTGGACATATATAGAGATGACTTTCTTGCTCGATATGATAGTATGCTATCTGGTTACTCTTTATCTTAACATATATACTAGTTTCTTTATACTGTCTTATGGTTACATGTTGGTAAAGCCCTTAGGATGTGTACTTGACTACCTGGACTATGATACACATCATACTAGTGGGGACATGGTAGTCCATAAGTACATCCTTCAAGGTCCCTAGTCGTAGGTGTATCGAGACAGGGCATCGATACACCAGTGTAGACTAGCGTATACGCTTCTCGACCCATGAGATGGGCGATGGATGATCCCATATCCATTGGTGTTTGACATCAGAGATGGTATACGGGTGCTCAGTAGAGACTGGGTACACTGGACGGACTCGCCGAGAACTCCCAGATGGTATTATACTGTAAGTGCACGGCGGCGCCCCGGCCTCCATCCCGAGGCCAAAAGCGGAAGCGATGGTTAACTTTGATTTTTCAAACCGGCACCACCGCGCACTAAAACCCGGATCGGGCCATTAACTAGTTCTAGCTAACTACAAGATGGGGAAGAGAGATATACCGAGCGATCCGTGTCCTCCGGTCTTCTCGTCGTCGTCCCGATCTCCCGCGGAATGTCCGGTCTCCACCTCCTCGCCGGAAAGGGCACCACGTCGCCGGCTTCTTTTATGGGCTCCCACCTCTATACCGAGGCAACTCGGGCACTAAGCTGGCGAGTCGACGTGCCCAAGATTTGCTGTAGAATATGTGTAGAACCATGTCTCATTTTAGGGTAGTGGAGGTTGCCTTTTTGGTGGAGGAAATGAAGTGGTGGAATTTTTGTGGAGCTATCGGATTTTTACAAAGCCAAAACAGATGAAATCCCACCATCACAAATTTGGACAACCCCCATGGCTTGGCCGGCCATGACTTCCTCAAGAATGGGAGAGGAGAGAATGAGAGAGGGAGTATGAAAAAGATAGCCATAAGAATAATGCAAGTGAGAGGAATGGTCATCATGCAAGAATCATCATCACTAGCAAAACCACACTCCATCAACTAATCAACAACCATGATTGCTACAAAAAGTCAAGCAATCATGAACCATGGAAGGTCAAGGGATGGGGCTCCATCATGAAACCAACATGATACAAAAGTATGCAAAGACAACCCTCCAAATAGCTAATTTGCACAAATGCAAATAAGCCCTCCTCCACCAATCTTCGGCCAAGGAAAGATACAAAGAAATATGGCCGAAACGGAAAGCAAACTGGCAACTCCAGAAAACTGGTCCCGTAATAAATTACAGGAAAACCCCGATACTGTGTATACACACCCGCATCTATATTCCGACCGAATACAAATGCAATGAGACAAAATCTACACTGTACAATACTAGGATCCAGCTTAAACCAAAGCCGGCTAGTATTATCCGTTCGATCTTGATCCGTGCAATACCGCACGTATCTGATCGAACCCTGCCATATCTCCATACGGCCTCTACAGTGTTTCGCCCGAAAACTTGAGCAACAGAATGTGGGGGACTCTAAAGACTCGTCAATACTATGGCTTTGGATTTAACCACTAGCACGTCAGAGGTATAAGCCAATACGTGACGGGCCACCAGCTATTGACCAAAAGGGACGTCGATGAGCGAACTCATCCTGACACCCTACTGAGCCTGTCAGTGACAATATCCGTAGAGTCCGGTCCGTTCGTCTATGAGCATCGCATGGCGGGCCTAGGGGGTTGGTAAAAGTCAGACCCCCAAAAACGGTACAAGTCGTGTCGGAGTGTAGCCCAGAACACCCTGAGATACTACTGGAACACCTACCAGTAAATCTCCTGCCTCGGCCGAGGGCTTCGTGTAATGGCTCTCCTAGACACAGCGCGACCTCACCCCCAATACCGGGAGAGACGAACCCCTGAAGATCCGCTCACTGCCTCCATGTGGCTCGGGACTGTACCCAACTAAAACCTGTTTGCACGTCTCCTTTGAGCGTGGTAGGGTAGTAATCAAAGTACAGTGGGAACTCACACGAGACAAATGACGATCCCCAGGTCGATGAATTAACCTGTACACATGTCACCAGGGAACTGCTATCTGACGTCAGGTATAAGACCAACTAGCATGTTCCCGGCGAGTCCTGTCCGGTGTACTCATAACCCAATGAGCACCTGTATACATCTTAGGTGAACCAACTGACACCAATGGCTTGTGAGACCGGCCACCGCCCCTTGTCGGGGTCTCGACTGTATACACTAGTCTACTCTGGAGTATCGATGCCCTGTCTCGAAACTCCCACGACTAGGGACCTTTTAAGGATGTGCTTATAGACCCCAGCTCCCACTTATATGATCGCCCTCATACTGCTGGTGGTCAAGCAAGAATCCTAGGGGCTCTATCAACGTGTAATAGCGACATGTCAGGTCACCTAAAGCAGTACACGATGATAAAGATAAACCAGATAGCATACTATCATCTCGAGTAAGACTGTCCTACCAGGATAGGTCCTCCCTCAATCATTGCAATAACGTGCCTGTGATCCAATAATTGACTCTGAGGGCGCTATCTCCAACATATACCTCACGTCAGATGGCAGTTCTCAGGTGACACTTTTGCAGGTTAGTCTGTAGACCCGAGATCGTCATAGAGTCTTGTGTGATTCCCACTGTGCTTTGATTTCCACCTTACCACGTCCATGAGGGCATGAAAAACGGTGGTTTTTGGGTACAGTCCCGAGTCACATGGAGGCAATGAGCGATAGGAGGGGTTTCGTCTCTCCCGGTATTGGGGTTGATGTTGCGCTGTGCTCGATTGGCCGTAACAGGGAAGTCCCTGGCCAGGGCTGATTCAGAGATTTGCTGGTAAGTGTTACCAGTAGTTTCTCGACCCGTTATGAGCCTCACATCGGCACGGCTTATCGGTTATTGGGGTCTGATGTTTACCGCCCCTAGACTTGATATGCGACATATCAGACGAGGAGACCGGACTGTACGGGAAGTGTTGCCGGTTGGCTCGACGGGAGTTGTAGCAGGTTCGCTTGTTCTCTTCTGATCGCTCAATACCCGGGTGGCCGTTACGTTTAGCTGACCGCATGCGGCTTGGGGGTGCTTGATATGATCATCACCCACTGCCGGCGTATTGACGAGTCTCAGAGTCCCACAATGGAGTTTCCTAGTCCAGGCGAAACGTTGTGGTGCGCGTATGCGATATGCGCATGGACCCGATTAAAATGCACGTAGAGGATACCGTATATTGGTCGGGCGGCTTGCTTTTGGTAGGGGTCATATGTGATATGGCCGGATTGATAAATCAAGTATTGATTTATCATTTAACCATTAGCTTCTCACTTGAAGTCCTTTCTTGAGTATGATGGATGTATGCATGCATGCATAGTTTCTTTATTGATTCATGCACATATGGATGTACATATACACATACATACATACATACATCTGTAACAACCCTATTTGAATGCAGTAAATCAAAAGTTTATCAAGATTCTTTCCCCAAATTTTTGAATTTTTATTTGGCCTCTAAAATATTTAATTTAGATTTTTCTCTGGAAACAATTTTGATATGGAAAATATTCAGTTTTTATATTATATAAATAATATCTTCTTAGCGACAGCAAAATAATATTTTTCGTATCTGTTTACTGTTAAAGTGAGAATGAGAAAATCTGCACCGAATCTCTAAGTGCAACCAATTAAAGATATGTATCCTTATAATATATTTATTAAAATATTTTGTACATACAATAAAAATCTCTCTCTATCTCTCATTCTCACATCTCTCTCCCTCCCTCTCTCATACCCACATCTCTCCCTCTCTTTCCCCCGCTGCTCTCGTCCCTCACCCACGAAAACCCTAACCCTAGTCGTCGCCGCCGCCGCCGCAGATCCCGACCCCTCCTCTCACCTCCATCAACGCGGCGACACTCTCCTCCCTCCTTCGCCCTCGCTCTCGTCCTCCTCCCGTCGACGTCGCCTACATCCCTCGCACGGCCACAACCCCGATCTCCTCATCTCGTCCTACCACCGCAGCCAACATCCCTTCGCACAGCTATCTCCGACTCCTCCACGACCTCCAGCGACCTGACAGAGCATTCGACGTCGTCGCAGCCCTCGTCTTCCCTCGTCGCTGCTCCCATCACCCAGATCTCCACAACTCCCTGCAGCAACATCGTCCCTGTCCTTCCATCGTAGATCTGGACCCTAGCGATCGCAACAGCCACGATTTCCCCCTGTAAGCACTCTCGATCCCTGTTCTGTTCTGTTCTGGAAAAAAAAGGAAACAAATAAATAAATGAATAAAATGGTATGAAATCAGCGAGAAATTGAATAGGGAAAATTTGTATCAAAACCATAAATTGAAATAATTATGTGTGACAATTTTTATATAAATACTTATGATTTAAATCGATGAAATTTATCTAGGCAGATCATATAACTCAGATCCAAAGTCGCACCTTAGCTGAGATCGTGCCTGCATTTTTGTACATCTTTTTCCGTGATCGCTATCCTCAGGCAAGTACTCTTGCTCTTTTCATTTTGTCGATGCAACATCGACAATTATCTAAATTAGTTCTTAACCTGTACAAGTTTGGATATTAGAGGAAAGATGTTTCTTTCACAGTTTTATCATCTGTCCTTATCGTAACACTTGCTAATATATAATGCTGACTGCTGCTTGCTTTTCGTTATGTAATGCTATGACATGAATATTATGCACATGAATCCTTTTACATGCTTTATAAACATTCGAGACACATGTTGATTACATGTATAGAACACCTTGATTTTACATGCTTACTCGTGACCTTTATTATTTATTTTCTTAAGTGAAATCATTAATTAGAGTGCTGGACTACATGCCATGACACCACTATTCACCAGTTTCATTTCCATACAATTACCATACTGCAAGTTCCTATCTTTTCAGCATTCTTAATTAGTGATTTTAATATCCACCATAGTAACTATACATACGTGGGTGTTGGGGTAGTTTGAGTGTGCGTTGTACAACAGGATCTCAGGAGTCCCATGCCGGCAGCTCGTACCGGGCTATAGCGGTCATATGATTACAGCTCGTACCGGGCTATAGCGGTCACATGTTTACAGCTCGTACCGGGCTATAGCGGTCTCTTGTTCATTCCACAGTTGGACCCGTGTTTCCTAGCCCTTGGGGTACCACTCTTGGGTTAGGAATACTCCTGCAGAGGTTGACGCACACACTCAAGCTTACGATAGGATAGTTTACCTTTTAGTGGCCAGTTAGGTTATGACATGATCCCTTACATACATGTTTCATAGTATTAGTGCATTTAATTAATTATATACATGCTTTCTTACGCACAGGGCTTCACTTTTATATATTCTTGTTATTATGTTACACACGCTTTATACCTTGAGTACTTGTTGGGATGTTCTGACATCCCTGAGATTTGCCATCTCAGGTTTAGAGACAGATCTGCAGGCTGAGCAGGAACAGAGCGGCTACCAGGACTTTGCTGGAGATCAGTAATCGTATGTTATTTTCCTTTACTTTTAACTCTTAGCATGTGCACCCTTATGGGACATTAGGACTTTTGTATCTCTTTCGGATCTTATTTTATTCCGAATCTTTTGTTTTTGGATCTTTAATTGCATCAATTATCTAGTGGACCCATTTTAGGATTTCTTGTGGTTTCATTGCAGCATGATTATCAGTATTATTTCTTTTGGTCTTGGATTTTATTTTGACAGGTTAATCTAGACAGCCTTATGTGACTATGGAAGGACTTTTCCTTACCGTAGGTAGCACGGCTGGCCTTCGTCGCTTCCCGTATTCCACATTTTTGGGAAGCGGGACGTGACAAGGTTTTGTTGGTATCAGAGCCCAGGCTGACTCCAAAGTTAGTCTTGGTTCTACCGACCTTTTAGGTTAGAAACACATGTCTAGGTTTTCCCCAGTATGTTATGCTGCAGATTCCGTTGACTCTGACCGTAGAATTCGGGCGACTTACATAGAGTTACGATATTGTGCCCATGTACCGCGGCATGGATACAATACGGTATTCTGTATGAGTAACTTAGAGTCCTACACTTGATCTGTATTCTTTGAATTGATTATTTTCCTTATCTCTTTGCTTCACTCAGTTTTAATATTTTGAATTTAAACCTCGTTTTCGTTGCTAAATCTCGTCGTTCGTTTTGACCTCAGAATTATGGCCGAAGAAAATTTGCGAGTATATGGGAGACGTGACAACAATACTGCACTACTTGGAGTTATACGTGGCATGCTGGAGAGTCAACAGCAGCAGACCGAATTGCTACAAGGGGGCCTTCTTGCTTCTCAGCAGACCGCTACTGCGGCCCTAAACAAGGTGGCTGAGGTTCGTGAAGGTAGACGCCCGGGCAGCGTCGCCGATTTCAGGAGACTACAGCCGGCAGTTTTCACTGGGGCAGGCGGACCACTGGATGCCGAGCAGTGGGTTGTCGACATGGGGAATTTTCTGTCAGCCGCCCGGGTTCCTGAAGAGGACAAAGTGGATATAGTCAAGATTCAACTGCAGGATATTGCTAGGATTTGGTGGCTCGCAGAAGAGAACAGGTTGGAGAAACCGATTACATGGCCTGATTTCTCTACGGCTTTTCTTGAGAAATTCTTCCCTAAATCGGCCAGGATCGAAATGGAACAACAATTTATCAATCTTCGTCAGAGGGATCATACAGTGGACGAGGTAGCGACCGAGTTTATCCGACTCAGTCGTTTTGCTCCTTCAATGGTAGCCCGGGAAGAGGATAGGGCTAGAAGATTCTTACAGTGTCTCACTCTGGAAATACAAGAGAAGTTAGCTTCACATGATCTGAGGACTTATTTAGAAGTATTAGATGCGGCCCGTAGAATTGAGACAGTTATGGATAAAAGGAAGAAACTTCAGAGTGGAAGATTTAAACGACCCGTGAATCAAACTTCAGGGAGGATTCCACTTAGACAGCATGGAGGAATTCAGATGAAGCGTACCGCAACCCCACCACAACGGGAATCTACGGTTTGTGGATATTGTCGGATACCGGGACACGTCGAGAGAAATTGCCGCGGCGCTAAGGGTCTATGTCTGATTTGTGGTGCCAGTGACTATCAGATTGGGAGTTGTCCAAGGAGAGCAGAGCGCAGCCAACCTCAGAAAGGACTTGTCCCTCAGGAGCAACTTTTTGAGCAGAGGCGAGGAAACACAGGTCGTGGACAGGGACGGGCCTTTACACTGACAGCTGAGCAGGCGGAAGCATCGGAGGATGTCGTTTCAGGTACCGTTCTAATTTGTTCTGTTCCTGCTAGAGCACTTTTCGATTCTGGAGCTTCGCATTGTTTTATGTCCTTGGATTTTGCCACAACACATTCTATTGCACACAAAACACTGACTAGAGGTTGGGACATTCACACTGGAAATGGAGTAGTTACCACCAACCTAGAGTGCAAGTTTTGTCCGATTGTGATTTGCGGCAGGGAGCTTTTCGCAGATTTCCTGTTGATTGGGACCGGTAGTTATGATGTCATCTTAGGAATGGATTGGTTGGGCACCTTTCACGCACATATTGATTGTCGAGCCAAAACTATAAACTTTCGCATTCCTAACCACCCAGAGTTCGTGTTCATTGGAGGGAGCAAATCTCTGGGACCTATAAAGTTTAGAGCAAAGCCGACGTGCGACATACTGGCATCAATGGAGGTTGATATGAGTTCGGCACCGGTCGTAGTTCGGGAATTTTTGGACGTCTTTCCTGAGGACTTACCCGCCTTACCCCCGCCTCGTGCTTTAGGGTTTTCGATAGAATTATTGCCAGGAACGGCACCAATTTCTAAGTCACCCTACAGGATGGCACCAGTTGAATTAGCGGAATTGAAGAAGCAGATAGAAGACCTCCTCAGCAAAGGATTCATTCGCCCGAGTACTTCTCCGTGGGGCGCTCCAGTTTTACTAGTAAAGAAGAAGGACGGCTCGTTGCGCATGTGCATCGACTACCGAGAGTTGAACCGGGTTACGATTAAAAACAAGTACCCTATACTTCGGATCGATGATTTGTTCGATCAATTATGTGGTGCTCGAGTGTTCTCTAAGTTGGATCTTCGGTCGGGGTATCATCAAGTTCGTGTTAAAGCGGAGGATGTATGCAAAACAGCCTTCAGAACTCGATACGGTCATTATGAATTCTTGGTAATGCCAATCGGTGTTACTAATGCCCCAGCCGTGTTCATGGATTTAATGAACCGAGTTTTCTCCCAGTACCTTGATCAGTTTGTCGTAGTTTTCATCGACGACATTCTTGTGTACTCCAAAAGCAAAGAGGAGCATGCCGAGCATTTGAGGATCGTGTTGCAAATACTGAGGCAAGAAAAGTTTTACGCCAATCTTAGTAAATGCGAGTTTTGGCTTGAACAAGTTCAATTTTTGGGCCACATCGTTTCTGGAGACGGTATATCAGTAGATCCGGTGAAGATTGAAGCAGTGAAGGATTGGCCAGCACCGAAGTCAGTAGCAGAGATTAGAAGTTTCTTGGGACTCGCAGGCTACTACCGCAGATTTGTTAAAGATTTTGCATGAGCGGCTGAGCCATTGACAAGACTTACTCGAAAGGGGATACCATTCGTATGGTCAGAAGAGTGCAACCGAGCGTTCGAATTATTGAAGGAGAAACTCACAACCGCACCCATATTGACCGTACCAGATGGGACAGGAGGACTGGTGATTCATAGCGACGCTTCCGGTAAAGGGCTAGGCTGTGTCTTGATGCAACATGGGAGTGTTGTCGCTTATGCCTCGCGTCAACTGAGGACACACGAGAAGAATTACCCAACTCACGATTTAGAGTTGGCCGCTGTAATCTTTGCTTTGAAAATTTGGAGGCATTATCTTTTGGGAGAACGAGTGGAAATTTTTACGGACCATAAGAGCTTGAAATATGTATTCACGCAGAAGGAGCTAAATATGAGACAGCGTAGGTGGTTGGAGTTCATGGCTGATTATGATATCGATTTGAAATATCATCCAGGGAAAGTAAATGTGGTACCGGATGCTCTCAGTCGGAGACCAACAGCGATGTGGTTGACTGGCCAGAAGGAACTCATTGATGAATTTCGAAGGCTCAATCTAGAAGTGGTAGAGCAGGGGACGCCCGGACAATATTGGCAACTGCAGGTGCAGTCTTCGTTAGTTGATCGTATTAAAGCTGCACAGACTGGGGACCCGCAATTGCAGAAACTCCACGGGTTAGTAGAGGCAGGATTGAGAACAGACCTATTGATACACGAAGATGGCTCTTTAAGATTCGGCAGTCGATTATGCGTGCCAAAGGGCGACGTTCGAGAGGAAGTGTTGAAGGAAGCACACAGTTCAGCTTATTCGGTGCACCCGGGTGGTACCAAGATGTATAGGGACGTTAAACAACACTTTTGGTGGAATGGCATGAAGAGAGAGATTGCCCGCTATGTGTCGAAGTGCTTAGTGTGCCAACAGGTGAAGGCTGAACATCAGCGAGTGGCTGGCCTATTGCAACCACTTCCCATTCCCCAGTGGAAGTGGGAACACATCACTATGGATTTCGTGACGGCTTTACCACGGAGTCCTAAGGGCAATAATGCTATTTGGGTCCTCGTCGACCGTCTCACAAAGGCGGCCCATTTTCTACCCTTTCGAGTGGGACAATCGACGGAGACATTGGCAGAGAGGTATATGCAAGAGATCGTACGGTTGCATGGGGTGCCTATCACTATAGTATCGGACCGAGACACGAGATTCCTTTCACATTTCTGGAGAAGCTTACAAGAAAGTTTAGGCACTCGTCTTCGCTACAGCACAGCTTACCATCCCTAGACTGACGGACAGTCTGAACGTATGATACAGATACTAGAAGATATGTTGAGAGCCTGTATGCTAGATTTCAAGGGATCATGGGAGGATCATCTTCACTTGGTGGAATTCTCGTATAATAACAGCTATCAGGCGAGTATCCAGATGGCACCGTTTGAGACACTTTACGGACGTAAATGTCGTTCTCCACTTTGCTGGGATGATGTGGGTGAGCGAAGATTATTGGGACCGGAGCTCGTAACCCAAACAGTTGAGAAGGTCCAGTTGATCAGGGACCGTATCAAGACAGTACAGGATCGTCAGAAGAGCTGGGCAGATACTAGTCGAAGATCTCTCGAGTTTGGAGTAGGAGAGCATGCCTTCCTTAAGATTTCGCCGACTCGAGGAGTGATTAGATTCGGTAGTCGTGGGAAACTCAGTCCCCGATTTATTGGACCATTCGAGATTGTGGAACGCGTTGGAGCAGTGGCTTACAGATTGGCCTTACCACCTTCTTTGGCTGGTGTGCACGACATATTCCATGTATCGCAGTTGCGTCGGTACGTTCGTGATGACAGTCATGTTCTCGATCACTCTGAATTAACCTTGAGCACCGATCTCTCGTATGAAGAGCAACCTACAGCCATTGTCGACCGTAAGGAGAAGGTTTTGAGAAACAAGATCATCCCTCTAGTTCTTGTATCTTGGGGCGGACGTTCTCGCGGGGAATCTACTTGGGAGCGCGAGGACACGATTCGTCAAAAGTACCCACACTTGTTTTCTTGATCTTGTAGTCGTCCTTCCAATTTCGAGGATGAAATTTTCTATAAGGTGGGTAGGATGTAACAACCCTATTTGAATGCAGTAAATCAAAAGTTTATCAAGATTCTTTCCCCAAATTTTTGAATTTTTATTTGGCCTCTAAAATATTTAATTTAGATTTTTCTCTGGAAACAATTTTGATATGGAAAATATTCAGTTTTTATATTATATAAATAATATCTTCTTAGCGATAGCAAAATAATATTTTTCGTATCTGTTTACTGTTAAAGTGAGAATGTTAAAGTGAGAACGAGAAAATCTGCACCGAATCTCTAAGTGCAACCAATTAAAGATATGTATCCTTATAATATATTTATTAAAATATTTTATACATACAATAAAAATCTCTCTCTATCTCTCATTCTCACATCTCTCTCCCTCCCTCTCTCATACCCGCATCTCTCCCTCTCTTTCCTCCGCTACTCTCGTCCCTCACCCACGAAAACCCAAACCCTAGTCATCGCCGCCGCCGTCGCAGATCCCGACCCCTCCTCTCGCCTCCATCAACGCGGCGACCCTCTCCTCCCTCCTTCGCCCTCGCTCTCGTCCTCCTCCTGTCGACGCCGCCTCCATCCCTCGCACGGCCACAACCCCGATCTCCTCATCTCGTCCTACCACCGCAGCCAACATCCCTTCGCACAGCCATCTCCGACTCCTCCACGACCTCCAGCGACCTGACAGAGCATTCGACGTCGCCGCAGCCCTCGTCTTCCCTTGTCGCTGCTCCCATCACCCAGATCTCCACAACTCCCTGCAGCAACATCGTCCCTGTCCTTCCATCGTAGATCTGGACCCTAGCGATCGCAACAGCCACGATTTCCCCCTGTAAGCACTCTCGATCCCTGTTCTGTTCTGTTCTGGAAAAAAAAAGGAAACAAATAAATAAATGAATAAAATGGTATGAAATCAGCGAGAAATTGAATAGGGAAAATTTGTATCAAAACCCTAAATTGAAATAATTATGTGTGACAATTTTTATATAAATACTTATGATTTAAATCGATGAAATTTATCTAGGCAGATCATATAACTCAGATCCAAAGTCGCACCTTAGCTGAGATCGTGCCTGCATTTTTGTACATCTTTTTCCGTGATCGCTATCCTCAGGCAAGTACTCTTGCTCTTTTCATTTTGTCGATGCAATATCGGCAATTATCTAAATTAGTTCTTAACCTGTACAAGTTTGGATATTAGAGGAAAGATGTTTCTTTCACAGTTTTATCATCTGTCCTTATCGTAACACTTGCTGATATATAATGCTGACTGCTGCTTGCTTTTCGTTATGTAATGCTATGACATGAATATTATGCACATGAATCCTTTTACATGCTTTATACACATTCGAGACACATGTTGATTACATGTATAGAACACCTTGATTTTACATGCTTACTCATGACCTTTATTATTTATTTTCTTAAGTGAAATCATTAATTAGAGTGCTGGACTACATGCCATGACACCACTATTCACCAGTTTCATTTCCATACAATTACCATACTGCAAGTTCCTATCTTTTCAGCATTCTTAATTAGTGATTTTAATATCCACCATAGTAACTATACATACGTGGGTGTTGGGGTAGTTTGAGTGTGCGTTGTACAACAGGATCTCAGGAGTCCCATGCCGGCAGCTCGTACCGGGCTATAGCGGTCACATGATTACAGCTCGTACCGGGCTATAGCGGTCACATGATTACAGCTCGTACCGGGCTATAGCGGTCACATGATTACAGCTCGTACCGGGCTATAGCGGTCACATGTTTACAGCTCGTACCGGGCTATAGCGGTCTCTTGTTCATTCCACAGTTGGGCCCGTGTTTCCTAGCCCTTGGAGTACCACTCTTGGGTTAGGATTACTCCTGCAGAGGTTGACGCACACACTCAAGCTTACGATAGGATAGTTTACCTTTTAGTGGCCAGTTAGGTTATGACATGATCCCTTACATACATGTTTCATAGTATTAGTGCATTTAATTAATTATATACATGCTTTCTTACGCACAGGGCTTCACTTTTATATATTCTTGTTATTATGTTACACACGCTTTATACGTTGAGTACTTGTTGGGATGTTCTGACATCCCTGAGATTTGCCATCTCAGGTTTAGAGACAGATCTACAGGCTGAGCAGGAACAGAGCGGCTACCAGGACTTTGCTGGAGATCAGTAATCGTAGGTTATTTTTCCTTTACTTTTAACTCTTAGCATGTGCACCCTTATGGGACATTAGGACTTTTGTATCTCTTTCGGATCTTATTTTATTCCGAATCTTTTGTTTTTGGATCTTTAATTGCATCAATTATCTAGTGGACCCATTTTAGGATTTCTTGTGGTTTCATTGCAGCATGATTATCAGTATTATTTCTTTTGGTCTTGGATTTTATTTTGACAGGTTAATCTAGACAGCCTTATGTGACTATGGAAGGACTTTTCCTTACCGTAGGTAGCACGGCTGGCCTTCGTCGCTTCCCGTATTCCACATTTTTGGGAAGCGGGGCGTGACAACATCCTTCATGGTTGTATATACATGAAAATGGTGGCAATATAAGACTCACGCCATGGTTTTATTTATGGATTAAATTGCATTTGATTTGAAACAAAAGGGGAAAAAGCAAAATGGTCATTATTGATTTGTTTCTACACTCTTCTCTTGACCTAACCATTCTCACCCACCATTTGACCATGGGTTACTTTTCCTTTTGTGTTTTTAACTCAAGTTCAATAATATCCTAACTATGGTTTGATATGAGAAGAGAAAAATATATATTGATATATTTTCTATTTTCTTTTTAGTGTTGAACTTATCATCTTTTCATATTGCCATCATCTTCTTCTTCCTCTCTCATTTTGCTCTCTAGTTCTTTGTAGTGAGCAATATACTCATCAAGATTGGATTTTGAAGTGAGAAAGAGAACCACAACACCATTCTACACAAGTCTAGCCTACTTGTTTAGAGTGTTAGCTTGATTTCGTTCACTTGATCGGATAAAGTTGCAAGCTTGGACAAAGCGGACTCCGGGTGGATCATCGGTGACCTCGAGGAGTTCAAGCGGAGCTTTTTCAAACCCTAAGTAGCCGAGGAGTCTAGCATAGGGAGCTACAAAGGTTGTACTCTCTAAACCCTAGCATTTCTTTCATATGATGATGTGAAAAATTTGAAACCCTAATTGATTCTAGGAACGATTCTTTGTTCTTTAACTTAGCATCCTAAAGACTCCACTTTTGGTTCATGTGATGCTTCCAAACCCTTCATGTGGTGCTAGGCTAACCTTTCAATACTACTGGAATACCTACCAGTAAATCTCCTGCCTCGGCCGAGGGCTTTGTGTAATGGCTCTCCTAGACACAGCGCGACCTCACCCCCAATGTAACACCCGAGCCCAATAATACTATTTCTGTACTGGTTGAGTGTTCGACATTGCTCATTTCATTTATCTTGCCTGTTTGGGTCTCACTGTAAAATTTTAACCGGCTAAGTCATTTTTGCATATAACAAATTTTAGCACCTAAAATGAAATTAAAATATCCATATTGGCCTACTCGTCAACCCTAGCAGCGTGGTAGCATCCGTGCGTCAAGTTCTCATCCCGTTCGGTGAAACGGGCGAGTTGGGACAACTACGCGCGCGTGCAAGTGTCCGACTTGGGGGCATGCTTTTAATCATAAAACATTTCATTTTAAAATTTGGAACCCACTTAAAATCCTATTACTTAAATTTCAAATTTTTGGGCGCAACCCGGGCACGATTTGGAAATGTTTCATTTAGCGCCAAAATCCCAATTTAATTAAATATTATAAAACTATAATATATATATTCTAAACCTTAACTGTTACGTTTGTAACCATTTAATCTTTTAAATCTTTTAAAAAAAATTTCCCTGGCCAATCACGAGGCTTAAACCTCGTGGGCCCCTTCCTTTTATCCCTCTCTCTTTCTCTTTCTCTCTTTCTCTCTAACTCTCTCTCTCCCCCCTATATTTATTCTTTACGTCCCTCCTCCAGAAATCTCATCGCGAGAAAGAAACCCACCGCAACCCTAATCGTAGCCGCCGTGTCCGTCGCCGCCGCAGCACCAAAGCCGACGCAAACATCACCCCCAGCCTCGCCTCATCGCCGTCGTCGCAGCCGCTACCCCGTTCCTTCCTCCTCTCCCTTCTCCCCGTGCACCTGCAACAGCCGTGGCCGCGCCCCCTGCATACGCGCTGCATCGCCGTGGGTTACCGCCGGTGACCCCGTCCTCTTGTCCACGGCCTCGCGAGCACCCCCTCGATCTCCACCGCGTTCACTGTTCACCGCCGGAGCCAATCGACGCCGTCGACCGTCGTGACCCCCTTCACCCACACAAGGTACTCCGGTCTGCGTGGTCCCGCTGTTCGTTGTTTGGATTCGATCCGTGACCCGTGCATCCGTCGCGTGTTTTCCGCCGACGTTACGTCCGTTTTTCCCGGTTCGCGAACCGTCGAGGCAAGTATTACTTGCTACATGCTATACATTATAATTAAACTTGTTTGACTCACTAAACTTGCAAACTTAACTCGACATAGCTAGTTTCTCATTGTGGCTGCAATTATGACATATATCATTTTACGATTAACCTAAAATTACAGTTTGCTACTTTAACCCTAATAACGAGGTTACCTGTTAACCACATTTTACTGTTTAAAGGGTGATAGCCTATACACTGGTAGTTCTATTATAATATGATATTGAGATAACGGTATTGCACCGCAAGGGTGCTCGAAACTTGCTAATATGATGAAACGTCTGTACTATACTAATGCACTAATGTGATTAAATAAATTGCTTATTGTTGTTTAATTCATTGCTTATTTCCTGCTGTTATTCCTTGTTCGATTTTATAACTGTTGTGAGCACAGCCTCGGTTGTGTTACATATTGACTTGACCTTGCTACACATGACATATATATATACCGATGCACCGGACATGGTACCCTTTACTATCGACTTAACCTGATGTACCATGACCTGACCTGTTACCTGATCTCATGCCTAATGCCAACAACCTGACTTGGGGTCCTCATGGACCATTCCTGTTGTCTATCCAGACAAACCTGACCTGTTACCTGATCCTGTGTTGGCATTAGTCCTTGATTCCTGAATACCTGACTTCACACATATAACCTGGGGGTATGGGGAAATCAAACGGGTAATCTAAAGTGTAACTTAAAAGGGTATTACTTGATCCGTGGTCCCGGGGGGTAACGGGACAGAGCCATTCGTGACTCTTACATTCCTGATCCGTGGTCCCGGGGGGCAACGGGACAGAACCATTATTGGTTCCCATTTTCCTGATCCGTGGTCCCGGGGGGTAACGGGACATATCCTTTGAGTTACATGGAGGATTACTCGAATTGATTTCAAAGACTTTAGAATAGAAACCCGATAGAACAGTTTAGTTACTCACTGCACACTACCCTGCACTGCTTGTTTCATATTATTGCTCTATTCATGATTATTTATGCATTGCCTATTACCATGATTCATATTATATTATTGGTTGACATGACGCGCTGACGTCTGGGTTTTGCATGGCCCAGATTCCTTACACTGTCGCCGACCGAGCAGGAGTACTTCAGCCAGCAGGCTGATTTGTGAGTTCTGTAGTGATTAGTTTATTTCCAGCATTTCTTTTTCAGATGTGAGCCCGCATTATGGGACATACTTTTCTATTATTGTATTGGATCATTTGCTTCCGCACTTATTTATTATTGACTCTTGTTATTCTGGATTTGGACATGTGTTAGATAGTTTTTATCTTGTTCTTGATATCTCTACAGCCGTAATGTGACTATGGATGGATACTTCTTACCCACAGGTAGCATGGTTGGCTATGTCACATGCCCAATCTGGCGTACTCTGGGAAGCGGGGCATGACATGGTTTTTTTGGTATCAGAGCCATAGGTTAATTGGGTTGATACTTTTGTAGTTGGGTATTATACCCGATACACGAATCAGAATACCCGTGCTTAGGAAAACATGTCCTACCACCTTGACCGTTTTACCATTCTTGAATCACATTCTTCCGGATTATATCGACGTGCAAACTTACTTTGCATGTCGACTCGAAAACCTGATTTCTTGTTATCTCTAGGACTTAGGCGACTTGGGTGGAGTTAAGTAATTGCGGCTATGATACCGCGGCATAGTTACAATGCGGTACTCTATTTAAGTATCTTGGAGTTCTAGCCTTGATTTTTATATTGAATCTATCATCATGCTAATGTTGGGTGTTTTGATTTCAGGAATATGGCAGATAAGAATTTCAAGACGTATCAGAGGCGCGTGGATGAAGCCGCCATGTTGGGAGTGATACGTGGAATGTTGGAAAATCAGAAGAGACATACTGAGCTGATCCAGCAGCAAGCAGATTCATTTCAGGAGGGTTTGCAGGCCATTCGGCAGTCTGTAAACAACGCTGGAGCGAAACCAGTTGACCGGGTAGGGACCGTGGCAGATTTCAGACGTTTGGGTCCTACTACTTTCATTGGTCTGGACGAGCCGTTGCCAGCCGAGCAGTGGCTAGTGGACACGGAGAATTTGCTAATTGCGGCACAGATCCCAGAGGACAAAAGAGTTGATGTGGTGCGCATTCAGCTAGTGGATTACGCCCGAGAGTGGTGGCTTGTGGAGGAGACCCGCTTGCCCAAGCCAATTAGTTGGGCGGATTTCTCTAAGAGTTTCCTGGAGAAATTCTTCCCGCGGACTGCACGGAAGGAGATGGAAGAGAAATTTATTGGGCTGAGGCAAAATGGAGCACCCGTAGACGTACATGCAGCGGAGTGGACGAGACTCAGCCGTTTCGCTGGACCCTTAGTCGCCAACGAGGCAGACAGGGCGCGAAGGTTCTTGCGCAGTTTGGATGTGGACAGCCAAAGGCAGATTGTCTCCCTGGGTTTGACCACTTTCTCGCAGGTTCTTACGGCAGCCAGGGAGCAACAGAGTTTATCGGGAACGAAAGGGAACCTACAGCAGACAGCAGTTGCGGCCAGGAAGCCCGCATTTGTACCTAACCGAGATCATGGGCGCAGGGGTATTCCAGTGGATCGACGTGGGGTAGCACCAATGAAGAAGCCTGTGGTCGTTGATCGAAGAAAATGCATGATTTGTGACTACTGCCGTTTGCCCGGACATGTACAGAAGGATTGCCGAAGGAAGCTGGGACTTTGTTTGGTTTGTGGAGCGGCCGATCACGCAGTTGATGCCTGTCCGTCGAAGCTTCGCACGAGAGATGATATACAGAAGCCTCCGCAGAAACCATTCTAAGGGCAGAAACAGCTGACTCAGGGACCTAATCAGGCTCGAGCTTTCACCTTGACAGCTGAGGAAGCTAAGGCATCAGGAGAAGTGGTTTCAGGTACTTTACTCGTTCATGGTTTTCCCGCATTGGCATTATTTGATTCCGGAGCATCCCACTGTTTTATGTCATCCAAATTTATAACTACGCACTCGATTACCTGCACGACCCTGTCTAGTTTTTGGGACATACACACTGGGAATGGGAAAATCATAGCTAGTAGGGAATGTAGAGATTGTACAGTTGTTGTGTGCGGACGGGAACTCTTTGCAGATTTCTTGGTAATTGATACGGGCAGCTATGAAGTTGTCTTGGGGATGGATTTTTTTGGCACTTTCCACGCCCACATTGACTGTAGGGCAAGGAAGGTAATCTTCCAGATTCCCGGACACCCTGAGTTTACCTTCACTGTGGGAAGCAGTTCTGTCGGGCCAGTCGAGTTCAGGGCTAGGCCGACAAACAGTGTTCTTGCAGCTATGGAAGTTGATAGTACTGAAAAGCCGGCAGTTGTTCGCGACTTTATGGACGTATTTGAAGATATATCGGGCTTACCGCCGAAGCGAGACGTGGAGTTCACGATTGACCTTATTCCTGGTGCAGCGCCAGTATCTAAAGCTTATTATCCAATGGCACCAGTGGAATTGGAAGAAGTTAAGAAGCAAGTTGGTGAATTACTTGAGAATGGTTGGATTCGAAGCAGCAACTCGCCTTGGGGAGCTCCAGTTCTTTTAGTAAAGAAGAAGGATGGCACGAGAAGGATGTGCATTGATTATAGAGAATTAAACCGGGTGACTATTAAGAACAAGTACCCGATCCCTCGCATTGGAGAACTTTTTGAGCAGCTTAGTGGCGCGAGGGTATTCTCAAAACTGGATTTGCGATCCGGATATCATCAGGTCCGAGTGAAAGCAGAAGACATTTGCAAGACGACGTTTCGAACTCGGTATGGACATTTTGAGTATCTAGTGATGCCCTTCGGAGTAACGAATGCGCCGGCAATATTCATGGATTTGATGAACCAAATCTTTTCACCATTCTTGGACCAGTTTATTGTGGTATTCATTGACGATATTCTGGTTTACTCAAAGAGTTTGGAGGAGCATGCTGAGCATTTGAAGATCGCACTGCAGACACTGAGACCGGAGAAGTTGTATGCGAAGATGAGTAAGTGCGAATTTTGGCTGGAAGAAGTGAAATTTCTGGGGCATGTTGTGTCGGGCGATGGAATCGCCGTCGATCCCGAAAAGATTGCAGCAGTTCGAGATTGGCCTATTCCAAGAAATGTGGCTGAGATAAGAAGTTTCCTTGGTTTGGCCGGATACTACAGGAGATTTGTGGAGAACTTCGCTCGTTTAGCAGAACCGTTGACCAAGCTTACGCGCAAGGAAGTACCTTTTATTTGGACGGATAAATGTGCATTGGCTTTCGAGACGTTGAAGCAGAAGTTGATAACCGCCCCTATCCTGACCGTACCAGACAATTCCGAAGGACTGGTGATTCACAGCGACGCATCTGGAAAAGGATTGGGATGCGTTTTGATGCAGAATGGGAAGGTCGTAGCTTACGCATCAAGACAACTGAAGACCCATGAGAAGAATTATCCAACCCATGACTTGGAGCTTGCGGCTGTGATCTTCGCCTTGAAGATCTGGAGACACTACCTTTTGGGTGAGAGAGTCAAAGTTTTTACAGATCACAAGAGTTTGAAGTATGTGTTCACTCAGAAGGAGTTGAACATGAGACAATACAGATGGTTGGAGCTGATGGCCGACTACGACCTTGATCTTAAGTACCATCCGGGAAAAGTTAATGTCGTGTCGGATGCGCTTAGTCGGTTACCAGCGATTCAGGTTTTGACTACACAGAGGGAGATCATTACGGATTTTCGAAGATTTGACTTGGAGGTTGTGCTACCACACTCTACGGGACAGTTGATGCAGTTGCAAGTACAGTCGTCCTTAGTTGAGAAGATTAAAGCGGCACAATGGCAGGATCCTAGACTGCAAAAGTTTTGAGATCAGGTTGAAGCTGGACTACGAACAGATTTACTGGTCCACGAAGATGGTTCGTTGAGGTATGGTAGCCGTGTGTGTGTGCCAAAGGGAGATGTGCGTGAAGAGCTTATGAAGGAGGCACACAGTTCAGCTTACTCTGTACATTCAGGAGGTACAAAGATGTACCGAGATACTCGACAGCAATTCTGGTGGGAAGGTATGAAACGGGAGATCGCTCGCTTCGTGGCTAAGTGCTTGGTATGTCAGCAAGTCAAGGCTGAACACCAAAGGGTTGCTGGTTTGTTGCAACCACTTCCGATTCCTCAGTGGAAGTGGGAACATATAACCATGGATTTCGTGACGGCTTTACCGCGGAGTCCAAAGGGCAACAATGCAGTATGGGTGATTGTCGATCGGTTGACCAAGGCAGCTCATTTTATTCCTTTTCGGGTTGGTCAATCAATGGAGACTTTGGCAGAGCGGTACATGCAGGAGATTGTAAGATTGCATGGAGTACCGGTGAGCATCGTGTCCGATCGGGACACTCGGTTCTTATCACATTTCTGGAGGAGTTTACAGGAAAGCTTGGGGACTCGATTGAAGTTCAGCACAGCTTATCATCCTCAAACTGATGGTCAGTCGGAGAGAATGATCCAAACTCTTGAGGATATGTTGAGAGCATGCATGTTGGACTTCAAAGGTTTTTGGGAGGATCACCCACACTTGGTGGAGTTTTCTTACAACAATAGTTTCCAAGCGACTATTCAGATGGCTCCGTTTGAAGCTTTATATGGTCGTAAGTGCCGTTCACCTGTTTGTTGGGATGACGTTGGTGAACGAAGATTATTGGGACCAGACTTGGTAGTACAGACCGTTGAGAAGGTTAACGCCATCAGGAAGCATATGAAGGCAGCTCAAGACAGACAGAAAAGTTGGGCTGACACGTCAAGAAGACCTCTAGAGTTCGCCGTGGGTGATTTGGTATTCTTGAAGATATCACCGACTAGAGGAGTGATTCGTTTTGGGAGTCGGGGAAAACTTAGTCCTCGATTCGTTGGACCCTTCGAGATATTGGAGCGTGTTGGAGAGGTAGCGTACCGTTTGGCGTTACCACAGTCCTTGGCAGGTGTGCACGATGTGTTTCATGTATCTTAACTACGGAGGTATGTTCGAGATGAAACCCACGTCTTGGATCATTCGGAGTTAACTGTACGAGAGGACCTAACTTTTGAGGAGCGACCGGTTGAAATCAAGGATCGAAGGGAAAAGGTTCTTAAGAACAAGGTTATCCCTCTTGTGCTAGTCTCTTAGGGTAATCGATCGCATGGAGAATCCACTTGGGAGCGAGAAGACGAGATCCAGCAGAAGTTTCCTCACCTTTTCCTGTAGTTATCTATCTTGTATTCTTGGAATTTCGAGGACGAAATTCTTTTTGTAGTTGGGTATGATGTAACACCCGAGCCCAATAATACTATTTCTGTTACTGGTTGAGTGTTCGACATTGCTCATTTCATTTATCTTGCCTGTTTGGGTCTCACTGTAAAATTTTAACCGGCTAAGTCATTTTTGCATATAACAAATTTTAGCACCTAAAATGAAATTAAAATATCCATATTGGCCTACTCGTCAACCCTAGCCGCGTGGTAGCGTCCGTGCGTCAAGTTCTCATCCCGTTCGGTGAAACGGGCGAGTTGGGACAACTACGCAAGCGTGCAAGTGTCCGACTTGGGGGCATGCTTTTAATCATAAAACATTTCATTTTAAAATTTGGAACCCGCTTAAAATCCTATTACTTAAATTTCAAATTTTTGGGCGCAACCCGGGCGCGATTTGGAAATGTTTCATTTAGCGCCAAAATCCCAATTTAATTAAATATTATAAAACTATAATATATATATTCTAAACCTTAACTGTTACGTTTGTAACCATTTAATCTTTTAAATCTTTTAAAAAAAATTTCCCTGGCCAATCACGAGGCTTAAACCTCGTGGGCCCCTTCCTTTTATCCCTCTCTCTTTCTCTTTCTCTCTCTCTCTCTCTAACTCTCTCTCTCTCCCCTATATTTATTCTTTACGTCCCTCCTCCAGAAATCTCATCGCGAGAAAGAAACCCATCGCAACCCTAATCGTAGCCGCCGTGTCTGTCGCCGCTGCAGCACCAAAGCCGACGCAAACATCACCCCCAGCCCCGCCTCATCGCCGTCGTCGCAGCCGCTACCCCGTTCCTTCTTCCTCTCCCTTCTCCCCGTGCACCTGCAACAGCCGTGGCCGCGCCCCCTGCACACGCGCTGCATCGCCGTGGGTTACCGCCGGTGACCCCGTCCTCTTGTCCACGGCCTCGCGAGCACCCCCTCGATCTCCACCGCGTTCACTGTTCACCGCCGGAGCCAATCGACGCCGTCGACCGTCGTGACCCCCTTCACCCACACAAGGTACTCCGGTCTGCGTGGTCCCGCTGTTCGTTGTTTGGATTCGATCCGTGACCCGTGCGTCCGTCGCGTGTTTTCCGCCGACGTTACGTCCGTTTTTCCCGGTTCGCGAACCGTCGAGGCAAGTATTACTTGCTACATGCTATACTTTATAATTAAACGTGTTTGACTCATTAAACTTGCAAACTTAACTCGACATAGCTAGTTTCTCATTGTGGCTGCAATTATGACATATATCATTTTACGATTAACCTAAAATTATAGTTTGCTACTTTAACCCTAATAACGAGGTTACCTGTTAACCACATTTTACTGTTTAAAGGGTGATAGCCTATACACTGGTAGTTCTATTATAATCTGATATTGAGATAACGGTATTGCACCGCAAGGGTGCTCGAAACTTGCTAATATGATGAAACGTCTGTACTATACCAATGCACTAATGTGATTAAATAAATTGCTTATTGTTGTTTAATTCATTGCTTATTTCCTGCTGTTATTCCTTGTTCGATTTTATACCTGTTGTGAGCACAGCCTCGGTTGTGTTACATATTGACTTGACCTTGCTACACATGACATATATATATACCGATGCACCGGACATGGTACCCTTTACTATCGACTTAACCTGATGTACCATGACCTGACCTGTTACCTGATCTCATTCCTAATGCCAACAACCTGACTTGGGGTCCTCATGGACCATTCCTGTTGTCTATCCAGACAAACCTGACCTGTTACCTGATCCTGTGTTGGCATTAGTCCTTGATTCCTGAATACCTGACTTCACACATATAACCTGGGGGTATGGGGAAATCAAACGGGTAATCTAAAGTGTAACTTAAAAGGGTATTAATTGATCCGTGGTCCCGGGGGGTATCGGGACAGAGCCATTCGTGACTCTTACATTCCTGATCCGTGGTCCCGGGGGGCAACGGGACAGAACCATTATTGGTTCCCATTTTCCTGATCCGTGGTCCCGGGGGGTAACGGGACATATCCTTTAAGTTACATGGAGGATTACTCGAATTGATTTCAAAGACTTTAGAATAGAAACTCGATAGAACAGTTTAGTTACTCACTGCACACTACCCTGCACTGCTTGTTTCATATTATTGCTCTATTCATGATTATTTATGCATTGCCTATTACCATGATTCATATTATATTATTGGTTGACATGACGCGCTGACGTCTGGGTTTTGCATGGCCCAGATTCCTTACCACTGTCGCCGACCGAGCAGGAGTACTTCAGCCAGCAGGCTGATTTGTGAGTTCTGTAGTGATTAGTTTATTTCCTGCATTTCTTTTTCAGATGTGAGCCCGCATTATGGGACATACTTTTCTATTATTGTATTGGATCATTTGCTTCCGCACTTATTTATTATTGACTCTTGTTATTCTGGATTTGGACATGTGTTAGATAGTTTTTATCTTGTTCTTGATATCTCTACAGCCGTAATGTGACTGTGGATGGATACTTCTTACCCACAGGTAGCATAGTTGGCTATGTCACATGCCCAATCTGGCGTACTCTGGGAAGCGGGGCGTGGCACCCAATACCGGGAGAGATGAACCCCTGCAGATCCGCTCACTGCCTCCATGTGGCTCGGGACTGTACCCAACTAAAAGCTGTTTGCACGACTCCTTTGAGCCGTGGTAGGGTAATAATCAATGCACAGTGGGAACTCACATGACACAAATGACGATCTCAGGTCGATGAACTAACCTGTACACATGTCACCAGGGAACTGCTATCTGACGTCTGGTATAATCCCAACTAGCATGTTCCCGGCGAGTCCTGTCCGGTGTACTCATAACCCAATGAGCACCTGTATACATCTTAGGTGAACCAACTGACACCAGTGGCTTGTGAGACCGACTACCGCCCCTCGTCGGGGTCTCGACTGTATACACTAGTCTACTAATGGAGTATCGACGCCCAGTCTCGAAACTCCCACGACTAGGGACACTTTAAGGATGTGCTTATAGACCCCAGCTCCCACGTATATGATCGCCATCATACTGCTGGCCATCAAGCAAGAATCCTAAGGGCTCCATCAACGTGTAATAGTGACCTATAAGGTCACCTAAAGTAGTACACGATGATAAAGATAAACCAGATAGCATACTATCATCTTGAGTAAGACTGTCCTACCGGTATAGGTCCTCCCTCAATCATTGCAATCACGTGCCTGTGATCCAATAATTGACTCTGAGGGTACTATATCCAACATCCGAGATGATACGAAACATTTTACAAAGGAAACCCTTCTAAATTATTTTCAAAAAGGCGGGACATGTATGTTAAATAAAGGATATATATATATATATAGTTATTTTTCTTACAATAAACGTCCGCTACTTGTGCCGTGATACGCGCATCGCACAGCGATTTGAAAAAGGTTTGGCATGCATTTCTTTCAGATGTTTTGATGAGTTTACAACGATGCGTACTATCTACATGTTATAGTTTTGATGTATATCATGTTGGTTTTTGTTGCGCTACAGCAGCGACCCGGCCGTCTTACCGAGGCCAAAATGCGGAATCAAAAATTTTCCTTACTTGGAAACTGGCGCTACCGCGGACAATAAAAACCCGGATCGTTAACCATTAACCTAATGCTAGCTAACAAGAGAAGGGAAGAGAGCTATACCAAACGATCCGTGTCCTTCGGTCTTCGTCTCCACTCCGATCTCCCGCGGAAAGTCTTGTCTTCATATCGTCGTCTCCTCGCCGGAAGGGCACCACATCGCCTGCGTCTTTTACGGGCTCCCGCCTCAATACCGAGGCAACTCGGGCATGAAGCCGGCAACTCGACATGCCCAAGAATTGCTGTAGAATGTAGTGTAGAAACTTTGTCTCTTGGAGTTTATGTAGTTGCCATTGATGGATGGAGGAAGAGATAAAGAAAATTGGTGCTTTCAATTTTCTAGCAAGAAGAAGATGAAATGAACTCTCTCATTCTTTTTCTCTCAAGTGAACCCTCTCTCCTCTAGTGAGAATGGTGGAGGAATCAATATGAAACCATAACAAGAAGGGAGGTTAGTGTAGGAGAAAGAGAATGGTGACCATAACAAAAGCAAAACTTACATCAACCATTCTCATCACTTCTAATCACATAAAGCAAATGAGGTGATGGAAAAAGAATATAATCATGAAAAGCTATCATGATGCCACCAATATGCAAGATACCCCCTCCCCAAATGTAATTTACAAAACTGCAAATTACCCCCTCCATCGGAAAAGTCCGGCCGGGAAAGAACAAAGGAAAACCGGCCAGAACGGAATGCAAACTGGCAACTCCAGAAAACTGGTCCCGTAATAAATTACAGGAAAACCCCGATACTGTGCATACACACCCGCATCTGTATTCCTAGCAGATACAAATGCGATGAGACAAAATCTACACTGTACTATACTAGGATCCGGCTTAAACCAAAGCCGGCTAGTAATATCCGTCCGATCCTGATCCGTGCAATACCGCACGTATCTGATCGAACCCTGCCATATATCCATACGGCCACTAGTACAAACCGTCCGATCCTGATCCGTGCAATACCGCACGTATCTGATCGGACCCTGCCATATCTCCATACGGCCTCTACAGCGTTTCGCCCGAAAGCTTGAGTAACTGTAAGTGTGGTGGACTCTAAAGACTCGTCAATACTATGGCTGTGGATTTAACCACTAGCACGTCAGAGGTATTAGCCAATACGTAACGGGCCACCAGCTATTGACCAAAAGGGACGTCGATGAGCGAACTCATCCTGACACCCTACTGAGCCTGTCAGTGACAATATCCGTACAGTCTGGTCCGTTCGTCTATGAGTATCGCATGGCGGGCCTAGGGGGTTGGTAAAAGTCAGACCCCCAAAAGCGGTACAAGTCGTGTCGGAGCGTAGCCCAGAACGCCCTGAGATACTACTGGAATACCTACCAGTAAATCTCCTGCCTCGGCCGAGGGCTTTGCGTAATGGCTCTCCTAGACACAGCGCGACCTCACCCCCAATACCGGGAGAGACGAACCCCTGCAGATCCGCTCACTGCCTCCATGTGGCTCGGGACTGTACCCAACTAAAACCTGTTTGCACGACTCCTTTGAGCCGTGGTAGGGTAGTAATCAAAGCACAGTGGGAACTCACATGAGACAAATGACGATCTCAGGTCGATGAACTAACCTGTACACATGTCACCTGGGAACTGCTATCTGACGTCTGGTATAATCCCAACTAGCAGGTTCCCGGCGAGTCCTGTCCGGTGTACTCATAACCCAATGAGCACCTGTATACATCTTAGGTGAACCAACTGACACCAGTGGCTTGTGAGACCGGCCACCGCCCCTCGTCGAGGTCTCGACTGTATACACTAGTCTACTAATGGAGTATCGATGCCCAGTCTCGAAACTCCTACGACTAGGGACCTTTTAAGGATGTGCTTATAGACCACCAGATCTCACGTATATGATCGCCATCATACTGCCGGCAGTCAAGCAAGAATCCCAGGGGCTCTATCAGCGTGTAATAGCGACCTGTAAGGTCACCTGAAGCAGTACACGATGATAAAGGTAAACCAGATAGCATACTATCATCTCGAGTAAGACTGTCCTACCGGGATAGGTCCTCCCTCAATCATTGCAATCACGTGCCTGTGATCCAATAATTGACTCTGAGGGCACTATCTCCAACAATCTCCCACTTGCACTCAAGGCTAATTATTGCGATGTCGCATACTCACAGCCCGTGTGATACCGAACACCCAACTCCTCTACTAGTCAGTCTCACAAAGCCTGTTTGCGAAACTATTGCGTTCGAGGAATAGCCTCAGTGAGTGGATCCGCTGTGACGTTTCTTTCTATGTCTCTCTATATCTCAAGCTCGCAGAGAAAGCCATCTCCCGAAATGAGCAATACCTGTCTTAGAGTATGTCTGGATATCTGATGGGACCTAGCTCATAAATGAACTCCGAATCCAAACTTCTTAGACTGTATCATCAACTGAACTTAATCAGTATCCTGGGCCATGCCTCTTTCAGTATTGCCTTGGACCACCTGTCCAAAATACTGCCCCTCGTCAGAGGGAGAACAATAACTCCGACAACCTCCTTGTCGTCCATGTCACCTTGGAAGCCTGGAGTGATAACCGTCTCCTAAAGGAGGCAGCCGTTATCATATTCCTAGAACATTCACTTATGTTCTAAAACTGCTTCCGACTGTTCCTCCAGGATTGGATCAATATCAACTTATTGCATCTAGTGCAAGAACAACATCTGGTGTGGTACCTGACATCTCATGATTGACTCAATTGCCTAAGCAAGTGATCTGCCAATCATGCACATCCCTCTCTAATTTAGTCTATAAGACACCTTTAGAGAGGGTGACTCCATTACCTGCAGGTACACTACCATGCCAGGAGTCGTCCATTCTAAATACTCTTAGAATGCTGTCAAAGTACCCTGATTGGGAAACCACCCAAATTTAGATCTAAAACCATAGATCTAGTAACCAGTATGTCTGATATAATATCCAAGTCCTGTGTGGAGAAACCACTGTGTGACAACCAAAGTATAACCGATCGTAGTATAGGAGTTTCTTTTCCTACTCTGTGTATGTCATCCAAAACCAGGACATCACACCCTACTACCTCCTCAACAGATCCATCCCCTATTCTGATGAAGTCAAACCTATGACTGTCAAGTCAGAAATAGATGATCTATCTCCTCTACATCTGCTTCAGTCTATAAGTAGACATAAGCTACCTGTCCACCAATGCTTCCGCTGCTCCCACTGATTACGACAACCCTCTGGCAGAGTCATATACACGTACACTTCTGAAGCTAGTTCAGAACGACGCTATACTCATCCTCCTGCCGGGTCTCGCAGCCTGGAACAACATCAATGGCAAGTGTGGGTAAACAAGAACTTCCCTGTCACCGTCCTTGAGGCTACCGGAGTACCTCTCGGGTGCCTGAAGTTACCCACCTTATCTGCGGAGTGGCCAATGGAATGTCAAATCAGATTGAATCTTTAGGTTCCTTATCAAATCTTCAGTAATCGTTTGCGGTTCTGGAATTGCTTCCAGTTCTACCATACTCCCACTACTGTTTTCTGAAAAATAACCATTTCCTTTTAAAATGTGGCGAGTTAAGAACAATATCACTATTGATCTTCCAGATGGTAGAAAGTCAACCCTCGTCGTAGCCTGGGTCAACCCACAAACAGCCATTACAGAAACGTGCCTTGAGTTGTCCAGTGTCTGGTTTTAATCATAAGCCGGACAACTCCCCGTACCTTAACATCGTTAAGGTATGAACTGTTCTATACCAATATAGAACCAGAGGCACTGATTTAAATGAACCAGATTCAAATCATGCAGCTATCTCCAGTGCATGTCAACTAAATGGAGAGAGGCCGATCAGCGTTACTCAACTTAGGAATGCTTCCAATTATGAGTAACCTGAAAGAGAAGCAAGTTCTCATTACTATCAACTGAATACCATACACAAGTATCTACATCTTCGATCACCTTGAAGAATCCCGATACTTGCAATACCTGGTTCTCTACTCTATTCTTATACCAATAACTCCTCAAAACTCAGACCCTGTGTTTCTACGAAACATATGTCTAAGAACTAGAGAAGTTAAAAGTAAACAGAATATAGTATGAGGACCAACCCCTCTGTCCCAATGGACACTGGACAACATACAATACTCTGTATAAGTCCGCTGAGTCTAACAACTCTTTCACTGTGCGTCGTAGGTTGAAAACTGTACTTATGGTTAAGAAGAATTACACCGCTGTTTGATGCTCCTTACCTAACCATCCACTGATATAGGTAAATGTCATCGACATAATATCAAAAGGTATATCTCACTCTATGAAAATAGACGTACAGATATATCAATTTGAAATTGGTGCATAACAATGGATATTCAAAACCAAATATTTGCCGACCGGCAAACAGCCCAGGTGATCTCCTCAAATATCACCGATTACAACGAATCCCGATATAATGAGGATGATCACCCAATTCCCAATAACTTACTCCCACTCATCATCTGTAAAACCATACAGATGTGAGAATCAAACCTGGTAAATACATACCCTGGAGCAAGTGTCTAATCGGGAAATCAGTTTTCTTTTAACAGTACACAGTTGAACTGAAACATTGAAATGTTTCGGTGGGGTATCCTGGTATTCCTAGTAATGCCTCTACCATTATCCAGATTCACAACTATAACCATATAATTCTTTTTGCCATCTGTCCAAATCCCTTTATATGTCTTTAGTCATTACCGTCTGCACACCCCTTTAGGCCAAATGGTTTTCTTCCTTCCTTACCGTTCGGCACCAGCTTATGGTTTGGAAGAAGACTATCCAATAAGCATAAAAGGTGTACTGTCCTAATCCTAGGAGCACTCGCAGTGCGAGAGAAGGTGAAGATAAAAGACAACCGAATAAAACTTATTCCTATTTCTCCTGGACCAGAATCCATCCCCGAACTGGAACAAGTTCCTTTCGAGTTCGTATATTACCATACGATGGAGTATCCAATAAACTGTGGATCTTCGTAGTGATACGGAGTGTCCTGGAGAAATACAAAGGTGATTTAGGATTGGCGAAGAAATACTTGGTTTGGTCGTGAATATCAGTTGCATTTTACTTTGCCCTCTTACTAATCCCTTGCTTTGTCTTAATCTTAATACCTTCTGCACACCATCGTTATGCTAATTGGTTTTCTTCATTCCCCACTGTTCGGCACCAGCCTAAAGTTTGGAAGAAGACTATCCAATTTGCGTAATAGGTGTACTATCTCCTAAACTAAGGAGTACTCGTAACTTGAAAGGAGGCAAAAAGGAAAAGACAACTGAATAATCCTATCCGTTTTCTCCAGAACCAGAAACCATCCTCGAAGTCCTTCGAGTTCGTATATAACCATACGATGGTTTTGTCCAATGGAAGTGGACGTTCGTAGTAATAAGGGGTGTCCTGGAGAAAAGGGTAAAAGTAGGAGTGGCAATGAGGTCTGCAACTCTGACAATCCAAAAGCCAGTGTTAAGAAGGTTCGGTCAACTTGGTCACTGAGTCATAGTCTAGGGTCGAGTCAATGGTCGCTGCCAGAGAGAGAGAAAAGAAACACTCAGCGTGCACTCTAACCTAGATCAGAATGGTTACCAATTTATCTAATCAGGAAACCTCCCACTGTACCTCAAATTCTCCTCCAAACCTGAAAGAAGAATTAGTCGGGGTCACCCGAGGAGTAAACCAACTCATCAGTGGGAATCGGGATCCAACCATCATCGCATGATAACTTGACGGAATCCACTCAAGTCACCACACTCCAGAAGGTATGCGCATGCCTGGCAAGTTTCAGTTCTTTTGAAACTACCGATGTGATGTTTTTACCCCTAGGACTCAAGTGACCTTGACGGAGTCAACAAATCAAAGAGTCCTAGTCAAGTTCAACCCGTCATTATCTGGATTGCATTAAACCCACCCGTACGTGCCCTTGACGGAGTCAACAAGGCCGCACGACTGTCCTAATCAATCCCATTTATGCAACAAACAAGCACCACTTAGCTACCGTACACTACGCCTTGACGGAGTCAACAAACGCAGCACGAATACTAAATAATACCCATAAGAAATGACGGAGGGCTACGAATGGTTTTTGGCGAAAAACCTTTAACGTAATGAACTTGATATCGTTGAAGGAACTGCATAGCCTTTTTATAAAAATATAGTGACGAAAACCGTTGCTAAAGAGGTCACTCCCGGTGAAGGGATCTCGGCTCTTTCCCCGTAGAATGAGGTGCAGGATATTCCAACTGAATACCAGGATGCAAAGCAAAAGTAATCGGCTATAGTGAAGTTAATGCCCTGACGCAAACTTCTGTCCAAGGGGTCACTCCCGGTGAAGGGATCTCGGCCCTTGCCTCGTCGACTGAGGAGCAGGATATTCCAAATGAATACCACGATGCAAAACAAAAGTGAACGTCCTTGCAATAACAGCTTTTTGAAAAAGTGTTCCAACAACATCAGAATAGGTTTGTTTATCTTGCATTGATCCGAATCAACGCAGTCCCATCAATTGATCACACCACAAAGAACGAAAATATACTGACGTACGTATATGCCATCCGCATTCGCCACTGGGTCCCGTCATCACCCGTTAGGTTAGCTAACTAACGGCAGAGCGGGGACTGGACTAGCGCTGATGAAAAACATATACAACATCTACTAATATATATACCAATATATTATATTTCGCTCAAGGCGTGAATAAAATGCAACATCACAGAAATGTACAGCATCACAGAACAATACAGATATCTGGAAGCCCCGGGTTTCACAGAGCCGCTGCTGAAACCCGACGTTCCCCTGGTCGTGTGGATAGCCTGTGCAATGAAAACCTAGACCCCTACGGGCGCGGCAAGTCACCCGCCAAAACCTGAAGCGAGGAAGCCTCCTTCAGCAACGTGAATGGACCACCCAGCACTTCACGGAATCCGGTAACTCGGGCACCCCTCCTGGGTCAACCTGTACCCCCTACGAGTGCGGCGAATAGCCCGCCAATTCCAGACTGAAGCCCCTTCCGTCTCAATGCCCTGAGATGCGGGCCCGTTGCCTTCTAGAACCCGGCTATCCGTGCACCCCTCCGCGGGGTAACCCTAGTACAGAAAGTAAAATATACATACAACGGGTACATCGACCGCAACCAGGTCGTGCCCCAAAAGAATAATACAAACAGGCAGTGACGGCAGTCCACATGTCGGACGCTCGCCCCGCAATATCAAATGTACATATAAAACAAAACTGTACTAACAATGCATCCAGGCTATCCCCCACGACCGATCCGCAACAACACAGCATAAACACAGAACATCAACGTGAAAATCACGTTCGCAAATCCGTCTAACCGGGCTATAGCAGTTAGACAGGATTTACCGATCAAGTGATATTCACGGTCGCAGATATAATGTAAATACTGTGAAATAATGTGTTTAAAATATCCGATCGATCAAAAAATTAACAAGTGGGCCCCCAAGCAATACTGTAGCACTCCCAGAAAATCTGGGCCCAAATTTAATATCCCAAAACCCCCAAAATCAGCCCACAAGCCCACTGGAAAAATTGGACACAGTGAAGACAACAATGTGCGGCGAAACCGCGGCCCAAGGGGGGGTTTGGCCGCGGTTCCGCGCTAAAGTTGTCGACTGAATGTGTCGAATTTTTACAGATGTCTTAGAATTTCCAGTACATCACTTTTATGCAACCTGAAAAAATTTTTGAGCAAGAAAAAAATCAACAGAAAACTGATGTACACAAAAATGAGGTTTTTGGAATTTCGGTCGATCAGAAATGCAAAAACACATCAAACAAAGCTAGAAAAGGTTAATGGCGTGGCTCTGATACCATGTTGCGCCACGGCAGCGCCCCGGCCGTCTTACCGAGGCCAAAATGCGGAATCAAAAATTTTCCTTACTTGGAAACTGGCGCTACCGCGGACAATGAAAACCCGGATCGTTAACCATTAACCTAATGCTAGCTAACAAGAGAAGGGAAGAGAGCTATACCAAACGATCCGTGTCCTTCGGTCTTCGTCTCCACTCCGATCTCCCGCGGAAAGTCTTGTCTTCATATCGTCGTCTCCTCGCCGGAAGGGCACCACATCGCCTGCGTCTTTTACGGGCTCCCGCCTCAATACCGAGGCAACTCGGGCATGAAGCCGGCAACTCGACATGCCCAAGAATTGCTGTAGAATGTAGTGTAGAAACTTTGTCTCTTGGAGTTTATGTAGTTGCCATTGATGGATGGAGGAAGAGATAAAGAAAATTGGTGCTTTCAATTTTCTAGCAAGAAGAAGATGAAATGAACTCTCTCATTCTTTTTCTCTCAAGTGAACCCTCTCTCCTCTAGTGAGAATGGTGGAGGAATCAATATGAAACCATAACAAGAAGGGAGGTTAGTGTAGGAGAAAGAGAATGGTGACCATAACAAAAGCAAAACTTACATCAACCATTCTCATCACTTCTAATCACATAAAGCAAATGAGGTGATGGAAAAAGAATATAATCATGAAAAGCTATCATGATGCCACCAATATGCAAGATACCCCCTCCCCAAATGTAATTTGCAAAACTGCAAATTACCCCCTCCATCGGAAAAGTCCGGCCGGGAAAGAACAAACGAAAACCGGCCGGAACGGAATGCAAACTGGCAACTCCAGAAAACTGGTCCCGTAATAAATTACAGGAAAACCCCGATACTGTGCATACACACCCGCATCTGTATTCCTAGCGGATACAAATGCGATGAGACAAAATCTACACTGTACTATACTAGGATCCGGCTTAAACCAAAGCCGGCTAGTAATATCCGTCCGATCCTGATCCGTGCAATACCGCACGTATCTGATCGAACCCTGCCATATATCCATACGGCCACTAGTACAAACCGTCCGATCCTGATCCGTGCAATACCGCACGTATCTGATCGGACCCTGCCATATCTCCATACGGCCTCTACAACGTTTCGCCCGAAAGCTTGAGTAACTGTAAGTGTGGTGGACTCTAAAGACTCGTCAATACTATGGCTGTGGATTTAACCACTAGCACGTCAGAGGTATTAGCCAATACGTGACGGGCCACCAGCTATTGACCAAAACGGACGTCGATGAGCGAACTCATCCTGACACCCTACTGAGCCCGTCAGTGACAATATCCGTACAGTCTGGTCCGTTCGTCTATGAGTATCGCATGGCGGGCCTAGGGGGTTGGTAAAAGTCAGACCCCCAAAAGCGGTACAAGTCGTGTCGGAGCGTAGCCCAGAACGCCCTGAGATACTACTGGAATACCTACCAGTAAATCTCCTGCCTCGGCCGAGGGCTTTGCGTAATGGCTCTCCTAGACACAGCGCGACCTCACCCCCAATACCGGGAGAGACGAACCCCTGCAGATCCACTCACTGCCTCCATGTGGCTCGGGACTGTACCCAACTAAAACCTGTTTGCACGACTCCTTTGAGCCGTGGTAGGGTAGTAATCAAAGCACAGTGGGAACTCACACGAGACAAATGACGATCTCAGGTCGATGAACTAACCTGTACACATGTCACCTGGGAACTGCTATCTGATGTCTGGTATAATCCCAACTAGCAGGTTCCCGGCGAGTCCTGTCCGGTGTACTCATAACCCAATGAGCACCTGTATACATCTTAGGTGAACCAACTGACACCAGTGGCTTGTGAGACCGGCCACCGCCCCTCGTCGGGGTCTCGACTGTATACACTAGTCTACTAATGGAGTATCGATGCCCAGTCTCGAAACTTCTACGACTAGGGACCTTTTAAGGATGTGCTTATAGACCACCAGCTCTCACGTATATGATCGCCATCATACTGCCGGCAGTCAAGCAAGAATCCCAGGGGCTCTATCAGCGTGTAATAGCGACCTGTAAGGTCACCTGAAGCAGTACACGATGATAAAGGTAAACCAGATAGCATATTATCATCTCGAGTAAGACTGTCCTACCGGGATAGGTCCTCCCTCAATCATTGCAATCACGTGCCTGTGATCCAATAATTGACTCTGAGGGCACTATCTCCAACAGTTTTCGTATTGGACTTTGACATTGGTGTCTTCACCATAACTCCTATGATTACGTGATGCTTGACGGAGTTTTGATTTTTTGAGCTATATACTCGTTTTTCATGCGCATGCATTGCGCTACAATATGTTTTATGTATGTATGATGTCGGAGCCCCGACGACTTAATCAATTTACTGAAATGTTTTAGTATTTGAGCGGATTAAATTTAAATTCGGGGACCGAATTTATTTAGGGGGGGAAGACTGTAACATTTCAGGAAATAAAATATTATTTTAGAATTTAAATAATTAAAAGAATACATTTCAGGAATATTATTAAGTGCAAGGATTGGTTTTAACGATATGGTATGATTATATACCGATAAATTGGGAAATATTTGGAAATTTATATCAAATATCAATTTTAAAAGAATTTATGAAAAATTTGGGAATTTTACAACATAGTATACGATTAATTGTGTATGCATTATTACTAAACCCGATTAGTGTTTACTAATTTTCCATTATGTATGATATGTGCATGACATGCACCATAGTATGTCATATATGCTTATTACATTTTATTGATATGAAACATGTCTTCATCCTTATTTTTAATTGCTTTTATTTTTAAAAAATGAAAAGAAAAGATAAATAAAAGAAAAAGAAAATGAAAGAATAAAGAATGGGAGGCATGGCATGGAGGTATGGGCTTGAGAGAGAGAGAGAGAGGGTGAGGGGTCTTTGACCCTTGGCTCATTGTGTTCCATCTTCGTCATCTTCATCATTTTCTCTTCCCCTCATCCATGGTTTCCCTCTTTCTCCACCACCTCTACCTCCTCACACCACCCTCATTTCCACCTCAAGACACCTTATTCCCTTCATTAAAAATGTGCACAAGCTCACTACAAACATGGTGGATCAGGAAAGGTAGGATTTCCAGCACTTGGGGCAACTCAAGAAAATTCTTGAGTTGCCAAATGAGGTAATTCTTTTACCATTAGTGTAGTAATTCATTTCCTTTAGCATTAGTTTAATTTATAATTGGTTTAGTGAGGATTAATGATCGTGGAAATTTCCAAGATGAGCTTTTAGGGGATTTATGGTTTGTTAAGGTGTAATTAGTGACCAAAAACTTGTTAGTGTATTTATGGACCAACACCTTGCATAGAAAACCCAAGAATTGAATATAAAACTTTCTATATCGGTTTTGTGATGATATTGGGGACTACAGGGAATCTGGAATGACCTGAGAATTTTACTAGAAAAACTAGCAACCCCAGAGGCCTATATTGGACACTAGGAGACCACCCTGAGAAGACGAACCAGAACGGAGCAACTCTGGCCAAGCATGATGGATTTCAAAGCAATGTGGCCGGCCAAAGTGTGGGCAATGGGGTCAAGGTTGCTTCTATAGCTCACATAACCTATACACTACCCCTTTGTACTGCTAGTTTAGCCTAATTTCACCTGACCAAAAATCTGGGACTAGTTTTCTAAGATTCTGTTTTGGTTTCCTCGATGTTCATGACTTGTGCAGGGTTCCCTAGATTGGCAGCAAGGTTTCGGAAGGTATCGTCCATGCCAATTTCAAAAATTTGCCGTTCTAAAGAACCCTAACCTAGAATCTTAACTAGAAAATCCGACGAAACGATATGTAAACAATTTTACAACTAAATGAATGAGGAATACAACCTTTGTAGACTGATCCTTCACTTCTAATGCTCTGTGTAGTAGTTCCTTCGCTGCAAGTCATGAAAACCCGAACTCTAGAAAGGGTTCTCCCGGAGAAATGAACAAGCTTGCTTGAAGTCTTCGAGGCCGAAGATGATCTACGTCGAGGATACTCAAGCTCATGCTACCTCTTCACTAATGGTGAAATTAGTGAAGCAAACACCCTAAACTAAATGGCTAATAGTAGAAGATGATGAAGTAGAAAATGGGCTAACTTTAGTATTCTTTTTCTCACAATATTTTCTCATCTTGAGAAAAGCTAGTAAGCTTTTTCTCATGAAGAAGAGGATGAAGAATAAAGAATGAGAGAATGAACTCCTTAGGTGAGAATAGCAATCATGGGTGAGTTAGTGTCATACACTAACTCATGTAGAGAATAAATCATGGGTTACAATAATGGTTAGATTAATAAATATGTATAAGTAAAACAAAACTAGTAGACTAAGTCAAAGATGCTACAAGCTTCTTCAAGCTTCCAAGCATGTGACTAATTTCCTACTAATTTTGCTTAACTTTAAATATATAAAACCATACATTATTATAAGCGTGGTGTGAGTCTCATACACCCATGTCACATATGGTATCAAGCATGACACAAAATAATGTACATTAATATATATCACATATATACTATATGCACACAAGTGAGAAAAGAAATCTTAAGTGAGCTAATATTAGTTAATGTATGTTAATATATAAAATATATAATTATACATTAAATTATTAAATCAACACTTGATTTAATAATCCGGCTATATCATATACAACCGAATAATATCAAACGTAACAATCTATCGAATCAACACTTGATCCGATAACCCGGCTATATCTTATATAACCGACCGATATCACATATCGCGAGAATAGAATGCGGTATCACATACGCGCATTAATCTCGGTCCCGCACATATCACATATGTGCTCCTACTTCGTTTCGCATGAACCAGGAAAGCTCTGTATACGACTCTAAAGACTCGTCAATACGCCGGCAGTAGGTGATGATCATATCAAACACCTGTTAGTTATATATATGCCCTAGAGGCCATTACTGTACATACGATGTATATTGTAGTGGATGCTAGGACATGTATAGGGAGGACTTTCTTGCTCGACATGATAGTACGGTATCTGGTTACTCTTTATCTTAACATGTACTCTGATTGTCTCTATGTTACATGTTGATAAAGCCATTAGGATATGTACTCGACTACTGGGACTATGATGAGATCATACTAGTGGGGCCACGGTAGTCGATGAGTACATCCTATAACTGTTCCTAGTCGAGGGTGTATCGAGACAGGGCATCGATGCACCAGAGTAGACTAGCGTATACGCATCTTGACCCATATGATGGGCGATGGATGATCCCATATCCATCGGTGTTTGACATCAAGGATGGTGTACGGGTGCTCAGTGGAGACTGGGTACACTGGACGGACTCGCCGAGAACTCCCAGATGGTATTATACCTCACGTCAGATGGCAGTTCTCCGGTGACACTGGTACAGAGTAGTCTGTTGACCCGAGATCATCATAGAGTCCTGTGTGATTCCCACCGTGCTTTGATTTCCCACCTTACCATGTCCAAGAGGGCGTGCAAAACGGTGGTTTTTGGGTACAGTCCCGAATCACATGGAAGCAATGAGCGATAGGAGGGGATTCGTCTCTCCCGGTATAGGGAGTTGATGTTGTGCTGTGTTCGATTGGCTATAACCGGAAATCCCTGGCCAGGGTTGCTGAGATTTACTGGTAAATGTTATAAGTAGTTTCTCCAACTGTTATAGACCTCATATCGACACGACTTATCGAGCTACTGGGGTCTGACGTTTACCACCCCTAGGCGAGATATGCGACATATCAGACGACGAGACCGGACTGTACGGGAGTGTTACTGATTGGATTCACAGGAGTACTAACAGGCTTGCTTGTTGATCTTCTGATCGTTCAATACCCGGGTGGCCGTTACGTTTAGCAGACCGCTTGCGGCTTGTGGGTGTTTGATATGATCATCACCTACTGCCGGCGTATTGTCGAGTCTTTAGAGTCCTACACAGGGGTTTCCTGGCTCAAGCGAAACGGAGTTGGAGCACATATGAGATATGTGCAGGACCGAGATTGATACGATATGAGATACCAAATTCTATTCTCGCGATTTGTGACATTGATCGGTTGTATGCGATATAGCCGGGTTATCGGATCAAGTGTTGATTCGATAAGTTGTTACTTTTGATATTAGTCGATTATAGCCGGATTATTAAATCAAGAGTTGATTGAATAATTTAATGTATAATTATATATTTGATATATTACATTACATTAACTAGTATTAGCTCACTTAAGATTTATTTTCTCACTTGTTTGTGCACATTGTTTATATGTGATATATGCAAGTGTACATGTATGTATCATGCTTGATGATACATCAATGATGGGTGTATGAGACTTGTACCAAGATTAGTTTTAAGATTATGGTTATTCTTTTATCATAACATTTAACAAAAGGGTTAAACTTAGTCAAAGTAATCAAGCTTGAAGGAGCTTGGAGAAACTTTGACAAAATCCACTCTTTTGTCATTTGTCTTGATATTCTTTAACCCAACCCTTAACCTAATCCCTTGGTCAATTCTCTAAATGAGTTAAGCATGATAGCTTAACTCACCCATGGTTACATTATTGAGGAGAATAATTCATATGATGGAAATTATTCTTTCTTCTTCTTCTTCTTCATCATCAAGCTCCATAAAAAGCTTGCTAGCTTTAATGGTGCCATGAGAAAAAGTGTGAGAAAATCAGTTCTAAAGTGAGCCCACTTCCTACTTCTTCATCCTCTACCACTTGCCATGTAGTAGAGTGTGTTCTCTTCACAAAGTTCATGACCTAGTGAAGGAATAGCTTGAGTTAGTGTCTCCCCGACGTAGATCATCTTCGGCCTCGAAGTTAACGAAGCAAGCACGTTCGTTCTTCTTGTGGATCTTCTCCAGAGTCCGAAGTTCACGATTGCAGCGAAGGGGACATCTACACGGAGCTATTGAAGTGAAGGACCGGATCTACAAAGGTTGTAATCTCTTTCACTTAGTGTTAAAGTTGTTAACATGCAAGTTTTCGCCTAAACCCTAGTTTAAAGATCCGTATTAGAGTTGTTCGGTACGGCTAAAATTTTAATCGGGCATGGTTGATGCCTCGTAGACCCTTGTGCGCGTGTTTAGCAACCCTATAGTGGTATCAGAGCCTAGCTAGAGATTTAGGCGAAGTGTAGACGAAGTTAGAAGTCCGATCGAACCCGAAAACCCCGATGTAAAGCCTTCTCTGTACATTTTTTGAAAATGTGATTTTTTATGAATTAAAAATGCTCAGAAAAACAAGCAGGAAAACTAAGAATTACTATGAAGTACGGTCCACTGAGTCCCTGAAATGACCGCGGAACCGCCGCCAAACCAAGGGTTTGGCGGCGGTTCCGCGGCCAAAATTTGGATTTAGTCCCTGATATTTCATATATTTATTCTTAGGTCCTTTCTTGTCAATTTTTTTTGGGAATTTTTTTTATTCCACTCAAGTGTTGAGTTATCTAGGGTTGTATTGGGGACTCGTTGATTCGATCGGATAATTTAACTTTGTTTTGTTTGTTTTCCGGATATTTAGAACGTGTTAAAAAGTTCGACCAGATGTCAATATCTCACTTTTTCCCCTGCCGGAAAATTTCCAAGTGTTGGATTTTTCCGTAGTTTAAGAACGTTCTAAGTCGTGCAAGTAACGCGATGGACCCTCTAGAAGACAACAAACCTTAACTCGATTATGTGACCGTCTTGAACTGCCTTTTGAACCTTAGGGTTTGGGGCAGTACGGCGTGCCACATGTGAGGCGTTGGCTTGACCCTTTTACGGCTGGACCGTTGGTACTGTGGCATGTGATGGATGTTTTTTAAACTCCCCTCAAGTGTTGAGATCTATATTGGGAAAACTTGGGTGTTTGATTATTCGATCGGAAAGTTTAACATTGTCTATTTATCTGGAATGTGATACAATAATTGGAATCCACATCAAGTTATGAGATAACTAATTTGAATGTTATAAACATAGCAGTTTAGTCTCAGATGATCGGTTGCCACGGAATTTTGATGTGATCAAAAGTCCGTCGCAATCACGTAGCGTACGCGGATACTCGCCGGGTAAACTTAATAGACAGCCATGCCCTATAGCCCCGACCAAGTGACTGTAGGAGAACCCCGTCGCCAAAAAGCATCCGTTCGGGTGCTCGCGGCAGCGGTGTTCCGCCTTAGTGCACTTCGTCGACGGCATCGGGGGTGCGGCCGTCTTCTAAAGTTTGCGACGAGCATTCGATCAGATTGTCGGGAATCTTGTTGAATTACCCGACTTGATATTGAAAAGTGTTTTCGATAATGAGACTAAAATGCGGGGTTTATAATTGTTAGGCATGCGATGTCTAAGAAATTCATTTGGTTAGGCATGCGATGTCTAAGGAGGTTGCGGATTCCAACTGTTGTAGTTTTACACTTTCTTTTCTGCGACCGTAAGTGTAATATGCGTTATCGCCGGTTTCGTTGCTATATGTCAACGACAATTGGGATGCGTATATTTACTTATGTTGATGACATGTGATGTTATGTGTTGCTGGATATGTTATATTGGATCGTCGCGTTTTGAATAGCCGGGTTTTTTTTTTGTGAGATGAGTGTTTTTTCATTTTCATTCATGTAAAAACTTGTATGTAATATTCTTTTATTGGGGCACTTCCGGGATGAGGTTGATGTCACCATTTATATATTATTTACTTTTCCGCACTAGGATAGACCCAAGGAGGAGAGCACAAGTGACCGGGTTCTGGAGTCCAGTGGGAGACCAACTCGAGGAGTCGAGTCCGGGTCTCCTAACTCTAGAATTGGTAGGGTTGGTTGCCGCTCTCGTAGGGGTCTAGGGGTGTGGGTTTGGCTATTCATCGCTACCATGGAATCCGTGTTTTATACAGGCTCGTATTAAAAACACGGACGTCCTAGTATATCCAATATTTCATATATGTTCTTCTACTGCGATGTCTGTGATGTGATCATTTGATATGTTGTGATAGATACTGTATATAGTATATATGATATATTATATAGACGTTACATATGTTTTACACCCGCGCTAGCCCTGCCCCGCTCTGCCGTTAGTTACCTAACCTAACGGTGCACGAGGGGACATCGAGGCGAATGCGGATGGCATAAGTGTACGTCGTATTTATCTGTGATGTTTAGGTGACTTAAATGATGAGACTTCATTAATATGATTAATGAAAGAAAAGAAACCTAAAAGTTGTTGTGGAATCGAATTTTCAAAAACAGGTAGCTACGGTTCTTGCTTTGCATCGCGGTGTTCCTTGTAGAACATCCTGCACCTTATTCGATAAGGAAAGGGCCGATATCCCTTCACCGGGAGTGACCCCTTTAGCAATAACTGGCAGATGCTACAATACTCGGTTTGTCTTTTGATTGCTTTTAGAGTTCTTGCTTTGCATAGTGATATTTATGAAATATCCTGCACCTTATTCGATGAGGAAAGGGCCGACGATCCCTTCACCGGGAGTGACCTCTTTAGCAAAACTAGAAAAGTCTCAAAAACACTCCATTTTAAAATCATTTCATTCTACAACGATATCAAGTTCATTACGCAATAGGTTTTCAGAAAAACCTGTCGTAGCCCTCCGTCATTTCAGATAAGGACTGTTTAGTATTCGTGCTGCGTTTGTTGGCCTTTGTCAAGACGTAGTGTGCGGTAGCTGAATAGTACTTACCTGCTTATGCATATGATGCAGATTGGATTAGGGTAGTCGTGCGACCTTGTTGGCCTTTGTCAAGGGCCGTGCGGGTGGGTTTAATTCAATCAAGAAATGATGGGTTGAACTTGACTAGCAGCCTATGGTTTGTTGGCCTTTGTCAAGGTCATAGGACGCTAGGGGCAAAATATTATCGGGAATTTCAAGTGTTGAAATT
The DNA here is from genome assembly GCA_030015575.1 of Agapanthus africanus. Classification (NCBI taxonomy): domain Eukaryota; kingdom Viridiplantae; phylum Streptophyta; class Magnoliopsida; order Asparagales; family Amaryllidaceae; genus Agapanthus; species Agapanthus africanus. The sequence continues at coordinate 395,077,411 of CM057340.1, forward strand.
TGCAATGAGATTGCATACCTTCTATGAGATAGTTGGATCCCGATACCCGTTGCGAGTAAGAGTTACTCCTGGGAGTGTTTTACACATTACAATTAGCCGATCAAGTAGGTGTCTAGAAAGGTGTTAACGGGGTTATGCCTCTGGGAAAACGAGGTTTACTTTAATTAGGTCCGTGCGAAAGCACGGGGCACCTCTCTCAAAGTACCGACACTGGCCTGGCTGAAAGATTGGCAAACTTGTAGCGTGCAATTAATCCCGGCTAGTCTTTCCTTTTAAGGTTTGAAGGAAGATTTGATTAAAACAGTGGGAGCCATCCTGATTAGATAAAATAATAACCAATCTGATCTTGCAAGAGCATACGCCGAGTGTTTTCTTCTCTCTCTCTCTAGGTAGCGACCATATCACGCCTTAATCAAGATAATAATACGGATATATTGACCGAACTCGCTTGTTATACTGAGCTGGGGTACCCGCTCCAACTTATAATTGTTATAAGACAGAGCAGGAAATTGGGGATTACCAGAATTCCCGTGCCGCCCAAATGAAGAAAGTGCATGCTGATACATCATTTTCGGGTGTGTTCATTACAAAGAACTTTTCTCAGTATCCTTTACGTCCTGGGTATGAGATACCGGATCAGGATCCCACATATGTAATCTGTTACATGGGCTACAGATTGGTAGAGAACTGAGAACGGGTGATAAGTTTCATGAGATAGAAAACGGTGCAAGTGTTGCAGCAAGTCTGTTGGTCACTATCACCCTGTATTACCAGAATACATTGATTCTGAACGAATGTTATTAGATAACGAACCTGATATACAACATCATATCAGTCTCTTTATTAGTAAAGAAAGGATATAATTTTCTGTTGTTGGATAATGTTTTGAACATTTCCTATATCAAGAGTTGATCGGTTCATGTACGTTATCTAAAAGCATTGACGTTCTAAATCAAACTACAGTTCTTAGTATACAGAACACACACAAGAGGAAGAGTTCAGAAATGAACGACTTCTTCTTGAGGCATTGTAGACTAGGTCATATCAATGCGACCCGGCTAGCTGAAATTACATTTAGATGCATATTTAAATTAGTTTGAATTTACATCTTATGAAACTTGCCGGTCATGTCACAAAGATAAAATGACCACAGCTCTGTTTATTGGAAACAGAGAAAGAGTTGGTGAACTTTTGGGATTAATACATGCTGATGTATGAAGGTCCCCTGTCTACATATGCCAAGACCGGTTCTTTGTACTTCATTACATTCACTGATGATCTCTCAAGATTCAGATATATGTTCCCGTTGAAACACAAGTCCGAAACTTTTGAGATAATCACAGAATATAAGTTAGAAGTAGAGAACCAAAATACGGGTATAAGTATTATGTCCTTTGATGTGATCAGGGAGGAGAATACTTGAGCACGGAAATCCTGGAATATTCTAAAGGAGAATGAGATTCTCTTTCAGCATTATTCCTCCGTATACACCATAGCACGATGGTATATCGGGGCGGAGCAATAGCACCCTATGTGATATGGTGTGCTCTATGATGAGTACTACTGAGTTTCCTATTTCCTTTCGGGAGTTATGCACTTGAGAAGCTGCATACCTATTGAATAGGGTTCAAATCAAATCAGTTTCCTACCACTTCATATGTGATATGGAAAGGGAAAAGCCCATATCTAAAGTTTGTTAAGATTTGGGGTTGTCCGGCCCATGTCTGAGAAGCAAAATCTGGACAAGCTCGAGGCAAAGTCAGATCTGTGGAAGTTTGTTGGATATCCCAAGCATCAGCAAGGGAATATCTTCTACCAAACCGAGGAACAAAAATGTTTTGTTTCTCAACATGCCACCTTTATGAAAGGAATTTCTTGTGAAGAAATTAGTGGTCATGAGGTAGAACTGGAAAGAGTTCCAGCTATACAAACTACAGCAGATGATTTGGTAGAACCAAAGGATTCAGTAGATTCCAACGAACCTCAGCCTCTCCGCCGATCTAGTAGGGTTCCTCACCCACCTGAGAGATACTTCGGTTTCTCTATGACAGTGAGAGCGAGGATTGCATCATGAGATGATGACCCAACTAGTTTCGAGCTGGCCATCAGGAGTGGGACTCTGTAAGAATGGTTGGATGCTTAGCGATCTGAGATGGAATCCTTATACACCAACAAAGTATGGACTTTGGTTGCTTTATCTAAAGGGTTAAATCCCCATCAGGAGCAAGTATATCTTGAGAAGATTACTTGGTGTACATGAAAAAGTTGAGACTTTCAAAGCTAGACTTGTTAAAGGTTTGCATCATAGACCAATTGTGGCTAATGATGAAACCTTTTTCTGGGGCCTATGCTTAAGTCCATCCAGATCCTACTTGCCACGGCTACATACCATGATTACGATATCTGGTGGTTGGGTGTCATGACAGCTTTTCTAAAATGATGTTTTAGAAGAGAGCGTCTATAAGTACACAGCCAGAGGGCTTCGTAGACAGTGGGAGCAGCGGAAACGTGTACAAGTTGCTTTATAGGATAAAGCAGGCATTGCGGAGTTGGAACGTCTGTTTTGACGTGGTAGTCAAAGAATTTGACTTCATCAAAATGGTAGATGAACCTTGTATATACAAAAAGGTAGTTGGGAGTATGGTGGTGATCCTCGTAGAGTACGTGGATGACATACTCTTGATAGGGAAGGAGTTTCCTATGCTACGCTCGGTCAATCTCCACTTATCACAAGGATTCTCCATATAGGATCAAGGTGATACCTCCGAAATCCTGGGGTTTTGGATCTATGAGATAGATCTAAGTGGATATTAGGATTCTCACTAGGTGTAGTGAGATGGTATCAGTCGATCCAGGGGAGAATCACTGGAAAAGTTCTAAAGTGATAAGGACGACTGAATGTCAGTCGCAGGCATCGTCTTTACCCTCAATGGAGGGACGGTATGTTGGAAGTGTTCCAAGCTAGATACCGTGACATACTAGATGATTAAAGGCAAGATACATCGTTACTAAGGATGCTACCAAAGAGGCAGTCTGGATATATATAAGTTCATGAGATGAACTTCGTTCTACCATTGTGTGACAATGGAGTTGTGGCTTATGCCAAGGAACCCCCGTCCCATCAGAAATCCGGATATAATTCTTAGGCAGTATCACCTGATCATGGAGATGGTTGATCTCCAGTGAGATCGAGGATAGGAGAGTAGACACAGAGGACAACAACGCGGATCCACTCAAAAAGGCCTTTTTCCCAGTAGAGACTTTTATGGGATGGTTGAGTATGAGATACTTCAACCACAGCTAATTGTTGGATATGTGATACCACAACAGATGGCCCTAGTGCAAGTGAGAGATTGTTAGTTATATATATGCCCTAGAGGCCATTACTGTACATACGATGTATATTGTAGTGGATGCTAGGACATGTATAGGGAGGACTTTCTTGCTCGACATGATAGTACGCTATCTGGTTGCTCTTTATCTTAACATGTACTCTGATTGTCTCTATGTTACATGTTGATAAATCCCTTAGGATATGTACTCGACTACTGGGACTATGATAAGATCATACTAGTGGGGCCACGGTAGTCGATGAGTATATCCTATAACTGTTCCTAGTCGAGGGTGTATCGAGACAGGGCATCGATGCACCGGAGTAGACTAGCATATATGCATCTTGACCCATATGATGGGCGATGGATGATCCCATATCCATCGGTGTTTGACATCAAGGATGGTGTGCGGGTTCTTAGTGGAGACTGGGTACACTGGACGGACTCGCCGAGAACTCCCAGTTGGTATTATACCTCATGTCAGATGGCAGTTCTCCGGTGACACTGGTACAGAGTAGTCTGTTGACCCGAGATCGTCATAGAGTCTTGTGTGATTCCCACTGTGCTTTGATTTCCACCTTACCACGTCCAAGAGGGCATACAAAACGGTGGTTTTTGGGTACAGTCCCGAATCACATGGAGGCAATGAGCGATAGGAGGGGATTCGTCTCTCCCGGTATAGGGAGTTGATGTTGTGCTGTGTTCGATTGGCTATAACCGGAAATCCCTGGACAGGGTTGCTGAGATTTACTGGTAAGTGTTATCAGTAGTTTCTCCAACTGTTATAGACCTCATATCGACACGACTTATCGAGCTACTGGGGTCTGACGTTTACCACCCCTAGGCGAGATATGCGACATATCAGACGACGAGACCGGACTGTACGGGAGTGTTACTGATTGGATTCACAGGAGTACTAGCAGGCTTGCTTGTTGATCTTCTGATCGCTCAATACCCGGGTGGCCGTTACGTTTAGCAGACCTCTTGCGGCTTGTGGGTGCTTGATATGATCATCACCTACTGCCGGCGTATTGACGAGTCTTTAGAGTCCTACACAGGGGTTTCCTGGCTCAAGCGAAATGGAGTAGGAGCACATATGAGATATGTGCGGGACCGAGATTGATACGATATGAGATACCATATTCTATTCTCGCGATTTGTGACATTGATCGGTTGTATACGATATAGTCGGGTTATCGGATCAAGTGTTGATTCGATAAGTTGTTACTTTTGATATTAGTCGGTTATAGCCGGATTATTAAATCAAGAGTTGATTTAATAATTTAATGTATAATTATATATTTGATATATTACATTACATTAACTAGTATTAGCTCACTTAAGATTTATTTTCTCACTTGTTTGTGCACATTGTTTATATGTGATATATGCAAGTGTACATGTATGTAACATGCTTGATGATACATCAATGATGGGTGTATGAGACTTGTACCAAGATTAGTTTTAAGATTAGGGTTATTCTTTTATCATAACATTTAACAAAAGGGTTAAACTTAGTCAAAGTAATCAAGCTTGAAGAAGCTTGGAGAAACTTTGACAACATCCACTCTTTTGTCATTTGTCTTGATATTCTTTAACCTAACCCTTAACATAATCCCTTAGTCAATTCTCTACATGATTTAAGCCTGATAGCTTAACTCACCCATGGTTACATTATTGAGGAGAATAATTCATATGATGGAAATTATTCTTTCTTCTTCTTCTTCTTCATCAAGCTCCATGAAAAGCTTGCTAGCTTTAATGGTGCCATGAGAAAAAGTGTGAGAAAATCAATTCTAAAGTGAGCCCAGTTCCTACTTCTTCATCCTCTACCACTTGCCATGTAGTAGAGTGTGTTCTCTTCACAAAGTTCATGACCTAGTGAAGGAATAGCTTGAGTTAGTGTCTCCCCGACGTAGATCATCTTCATCCTCGAAGTCAATGAAGGAAGCACGTTCGTTCTTCTTGTGGATCTTCTCCAGAGTCCGAAGTTCACGATCGCAGCGAAGGGGACATCTACACGGAGCTATTGATGTGAAGGACCGGATCTACAAAGGTTGTAATCTCTTTCACTTGTGTTAAAGTTGTTAACATGCAAGTTTTCGCCTAAACCCTAGTTTAAAGATCCGTATTAGAGTTGTTCGGCACGACTAAAATTTTAATCGGGCATGGTTGATGCCTCGTAGACCCTTGTGCGTGTGCCTAGCAACCCTACAACACCCACCAGCCACAAGCGGTCTGCTAAACGTAACGGTCACCCGGGTGTTGAGCGATCAGAAGATCAACAAGCAAGCCTGCTCATATTCCTGCGAATCCAAATAGTAACACTACCGTACAGTCCGGTCTCTTCGTCTGATATGTCGTATATCTCTTCTGGGGGTGGTAAACGTCAGACCCCAATAGCTTGATAAGTCATGCAGATGTGAGGCTCATAACGGGTCGAGAAACTACTGATAACACTTACCAGTAAATCTCATAAACAGCCCTGGTCAGGGACTTCCTATTATGGCCAATCGAGCACAGCGCAATATCAACCCCCAATACCGGGATAGAAGAAATCCCCTCCCATCGCTCATTGCCTCCATGTGACTCGGGACTGTACCCAAAAATCACCGTTTTGCACGTTCTCTTGAACGCGGTAAGGTGGAAATCAAAGCACAGTGGGAATCATACAAGACTCTATGACGATCTCGGGTCGATAGACTAACCTGTACCAGTGTCACCAGAGAACTGCCATCTGACGTGAGGTATAATACCATCTAGGAGTTCTCGGCGAGTCCGTCCAGTGTACCGAGTTTCCACTGATCACCCGTATATCATCTCTGATGTCAAACACCAATGGATATAGGATCATCCATTGCCCATCTACATGGGCCGAGAAGGTATACGCTAGTCTACTCTGGTATATCGATGCCCCGTCTCAAAACACCCACGACTAGGGACATTAAAGGATGTACTTACGGACTACCTTTGTCCCAGTAGTATGATCCGCATCATAATCTAGGTAGTCAAGTAAATATCCTAAGGACTTTATCAACATGTAACAGAGAGGTAATCAGTGTACATCTTAAGATAAAGAGTAACCAGATAGCATACTATCATGTCGAGCAAGAAAGTCCTCCCTATGTATGTCCAAGCATCCACTATAATATACATCACATGTACAATAATGGACTCTAGGGCATACATATAACTAACAATCTCCCACTTGCACTAGGGACATATGTTGTAGTATCCAATACCCAACAATCAGCAGTGGTTGTAGTATCTCATACTCAACCATCCCATAAAAGTCTCTCTTGGGAAAAGGCCTTTGTGAGTGGATCCGCCGTGTTGTCCTCTGAGTATGCTCTCCTAACCTCGATCTCCCTGGAGATCAACCATCTCCATGATCAGGTGATACCGCCTTAGAATATTCTGGGTGACTGATAGGATGGGGGTTCCTAGGCTAAAGCCACAACTCCATTGTCACACAATGGAAGGAACAAAGTTCATCTCATGAACTAATATACACCCAGACAGCCTCTTTTGTAGCATCTTTGGTAGCGATGTATCCAGCCTTTATCGTCTAGTTTGCCACGGTATTTAGCTTGGAAGTCTTCCAACATACCGTCCCTCCACTGAGGGTAAAGACAATGCCTGTGACTGACATTCAGTCGACCTTACCACCCTGGAAGCTATCCAGTGATTCTCTCCTAGGTTCGATTGATACCATCTCACTACACCTAGTGAGAATCCTAACGTCCATTTAGATCTATCTCATAGATCCAAAACCCAGGATTTAGGATGTATCACCTCGATCCTTTATAGAGAATCCTTATGATAAGAGGAGATTGACCGAGTGTAGCATAGGAAATACCTTCCCTATCAAGAGTATGTCATCTACGTACAATACGAGGTAGGCCACCTTACTCTCTACTATCTTTTTGTATATACAAGGTTCATCTACCATTTTGATGAAGTCAAATGCTTGACTACCACATCAAAACAGATGTTCCAACTCTGCGATACCTGCTTTAACCCGTAAAGCAACTTGCACACGTTTTCGCTGCTCCTACTGTTTATGAAGCCCTCTGGTTGTGTACTTATATATGCTATCTTCTAAATCACTATTTAGAAAAGCATTCATGACACCCAACCGTCAGATATCGTAGTCATGATATGTAGCAATGGCAAGTAGATCCGGATGGACTTAAGCATAGCCACTGGAGAAAAGGTTTCATCATAATCCATATCTGATCGATGATGAGAACCTTTTGCAACAAGTCTAGCTTTGAAAGTCTCAACTTTTCCATCTACACTAAGTAATCTTCTCAAGATATACTTGCTCCTAATGGGGGTTTAACCTTTTAGATATAGCAATCAAAGTCCATACTTTGTGGGTGTTCATAGATTCCATCTCAGATCGCTTAGCATCCAGCCATTCTTACAGAGTCCCTACTCTTGATGGCCTGCTCGAAACTAGTTGGGTTTGTAGGGTTCCTATGAACGACAGCAAGGTTTCGGGAGGCATCGTCCATGCCATTTTCAAATTTTTGCCGTTTTAAAGAATCCTAAACTAGAATCTTTAACTAGAGAATCATACAAAACATATTGTAAACTACTTTACAACTAAGTGAACTAAGAATACTGTTAGTTATATTTATGCCTTAGAGGCCATTACTGTACATGTGATGTATATTGTAGTGGATGCCTGGACATATATAGCGAGGACTTTCTTGCTTGACATGATAGTATGCTATCCAGTTGCTCTTTATCTTAACATGTGAACTTGTATTTGTTTACTGTCTTGCTCTCACATGTTGATAAAGCCCTTAGGATATGTACTTGACTACTAGGACTATGATGCAGATCATACTAGTAGGGTCAGTGTAGTCAACGAGTACATCCTATAACTGTTCCTAGTCGAGGGAGTATCGAGACAGGGCATCGATACTACAGAGTAGACTAGCGTATACTCATCTTGACCCATATGATGGGCGATGGATGATCCTATATCTATCAGTGTTTGACATCAAATATGGTGTACGGGTGCTCAGTGGAGACTGGGTACACTGAACGGACTCGTCGAGAACTCCTAGATGGTATTATACCTATCGTTGGATAGCAGTTCTCTGGTGACACTTAGTTTGTAGACCGAAGATCGTCATAGAGTCTTGTGTGATTCCCACTGTTCTTTGATTTCCACCTTACCACGTTCAAGAGAACATGCAAAACGGTGGCTTTTGGATACAGTCCAGAGTCACATGGAGGCAATGAGCGATAGGAGGGGTTTCTTCTCTCCCGGTATAAGGAGTTGATGTTGCGCTATGCTCGATTGGCCATAACAGGAAATCCCTGGCTAGGGTTACTGAGATCTACTGGTAAGTGTTATCAGTAGTTTCTCGAACCGTTATGGACCTTGCATCGGCATGACTTATCAGGTTATTGGGGTCTGACGTTACACCGCCCCCAGGTTGAGATATGCGACATATCAGACGAAGAGACCGGACTATACGGTAGTGTTACTGATTGGATTCGCAGGAGTACAAGCAGGCTTGCTTATTGATCTTCTGATCGCTCAATACTCGGGTGGCCGTTACGTTTAGCAGACCGCTTGCGGCTTGTGGGTGTTTGATATGATCATCACCTACTGCCGGCGTATTGACGAGTCTTTAGAGTTCTACACAGAGGTTTCCTGGCTCAAACGAAACGGAGTAGGAGCACATATGTGATATGTGTGGGACTGAGATTGATGCGCGTATGTGATACCGCATTCTGTTCTCGTGATATATGTATCGATTGGTTATGTGATATAGCCGGGTTATCGGATCAAGTGTTGATTCAATGAAAGGATACATTTGATATTAGTCGGTTATATATGATATGACTGGATTATTAAATCAAGTGTTGATTTAATAATTTAATGTATAATTATATATTTGATATATTACATTAAATTAACTAATATTAGCTCACTTAAGTATTTATTTTTCTCACATTTGATATACTTTACATATATATGATATATGTATTGTTTTCTTTTTGGCACAAAATATATATATGATATATATAAGTGTGTCATGATAGGTTACACATGCAATATGGATGTATGAGACTTATACCATGCTAGGGTTAAGTTAGGGTTTTTATTTATGTTAAGAAAATTCAAAAGAGTATGAGTTTGTCATGGTTAAGCTTGGACAAAAGCTTTTGGATAACCATTGACAAAGTCAACTCTTTTGTCATTTAACCCAACCCTTAACCTTAGTGTATGGTTTATTCTCTACATGAGTTAGCCATGATATTTTATGACCATGGTTGCATTTGTAACCTCATGAGTTCATTCTTGAGTTCATCACTTGCTTCATCTTCCTCTTCTTCTCATGCTTTCTAGCTTCAATGGAAAGTGATGATTTCTTATGAGAAAATGATTTCTAAAGTGAGCGAAATTCCTACTTCATCATCCTCTACTACTTTCCATTTAGTGTAGGGTGTTTGCTTGACTAATTTCATGATTAGTGAAGAGATAGCTTGGGTTCGTGTCTCCTCGACGTAGATCATCTTCGGCCTCGAAGTCTTCGAAGCAAGCATGTTTGTTTCTTCAAGGGAGCCTCTTTAGAGTCCGGAGTTCATGATCACAGTGAAGGGGACTACTACATGGAGCTATTGAAGTGAAGGACCGGTCTACAAAGGTTGTATTCCTTACTCTCTTCTTATGCAAAGTTGTTTGCATTACTTTTCGTACGACCTTTAGTTAACGATTCATGGTTAGGGTTAGCTAGAACGAATTTTTTTGAATTTGGCATGGACGATGCCTCTCGAAACCTTGCTGCCATGCTAGATAACCCCACAGTAGTATCGGAGCCATGCTAGAAATTTATACGGATTTTATTAAGATTACGAAACCGAAATACTCCGAAACTTGCATAGCCAAAACCTGCTTGCTGTCGATTTTAAAATGCTGTCCAAAATTTTTTCAAACAAGTACAGAGTGCTATATATGATATAACATGAACACTGGCAAAATTTCATGCATTTCTGAGACAAAGTGGCTGGCCACATATAGGGTGATCTCGGCCAAATCCGAGCACATTGCCTTGATATTTTGCCAGTGTTCCAGTGACTTGGTTTTGATGTTTCAGGTGTTGTTTGTTTTTGCTATTTTTGTATGTGATGTAATCTTACACTATAAAAAATTCGGAGTGTTTCGTATTCGTAGTTTTAACAAAGTTTTGGGTTATTCTCATGTTTTCTAGACGAAATTAAAAAGTTCGATCGAATGTCAAAAACCCATTTTTCCAAATTTAACGTATTCGGAAAAACATGCAAGTAATTCTATGAACTCTCTAGAAGAATGAAACCCTAACTCAACTTTTTTGGATCGCGGAACCGCGGTCAAATCCTAGGGTTTGTCGTAGTTCCGTGGTGACATGAGTGAGGCTTGGGTTTGCCCTTCTACGGCTGGTGCATAGGTACTGTGGCATCTTCTGGATATTACTGAACTGTGCTCAAGTGTTGAGCTGTCGGGAAATTGTGGGACTTTGATGAATCGATCGAAAAGTTTAACGTTCGTCCGGATAGCATGTGATGGGATACAATATTTGGAATCCACAAGTAGTTATGAGATAACTAATTTGAATGATATAAATCTAGCAGTTTAGTCTCATTTGATCGGTTGCCATGGGATTTTGATGCGATCAAAAGTCTGTCGCAATCACGTAGCGTACGCGGATACTCGCCGGGTAAATTTAATAGATAGCCACGCCCCATAGCCCCGACCAAGTGACTGTAGGAGAACCCCATCGCCAAAAGCATCCGTTCGGGTGCTCGCGGCAGTGGTGTTCTGCCTTAGTGTACTTCGTCGACGGCATCGGGGGGTGCAGCCGTCTACTAAAGTTTTCGATGAGCATTCGATCAGGATGTCGGTAATCTTGTTGAATTGCCCGACTAGATATTGAAAAGTGTTTTCGATATTGAGACTAAAAGGCGGGGTTTATAATTGTTAGGCATGTGATGTCTAAGGAATTCATTTGGTTAGGCATGTGATGTCTAAGGTGGTTGCAGATTTCAACTGTTGTAGTTTTCACTTTCTTTTCTGCGATCATAAGTGTAATATGTGGTGTATCACCGGTTTCGCTGCCATATGTCAACGACAATTGGGATACGCATATTTACTTACGTTGATGACATGTGATGTTACGTATTGCTGTGATATGTTATATTGGATCGTCGCATTTGAATAGCCGGGGGTTTTATGTGAGATAAGAGTTTTTTATTTTCATTCATGTAAAATTTATTGTATGTAATATTCTTTTATTAGGGCAATTCCGGGTTGAGGATGATATCACCATTGTATATTATTTACTTTTCCGCATTAGGATGACCCAAGGCGGGGAGCACAATTAACCGGGTTCTAGGGTCCAGTCGGAGACCATCTCGAGAAGTCGAGACCGGGTCTCCTAACTCTAGATTTGGTAGGGTTGCTTGCCGCTCTCGTAGGGGTCAAGGGATGCGGGTTTGGCTATTCATAGCGACCGTGGAATCCGTGTTTTATACAGGCTTAATATAAAACACGGAAATCCTAGTATATCCAATATTTCATATATGTTCTTCTGCTGCAATGTTCTGTGATGAGAACATATTACTGCCTGAGATGAATGCTTATATTATATATATATGATATATATTATATACTGTTGCTTTCGTTTCATATGTGATGCTTGGGAAGCATAATAAATGGGACTTCATTAATGAGATTAATGAAATAAAAGAAACCTAAAAGATGTTGTAGAAACTTGTTTTAAAAACCGGTAGCTCTAATTCTTGCTTTGCATAGCGGTATTCCTTGTAGAATATTCAACACCTTATTCGATAAGGAAAGAGCCGAGATCCCTTCACCGGGAGTGACTTCTTTAGCGAAACTAGCAGATGCTACACACTCGGTTTGTCTTTTGATTGCTTCTATAGTTTTTTCTTTGCATAGTGGTATTTTTGAAATATCCTGCACCTTATTCGATAAGGAAAGAGCCGACGATCCCTTCACCGGGAGTGACCTCTTTAGCAAAACTAGTAAAAACCTCAAAAACACTCCATTTAAAATCACTCGATTCTACGACGATATCAAGTTCATTACGCAAAAGGTTTTCTTAAAAACCTGCGTAGCCCTCTGACATTTTAGGAAGTAGAGAACTTAGTATTCGTGCTGCGTATGTCGACCATAGTGAGGCGTAGTGTACAGTAGCTAAGTGATGTCTTCCTACACAGCATATGATGCGATTAATTAGGACAGTCATGTGATTATGTCGACCATAGTTGAGGGTGTAGGGTTACCTAAGACAACATCAAGGTCTCGGGAGGCATCGCCATGCCAAATTCAAAAATTTGCCGTTTTAGCTAACCCTAACATAGAATCGTTAACTAGAAATCGACGGAAAATCAAATGTAAACACTTTGCAGTAAGATGTGAGCAAGGAATACAACCTTTGTAGACTGGTCCTTCACTTCAATAGCTCCGTGTAGTAGTCCCTTCGCTGCGACCGTGAACTCCGGACTCTAGAGAGGCTCCCATGAAGAAACGAACATGCTTGCTTCGAAGACTTCGAGGCCGAAGATGATCTACGTCGAGGAGACACTAACCCAAGCTATTTCTTCACTAACTATGGAATTAGTTAAGCAAACGACTTATACTAAATGGCAAGTAGTAGAAGAGGATGAAGTTGGAAGTTTGCTTACATTAGAAATCATTTTCTCACTCTTTTTCTCACAACTCCATTGAAGCTAGAAAGCTTTGAGGAAGAAGAAGAAGATGAAGAAGAACTCATCATATGAGTTATGGTTAAGGTTAATAGTGCAACCAAGGGTTAAGCATGTCATGCTTAACCCTTGTAGAGAGTTAACCATGCCCAAAGGTTAAAGGGTTGGGTTAAACAAATATCCTAAGCTAGACAAAAAAGTGGACAAAATCAAAGATGCTTACAAGCTTCTACAAGCTTTCAACAAATATCAACCATGATAAAATCCACAATTTGAATAACTTAATGATAAATATAAAACCCTAATCTTAACCCTAGCATGGTTCAAGTCTCATTACCCTAGTTGCATTTGTAACCTAGCAGATACATTTAACATATATCACATATATATATCAATGTATCGAAAGTGAGAAAAGAAATCATAAGTGAGCTAATAATAGTTAATGTAATATAATATATCAAATATATAAATATAAATTAGATTATCAAATCAACTCTTGATTTAATAATCTGGCTTTATCACCTATAACCGACTAATATCATATGAATCAACTTATCAAATCAACACTTGATCCGATAACCCGGCTATATCATATATAACCGACCGACATCTCATATTGCGAGAATAGAATACAGTATCTCATATCGTATCAATCTCGGTCCCGCACATATCACATATGTGCTCCTACTCTGTTTCGCTTGAGCCAGGAAACCCCTGTGTAGGACTCTAAAGACTCGTCAATACGCCGGCAGTAGGTGATGATCATATCAAACACCCACAAGCCGCAAGCGGTCTGCTAAACGTAATGACCACCCGGGTATTGAGCGATCAGAAGATCAACAAGCAAGCCTGTTCACACTCCTGCGAATCTAATCAATAACACTATCGTACAGTCCGGTCTCTTCGTCTGATATGTCACATATCTCGTCTAGGGGTGGTAAACATCAGACCCCAGTAACTCGATAGATCGTGTCGATATGAGGCTCATAACGGGTCGATAAACTACTGATAACACCTACCAGTATATCTTTGAAGCAGCCTTGTCCAAGGACATTCTGTTATAGCCAATCGAGCACAGCGCAATATCAACTCCAATACCGGGAGAGACGAAACCCCTCCTATCGCTCATTGCCTCCATGTGATTCGGGACTATACCCAAAAGCCACTGTTTTGCACGTTCTCTTGAACGTGGTAAGGTGGAAATCAAAGCACAGTGGAAATCACACAAGACTCTATGGCGATCTCGAGTGTACAGACTAACATGTACCAGTGTCACCAGAGAACTGCCATCTGACGTGAGGTATAATACCATCTGGGAGTTCTCGGCGAGTCCGTCCAGTGTACCCAGTCTCCACTGAGCACCCGTATACTGTCTCTGATGTCAAACACCAATGGATATGGGATCATCCATCGCCCATCTACATGGGTCGAGAAGCTATACGCTAGTCTACTCTGGTATATCGATGCCCTGTTTCGATACACCTACGACTAGAAACATTTGAAGGATGTACTTAGCGACTACTCTGTCCCCACTAGTATGATCTGTATCATAGTCCTGGTAGTCAAGTACTCATCCTAAGGGCTTTATCAACATGTAATATAGAGACAATCAGCATACATGTTAAGATAAAGAGCAACCAGATAGCATAGTATCATGTCGAGCAAGAAAGTCCTCCATATATATGTCCAAGCATCCACTGCAATATACATCGTATGTACAGTAATGGCTTCTAGGGCATACATATAACTAACAATCTCCCACTTACACTAGGGCCATCTGTTGTAGTATCTCATACCCAACAATCAGCAGTGGTTGAAGTATCTCATACTCAACCATCCCATAAAAGTCTTTCCTAGGAATAGGCCTTTGTGAGTGGATCCACCGTGTTGTCCTCTGTAGTCTACTCTCCTAACCTTGATCTCTTTGGAGATCATCCATCTCCATGGTCAGGTGATACCGCCTAAGAATATGTCTGGATCATAGATGGGACGGGTGTTCCTAGGCCTAAGCCACAACTCCATTATCACACAATGGTAAGAACGATGTTCATCTCATGAACTTATATACATCCAGACTACCTCTTTGGTAGCATCCTTGGTAGCAATGTATCCGGCCATTATCGTCTAGTTTGCCACGGTACCTAGCTTGGATCTCTTCCAACATACCGTTTGTAACGCTTTGAAATTCGTTTAGGTTTATTTCGCGTTAGTTAGTATTGATGCGTGTTTTTCATAAAAACCCGTAAATCTTATTTCCTTTTTAAACTAGTTCTAACTGTGATGAGAAGTGTTTTTAAATATATATGGGGTTTATTAATTATAATTTAGCTTGTGTTCCCATTACATGGGAATTTTTCCTTAATTATTTTCCAAAGCTAGGTTTAGTGTACAACATGCACACTTATCTTTTTTTTTTGTTACTTAAGCTAAGTGTTGGTTTTTAACCATTTTCATTTTCTTGCATGGTTCTAATATCCCGACCATTAACCAAGTCAAAACCCTCTTTTTTTAAAAAAATAAAATTCAAGAAATGGGAGGTATGGGTTGGATTAGGTGAGATGGGCTTGACTTTTGACCATCTCTCTCTCTCTCTCTCAATTCTTTCTCCCTCTCATTTCTGCTCCCACCAGAGAGAAGCAACAGCTGTATCATCATCATCATCATCATCATTCTCTTCTTCTCTTTTG
This sequence comes from Agapanthus africanus, assembly GCA_030015575.1. Taxonomy (NCBI): domain Eukaryota; kingdom Viridiplantae; phylum Streptophyta; class Magnoliopsida; order Asparagales; family Amaryllidaceae; genus Agapanthus; species Agapanthus africanus. The sequence goes on from CM057340.1 coordinate 395,093,165, forward strand.
ACCCAAATACAAACCCTACACAAAATCTCATTATTCCTTCACAAAAACCTTTGGTTTAATGGCTCTTATGAGGAGTTTGGTAGCAAGTCAGTGGCTTTGAGGGAAAGGGCTGGATATTGGGTTTCCCTAGGTATTAAACTCACCCTTAGCACCTTAGTTCATAACTTGTAGTATTTTAGCTAAAAATCGTATTTTTGTGCATTTTTGTGATATTGAAGGGAAATTAGTGAAGCTTGTGATAAGTTACCATTTTTATGGCTTGTTTAACTTAGTTATGTGTTATTAGTGTTGTTTTAACCAAAGATTTGGTTCAGGTTTAACCAAAACACCTTAATGTATCGATTTAGTGTTAAAATAGCTTTTTAACTAGGTTTTGGGTTCTGTTGTGATCTGCTTGTGACTCGATGGCTTCAGGCAAAAATTGTATTTACTGGTGCATGTACACTAGGTTTAGAGAACACACACAAAGCACGGGAGCCCAACTCCCTAGGTGGGCCGCCAGAAAAATCATTCTGGCCGCAAATTGCGGCCAGATGGGGGACCTGGGTTTTGGGGTTTGTTCTGTTGGTGTCTGCTACATTTCTAAGGTCTATGGTATATGCAACTTTGTAAAATTCTCTCTGTAGAAAAATCTGGAACCATTTACCCTATTTCGTATACTTTTAGCCTTCGCGACCCGTGTGATACGTGTGTGGGTTTAGGGTTTTCTGCGTATCGCGACGTGTCGGGGTAGCTTCAGGCGTGTAATCACACGTTTTAGCGTATCGGACACACACGCGTTTGGTTCGCAACGCGGGTTTCTCGTTTGGCTTTAATGTCGCGTTTTTGTAGATGTTAGCTTATGTGTATTATTTTTTGAAATTCTAGATTTGCGGGCGGGTACATCGGACGCCGCAAAGAAGGGGAAGCAGGTGGTCGGCTATACTTAGCACGCGACCAGGTGAGTAGATTTAACTTCTATGGGGAAATCGCCCGTATGACGTTAAGCGTCAGGGCGTGATAGGATATTTAGTCATAGATGTTTACGTGTATTATTGTAGCATACCTCCCTTGTTGCATATAGAAATGGTAGATATAGAACACTGCACTGTTACTAATGGTTTAAGCTGCACAAGCACTATTTGTATGTTACACTCACACCGTTAGTGATTGCCATGGCACTTGCACTATAAGATTGCTGCGAATTATATATCATCTTGGTTGCCGCATCATTGATGATTGTCATGACTTGTCGCATATTGGCATACATATATATTGATATCTTCATACTTGCGCACATGCACACTGTATATTCATACAGTTGCACATATATATTGATATCTGCATACCTGCACACATGTATTGTTAGACGGTGAGCCCGGCGGAGGGACTACTACCTACCGGTGATTGGTTAGACCTGGCGATTATCCGGAGGATACCGACCAGAGTCGATTGATGGATACGGGACGACGCGTACTGCCGGGGCCGAGGGTCGATTCCGCAGACGGAGCCCGTGAGCTGATCCGACTGACGGAGCCCGATACTTGAGGATTTGCGTGTCGATGCTAGACACGACGATTTCATGATATTTTCATGTGCCGATGCTAGGCACTCACGATTTGATGAGATTTACAGGATTTGAGGTCCGATGAGGATGACGGTGCTTGGGTTAGTTTTACTGGGATTTGGGTATATTGATGGACACCGATTATTTTTCCACGTTGACATTCCGTGTAGATGTTATTTATTCCCATGCTCAGCATTCAGTATTATACATCTCATCCTGTATCTGTTGTACCTGATAGAGTACATTTGCTATGCACGATTATTGCATACCTGCTCACCCTATATAGATGTTGCTAGATTGCATTTGCTATGCACGACTGTTGCATACCCTGCTCATCATATAGAGAAGTTATTACATCGCACTTGTTGCATGATTATTGCTCACCTAGTTCATCATATAGATGATATTTGTTGGCATAGGTTAGAGTATTGCAGCACATGCATACTCGCGATTACCTTTATATGTTATCTACTATTCACGAGTTGGCAACTCACACCCGTTGTGCCACAGTGTTTGCAGGTTGCCCCTCGAAGTAGTCGCGGCAGGCTGCTTTCTTGCATCTTTTGATACAGATACCACTACAGTTAGCGCGTGAGCTTTTGCTGATAGGTGGGTTTTGCGTGGTATCTGTTTATTTTCCATTTGTATACATCATTGTATCTAGTATTCTCCATCTACTACTTATGTATTGACTTAGAGACCAGTTGTGAGGACGATGTATATATATTATTTTTACTCTGGTGTCGAGCTCGTTGTGAGCCGATTTTATTTATGCAGTTTATATTTCATGTTGTCTTCACTTATTTTTACTCATTCTTCGCTACGGCGTCGTATATTATCATTGTGGTGATTGTTTCCGCCGTTGGGCGTGATTGCTCCCGTTTGGGATGCTTATTTCTTATTGTATATCATTTTACTCATATATTGCCTTGTACCCGTTTTCGGGGCTAGTTTCTACTAAAGAAATGCTGCCAAAATTTTTAAGATAATAACTCGAACTTTAAAGAATTCTATTAAATTACTTAAGGTTTTCTAAATGTTTTAACAAATGTTTCCCTTAAATGTTTTAACACTCACTACGTTTCAATGGTTTTGATCTCTGAGTTCGGCTTACTTAGTCGCGTTACGCCTGTAGACGTTACGTGGTTAAGCGCCGGTCAAGGGCCGAACTTTGGGTCGTGACAAAGTTGGTATCAGAGCGTAGGTTTTACTTTTCGGAGTGTAGGATGACCCTGGTATGATGGAGTAGGTAGCTGAAGCAGAGTGGCGTAGCGTGTGTATGTTCCGCGGCATACTCACGACACGGTACTCCGTCTAAGCGACCTTAGGACTTGTTGATTGGAATTTCTTTATGATTGTATACATTCTTGTGATTCGATTTCCGTATCCTTATCGAATCCTACTTTCTTTTAAGCCATTATGCCGCCAAAGACTACGAGGGCGCAGAGAGCGGCCGCGAGAGCCGAGATTCAAGTTGACTCGTCCGAGACGAGGACTGATCCGGGCAGTACACCAGTTGTACCAGAGCAGACTGTTCCTCCTACGACAGATCAGATCGCTATGCTAGGGATCGGTATGCAGGAGATGCGCCAAATGATAGGGTCGCTAGTCGAGACACTTCGAGCGCAGCGACCAGAGGTAGCTCCACCCGTCACGGGGACCGCGATGGTACCTACAGTACAGGCAGATGCCCCTGCAGCTACAGAGGTTATTACAGTATCGCTATCAGAGTTTATTAGGTTGAAGCTTCCGGTCTTCACAGGCACCGATGCAGCCGAGGACCCACAGTCTTTCATTGATAGGATGGCTCGGATATGTCATTCCCTCAGATGCTCATATGCGAGATGGGTAGAGTTCGCGAGCTTTCGCCTGGAAGGTCTTGCGCAGAAGTGGTGTGAATCGGTCCAGAAGGGCAGAGCAGTAGGTCTTCCTCCTATGACCTGGACCGAGTTTGTGACGGTATTTCTAGCCCGCTTCCTTCCCCAGAGTGTCAGGGATGCCCGAGCACGCAAATTCGAGTCCTTACGCTAGACACCAGAGATGACAGTGGCAGAGTACGACGTACTGTTCACCGAGCTATCTGTTTATGCTCCATACCTAGTGGCTACTGAGGAGATGCGAGTCAAGAGATTTGTTCGAGGCTTTCTTACCCCACTGTTCCTTGCGATCAGCGCACAGCATTGCGAGACTTATGCAGCAGCTGTAGACACAGCCCTATTAGTCGAGGAGCACCTTGCAGAGACTTCGGTAGTTCCAGGGCTAAAGAGGGTTCGTACTGATACAGCAGCACGGAGACTTCCATTCGGACGTCATACAAGTGGTAGAGACTCAGGGCGAGGTCATATGTTTAGCTCTTATCCCCAGGAGGGTCAGCAGTCATCGCGTGGATGCTTTGGATGTGGTAGTCCCCATCACTGCGTCAGAGATTGTACCGAGATATGCCGGAGGGAGCCAGCAGTACCGCATGTCACAGTTCCACCTTCTCCACCTAGAGGGCGTTGCCTATTGTACCTACTGTTGCTCCGCGCCAGACTTATGCACAGAGTGTCACGACCCACCCCCAAACACAGATGGTATTGTCCGCTTTGGCCGAAACCGCACGGTTTTGTCCCTTTGAATGAACCCGGGGCTACTTCCCAGTAGGTTACCCATCCCAGAATTTCTCTGGCTCAAGCACGCTTAACTACGGAGTTCTTCAAACTCCGGAGTTCCGATTCATTCAAAAGGCGCCCCTGTGTTATAAGAGTGGTATCATTCCATTTATAGTTCAGATCGTGCCCTCTTTCGGAATGGAATTCGATACTCCCTATTGTACCTACTGTTGCTCCGCGCCAGACTTATGCACAGAGTGTCACGACCCACCCCCAAACACAGATGGTATTGTCCGCTTTGGCCGAAACCGCACGGTTTTGTCCCTTTGAATGAACCCGGGGCTACTTTCCAGTAGGTCACCCATCCCAGAATTTCTCTGGCTCAAGCACGCTTAACTACGGAGTTCTTCAAACTCCGGAGTTCCGATTCATTCAAAAGGCGCCCCTGTGTTATAAGAGTGGTATTATTCCATTTATAGTTCAGATCGTGCCCTCTTTCGGAATGGAATTCGATACTCCCCATTGTTCTAGTGGGTCCCCCGTGTGCATCCGTATCGGTTACCTCCCCACCTCGATACCGGATAACATCTTACTTCTCACGGGGTAGGTGGTATTCAGCCCCAACTCCACCTGGGGTATTACATTCCCTCCCACTTAGAACAATGGTTCGTCCTCGAACCACGGACCTACTTTTGAGGGACCGGCTCTGATACCATATTTGTCACGACCCACCCCCAAACACAGATGGTATTGTCCGCTTTGGCCGAAACCGCACGGTTTTGTCCCTTTGAATGAACCCGGGGCTACTTCCCAGTAGGTCACCCATCCCAGAATTTCTCTAGCTCAAGCACGCTTAACTACGGAGTTCTTCAAACTCCGGAGTTCCGATTCATTCAAATGGCGCCTCTGTGTTATAAGAGTGGTATCATTCCATTTATAGTTCAGATCGTGCCCTCTTTCGGAATGGAATTCAATACTCCCCATTGTTCTAGTGGGTCCCCCGTGTGCTTCCGTATCGGTTACCTCCCCACCTCGATACCGGATAACATCTCACTTCTCACGGGGTAGGTGGTATTCAGCCCCAACTCCACCTGGGGTATTACACAGAGAGGCTGTGGTCGCGGAGGGTTTACTCATAGAGGACGAGGTGGCCGAGGCAGAGGGTAGCCAGCTGCCAGTAGAGTACAGCCAGTTGCTAGTAGGGGACCGCCAGTTGCGGGCAGAGGACAGGTACAGGTTTTTGGTTTAACATATCAGGACGCGCAGGCGTCCAATGCGGTGGTCTCAGGTATCCTTTCAGTATGTTCTGTTGACGCACACGTGTTGTTTGATCCGGGATCCACACACTCATACGTTTCCACACACTTCGTGCCGAGTTTGGGTAGAGAGTCCGGTGTGCTTGATCAGCCGCTTGTCGTGACCACTCCCGTGGAAGAGTCGTTTGTTGCTAGGCACGTGTTCCGATCCTGTGTTGTCCGTATTGGCGAGAGAGAGTTGCCTGTCGACTTGATCCTTCTTGAGATGTTGGACTTCGACGTTCTTTTGGGCATGGATTGGTTAGCCACGTGCTATGCGTCTGTGGACTGCCGCGAGAAGACAGTTAGATTTTGTTTTCCCGGTGAGTCGGCTTTTGTTGTGCAGGGGGACTGTTGTGCTGCCCCTCACAGTTTGATTTCTTCTCTTCGCATTGGACAGCTGTTGAGGAAGGGATGTCAGGGGTTTCTAGCCTATGTTTGCGATACTAGAGCTACAGATGTTCCATTGGACCAGATTCCGATTGTATGTGAGTTCCCTGATGTTTTCCCTGACGAGCTTCCTGGGCTACCGCCCGAGCGTGATATTGTTTTCTGTATTGATTTAATTCCCGGCACGGGGCCTATTTCTATACCGCCTTATCGGATGGCCCCGGCGGAGCATAGTGAGTTGAAGGGTCAGTTGTAAGATTTGCTGGATAAGGGACTTATTCGACCCAATCTGTCTCCTTGGGGTGCTCCGGTCCTGTTTGTAAAGAAGAAGGACGGCAGTTTGTGTCTGTGTATCGACTATCGCCATCTGAACAGGGTTACCGTGCAGAACAGATATCCTTTGCCATGCATCGATGACTTGTTCGACCAGCTTCAGGGGGCAGGATATTTTTCGAGGATCGACTTGCGATCAGGATACCATCAGCTGCGGGTTCGATAGGAGGATATACCGAGGACAGCTTTCCGCACGCGCTACGGCCATTATGAGTTTTTGGTGATGTCGTTCGGACTCACCAATGCCCCAGACGCATTCATGGACATGATGAACCGTATTTTCAGGACGTATCTCAATTTGTTCATCATCGTATTCATTGACGATATCTTGGTGTATTCTCGGAGCAGAGAGGAGCACGAGCAGCACCTGCGGATCACACTACAGACCTTAAGGGAGCACCAGCTTTTCGCAAAATTCTCTAAGTGCGCTTTCTGGCTGGACAGCGTAGACTTCTTGGGTCACGTGATTACACGAGATGGTATATGTGTGGACCCGAAGAAGATTGAGGCCGTTCAGCGTTGGCCCAGACCCATATCAGTTATGGAGATCCGCAGCTTTCTAGGGTTGGCCGGCTACTATAGGCGATTTGTGCACAGGATTTCTCCCGTATTGCTGCACCTTTGACCGGGTTGACCTGGAAGGAAGTTCCTTTCGATTGGACGGAGGAGTGCGAGCACAGTTTTCAGCAGCTACGGACTCGACTGACTGCGGCGCCGGTGTTATCATTGCTTTCAGGATCGGGCGGATTTGTGGTCTATTGTGATGCTTCTCGAGTGGGGCTAGGGTGCGTATTGATGCAGCATGACAGGGTGATCGCTTATGCTTCACGGCAATTGAAGAAACATGAACAGAACTACCCTACTCACGATTTAGCGATGGCTGCAGTGGTCTTTGCACTTAAGATCTGGCGACATTACCTATATGGTGAGTCGTGCCAGATATTCACTGATCACAAGAGCTTAAAGTATATATTTCAGCAGCGAAACCTGAATCTTAGATAGCGCCGTTGGATGGAGTTAGTGAAGGACTACGACTGTAAGTTCCTTTACCACCCGGGTAAGGCAAATGTAGTGGCGGATGCTTTGAGTAGGAGGCCCGAGGGTAGCCTATCTTATTTTAGCGCAGTACAGAGGCAGTCGTTGGCAGATTGGCAGATTTTATGCGACAGCCAAGTGCAGTTCGAGTTCTCGCCGATCGGGGGACAGCTTGCGCATGTTCGTGCACGCCCACAGTTGCTTGACCGTATACATGAGGCACAGTACAGTGATGACCGTTGTTCAGAGATCATGGCACAGATTGGATAGGGCAGATTTTCTGAGCTCGTGATCGATGATCAGGGGATACTGCGATTTAGGACTAGACTGTGCGTACCAGATGCCGAGGGACTGCGGCGCGAGATTCTTGAGGAGGCACATCGATCGGTGTACATGTTCATCCAGGTTCCACCAAGATGTACCATGATATGAGAGATGCTTACTGGTGGGACGGAATGAAGAGGGACATCGCAGATTTCGTATCGATATGCCTGACTTGTCAGCAAGTCAAGGCCGAGCACCAGAGGCCCGTGGGAGAGCTACAGCCGTTACCCATTCCGGAGTGGAAATGGGAGAAGATTTCTATGGACTTCATTGTGGGTCTACCCAGGCCTAGTCGAGGGTATGACTCCATCTGGGTGATCGTGGATCGTTTCACGAAAGCGGCTCACTTCCTGCCGGTGAAGACCACTTTCGGATTTGCTCAGTATGCCCAGATATACATCGAAGAGATCGTACGATTGCATGGAGTCCCGACGTGTATCGTGTCCGACCGAGGCACCCAGTTTACCAGCCGACTATGGCAGAGGCTTCAGGAGGCTTTGGGCACCCGCTTGAGTTTCAGCACAGCATTTCATCCGCAGACCGACGGCCAGTCAGAGCGGACTATTCAGACTCTCGAGGACATGCTCCGAGCGTGTGTCTTAGACTTCGGAGGTTGCTGGGATCATCATTTACCCTTAGTAGAGTTCTCCTACAACAACAGTTTCCAGGAGACTATTCAGATGGCACCATTCGAGGCTCTTTATGGGAGGAGACGCAGATCGCCCGTCTGTTGGACAGAGCTCAGCGAGAGCAGTATCTTAGGGCTACAGATTGTTGAGGAGACGACCGTGAAGATCCAGTTGATTCGCGATAGGATGAGAGCAGCCCAGAGTAGGCAGAGATCTTATGCGGATCGTCGTCGGTGCAGACTTGAGTTTTCTGTTGGTGATCATATTTTCTTGAGGGTCTCACCAATGAAAGGTGTGATGAGATTTGGGAAAAAGGGGAAGCTTAGTCCTAGATACATGGGCCCCTTCGAGATCCTCGAGCGTGTTGTTGCAGTTGCGTATCGGTTAGCCCTTCCGCCCAGTTTCCCAGATGTGCACCCTGTATTTCATGTTTCGATGCTCCGCAAGTATCTTCATGATCTTTCGCATGCGTTTCAGCACTCGACGATCCAGCTAGAGCGCGACCTTTCTTTTGCAGAGCAGCCAGTGGTCATCTTGGATCGACAGGTGAAGAAATTGAGATCGAAGGATATACTGTCCATCAAGGTCCTTTGGCGTGGCCCGAGCAGCGAGGAGGTCACTTGGGAGACCGAGAGCGAGATGAGGAATAAATATCCCCATCTCTTTGAAGGTACGCGTAGCTAGATTTTTAAATTCGGGGACCGAATTTCTTTAAGGGGGGTAGATTGAAACGCTTTGAAATTCGTTTAGGTTTATTTCGCGTTAGTTAGTATTGATGCGTGTTTTTCATAAAAACCCGTAAATCTTATTTCATTTTTAAACTAGTTCTAATTGTGATGAGAGGTGTTTATATATATATGGGGTTTATTAATTATAATTTAGCTTGTGTTCACCTTAATTGGGAATTTTTCCTTAATTATTTTCCAAAGCTAGGTTTAGTGTACAACATGCACACTTATCTTTTTTTTTTGTAACTTAAGATAAGTGTTGGCTTGTAACCATTTTCATTTTCTTGCATGGTTCTAATATCCCCACCATTAACCAAGTCAAAACCCTCTTTTTTTAAAAATAAAATTCAAGAAATGGGAGGTATGGGTTGGATTAGGTGAGATTGGCCTAACTTTTGACCATCTCTCTCTCTCTCATTTCTTTCTCCCTCTCATTTCTGCTCCCAGCAGAGAGAAACAGCAGCTGCATCATCATCATCATCATCATTCTCTTCTTCTCTTGCTTCTCTTTTGACCCAAATACAAACCCTACACAAAATCTCATTATTCCTTCACAAAACCCTTTGGTTTAATGGCTCTTTTAAGGAGTTTGGTAGCAAGTCAGTGGCTTTGAGGGCAAGGGCTGGATATTGGGTTTCCCTAGGGTCTTTTGGAGGTATTAAACTCACCCTTAGCACCTTAGTTCATAACTTGTAGTATTTTAGCTAAAAATCGTATTTTTGTGCATTTTTGTGATATTGAAGGGAAATTAGTGAAGCTTGTGATAAGTTACCATTTTTATGGCTTGTTTAACTTAGTTATGTGTTATTAGTGTTGTTTTAACCGAAGATTTGCTTCAGGTTTCACCAAAACACCTTAATGTATCGATTTAGTGTTAAAATAGCTTTTTAACTAGGTTTTGGGTTCTGTTGTGATCTGCTTGTGACCTGATGGCTTCAAGAAAAAATTGTATTTACTGGTGCATGTACACTAGGTTAAGAGAACACACGCAAAGTACGGGAGCCCAACTCCCTTGGTGGGCTACCGGAAAGATTATTCTGGCCGCAAATTGCGGCCAGATGGGGGACCTGGGTTTTGGGGTTTGTTCTGTTGGTGTCTGCTATATTTCTAAGGTCTATGGTATATGCAACTTTGTAAAATTCTCTCTGTAGAAAAATCTGGAACCATTTACCCTATTTCCTATACTTTTAACCTTCGCGACCTGTGTGATACGTGTGTGGGTTTAGGGTTTTCTGCGTATCGTGACGTGTCGGGTAGCTTCAGGCGCGTAATCACACGTTTTAGCGTATCGGAGACACACGCCTTTGGTTCTCAACGCGGGTTTCTCGTTTGGCTTTAACGTCACGTTTTTGTAGATATTAGCTTATGTGTATTATTTTGTGAAATTCTAGGTTCGCAGGCGGGTATATCGAACGTCGCAAAGAAGGGGAAGCAGGTGGTCGGCTACACTTAGCACGCGACCAGATGAGTAGATTTAACATCTACGGGAAAATCGCCCGTATGGCGTTAAGCGTCAGGGCGTGATAGGATATTTAGTCGTAGATGTTTATATGTATTATTGTAGCATACCTCCCTTGTTGCATATAGAAATGGTAGATATAGAACACTACACTGTCACTAACGGTTCAAGCTGCACGAGTACTATTTGTATGTTACACTCACACCGTTAGTGATTACCATCACACTTGCACTATAGGATTGCTGCGAATTATATATCGTCTTAGTTGTCGCATCATTGATGATTGTCATGACTTGTCGCATATTGGCATACATATATATTGATATCTTCATACCTACGCACATGCACACTGTATATTCATACCAGTACACTTATATATTGATATCTTCATACCTGCGCACATGCACACTGTATATTCATACCAGTGCATATATATATATATATATTGATATCTTCATACCTGCGCACATGCACACTGTATATTCATACCAGTGCACATATATATTGATATCTTCATACCTGCGTACATGCACACTGTATATTCATACCAGTGCACATATATATATTGATATCTTCATACCTGCGCACATGCACACTGTATATTCATACCAGTGCATACATATATATTGATATCTTCATACCTGCGCACATGCACACTGTATATTCATACTAGTGCACATATATATTGATATCTTCATACTTGAGCACATGCACACTGTATTTCCATAGTAGTGCTACCCTCATATTCGTGTATATATCCATTTGCACATCCATACCTACATACATACATATGTTATAAACATGGATGATACTGATTTGATTTAATGAAAAATAGGGACTGCATGAGATATTTTCAAAACTGGATTTTTTTAAAAGAGAGGTTTTTCCCTTTTTACTCTTAGTGTCATACGACACATTGCATGGATTTACGCATTGAGTTTGGATTTATGGGATTTATGGATTTGAGAACCGTGGTATTATTTTAAGAAAATACGCACTGTTTTAAAAACCCGGTTTCTCTTGATATGATATTTCAGTGCGTCCACCATAAGTTTTCTCGGTTCCAGAGAGCTTGTGTGAGTATACCCGATACGAGGATCGGTAGGCACCGATTGCGGGTACATGGTGGACCCGGTATGGTATCCCGAGGCAAGAATACTCGTATTGTTAGACGGTGAGCCCGGCGGAAGGACTACTACCTACGGGTGATTGGTTAGACATGGCGATTATCCAGAGGATACCGACCAGAGTCGATAGATGGATACATGACGACACGTAATGCCGGGGCCGAGGGCCGATTCCGCAGACGGAGCCCGTGGGCCGATCGGACTGACGGAGCCCGATACTTGAGGATTTGCGTGTCGATGCTAGAAACGACGATTTCATGATATTTTCGTGTGCCGATGCTAGGCACTCACGATTTTATGAGATTTACAGGATTTGAGGGCCGATGAGGATGACGGCGCCTGGGTTAGTTTTACTGGGATTTGGGTGTATTGTTGGACACCGATTATTTTTCCACATTGACATTTTGTGTAGATGTTATTTATTCCCATGCTCAGCATTTAGTATTATACATCTCATCCTGTATCTGTAGTACCTGATAGAGTACATTTGCTATGCACGATTATTGCGTTATTGCATTCCTGCTCACCCTATATAGATGTTGTTAGATTGCATTTTCTATGCACGACTGTTGCATACCCTGCTCATCATATAGAGATGTTATTAGATCGCACTTGTTGCATAATTATTGCTCACCTAGTTCATCATATAGATGTTATCTGTTGGCATAGGTTAGAGTATCGCAGCACGTGGATACTCGCGATTACCTTTATATGTTATCTACTATTCACGAGTTGGCAACTCACCCCCGTTGTGCCACAGTGTTTGCAGGTTGCCCCTCGGAGTAGTCGCGGCAGGCTGCTTTCTTGCATCTTTTGATACAGATACCACTACAGTTAGCGTGTGAGCTTTTGCTGATAGGTGGGTTTTGTGTGGTATCTGTTTATTTTCCAGTTGTATACATCATTGTATCTAGTATTCTCCATCTACTACTTATGTATTGACTTAGAGACCAGTTGTGAGGATGATGTATATATTATTTGTACTCTGGTGTCGAGCTCGTTGTGAGCCAACTTTATTTATGCAGTTTATATTTCATGTTGTCTTCACTTATTTTTACTCATTCTTCGCTACGGCGTCGTATATTATCATTGTGGTGATTGTTTCCGCCGTTGGGCGTGATTGCTCCCATTTGGGATGCTTATTTCTTATTGTGTATCATTTTACTCATATATTGCCTTGTACCCGTTTTCGGGGCTAGTTTCTACAAAGGAAATGCTGCCAAAATTTTTAAGATAATAACTCGAACTTTAAAGAATTCTATTAAATTACTTAAAGTTTTCTAAATGTTTTAACAAATGTTTCCCTTAAATGTTTTAACACTCACTACTTTTCAATGGTTTTGATCTCTGGGTTCGGTTTACTTAGTCGTGTTACGCCTGTAGACGTTATGTGGTTAAGCGCCGGTCACGGGCCGAACTTTGGGTCGTGACACCGTCCCTCCACTGAGGGTAATGACAATGCCTGCGACTGACATTCAGTCGACCTTACCACCCTGGAAGCTATCCAGTGATTCTCCCCAGGATCGACTGATACCATCTCACTACACCTAGTGAGAATCCTAATATCCACTTAGATCTATCTCATAGATCCAAAACCTCAGGATTTCGGAGGTATCACCTTGATCCTATATGGAGAATCCTTGTGATAAGTGGAGATTGACCGAGCGTAGCATAGGAAACTCCTTCCCTATCAAGAGTATGTCATCTACGTATAATACGAGGATCATCACCATACTCCCTACTGCATTTTTGTATATACAAGGTTCATCTACCATTTTGTTGAAGTCAAACTCTTTGACTACCACATCAAAACAGATATTCCAACTCCGCGATGCCTGCTTTAACTCATAAAGCAACTTACACACATTTCCGCTGCTTCCACTGTCTACGAAGCCCTCTGGCTGTGTACTTATAGACGCTCTCTTCTAAATCACTATTTAGAAAAGCAGTCATGACACCCAACCGCCAGATATCGTAGTCATGATATGTAGCAATGGCAAGTAGGATCCGGATGGACTTAAGCATAGGCTTTGAAATTCTCAATTTTTCCATGTACACCAAGTAATCTTTTCAAGATATACTTGCTCCTGATGGGGATTTAACCCTTCAGATAAAGAAACCAAAGTCCATACTTTGTTGGTGTATATGCAGTCTATCTCAGATCGCTTAGCACCCAGCCATTCTCACAGAGTCCCTACTCCTGATGGCCTGCTCGAAACTAGTTGGGTCATCATCTCATGATGCAATCCTTGCTCCCACTGTCATAAAGAAAACCAAAGTATCTCTAAGGTGGGTGAGTAACCCTACTAGATCGGTGGAGAGGCTGAGGTTTGTTGGGAACTATTAAATCCTTTGGTTCTATCAAATCATCAGCTGTAGTTTCTATAGCTGGAACTCCTTCCAGTTCTACCTCATGACCACTAATTTCTTCACAAGAAATTCCCTTTCCAAAAGGTGGCATGCTGAGAAACAAAACACCTTTTGTTCCTCGGTGTGGTAGAAGATATTCCCTTACGAATGCTTGGGATATCCAACAAACTTCCACAGAACCGACCTTGCCTCGAGCTTGTCTGGATTTTGCTTTTAGACATAGGCCAGAAAATACAAATCTTAACATACTTAAAAGATGGGCTCTTCCTATTTCATATTACATATGGAGTGGTAGGCACCTGATTTGATTGGAAGCCTATTCAATAGGTATGCAGCTTTACAAGTGCATAACCCCAAAAGGAAATAGAAAACTCAGTAGTACTCATCATAGAGCATACCATATTAAATAGGGTGCGATTGCTCCGCCCCGATATACCAACGTGTTGTGGGGAGTAATGCTGAGAGAGAATCTCATTCTCCTTTAGAATAGTCCAGGAATTCCGTGCTCAAGTATTCTCCTCCCTGATCTCATCATAGGACATAATACTTATATCCATTTTTGGTTCTCTACTTCTAACTTATATTCTTTGAATTTCTCAAAAGCTTCAGACTTGTGTTTCAACAGGAACATATGTCCGAATCTTGAGAGATCATCAGTGAATGTAATGAAGTACAAAGAACCAGTCCTGGCATGTGTAAACAGGGGGCCTACATACATGATCATGTATTAATCCCAAGAGTTCACTAACTCTTTCTCTGTTTCCAATAAACGGAGCTATAGTCATTTTATCTTTATGACATGACTGGCAAGTTTCACAAGATGTAAATTCAAACCGATTTAAATATGCATCTTTATGTAACTTCAGCTAGTCGGGTCGCATTGATATGACCTAGTCTAGAATGCCTTAAGAAGGATTCATTCATTTCTGAACTCTTCCTCTTGTGTGTGTTTTGTACGTTAAGAACTGTGGTTTGATTTAGAACGTATATGCTTTTAGATAACGTGCCTGAACCGATCAACTCTTGATATAGGAAATGTTCAAAACATTATCAGACAATACAAAATTATATCCTTCTTTACTAAATAAAGAGACTGATATGATGTTGTATATCAGGTTCGGTATCTAATAACATTTGTTCAGAATCAATGTATTTGGTAATACAGGGGGATAACTGCCAACATACTTAGCTGCAACACTTGCACCATTTCCAACTCTTGAAACATATCACCCATTTCCAGTTCTCTACCTATCTGTAGCCCATGTAACAGATTACACATATAGGATACTGATCCGGTATCTCATACCCAGGGCGTAGAGGATACTGAAAAATAGTTCTCGGTAATGAACACACCCGAAGATGATGCATCAGCATGTACTTTCCTCGTTTGGGCGGCACAGGAATTCTGGTATTCCCCTATTTCTTGCTCGGTCTTATAACAGTTATAATTTGGAGCGGGACCAACGTTCCCCAGCTCAGTATAACAAGATGGTTCGGTCAATACATCCATATTATTATCTTGATTAAGGCGTAACATGGTCGCTACCTGGAGAGAGAGAGAAGAAAACACTCAGCGTATGCTCTTGCAAGATTAGATTGATTATTAATATATCTAATCAAGGTGGCTCCCACTGTTTTAGTCAAATCTTCCTTCAAACCCTAAAAGGAAAGACTAGTCGGGATTAATTACACCCTACAAGTTCGCCAATCTTTCAGCTAGGCCAGTGCCGGTACTTTGAGGGAAGTTCCCCGTGCTTTCGCACGGACCTAATTAAAATAAACCTCATTTTCCTAGGGGCGTAACCCCGTTGACACCTTTCTAGACACCTACTTGATTGGCTAATTGTAATGTGTAAAAATCTCCCATGAGTAACTCTTACTCACAGTGGGTATCGGGATCCAACTATCTCATAGAAGGTATGCAATCTCATTGCAAATTTCAACATTTGAAATTCCCAAATAATATTTTGCCCCTAATCTCCTATGACCTTGACAAAGGCTAACAAACTATAGGATGCTAGTCAAGTTCAACCCGTCATTTCCTGATTGAATTAAACCCACCCGCATGACCCTTGAAAAAGGCCAACAAGGTCGCACGGCTACCCTATCTCAATCGCATCATATGCTTATGCCGATACGCAGTAATCAGCTACCGCACACTACGCCTTGACAAAGGCCAACAAACACAGCACGAATACTAACTATTACTTATATGAAATGACGTAGGGCTACGACAGGTTTTTAAGAAAACCCTTTGCGTAATGAACTTGATATCATCGTAGAATCGAGTGATTTTGAAAAGGAGTGTTTTTGAGGATTTTACTAGTTTCACTAAAGAGGACACTCCCGGTGAAGGGATCTCGGCTCTTTCCTTATCGAATAAGATACAGGATATTTCATAAATACCACTATGCAATGCAAAAACTATAAAAGTAGTCAAAAGACAAACCGAGTTTGTAGCATCTGCTAGTTTCACTAAAGCGGTCACTCCTGGTGAAGGGATCTCGGCTTTTTCCTTATCGAATAAGGTGCTGGATATTCTATAAGGAATACCGCTATACAAAGCAAGAACTAGAGCTACCAGTTTTCGAGACAAGTTTCTACAACATCTTTAGGTTTCTTTTATTTCATTAATCTCATTAATGAAGTCCCATCATTTTAAGTTACCTAAACATCACAGATAAATACAACGTACGCTTATGCCATCCGCATTCGTCTCGATGTCCCTTCGTGTACCGTTAGGTTAGGTAACTAATGACAAAGCGGGGCAGGGCTAGTGCGAGTGTAAAACATAAACAACGTCTATATAATATATCACATATACTATATCCAATATCTATCTCAACATTTATATCAAATGATCACATCACAGATATCACAGCAGAAAACAACATATGAAATATTGGATATACTAGGATTTCCGTGTTTTAAATTAAGCTAGTATAAAACACGGATTCCACGGTCGTGATGAATAGCCAATCCTACACCCCTAGACCCCTACGAGAGCGGCAAGCAACCCTACCAATTCTAGAGTTAGGAGACCCAGTCTCAACTCCTCGAGATGGTCTCCCATTGGACCCTAGAACCCGGTTACTTGTGCTCCCCGCCTTGGGTCTATTCTAATGCGGAAAAGTAAATAATATACAATGGTGACATCATCCTCAACCAGGAAGTGCCCCAATAAAAGAATATTACATACAATGAATTTTACATGAATGAAAATGAAAAACTCTCATCTCACATAAAACCCCCGGCTATTCAATCACGACGATCCAATATAACATATCACAGCAACGCATAACATCACATGTCATCAACGTAAGTAAATATGCGTATCCCAGTTGTCGTTGACATATAGCACCGAAATCGGCGATACACCACATATTATACTTACGGTCGCAGAAAAGAAAGTGAAAAATTATAACAATTGGAATCCGCAACCACCTTAAACATCATAAACCCAACGTATCACATACTTTGGATTTCATGCCTAACCAAATGAATTCCTTAGACATCGCATGCCTAACAATTATAAACCCCGCATTTTAGTCTTGATCTCGAAAACACTTTTCAATATCTAGTCAGGCAATTCAACAAGATTCCCGACATCCTGATCGAACGCTCGTCGGAAACTTTAGTAGACGGTCGCACCCCCCGATACCGTCGACGAAGCGCGCTAAGGCGGAACACTGCTACCGCGAGCACCCGAACGGATGCTTTTGGCGACGGGGTTCTCCTACAGTCACTTGGTCGGGGCTATGGGGCGTGGCTATCTATTAAGTTTGCCCGGCGAGTATCCACGTACACTACGTGATTGCGACGGACTTTTGATCACATCAAAATCCCGTGGCAACCGATCATCTGAGACTAAATTGCTAGATTTGTAACATTCAAATTAGTTATCTCATAACTACTTGTGGATTCCAAATATTGTATCCCATCATTTAATATCCGGACGACGTTAAACTCTTCGATCGATTCATTAAAGTCCCACAATTTCCCGACAGCTCAACACTTGAGCACAGTTCAATAATACCCAGAATATGCCACAGTACCTATGCACCAGCCGTAGAAGGGCAAACCCAAGCCACACTCATGTTGCTACGGAACTACGACAAACGCTAGGGTTTGACCGCAGTTCCGCGATCCAAAAAGTCGAGTTAGGGTTTCATTCTTCTAAAGGGTTCATAGAATCACTTGCATGTTTTTCCGAATACGTTAAACTTGGAAAAATGGGTTTTTGACATTCGATCAAACTTTTTAATTTCGTTTAGACAACATGCGAATAACCCAAAACAATGTTAAAACTACGAATACGAAACACTCCAAATTGTTTATAGTGTAAGATTACATCACATGCAAAATTAGCCAAAACAAACAACATCTGAAACACCAAAACCCAGTGACTTGAACATAGATAAAAAATCAGGGGGAACTGCTCAGATTTGGCCGAGATGGGGTAGGTGGTGCTCGGCCCAATTTTCATGGAATGACCTAAAATTTTGTGTGTGTTCATGATATATCCTATACATCACTCTGTACCTGTTTAAAATTTTTTTTGAAAAATATTTAAAATCGACAGAAACATGATTTTCGCGTTTCAAGTTTCGGAGTATTTCGGTTTCGTAATCGTAACAAAATCCATATAAATTTCTAGCTAGGCTCTGATACCACTGTAGGGTTACCTAAGACGGCATCAAGGTCTCAGGCGGCATCGTCCATGCCAAATTCAAAAATTTTCCGTTTTAGCTAACCCTAACTTAGAATCGTTAACTAGAAATCGACGGAAAATCAAATGCAAACACTTTGCAATAAGAAGTGAGAAAGGAATACAACCTTTGTAGACCGGTCCTTCACTTCAATAGCTCCGTATAGTAATCCCTTCACTGCGATCATGAACTCCGGACTGTAGAGAGGCTCCCATGAAGAAACGAACATGCTTGCTTCGAAGACTTCGAGGTCGAAGATGATCTACGTCGAGGAGACACTAACTCAAGCTATTTCTTCACTAACTATGGAATTAGTGAAGCAAACACCCTATACTAAATGGCAAGTAGTAGAGGATGATGAAGTAGGAAGTTTGCTCACATTAGAAATCATTTTCTCACTCATTTTCTCACAACTCCATTGAAGCTAGAAAGCTTTGAAGAAGAAGAAGAAGATGAAGAAGAACTCATCATATGAGTTATGGTTAAGGTTAATAATGCAACCAAGGGTTAAGAATGTCATGCTTAACCCTTGTAGAGAGTTAACCATGTCCAAGGGTTAAAGGGTTGGGTTAAACAAATATTCTAAGCTAGACGAAAGAGTGGACAAAGTCAAAGATGCTTACAAGCTTCTACAAGATTTCAACAAATATCAACCATGATAAAATCCACAATTTGAATAAATTAATGATAAATATAAAACCCTAATCTTAACCCTAGCATGGTTCAAGTCTCATTAACCCTAGTTGCATTTGTAACCTAGCATGATACATTTAACATATATCACATATACATCAATGTATCCAAAGTGAGAAAAGAAACCATAAGTGAGCTAATACTAGTTAATGTAATGTAATATATCAAATATATAATTATACATTAGATTATCAAATCAACTCTTGATTTAATAATCCGGCTATATCACCTATAACCGACTAATATCATATAAATCAACTTATCGAATCAACACTTGATCCGATAACCCGGCTATATCATATATAACCGACTGATATCTCATATCGTGAGAATAGAATACGGTATCTCATATCGTATCAATCTCGGTCCTGCACATATCACATATGTGCTCCTACTCCGTTTCGCTTGAGCCAGGAAACCCCTGTGCAGGACTCTAAAGACTCGTCAATACGCCGGCAGTAGGTGATGATCTTATCAAACACCCACAAGCTGCAAGCGGTCTGCTAAACGTAACGACCACCCGGGTATTGAGCGATCAGAATATCAACAAGCAAGCCTGCTCACACTCCTATGAATCCAATCAGTAACACTACCGTACAGTACGGTCTCTTCGCCTGATATGTCACATATCTCGTCTAGGGGTGGTAAACGTCATACCCCAGTAACTCGATAAGTCATGTCGATATGAGGCTCATAACGGGTCGAGAAACTACTGATAACACTTACTAGTATATCTCTGAAGTAGCCTTGGCCAAGGACTTCCTTTTATAGCCAATCGAGCACAGCGCAACATCAACTCCCAATACCGGGAGAGACGAAACCCCTCCTATCGCTCATTGCCTCCATGTGATTCGGGACTGTACCCAAAAGCCACCGTTTTGCACGTTCTCTTGAACGTGGTAAGGTGGAAATCAAAGCACAGTGGGAATCACACAAGACTCTATGACGATCTTGGGTCTACAGACTAACCTGTAACAGTGTCACCAGAGAACTGCCATCTGACGTGAGGTATAATACCATCTGGGAGTTCTCGGCGAGTCCGTCCAGTGTACCCAGTCTCCACTGAGCACCCGTATACTGTCTCTGATGTCAAACACCAATGGATATGGGATCATCCATCGCCCATCTACATGGGTCGAGAAGCTATACGCTAGTCTACTCTGGTATATCGATGTCCTGTCTCGATACACCTACGACAAGGAACATTTGAAGGATGTACTTAGCGACTACTCTGTCCACACTAGTATGATCTGCATCATAGTCCTGGTAGTCAAGTACTCATCCTAAGGGCTTTATCAACTTGTAACATAGAGACAATCAGCGTACATGTTAAGATAAAGAGCAACCAGATAGCATACTATCATGTCGAGCAAGAAAGTCCTCCATATATATGTTCAAGCATTCACTACAATATACATCGTATGTACAGTAATGGCCTCTAGGGCATACATATAACTAACAGAGGGTCATGTGGGTGAGTCTAATTAATCATGAAATGACGGGTAGAACTTGACTAGTGCTTATGATATGTTGACCATAGTTAAGGTCATAAGTACTAGGGGTAAAAACAGTTATCAGGAGTTTCAAGTAATGAAATTTACAATGAGATTGCATACCTTCTATGAGATAGTTGGATCCCGATACCCACTGTGAGTAAGAGTTACTCCTGGGAGAGTTTTACACATTACAATTAGCCGATCAAGTAGGTCTCTAGAAAAAGTGTCAACGGGGTTATGCCTCTGGGAAAATGAGTTTTATTTTAATTAGGTCCGTGCGAAAGCACGGGGAACCTCTCTCAAAGTACCGGCACTGGCCTGGTTGAAAGATTGGCAAACTTGTAGGGTGTAATTAATCCCGGTTAGTCTTTCCTTTTAGGGTTTGAAGGAAGATTTGACTAAAACAGCGGGAGCCATCCTGGTTAGATATATTAATAACCAATCTAATCTTACAAGAGCATACGCATAGTGTTTTCTTCTCTCTCTCTAGGTACTGACCATGTCACGCCTTAATCAAGATAATGAATACAGATGAATTGACCGAACCCGCTTGTTATACTGAGCTAAGGAACGTTGGACCCGCTCCAACTTATAATTGTTATAAGACCGAGCGGGAAATTGGGGATTACCAGAATTCCCGTACCGCCCAAACGAAGAAAGTGCATGACGATGCATCATCTTCAGGTGTGTTTATTACTCAGAACTGTTTCTCAGTATCCTTTACGTCCTGGGTATGAGATACTGGATCAGGATCCCAGATATGTAATCTGTTACATGGGCTATAGATAGGTAGAGAACTGAGAACGGGTGATAAGTTTCAAGAGTTGGAAACGGTGCAATTGTTGCAAGCCAAGCAGTTGGCAATTATCACCCTGTATTACCAAAAACATTGATTCTGAACGAATGTTATTAGATACCGAACCTGATATACAACATTATATCAGTCTCTTTATTTAGTGAAGAAGGATATAATTTTGTATTGTTGGATAATGTTTTGAACATATCCTATATCAAGAGTTGATCGGTTCAGGCACGTTGTCTAAAAGCATATATGTTCTAAATCAAACCACAGTTCTTAACGTACAGAACACACACAAGAGGAAGAGTTCAGAAATGAACGAATCCTTCTTGAGGCATTGTAGACTAGGTCATATCAATGTGACCCGACTAGCTGAACTTACATTAATATGCATATTTAAATTAGTTTGAATTTACATCTTGTGAAACTTGCCAGTCATATCACAAAGATAAGATGACCATTAACTCCATTTATTGGAAACAGAGAAAGAGTTAGTGAACTCTTGGGATTGATACATGATGATGTATGCAGGTCCTCAGTCTACACATGCCAGGATTGATTCTTTATACTTCATTACATTCACTGATCATCTCTCAAGATTCTCACATGTGTTCCTATTGAAACACAAGTCTGAAGCTTTTGAGAAATTCAAAAAATATAAGTCAGAAGTATAGAACCAAAAACAGGTATAAGTATTATGTCCTTTGATGTGATCAGGGAGGAGAATACTTAAGCATGGAGTTTCTAGACTATTCTAAAGGAGAATGAGATTCTCTCTCAGCATTACTCCTCCGTATACACCACAGCACGTTGGTATATCGGGGCGGAGCAATTGCACCATATGTGATAAGGTGTTCTCTATGATGAGTACTACTGAGTTGCCTATTTCCTTTTAGGGGTTATGCACTTTTGAAGCTGCATACCTATTGAATAGGGTTCCAATCAAATCAGATGCCTACCACTCCATATGTGCTATAGTATGGGAAGAGCCCATTTCTTAAGGATGTTAAGACTTGGGTTGTCCAGCCTATGCCAAAAGTAAAATCCGGACAAACTCGAGGCAAGGTCAGTTCTGTGGAAGTTTGTTGGATATCCTAAGCATTCACAAGGGAATATCTTCTACCACACTGAAGAGCAAAAGGTGTTTTGTTTTCTCAGCATGCCACCTTTTGGAAAGGGTTTTCTTGTGAAGAAATTAGTGGTCATGTGGTAGAACTGGAAGGAGTTCCATCTATACAAACTGCAGCTATTGATTTGGTAGAACCGGAGGATTCAATAGTTCCTGACGAACTTCAGCCTCTCCGCCGATCTGGTAGGGTTCTTCATGCACTTGAGAGATACTGCGGTATTCTCGGTGACAGTGGGAGCGAGGATTACATCATGAGATGATGACCCAACTAGTTTCGAGCACGCCATCAGGAGTGAGGACTCTGTAGGAATGGCTGGGTGCTAAGCGATCTGAGATGGAATCCATATACACCAACAAAGTATGGACTTTTGTTGCTTCATCTGAAGGGTTAAATACCTATCAGAAGCAAGTATATCTTGAGAAGATTACTTGGTGTACATGGAAAAGTTGAGACTTTCAAAGCTATGCTTAACTCCATCCAGATCCTACTTGCAATTGCTACATACCATAACTACGATAACTGGTGGTTGGTTGTCATGACTACGTTTCTAAATAATGATTTAGAAGAGAGCGTCTATAAGTACACAGCCAGAGCGCTTCGTAGACAGTGGGAGCTGCGGAAACGTGTGCAAGTTTCTTTATGAGTTAAAGCAGGCATTGCGGAGTTGGAATATCTGTTTTGATGTGGTAGTCAAAGCGTTTGACTTCATCAAAACGGTAGATGAACCTTGTATATACAAAAAGGTAGTAGGGACTATGGTGATGATCCTTGTATTGTACGTGGATGACATACTCTTGATAGGAAAAGGAGTTTCCTATGCTACGCTCAGTCAATCTACTCTTATCACAAGGATTCTCCATATAGGATCAAGATGATACCTCCTAAATCCTGGGATTTGGATCTATTAGATAGATCTAAGTGGATGTTAGGATTCTCGCTAGTGTAGTGAGATGGTATCAATCGATCCTGGGGAGAATCACTGGATAGCTTCC
The DNA here is from genome assembly GCA_030015575.1 of Agapanthus africanus. Classification (NCBI taxonomy): domain Eukaryota; kingdom Viridiplantae; phylum Streptophyta; class Magnoliopsida; order Asparagales; family Amaryllidaceae; genus Agapanthus; species Agapanthus africanus. The sequence continues at coordinate 395,116,811 of CM057340.1, forward strand.
AGGGTGATAAGGTTGAATGAATGTTAGTCACAGGCATTGTCTTTACCCTCAGTGGAGAGACGGTATGTTGGAAGAGTTCCAAGCTAGATACCGTGGCAAACTAGACGATAAAGGCTAGATACATCACTACCAACGATGCTACCAAAAAAATAGTCTGGATGTACACTAGTTCATAAGATGAACTTCATTCCTACCATTGTGTGATAATGGAGTTGTGGCTTTGGCCTAGGAACACCCGTCCCATCAGAGATCTAGACATATTCTGAGGCAAGTATCACTTGATCAAGGAGATGGTTGATCTCCAGGGGACCGAGGTTAGGAGAGAAGACACGGAGGTTAACACGGCGGATCCATTCACCAAGGACAGCTTCCCCAAATATTATTCGAGAGATTTTGGGATGGTTGAGTATGGGATACTACAACCACTGCTATTTTGTTGGGTATTGGATACTACAACACATGGCCTTAGTGCAAGTGGGAGATTGTTAGTTATATGTATGCCCTAGAGGCCATTACTGTACATGTAATGTATATTGTAGTGGATGCCTGGACATATATAGGGAGGACTTTCTTACTCAACATGATAGTATGCTATCTGGTTGCTCTTTATCTTAACATGTGGACTTGTATTTGTTTACTGTCTTGCTCTCACACGTTGATAAAGCCCTTAGGATATGTACTTGACTACTAGGACTATGATGCAGATCATACTAGTAGGGCCAGTGTAGTCAACGAGTACATCCTATAACTGTTCCTAGTCGAGGGAGTATCGAGACTGGGCATCGATACCCCAGAGTAGACTAGCGGATACGCATCTTGATCCATATGATTGGCGATGGATGATCCTATATCTATCGGTGTTTGACATCAAAGATGGTGTACAGGTGCTCAGTGGAGACTGTGTACACTGAACGGACTCGCCGAGAACTCCTAGATGGTATTATACCTATCGTCGGATAGCAGTTCTCTGGTGACACTGGTACAGGTTAGTCTGTATACCCGAGATCGTTATAGAGTCTTGTGTGATCCCCACCATGCTTTGATTTCCACCTTACCACGTTCATGAGAACATGCAAAATGGTGGCTTTTGGGTACAGTCCCGAGTCATATGTTGGCAATGAGCGATAGGAGGGGTTTCGTCTCTCCCGGTATAGGGAGTTGATGTTGCGCTATGCTCGATTGGCCATAACAGGAAATCCCTGGTCAGGGTTGCGGAGATCTACTGGTAAGTGTTATCAGTAGTTTCTCGAACCGTTATGGACCTTTCATCGGCATGACTTATCAGGCTATTGGGGTCTGGCGTTACACCACCACCAGGCTGAGATATGCGACATATCAGACGAAGAGACCAGACTGTACTGTAGTGTTACTGATTGGATTCGCAGGAGTAAGAGCAGGCTTGCTTGTTGATCTTCTGATCGCTCAATACCCGGGTGGCCGTTATGTTTAGCAGACCGCTTGCGGCTTGTGGGTGTTTGATATGATCATCACCTACGGCCAGCGTATTGACGAGTCTTTAGAGTCCTACACAGAGGTTTCCTGGCTCAAGCGAAACGGAGTAAGAGCACATATATGATATGTGCGGGACCGAGATTGATGCGCGTATGTGATACCGCATTCTGTTCTCGCGATATATGTATCGATTGGTTATATGTGATATAGCCGGGTTATCGGATCAAGTGTTGATTCAATGAAAGGATACATTTGATATTAGTCGGTTATATACGATATGACTAGATTATTAAATCAAGTGTTGATGTAATAATTTAATGTATAATTATATATTTGATATATTACATTACATTAACTAATATTAGCTCACTTAAGTATTCATTTTTCACACATTTGATATACTTTACATATATGTGATATATGTATTGTTTTCTTTTTGGCACAAAATATATATATGATATATATAAGTGTGTCATGCTAGGTTACACATGCAATATGGATGTATGAGACTTATACCATGCTAGGGTCAAGTTAGGGTTTTTATTTATGTTAATCAAATTCAAAAGAGTGTGAGTTTGTCATGGTTAAGCTTGGACAAAAGCTTTTGGATAACCATTGACAAAGTCAACTCTTTTGTCAAGTTTAGGATATTTATTTAACCCAACCCTTAACCTTAGTGTATGGTTTATTCTCTATATGAGTTAGCCATGATATTTTATGACCATGGTTGCATTTGTAACCTCATGAGTTCATTCTTGAGTTCATCACTTGCTTCATCTTCTTCTTCCTCTCAAGCTTTCTAGCTTCAATGGAAAGTGATGATTTCTTATGAGAAAATGATTTCTAAAGTGAGCAAAATTCCTACTTCATCATCCTCTACTACTTGCCATTTAGTGTAGGGTGTTTGCTTGACTAATTTCATGATTAGTGAAGAGATAGCTTTGGTTAGTGTCTTCTCGACGTAGATCATCTTCGGCCTCGAAGTCTTCGAAGCAAGCATATTCGTTTCTTTAAGGGAGCCTCTCTAGAGTCCGGAGTTCATGATCACAGCGAAGGGGACTACTACATGGAGCTATTGAAGTGAAGGACTGGTCTACAAAGGTTGTATTCCTTGCTCACTTCTTATGCAAAGTTGTTTGCATTACTTTCCGTATAACTTCTAGTTAACGATTCATGGTTAGGGTCAGCTAGAACGGTAAATTTTTGAATTTGGCATGAACGATACCTCCTGAAATCTTGCTGCCGTGCTAGGCAACCCCATAAATACAACCTTTGTAGACCAGTCCTTCACTTCAATAGCTCCGTGTAGTAGTCCTTTCGCTCCAAGTAGTGATCTTCCAGACTCTAGCATGGCTTCACTAGAAGAAAGGAACGAACTTTCTTGAAGTTTTCGAGGCCGAAAATGATCTACGTCGAGGAGACACTAACCCAAGCTACTAATTCACGAATGAGAGATTAGTGAAGCTAACACCCTATACTAAAGTGCTAATCTAGTAGAGGATGTGAAGTAGGATTTTTGCTCACTTTAGAATTGTTTTTCTCATTATTGTTTCTAACTTGCTCAAAAGCTAGAGAGCTCTTGAGCTTGAAGAAGAACATAAAGAGAGATAATGTTGTGAGAGTGAATGGCAACCATGGGTGGGAAAATATCTAATATTACTCATGTAGAGACTTAACCATGAGTTTAGATAATAGTTGGGTTAACAAATATATAGTGTAAGACAAAACTAGTGGACTAAGTCAATGGATCTCAAAGCTTCATGAAGCTTCATGCCATGTGACAAATTTCCAACTAATAATTGAATTACAATAAATAAATAAACCCTATATTATCTTTATCATGGTGTAAGTCTCATACATCCATGTTGCATGTATCATCAACCATGACACATAATAAAACACAATTAATATATATCACATATATATTAAGTGTGCATATGTGAGAAAAATAAATGCTTAAGTGAGCTAATATTAGTTAATGTAAACTAGTATATCAAATATACAATTATACACTAAATTATCAAATCAGCACTTGATTTAATAATCCGGCTATATCACATATAACTGACTAATATTATATGTACCAACTTATCGAATCAACACTTGATTCGATAACCCGGCTATATCACATATAACCGACCGATACAAATATCGCGAAAATAGAATACGGTATCACATACTTGTATTAATCTCGGTCCCGCACATATCACATATGTGCTCTTACTTCGTTTTGCCTGAGATAGTAAAAGCTCTGTGTAGGACTCTAAAGACTCGTCAATACGCCGACAGTAGGTGATGATCACATCAAGCACCCATAAGCCGTCAGCGTTACTAGCTGGACGTAACGGCTACCCGGGTATTAAGCGATCAGATGATCAACAACCAAGCCCACTTAAGCTCCTGTAAAGCCTGTTAGTAACACTACCGTACAGTCCGGTCTGTTCGTCTGAGATGTCGCATATCAAGTCTAGGGGTGGTAAACGTCAGACCCCAATAACTCGATAAGTCATGCCGATACGAGGCTCATAACGGGTCGAGAAACTATTGATAACACTTACCGGTAAATCTCTAAATCAGCCCTAGCCAGAGACTCCAGTTATAGCCAATCGAGCACATCACGACATTTACCCCCAATACCGGGAGAGACGAAATCCCCTCCTATCGCTCATTGCCTCCATGTGACTCGGGACTGTACCCAAAAACCACCATTTTGCATGTCCTCTTGAATGTGGTAAGGTCGAAATCAAAGCACAGTGGGAATCATACAAGACTCTATGGCGATCTCGGGTCTACAGACTAACCTGTACTAGTGTCACCAGAGAACTGCTATCTGACGTCAGGTATAATACCATCTAGGAGTTCTCGGCGAGTCCGTCCAGGGTACCCAGTCTCCACTGAGCACCCGTATACCATCTTTGATGTCAAACACCAATGGATATGGGATCATCCATCGCCCATCTCATGGGTCGAGAAGCGTATACGCTAGTCTACTCTGGTATATCGATGCCCTATCTCGATACACCCACGACTAGAAACATTAAAGGATGGACTTATGGACTACCATAGCCCTACTAGTATGATCTGCATCATAATCCTGGTAGTCAAGTACACACCCTAAGGGCTTTACCAACATGTAACCATGAGACAGTATCAAGAGACAAGTATTCATGTTAAGATAAAGAGCAACCAAATAGCATACTATCATGTCGAGCATGAAATTCCTCTCTATATATGTCCAAGCATCCACTATAATATACATCATATGTACAATAATGGCCTTTAGGGCATACATACAACTAATAATCTCCCACTTGCACTGGGGCCAGCTGTTGTAGTATCGCATACCCAACATCCCGAAGTGTCTCTCGAACTGTATCTGGGGAATGGCTTTTGTGAGTGGATCCGCTGTGTTGTTCTTTGTGTCAGCTCTCCTAACATTGACCTCCCGGCGATCAACTATCTCCCGGATCAGGTGATACCGCCTCAGAATATGCCTGGATCGCTGATGGGACCTGGGTTCCTTGGCCAAAGACACCGATCCATTGTTATCACAATACAAAGGTATTGGATACTCAATGGATGGAACCACCCCAAGTTCAGTTATGACTTCTTGATCCAGACAGCCTTTTTGGCAGCGATGTATTCAGCCTCCATCGTCGAGTCTGCCACGGTTTCCTGTTTGGAACTCTTCCAACAAACTGCCCCTCCATTGAGGGTATAAACAAATCCCGAGACCGACTTAGAGTTGTCCTTATCACTCTGGAAGCTCGAATCGGTAAAGGACTCCACTTGGAGTTCTCCGTTATCATACACCAAGAGCATCTCTTTAGTCCTTCTCATGTACTTGAGAATGCTCTTCACATCTGTCCAGTGACTCTCTCCTGGATCTGCTTGATACCTACTTACTACACTTAGTGAGTATGCTACATCGAGTCTGGTACATAGCATTGCGTACATGATAGAGCCTACTGCCGAAGCATAGGGTATCCCTTGCATGCGAGGTCTCTCCAAATCAGTCTTGGGAGACATCTTTTTAGAGAGAGTGAGTCCTAAGATCGTGGGTAAAAACCCACGCTTGGATTCTTCCATACTAAACCTCTTTATTATGGTGTCAATGTACCTGGATTGGGACAATCCCAGTATCCGTTTAGATCTATCTCTATAGATCTTAATCCCTAAGATGTAGGAGGCATCACCTAGATCTTTCATTGAGAATCTTTGTGATAAGAAGAGCTTGACCGATTGCAGGATAGGAATATCATTTCCTATCAAGAGTATGTCATCCATGTACAATACGAGGAAGACAACCTTACTCTCTGCCACCTTCTTGTATATATAAGGTTCATCTATGTTTTTGACGAAGTCAAACTCTTTGACTACGACATCAAAGCAGATGTTCCAACTCCGCGATGCCTGCTTCAACTCGTAGATGGATTTAAGCAGCTTGCACACCTTTCCGCTGCTCCCACTATCTATGAAGCCCTCTGGCCGAGTCATGTACACGCTCTTCTCTAAATCACCATTTAGAAAGGCGGTCTTAACATCCATTTGCCAGATTTTGTAGTCATGGTATGCAGCAATGGCAAGTAGGATCCGGATGGACTTAAGCATAGCCACTGGAGAAAAGGTTTCGTCATAATCCACACCTGGTCGTTGACGAAAACCCTTTGTAACAAGTCTAGCTTTGAAAGTCTCAACTTTTCTATCTACACCAAATTTCTTCTTAAAGATCCATTTACTCCCAATGGGTTTTACCCATTCAGGAGCAACTTCCAAAGTCCATACTTTGTTGGTGTACATGGATTCCATCTCAGATCGCATTGCATCCAGCCACTTGACAGAGTCTCCACTCGTGATGGCCTGCTCGAATCTAGTTGGGTCATCATCCTCCATGATGCAATCTTCGATTCTACCATCAATGAGAAAACCGTAGTATCTCTCAGGTGGATGAGGAACCCAACTAGATCGGCGGAGAGGCTGAGGATCGTTAGGAACTATCGAATTCTCGGGTTCCACTAAATATTCAGTTGTAGTTTATTCTGCTGGAACTTCTTCCAGATCTACCTCTTCGCCACTGATTTCTTTTACAAGAAATTCCTTTTCTAAAAAGGTGGCATATTAAGAAACAAACACCTTTTGCTCCTCAGCGTGGTAGAATAAATATCCATATGAATTCTTAGGATATCCCACAAACTTGCAAAGAACTTGTCACGACCCAAAATGGCACATGACTGGCACTTGAATCATATGAAGTCTATAGGAACCGATCTAATTCAAGTAAGCCAAAAATCCCAGAAATCTAAACCATTTTAAAGAAGAAGTGAAGAAAACTTGTTTTAAAACAAGTGGTTTTAATAACATATGCCGAAGTATTGCATTTTTAAAATCTCAAGTCTTTTCTGAAAATTTCGACAGAGTTTCCTTTGTAAATACTGGCCCAAAAGGGTACAACATGCATAATATGAATAAAGGCATCCCCAAGCGGGAGCTAGCTCTTCTCCAATAGGCGGTCACAACCACGCAAGCAATATAATATACAACGCCGAAGGGCGAGGATCGAAACTCAAAAGGAAACTCAAAATCATCAAGAAAACCCATAATAACACAACACGAGACTCTAAGGTCGAAATAATATACACTGGTCCTCTAAGTCAAATAAATATACAAGTCTGGTTGATGGAGTTTATTAGATACAACTGAATATAAATGTACAATGGTGGTCACGATACAAGTGAGTCCACCTACCGAAGCAATCACCCGAAAAGGAGCAGTGTGCAAGTAAAGCCGCAACGAACCTGTACGGCAAAATCTGCAAGAAACTATGGCACAACGCGGGTGAATTTCCAACTCGTGAGTAGAAAACATCACCGAGCAGAAATCGTATGTATGACTCAATCCTAGGTCAATACGATCAGTAATATATATCCTCAATATGATAAAGTCTGAAGCATGATAAGGTGGCAAGGGTAAACATCTATACATAAGTGTAATACCAAGTGCTCGTGTCAGTGTCTCAGGTAGCAACATATCATAAATATGAGGTATGAATGTAAAATAATGAAAACAGAATACATCATGAATGTGAAAACTGTTTCCTTTCATTAGTGAGATTTCTGTATATATAAATCGAGGTATCATCAATGTAATCAACATGAAATCAGTGTCAACTATTTCATGAAGGTAATACTATGATATCTAGGGTGACCGTATCAGTATAGGTGCCAACTATATACTCAAGTCTATAAGTATGTGGATATCATCCAACTATATAATCAATATCTATATGCATGTAGATCTCATCCACGCGTTAACCAATGACACAACAACATCATACATGTAATTATCATAAAAGCCCATGCATGAAAGTATGAGGATATAAATTAACGTGTGTCCCTCGCGACACATCAAAATCATGGAACCTGAGTATCCAGCATCGACACTCGAAACATCATGAAACCCTTGTCCAGCATTGACACGTAAATCCTCATATAGCTCAGGTGCCGCATCCTCAGATCGGCCCTTAGTCGCCGCATAATCTGGTCGGCCCTCATATCCATCTCACTACTCCGGTCGGTATCCTCCGGATAACCGCTGAGTCCAAATACTATCGCCGGTAGGTAGTGCTCCCCTGTCAGGCTCAACATCTAACAATACGAGTCTTCTTGCCCCGAGGTACCTCATCGGGTCCACCATGTACCCACAGACGGTGCCTACCGCTCCTCGAATCGGGTTTCACATGCCACTCTCAGAACCGAGAAAACACATGGTGGACGCACTGAAATATCATATCAAGAGAAACCGGGTTTTTAAAACAATGCACACTTTCTTTTAAAATCACCATGGTTCTCAAATCCAGAAATCTCATGAAAACAACACATCTCAATGTGTATAATCATAAAGCATGATGTATGCGACATATAACAGAAATGTAAGCATATCCGTATATCATGCAACATGGAACAGTAATATGCACATGTCGAGCGAAAACCGCTCTTTTAAATGAATACAGTTTTAAAATATTTCTTACGTTTCCCAAATTCTCCAAAGTCAAATGCAACATCGTATAAAGGTGCATATGTAACTATAGCAAGTAAACTGTGCAAGGAGACATATCATGATGCAACAATCCTACAGTGTAGTGACATGGTAATTATCGCTGATGAAGTGTGTGAGCCGGCCAATCTGTGTAGGTGTAACATACGCATCATCGATAATGGTGTAGGTGTACCAGCACAGGTATATATGATGCATTGAAAATGACATAAACGTAGCATAAAGTAAATCATATGCAAATGCTAACAGGTATACGTATCTAGCATGACCAAGTCGGTGAATCTATCAAACGGCATCCAGTCTCACAACATCAAGTACGGTATCATCCATCGTACGGCATCCTCTAGTCAAGGGTATGGATCAATCATCAAGTCAACTGATCACGTATGGTAATCCATCGTACGACGGTATTATACCAATAGGGATCCTATCAACCTATATGACATTGAAGGTACGGACCTAACGTCTCATACATCAAATCACTCAAGATTCGCAACATTATATGAATCTATATACCTATATCCCCGGGTCACATCCATAACAATCTCATATCTGTGGACCGGCAAGGTATCAATCATCTCAATTGACTCGCATTCGTATACCAACATATCATCAAATCATCATATCACATCGTATTTTCTTTTCATCGCATTTATCTTCCACATCAAGTCAATTTTATAAATACATTCTACCTTTACTATAAGCATAAGTATCTAATCTAGCATGCACACCCGTACCACAAAATCAGTTTCTTTTTTTTTAAAAGATGTGAATCGTAGTTTTGAAAGTTGGGGCTACGGTGTATTAAGTAAAGGTACGTTTTTTGAAATATCCGTAGAATCCCTTGGCCTGTCTTTAAAATACTCATGATTCGTTAGTTTTGAAATAGGTATGACTCGAGTCTAGTCTAACATCTACCAGTAACTACAGGACTAAATTAACAGGCCAATCGAAAGGGTAAGAAAAACCATCTAAGTCTGAGTCGATACATATAAATATAATAGTCGGTGATCCCGCCTCAATAGTATCATATATGATACAATATATAACATGACATTCTCGAGTCAAGAGTGCGGATCTATCATCAATATATAGCTCGTATGGTAAATCCATCATACGGCATCCCAAATCTGGGTACGGGTCAAATATCACATTCATCTCATTATTCATCTGGTATCCTTATCATCATATCTTGTATTAGGGGTACTGATCTAAGTCTAGTAAATACTGATACAATCTACATAAATGTATGCGTGTGTATGAAAACACATTGCCCAAGGACCAGCTATAATCTCATGTCGTATCTCATAATACGAACCATATCACATCACCGATCTCGTGGCACCATGCCCAATCTCATCGACTCAGCTCCAAGTACTATGTACTATCCTCATTATCCATGTAGATGTATACATACATACATACATATACATACTCACAAACATATATGTATGTGTGTGTGTGTATATATATATATATATTTATATATATCCTCATATACGCACAAGCAAACAAGTGTATGCGTGTGCGTGTGCGTAAACTTCATTCTAGGGTTTCGCGACTAACACTAAACTATAGCATTAACTACCAAATACGCTTACACTAACCCAAAGTCCTCTAAAGCATTTCTAGCTAAGTATACACATCTTATAATAACATATGAATATATAGATAACACACATTTGCATACTGCACTACGAAACTGCGGGGGTGCTATACGCCATCCACCCGACTTCCCCCGTAGATATATATCTACTCACCTTGATCCTTACTTGCTGGAGTCGATGACGCCACGCTCATCCTCGTTGTCTCGAAGTCTACGTGGGGGTACCTACATATATACACATATAGCATCGTAAACAGAAATCACACACGGAAACCAAATCGGCATGCGTATCATACATAGGTCAAAACCTATGATCTATGCATGCACGAATAACCAAACAACTCTCGACGATCGACGTATAAACGTGAATCGACCGAGATAAAACACACATACTAAATTCCAAATCATTAAAAGCCGCAAAATGAATTCAGAATCTATGTAAAACACTTCCAGATTTTCCTCAGGTGACAATTTGGACATTTTGCATACAGGAAAGGTCTAATTTACTACAAATGGAGCCATGGACCAAACCTAGGACCATACTTCCCTGCTCTGGTCGCAAATTGCATCCAGAATGGATAAATCTATGTCCAACACTTGGAGGTAGGGTCTCGGGTCTTCAGGGTAGCTTCCTAGATGCCTGGATGACTCTCAGTCTTTGCTAAATAATTCCTAAGGTCCCAGGGTGATAGCAGATCTCCAATAACACCTCAAATTTCCACAAATTCTCGATATCGGGGTTTCTAGGTTTGGGGTTTAGGGTCTAAGTCTATGGTTTCAGTCCATGAAACTAACATTAGAGGGGTTATATGGGCTCTACTAACCTCAATTACACTATCTCAATTCAAAATCCCTCAAAGCTCTTCTTGGAATTTTCCAACCTCACCAAACTACACAATATCGATTCAAAACTTAAATAGATGTTAAAGGAAATGAAATACTAATCTAATGGTGAAAGAAATACCTTATTTGGCAACTCAAGAATTTTCTTGAGTTGCCCCAAGTCTTCAAAATCCATTCTTTCTTGGTCCAAAGTGCTTGTAGGGAGTTTGTGCATGTTTTTAATGAAGTGGAGATGATATTTTGATGGGTTTTTGATGATGAAGTGAGGAGGTAGAGGGGGGAGGGAGAGAGGGCAGCAGCCATGGGTGAAGGAGGAAGTGAGAATGATAACAAAAATGAAGAGGGAACAATGGGAGCTAAGGTCAAATGACCCCTCACCCCTCTCTCTCTCTCATGCCCATACCTCTTTATTTTATCCTTTTCCTTTTTATTCCTTTTTCTTTATCTTCTCTTCTCTTTTCATTTAAAAAAAACATGCATGAAAAATAAGAAAAGACCATGGTAGGAAAATGTAGCAAATGAGAAAAATGACTTGGTGCATGTCAAATGCACAAAACAAGCTTAATACACGATTAGTGATATTTAATCGCGATTAGCATTAAAATTGTATATAATTAATTATAAAAATTCATAATTTGCCTAAATCACATAAAACATTCTCATTTCAGTAATTTCTATAATTTTCCAAATATTTCCCAATTTATCGGTATTTAATTATACCGCATTACCAAAATATTCATAATATTTATTATTTAATTATATAAATTCCCAAAAATAATATTTTATTTTTCTGAAATATTACAGTCTTCCCCCGTTAAAGATATTCGGTCCCCGAATTTAAATTTAAACCCCTCAAATACTAAAACATTTCAATAAAATGATCTAGTCGTCGGGGCTACGAAATCATAAATGCATAAAACATGTCGTAGCGCAAAGCATGCGCATGAAAAATGAGCATATAACTCAAAATCAAAACTCCGTCAAGTATTCCGCAATCATCGGAGTTATGGTGAAAACACCAATGTCGAAGTCCAATACGAAAACCAACATAATACACACACACACATGTAAACATCTTTGTAAACTCGTCAAAACGTCTGAAAGAAATGCATGCCAAACCTTTTCAAGTCGCTGTGCGATGCTCGTATCACTGCACAGTGGCGAACATCTATTGTAAGAAAATAACTATATATATACCCTTTGTTTAATATACACGTCCCGCCGTTTTGAAAAAAAATTTAGAAGGGTTTCCTTTGTTAAATGTCTTGTGTCAATTCAGACACGTAGGTAAATACTGAGACTATAGCTCCTTTTTGGAAATCCCTTCGAAAACTATCAATGTATGCAAAAATATAGTCAGGCGCTATCCTCGGACTAGTCCTTCTCAGCTGCTATACCAAATAGTAAATATCATAAAACATACTGCTCCAAAAATCAATCCCACAATGTGCATATGAATGCCACGTGCGTATGGTGCGCATGAAAATCGAAATCAATAAATGTGTCAAACATGTGCATAGAAATAAAATCTAAGTGCAATTGGTGTGCACGAAAACACCTGTCAAGGGCAACGGTGTGTGCCCGACAACAATATCAGGTGCATCTGATATGCACGAAGAATCCCGATTTAGTGCATCTGGCGTGCACCAAAATCGCATCAAGCGCGTCAAGTATGTGCAAGAATCCAAATCATGTACACAAGGTGCACGAAAATAAATATCGAGTATCACAATCGAAATCGATGGTATATAACACATCTCAATCTAAATCCAAATCAGGTATACCGTGGTATATAATCTCACAATCATGTGTATCAGTGTGCATAAATCGAATCAAAATACTAAAAGTGCATGACAACTACGCCGAAAACACGAGTCAAATTATGTGCATACCATAGGTATGAAATAAAAATCAGCATCTCGAATGACATCAAATCGAACTCAAGTGCAACTGTGGTGCACAAAATCTCAATCATGCAAATAAATCTCCCAAAATACCAAAATCAAATATGGCGGAAACAGCCCCGCTCTGGCACATCCTCTAATGTCACGACCCGAAAAGTACGGAACATGACTGGCACTTAAATTACGAAACGTCTTGAGGCGTACGCAATCTAAGTAAGCCAAAACCCAGAATCAAAACCAAAGAAGAGTAGAGTGAAGAAAAAACCAATTTAAAGCAAGTAGTTTTAATCAACATAGGCCGAAGTATGTATTTTTAAAATCTCAAGTATTTTCTGAAAATTTCGGTAGAGTCTCCTTTGTAAATACTGGCCCCAAACAGGATACAACATGAATAGTATACGAAATGAAACAAAAAGGCATCCCCAAGCGGGAGCTAGCTCTTCGTCAATCGACGGCCACAACCACGCAAGCAATATTATATACAACGCCGAAGGGCGAGGATCAAAACTCAAAAAAAAAAAACTCAAAACAACATGAAAACCATAATAATACAATGCGCGACTCTAAGGACGAAAGAATAACAGGTCTGGTTTTCTATCTATCTCAAATATACAATCTGGTTGATGGAGTTTCTAGATACAACTGAAATAATGAATAACCAAAGGTGGTCCTGATGCAAAGAACCCACCTACCAAAGCAATCACCCGGAAGGAACAGTGTGCCAGCAAGCCGCAATGCAACCTGTACGACAAAACCTGCAAGGAACTGTGGCACAACGGGGGTGAGTTGCTAACTCGTGAGTAGAAAACATCTACGAGTAGAAATCACATGCATAACACTATCCTAGGTCATATCAGGTAATATCCTCAATAAAAATCCTGGTCCAGCTATGTATAGTGTAATACTACATGCTCGTGTCAGTGCCTCAGATAGCAACATATCAGATATATGATGTATGAATGCATTACGAATGGAAGCAGAATATATCATGAATGAAACAACTGTTTTCTTTAATCAATGAGATTTCTATATGTATGTCAATCACGTATCATCAATGAATGCAACAGAGAAATCAGCGTCAAGTATCGACACAAAACATAAGTCTCAGTATCTCAGTATCAAATCTCAATATCTCAAATCTCAAATCTCAAATATCAATATCTCAGGCATCCGTATCATCTGCAGGATCGGCCCGCAGGCTCCGGTAGAACGTATCAGCCTGTATCCATCTCATGTCTCCTGCCGGTATCCTCCGGATAATCGACAAGTCCAAATAATATCACCGGTAGGTAGAGCTCCCCTGCCAGGCTCATCAAATACAACTCGAGCTTCTTGCCCCGGGGTACCATACCGGGCCCACCATGTACCCGAAACGGTTCATCCGGCTCCTCGAATCGGGTCTCCAAATCCAGCAGCAATCATGAAAACTCATGGTGGACGACTCATACATCACGAGAAAACCGCAATTTGCATTTTAAAATGATGATACTAAGTTTTTATTAAATTCTTGCAGTTTTCCCCCAAATCCAGAAATCTCATGTAAATCCGAAATCATCAAAATCATGATACCAAAAAACAGTGAATACCGGCATAAATCTCTTTAATACTGCATAACCAATGAATATATGGATTCATCTGATATCATGCAATGCATGCAATAATTAAACTAGCATATGGAAACTATAACATATTACAACTATCAGCTAGCAAGCTATGTCACTGAAATAGTATTTTCTAAAGTGTACGTGACATGGCAATTACCGATGAAGATGTGTGTGAGCCGGCAAACGAGTGTACGTGGAGCATACGCGTCATCGGTAATGGTGCTGGTGTCCTAACAGCATGGTTTCATAATTACTACGTACACAATAATATGCAATAAGGCGATAACAACATAATAAGGAAAATGAATAGTAAATACAACAATAATATGCGGAACATGAATAATAACGTAACAACAAGGAATCAACCTTACTATACATGTGTTACACTGTTTTGTCGTTTGAAATAGTACGAATTGTGGAGTTTGAAAATAAGGACTCCGGTGTTTTTAAGAAAAGATACGTCTTTTAAAATATCCTTAGTATCCCTTGGTATGTCTTTAAAATTCTCACGATTCGTCAGTTTTGGAAATAGGTATGACTCGGGTCCAGTCTGACATCTACTAGGTAAACTACAGGTCTAACTAACAACCCATCGAAAGGGTTATGGAAACCACCTAAATCTGAGTCGATATATATCGGTCTATATAATAGTCGGCGATCCCGCCTCAGTAGTATCCCATATGATACACCATCTGATATGACATCCTCAGATCAAGAGTGCAGATCTATCATCAATAAATAGCTCGTACGGTAAATCTATCGTATGGCATCCCAAACTGGGTACGGGTCAATATCATATTTATCTTATTATTCATCTGGTATCCTTATCACCACATCATGAATTTGGGGTACTGACTTAAAGTCTAGTACAATCTGATACCATCAACATATATGTAAATGTGTGTGTATGAAACACATCGCCTACCGATCTGCTATCATCACATTTCGCATCTCATAATAAAATCCAAATCATATCACCGATCTCATGGCACCAAGCCCAAACCCATCGACTCATCCTCAACTATCATCCACTATCCTCATTATCCATGTGTATATATATATATATATAGTCCCATACCTATGTGTATATAAATATATACATATCCCATTTACACACAAGTACTAAAATGCATGCAAGTGTGTGGGGGTGCGTGTATGCAAATCCTTACTCTAGGGTTTCGTGACTAAGAAATCCGCTAAAGTCCTTTCTTCAATTCTCGCTAACCCTAAACCCATAAGCTCCTAAGGCTTCTCTTACTAGGTGTTCATATCATATAATAACATATAAAAGTATATCGTTACCACATCACCTCATTTCTCATAACTTTGCGGGGGTGCTATACGCCATCCACCTGACTTCCCCCGTAGATAAAATCTACTCACCTGATCCTCGTTTGCCGAAATCGATATCGCCACGCGCTTGCTTATCGTCTCGAAGTCCACATAGGGGTACCTACATGTCACAACATATCGTATCGTATAAAAACCCAATTTGAAATCGAAACGGCATACGAAAACCAAATCGGCACGCGTATCACGTATAGGTCAAAACCTATCGCCTACGCATGCAAGAATAGCCAAACCAACCCTCGATGTCGATGTACAACATCAACCCATCGAGAAAAACCCATACACACCAATCGTGATTTCAAAACTCACTAATTATATAAGAAATAGGGTTAAATTCATCGAAACCATAAAATTAAACAAATCGTTTTATTTTCCAAAAACCTAGTTAGCACAAATTCCCATTTCGGTTGAAAACTTGATGTTTTAACCAATCTACATATTTTAACGATTCTAATGGCCAAAATGCTCATTAAATATCATAACTAGGTCAGACAAATCACTTCCATATTTTAATCTCATCAATTTTTATTAAAACAAAAATTCTAGTTCGCAAATATATCAATTTTTAACATTTTTTTCTTCAAAGAAAAATTCACAATTCAACAACTAAGCTAGATTTTGCATATTTTAAATGGTTAAACCACTCATGAAAACCTTAATGATGTGCTAAAAACCCTAACTAGATTTTAATCCCACATTTTAATTAAATTTCTAAAACCTAGTTAGCAATTTAGCATAATTATCACAATTTTAAACCAACAATTTAGCAACTAGTAACCAAATTAGATTTTACATGTCTTCACATGCCAAACTACACCTTGCAAACTTAAACAAGTGACAACAACCATATTTGAATTCAAATCCTAACTTTTCAATTTTCCAAACTAGCAATTAAAACCAAATTAAACATCTAAATAGTTAACAATGAAGTAATTAAACAACAATATAAGCATAAGGTTAAAATTATACCTCATGATCAAGAGATCAAACATGAAAAATTTAGCCTCCAAAGATGTCTCTTGCTCCTAAATCCATACTTGAATAGGCCAAGAAGAAATGGGTAGAGATTGGATTTTGATTTTGTGAGGTTTTACTTTGATTTTTGACCAATTTTTTTGAGGATTTTTGGGGAGAAATGAGATGAGGGAAAGAGAGGGGAGGGGCTGCAGAATTTTAGTAGGGGCTCAGCCAAATGAGGGGGGGGGAGAGGTGAGAGAGTGATGGATGTGGGTTTCAAAGTCAACATAAGTCCATACTTTGACTTCTTTTCTTATTCTATCATTTCCTTTGTTTTCTTTTCTTTTCTTTTGGCAAATCAAGTGGGGAAAATGAGGGGGCAACTTGGGGCTGCTGATTTTCGGAGAGGAGAGAGGGTGTGGGTGAGTGTGGGTGAGGGCAAAAGATAAATGTATTATCCCAATTTCCGTCAACACTAATTTCACTATTTGTGCCCCTTTTTCTTCGATATTTTCTCAAATCGTTTAACAACTTCATTTCATTTCAGAAACAATATTTTACAGGTTAGTTTAATGTGTCATGATGAATAAAATTTGTTTCAACCCATTCCAATTTGTAATTATCCCTAATTAAATGTATTAGTGACGGTTTAAAATAATATTAAAATAATTAATTTCGGAATTTTTTTCAGAAAATTAGAAATTTTACGAGTGGCTCAATAAACAAAAAATACCAGCAATTACATAGCTAGAATATGTATATTTAATTTTATATTTAAAGATATTTATGTCTGGATTTTTACGGAAAACACCCGTTATTTTATCGATTTTTCCGAAATTTCACCTAAAAGATTTTCAAAACGTTACAATCTTCCCCCCTTAAAGAAATTTGGTCCCCGAATTTAAATTAAAACTCCCCCCAAATACTAAAATATTCCAGCAAAACCATCAAGTTGTCAGGGCTCCGAAATCATAAATACATAAAACATATCGCAGCGCAATGCATGCGCATGAAAAATGAGCATATCACTCAAAATCAAAACTCCGTCAAGCATCCCGCAATCATCGGATTGATGGGGAAGACACAATGTCTAAATCCAGAATGAAAACCAATATGATATACATCATTAAAACATCTGGACGCAATGCATGCCAAAAATATACTCAGGTACTGTCCTCTGACTAGTCCTGCTCAGTACTAAACCAAATAGCAAGTATCATAAAATATACTGCTCCAAAAGAAATCAATCCCAAATATATATATATGAATAGCACGTGTGTCTGGTGCGCACGGAAATCGAAATCCATGAATGTTCCATACATGTTCACAAAAACCAAATCTAAGTGCAACGGGTGTGCAGGAAAACACCTGTCAAGGGTAACGTGGTGCCTGACAGCAAAACCAGGTGCATCTGATATGCACGAAAAATCTCGATTTAGTGCATCTGGTGTGCACCTAAATCGCATCAAGTGCCTTAAGTATGCATAAAATCCAAATCAAGTGCACAATGTGCATGAAAATGAATATCGAATATCACAATCGAAATCGACGGTATACAACACACTTCAATCAAAATACTAATCAGGTATACCGTGGTATAAAATCTCACCATCCTGTGCATCGGCATGTACAAAAGCAAATCGAATACTAGAAGTGCATGAAAACTATGCCGAAAGCATTGTTCCCGCCAAAAATTTCTACGCAAAAGAGCCCAAGGTATCAAATGGCGGCGATACGCTTAAGAAAAGGGGAACCAGTATATTTCGGGCTGTTTTTTGACAAACTCCCGAATGACAAACAGATAAATTCTAATGGTATCGAAAGCGGCTCGAAAAACCCTTCGATTTGATATATTATGGGCCTCTTAATTCATCCGGGATCAAAAGTTATGAGGAATTACGTGTCCACACGTGATGGGCTTTTAAGAACCCGCTGGAGGAGTTAAAAGATACAATAAAAACTCAGAAAAGATCCCAATGGGGCATCACGCGCTCACACGTGACCATGGGTCACGTGCAGAAACGTGATGGGCTTTTAAAGCCTCTAAAATAATGAATAGAATTTAATTCTAAAAGTCAGAAAATACCTCAACGAGGTATCACGTGCTTACACGTGACCAATGGTCACGTGTTGACACGTGATGGTTAAAACTGAAACATAAATAAGCGGCTGTGAAAGGAACCCAATTGGGGGTCACGTGCTCCCACGTGACCAAAGGTCACGTGCCAGCACGTGACTGGCTTTAAAAGCATTATAATTTAATAGAATTAAATTCTAAAAGTTTCTGAATCTTTCCAAATGGAAAAGGGTCATGGGGAACCGTTGGATTAAAAATGCAAGGGTGATTAAAAATCACCAATTTATAGAAAAACCTTGGACAAGGAAAGGTTTCCCTGAAAATCTCACCAGGATAACAAATAGAATATCTTTTGGATTTAAAATCCACGGTGAATAAAATTCACTGAATGATCTAAAGGCCCAGATTAATGATAAATATAAATCAAACCTCTCAACAATCAAATCAAATCTTCCAATGAGAGATTTGCTAAACAAATTAACTCTTTTCCTTCTCCTATAAATAGGAGCCAAGAAAAGAAGAGTGGGGATCTACTTTTTGAGAGAAAAACAGAGGGATCTACCTTGGAGAGAAGAAACGGAGAGAGGAGAATTTAATTCTCTGCAAAAGAAAAACCCTAGGTAAGAAAAGAGAGAAAAGAGAGGATTCAAAAGAGAATTTAATTCTCAAAAGAGTTTAACTCTTATTTAAAGAGAAGAACTTAGTTCTTCTTCTGGTTGAAGATCTGTACAGAGCACATCTCCCCATAGGATGAGAATTTAATTCTCATCGGGTTGAGATCCTGCCATGCAGATCCTAAACTTAGAAGGGGAATTGAGGTTTGAGAGTTCAATTCTCCTAAAACAAAACTAGGGTTTAACCCTAATCAAGAATTTAATTCTTTTACAGATCTGGGAGTTTAATTCCTTTGAAAAGAAATCAAGGTTTTATCCTAAATATGAATTTAATTCTTTCACGATAGGAATTTAATTCCTCCAAAATCATAATTAGGGTTTAACCCTACAAAAAATTCAATTCTTAAAAGATCTCTGTTCATGAAAAGAACTAGGGTCACGTGCACGTGACCCTTGAAAAGATCCCCTGCAAAGAACTTTGAAGTATCACCTCACGTGCTCCCACGTGACTCCCAAAAAGCAGAAAGAAAAAGCAAAAGAAATAAAGGCTTTGGGCGCTCTCACGTGGTATCACGTGACCCCTCAGCAAATGCATTAACAATTGGCGCACAGATCCCCATCACGTGCCAACACGTGATGCTCTAAAATAAAAATGAAAGTGTTTAACTCTTAATGACAAAAGAAAAGAAAAGAAGCTTTGGGCGCTCTCACGTGTCCCCACGTGACCCCTCAGCAAGTGCTGTAATATTCGATGCATAAACCCCCATCACGTGCCAACACGTGATGCTCTAAAAATAAAGATGAAAAGTGTTTAACACTTATTCGCAGATTTGAGGATAAAACAAAGGAGATCTGGCTTCACATTTAGGGCGTCCTCACGTGTCACCACGTGACCCCTAATGAGCATTCTAACAAACCAGAGCGGGGGCCTCTATCACGTGCCCACACGTGATGGCTAGGAAATTAAAGGTGTTAAATACTTACCTGCTGAATAAAATAAGGGAAATCAGGGTGCTCTCACGTGTCCGCACGTGACCCCTCCCTCCTTAGTGTTTAACACTAATTGGAAAACTCTATTTGCAGTGTTTAACACTGATTTGCTTATTGTTTAACACTAATTTAAAAACTCTGTTCCCAGTGTTCAACACTGTTGGTATGTAGTGTTTAACACTAGCTTTAGCCCAATTGGCTAAGTTTTTAGAGGCAAAGCCTCTCCTCCAATGGACCAACAGAGGGCCAATATTTCAAACATAATTGGACTTAGCCCAAACTGGCCATAAGTCCTCAAATCATCTTGAACTGAGCACATCTGCTCTTTCAACCAACTCATTGGTTCAAGGGTACATCTCTGAACTCCTATGATATTTGTCGTTGTAATCCTTCAACGTCTTCAGAGAGGTGACGGGTCCCGACAACCACACATCAACACGGACTGTGGGGTCCTTAAACTCATGGACTTATGCGTCCTTAAACTAAGATACGGACTGTGGGGTCCTTAAACCCGCGGACTTATGCGTCCTTAAACTCACGGACTTATGCGTCCTTAAACACACCCATATGGACTGTGGGGTCCTTAAACCCATGGACTTATGCGTCCTTAAACTACCTATGGACCGCAATGTCCTTAAACTACCAATGGACCACCACGTCCCTAAACTGGAACTTGGACCACCACGTCCCTAAACTGGAACAATAGAGCCCCAAATGCTCTTTTGTCAGATCTAAACGATCCTGTTTAAGTTGATCTTAGCCTCAAAAATGGCTAACGCATCCTTAAACCTTCAAACAGATTCTAGTCTCAAATCGGACTATAAATCCCCTAATCAACTCTGGCTCAAGGGTACATCTCTGAACTCCTCTGACATCTGTCGTTGTAATCCTTCAACATCGTCAGAGAGGTGATGGGTCCCGACGGCCATACATTAAATGGACCACTATGTCCCTAAACTGGAACAATGGAGCCCAAATGCTCTTTTGTCGGATCTAAACGATCCCGTTAAGTTGATCTTAGTCTCAAACAGGACTAACGTATCCTTAACAAACGTTTGAGTTGATCTTAGCCTCAAATAAGGCTAACGTATCCTCAAACCAAAACTCCAAACCCAAATCTAAGAAAACACGGATTTGGACTAATCCACGCCCTACAGGCGACGACATAACTCGGTCCCCGTAAACAATTCACGGGCAACAAAACATAAAATAAACACACACGACACGAAGTGACCATCTGGAGAAGGAGAAAGTTATTACCGCAATGCGGTAGAGTAATTAACTGCAGGGGCTTGCGCCTGCAGGGAAGAGCGTCCCCACAATCAAAAACCCCTCAAACGAGGGGGAATCTGACGAAGTCTGCTGCATCGGACGCATCCGTCTAAACCTTCGATACATGGTGCCATAAATCAACTTGGCATCTTCGGAGAGGTGGACGGATAGCACCAATTAGCATCTGCCCCGAATTTCAGGCGAGATAGCCCACGTCTCGGCCGCCGTTCGGAGGGGAACAGATTCTGGCACGCCCGGTGGGACCTTTTCCTCTTTCCACTCCACACTTCGTGTGTCGTCTTCGCGAACCAATCGCGGTTTGTTAATGGTTGCCTTTGGGTTTCAAGTTACTAAGATTTGGACTTTTGCCTGGCGCAGAAATCAAGCATCAATGGCATCCAACTGCTCGAGCTGCTCGAAATGCAAGTGCAACTGACGCTCCGCCTCACCTGGAGGTGTAGCCTATGGGCCTCAAGCGGCCTCCATCCTTGCCATGCCGGTGGAACAAGTGACTCAGGCCACCACCGGTCTATTTTTCGGGACCATACTCCCGCCGGCAAGCTTCACCGTTCCAGTGCCCACACCGGAAGCGCAAAAGAAGTCGGTCTTTGGTCGACTCACTACTACCACGGCCCCTCTCAACGGGTCGTCCAAGTCCAGTGCCTCAGTTTTTAACAAACTATGCCAGAGCTCCAACGGGCCCATGAAGAAGCCTGCAATACCAGAAGGCGTTATCCTGAAGCGGATAGCCATCCCTGCTCCCGTTCCAGGCGAAATCACCAAGGTTGCTTCCCCTACTCGGAAGTCTGCTTTTGATAGGTTGACTGTCCCCACTCAACGGACGTCGGTCTTTAAAAGGCTGATACCGGCGAATTCTGACCAACACTGGGGCATCAGGAGGTCGCCCCTACGGCCAAACCAACTTCATCTGCACGACACGCTCGACGTCGCCACCGGCGCCGAGTAAGGAAGGCTGGGGGCAACTCCCCCTCTGGGTTTACGCCACCAGCTCCAACGGTGGAGATCGGGGCTGTTGTTCTAACCGAGAAAAGCTTTGAACTGCTCAACAAAATACACAGAAACTCTCCTACTACATTGCTGAAGAGAAATTCTTCGCCTGTGGAGAATGCTACAGAGAAGAAGCCGGAGCAACCTCCTCAACGGCTATCCTCTGAAATTTACAAGGTCTGGCGTCAAGTCCAAGACTCCGTAATAGATCAAGACTATCTCCGCCGACAGAAAAAGATGAAGGTTCAGCAGGAGAAGAATTACTCTGTCAAGCTGGAAAAAGCAACAGCTGGATGGGTGCCCACTGCAACGGCTCCCTTAACTCCAATCACTCAAAAAAGGAGGCCGCAAAAAGCCCCTGTGTCTTTGGCAAATCGCAAAGACACCGAACACAAACGCTCCAAGTCTGGGGGCATGGTGGTGCACACCGTTTATATGGCTTGCGGAAAGGAAGAAAGCCGTGCTTCGATGGGTCACCGACCGCTCACCCGATCTGTGACGAAAGCCCAGGAGCAGCAACAGAAGCTTCAGGAAATGATGACTGTGATGGCTGCACTTACCGAACTGAAAGAAAGTTCGGAAGAATCATCAGAGCAGCGTCACGAACAAGAGACTGATGCTGACTACCTACGTAGAGTCCTCGAAAAGAAGGAAAAAGAAGCCGCAGAGCAAGCGGCTAACATAAAACAAATGGCGCTTCTCTTCCAAGATATGGTAGGGATGATGATCCAGCAAGATCCTCCTGCTGAAGATCCTCCGATTGTCCTTGAAGATGACAAAGGAGAGACATCGAATCCTCCTCCGGCTCTTTCAGCAGCCTAGGAAGAAACCATTTCCAAGGCCGCACTGGATGACCATATAGCTCATCAAATACAGGCTCACCAGGCAAATGAAGCGGCTGGGCAAATTGCTAGAACCGGACGACCCTACCCGGGCTGGTATGACCAAATTAGTTACCCGCCGGGATATACGATCCCTAAGTTCCACGTATATAAAGGGACAGGGAACCCACATCAGCATGTCGCTCAATTCAAGGCCTTATACGGCAATACTGGAGGCGATGACAGACTGTTGCTTCGATAATTTGTCGGCAGCTTAGCGGAAACGGCATTTGAATGGTATTCAGAGCTACCTAACGACTCTGTCAAAACATTTGCGGAGATGGAGTTGCTGTTTACACAAAGATTCGCGAGTGCTAGTGAACGCACCCCGATAACAGCACTGGTCAACGCCAGGATAAGTCCAGGCGAAACGTGGGTTCAATACGCAACACGATGGCGGAATCTGTGGTCAAAATGCGAACAGCGGATCGAAGAAGCACCTGCGGTAGGTATGTTCGTGGGAACTCTGGATCCGCAAGCAACCATCTCGCAATTCATGATGTTCTTCAAGCCGACCACTTTTCAGGCCTTGATTGACAAGCTGGCCCAAATGGACCAGATGGGTCATAGACCATCTCCTTCAAAGACAGAGCCTTGGAATGAAAAGGACAAAGGGAAAGCAACTTTCGTCGATAAGACTCAACAACAGTCGAGCAACTTAAAGCCGGTTGTCCGTCAAAACAATATGCGTCCACGCCCATCCCTCGAGGAAAGACTGGGACGTCCTTACTCATTTCCTCAGGATAAAACGAGAAAACAGTTCGAGCTGGAAGTGCGCAACAGACTCATCAATCTGCCAAGTCCAAAACGTCCATTGCAACCAGGCGATGTCAACGATCCCAATTATTTCCCTTACCACCAAGCGGTAAGTCACCCGATCGAGGATTGCTTCGTCTTTAAGGGATGGATCGAGGATCAGTACCTACAAGGCAAGTTTGCGCTGTCTGAAAAGTGGAAGGTAAACCCACCATAGCCGCATGCTCCAAAGAAGACGGACACACCGGGGGCAAGTTGTCACATGATCTCTCACTCATTGATAGATGATAAAGAGGCTCCTTGCACCGAGAAACCAGGGGCGGGGCCTGAACCAGAACTTCTGTGGCCATCAGACGAGATGATCGATGCCTTCCTGAACGAAGCCCGTCTTAAAAGCAAAGCTGATCGAGAGCGCGAGATGGCCATATTCGAGAAAGCCAAACGCCGACGACTGGACAAAAGGGTCGAAACACTCCCACCGGATCAAAGTACATCCGCCACAAATGAAAGCAGGATCAAGACAAGGAAACGATTCGCCAAAGCCATATCAATAGGGATGAGGCCGCCCTCTTTCAGAAAAAATTCTCCTGGTGGTATACATTTTGATGAAACGGACATACACCCTAACTTCTGCTTATATCATCAGAGGATCGCACATCCTACTGAAGACTGCAACTCCTTTAAGTGTTGGTGGCAAGGATATGTCGCTCATAGACGACACGTCAATAGAATAAAGCGGGAAGCTCGTAGACAGCGAAAAAATACGACAGATGAGCATAAAAGAGTTGCCGGCAATTGTCATAGGGACGAGCCCGGGGGATCACGAGTTCTCACCTTTGGAAGCGATTCTGATGAAGAAGCCGCTCTTAACCCTCTCTTCAAGGAATTCATTTCTAAAACAAAAGAATTGGAGAGTTGCGAGAATGTTCAGCCGTACAATCTCACGCTACCCGGAAAGAATCTCGGACCCGCAAACGACGGAGCAAACGAAATGAGAAAGGAAAAGGAAAAAACGGCCTTTGTTGCCAACACTCAACAACAGCCGAGTAACCCGAGACCGTTTTGTCGTCAAAACAATAAGCCGCGATACCTCAATGAGAAATTGAAACGTCCTTACTCGTTTCCCAAAGATAAAACAAAGGGATTGTTCGAGCTAGCAGTGCGCAGCGGGCTCATCACTCTGCCAGATCCAAAACGTCCATTGCAACCAGGTGACGTTAACAATTCTAACTATTGTCCCTACCACAGAGTAATGGGTCACCCACTCAAAAATTGCTACGTTTTCAAAAACTGGGTTGAAGACCAATACCAACAGGGCAAGCTCGCGCTGCCCGAAAAGTGGAAAGTAAACCCGCCACAACAACATGCTCCGAAAAAGGTGGATATGCCGGGGGCATTATGCTCATCCATAAGGAAAGCCCCATAGACCGAAAAGTCAGTAAACTAGAGATGCGTCTCAAATACGGCGACGGTAGACCGAAACGTCATTAAACTAACAATGGACCACTATGTCCTAAAACTGGCTGTGGACCGAAACGTCCTTAAACTAACGACGGACCGAAACGTCCCTAAAACTACTACCGCAGCATTCTTAGGCTGACAAGGCAAAAAAAAAAAAAAACGGTATGTCCATAAGCAAAATGGGCACGGATGAAAACCCGAAAGGGCTACGTGAGTAAAAACAGCAGGTCTACCGGCGAGTGTTTGTGAAAACCCGAAAGGGCGCAACCTCATTAGAAAAAAAGAATAAAAAGAATAAAAAAACGGTATGTCCACAAGCAAAATGGGCACGGATGAAAACCCGAAAGGGCTCCGTGAGTAAAAACAGCAGGGCTACCGGCGAGTGTTTGTGAAAACCCGATAGGGCGCAACCTCGTTAAAAGACACTTACAGGATCCTCTCGACCTTGTAAGGAGAAACCACCTGCGTGAGATCCTTACGACTCACAAGGAAGCAACACACTTAAGGATCCTCACGATCCTAAGGAGAAATTACACTTATGAGATCCTCACGACTCGTAAGGAGAACTCTCTTATGGGACCCTCACGGCTCATAAGATTTGAAAGTCTTAAGTTACAGAAACCTTAACCTGTTCTTAAGCAACCCCCACAACCTTCGATACTGCCCTACAAGCGGCTCATATTGACCCTTGTATACAATCCACGGGCACGAATAAATATTTCCCTAACAAAGTCTCATCCGTGACTAGGGATATGCTTGTACAGCAAACAACACTTGTAAGTCCTCTCGACTTATAAGGAGAAAACTCTTTTGTAAGATCCTTACGACTTACAAGAGAACATGCACTTAGGAATCCTCACGATTCCCAAGGAGAAAACACACCTACGAGATCCTCACGACTCGCGGGGAGAAATACCTTTGTGAGACCCTTACGGCTCATGAAGTCAAAAGCCTTAGCCGACAGGACCCTTAACCCTGTTTACTAAGCCACCTTTGTTCAACATCGACAAAGGCAAATGATGATTCGCTCCTGGCAATATCCCAGTTGCAGCGATGCTGATGCCTAAACCGGTATCAAATTCCAAGTCCTTTCAAGGCAAATGATGATTCGCTCCTGGCAATATCCCAGTTGCAGCGATGCTGATGCCTAAACCAGTATCAAATCCCATGTCCTTTCACGGCAAATGATGATTCGCTCCTGGAAATATTCCAGTCGTAGCAATGCTGATACCAAGATTGGTATCAGATCCCAAATCCCCTACTCGCAAAAAAAAAAAAAAAATCAGCGAGCCAAAAAAAAAAATTGCATACGAAATAGCCGAAATGATGGGGCAACTTGCAAACAAAATCAGCAAGTAAAACTGTATGCATGAAAAAATAGCTGAAATGATTGGGCAACTCGCAATAAAAAGCAGCGAGTAAAAAGAAAAATAGCCGAAATGATTGGGCACAGCGAAAAATAGCCGAAATGATTGGGCAATCGCGATTTTCGCGATATAAAAAGCTGAAATGATAAAGCATCGCGGAAAGAATAAGAAAAAATGAAAGAATGAAACTTTTTGCCCTACAGGTGAAATCACATCGATCCCTGTATACAATCCAGGGGCACAGATAAAAAGGGAACCATACCTTCCCAACAGGCTCCATCAGAAAGCGGAGCCAAATCTCAACGGTTAATAGACAACCTAGAGACAATCTCGACATTTATCGCAATATTGCAGACATAATGTCAACAAACGAAGCAAAAAGAAGATCCCGAGATTCAGGGTCTCGACGTCAACATCGACAACTTAGAGATCACCAACGGCGTTTCTCCTCACTCCAGCCAGATGCAGACGTGACGTCAACAATCGACCTCAGAGTCGCAACGAAACGGAACCATGGAAAAGTCCTTAGTTCCAAATCTCAATGGCCACATCTACAGCCTGGAGACCAACAACGGCGTGCCTCCTCATTCCAGCAGGACACAGATGTTACACC
The DNA here is from genome assembly GCA_030015575.1 of Agapanthus africanus. NCBI lineage: Eukaryota > Viridiplantae > Streptophyta > Magnoliopsida > Asparagales > Amaryllidaceae > Agapanthus > Agapanthus africanus. Next base: position 395,144,619 of record CM057340.1, read on the forward strand.
ATCAAGCGGAGCGATGGCAAAATCCCAACTCCGCCTTAGCATTCGTCTCATTACAGCAGACGCAATGTTAACAACGGCGTTCCTTCGCAGTCCAGCAGGATGTACATGCAAAGCTAATAAAAGACCCATGGTCAGCAAAGCGGAGCGATGGCAAAATCCCAGCTCCACCTCAGCACTCGTCTCGTCACAGCGGACACATCATCAAGCAAAGCGGAACAGCGGCAACCCCCAGTTCCATGACTCGACGATGTACTCCCACAGAGAGTCAAATCCCAACTCCGTGAAATGCGGATATAATCAACAAAATTCCTGGTCACGTGGAACACGGATAACGTCACTCTTTGACCCCATGGAAAACGTCCAGAGCGGATCCTGGTCTTCGCAGAACACGGCAGTGAACCCGTGTGAAGCATCCAGAGCGGAGCCTAGTCCTCGCCTAACGCGGCAGTGAAACCGTGTGAAGCATCTAGAGCAAAATTCCTGGTCACGTGGAACGCGGATAACGTCACTCTTTGACCCCGTGGAAAACGTCCAGAGCGGATCCTGGTCCTCGCAGAGCACGTCAGTGAACCCGTGCGAAGCATCCAGAGCGGAGCCTAGTCCTCGCCTAACGCGGCAGTGAACCCGTGTGAAGCATTTAGTGCAAAATTCCTGGTCACATGGAACGCGGGTAACGTCACTCTTTGACCCCGTGGAAAACGTCCAGAGCGGATCCTGGTCCTCGCAGAGCACGGCAGTGAACCCGTGCGAAGCATCCAGAGCGGAGCCTAGTCCTCGCCTAACGCGGCAGTGAACCCGTGTGAAGCATCTAGTGCAAAATTCCTGGTCACGTGGAACGCGGATAACGTCACTCTTTGACCCCGTGGAAAACGTCCAGAGCGGATCCTGGTCCTCGCAGAGCACGGCAGTGAACCCGTGTGAAGCATCCAGAGCGGAGCCTAGTTCTCGCCTAACGCGGCAGTGAAACCGTGTGAAGCATCTAGTGCAAAATTCCTGGTCACGTGGAACGCGGATAACGTCACTCTTTGACCCCGTGGAAAACGTCCAGAGCGGATCCTGGTCCTCGCAGATCACGGCAGTGAACCCGTGTGAAGCATCCAGAGCGGAGCCTAGTCCTCGCCTAACGCGGCAGTGAAACCGTATGAAGCATCTAGTGCAAAATTCCTGGTCATGTGGAACGCGGATAACGTCACTCTTTAACCCCGTGGAAAACGTCTAGAGCAGATCCTGGTCCTCGCAAAGCACGGCAGTGAACCCGTGGGAAGCATCCAGAGCGGAGCCTAGTCCTCGCCTAACGCGGCAGTGAAACCGTGTGAAGCATCTAGTGGAAAATTCCTGGTCACGTGGAACGCGGATAACGTCACTCTTTGACCCCGTGGAAAACGTCCAGAGCGGAGCCTGGTCCTCGCCGAGCACGGCAGTGAACCCGTGTGAAGCATCTAGAGAAAAATTCCTGGTCACGTGGAACGCGGACAACGTCACTCTTCGATCCCGTGGGAAACATCCAGAGCGGATCCTGGTCCTCACACCAACATGGAGTGATCACCACTGCGACATTCGTCTCGATACAGCAGACGCGATACCAGCAAACGAAGCGAAGGCCAAATTCCTAGCTTCAGGATCTTGACGGCAAGTCATATAAAGCCTGAAAGACAATCGGGGATCATCCCACACCAGCGCGGAGTGGTCACCACCTTGACGTTCGTTTCGATACAGCAGATGAAATGTCACCCCAGCGTTCTTCCCCCAACAGGATTCGGACGCGACAAAGCAAACGAAGCGAAGGCCAAATTCCTAGCTTCAACGTCTTGACGGTAAGTCATATAAAACCGGAAAGACATCCAGAGATCATCTCATACCAACATGGAGTGATCACCACCTCGATGTTCGTCTCGACACAGCAGACGCAACATCACCGAAAGGAGTCACGGCAAAATCCCGGGTTCCAAACCTCGACGGTTCACCAGCAACCTAGAGACAACCACGACATTCGTCTTGATACAGAGGACGCAATGCCAGCAAACGAAGCAAAGGCTAAATTCCTAGCTTCAATGTCTTAACGGCAAGTCATATAAAGCCTGAGAGACAATCGGAGATCATCTCGAACCAATGCGGAGTAATCACCACCTCGACGTTCGTCTCGATACAGCAGACGCAACATTACCAAAAGGAGCCACGGCAAAATCCCTAGTTCCAAGTCTCGACGGTTCATCAGCAACCTAGAGACAACCACGACATTCGTCTCGATACAGAGGACGCAATGCCAGCAAACGAAGCGAAGGCCAAATTCCTAGCTTCAGGGTCTTGACGGCAAGTCATATAAATCCTGAAAGACAATCGGAGATCATCCCACACCAGCACGGAGTGGTCACCACCTTGACGTTCATTTCGATACAGCAGATGAAATGTCACCCCAGCGTTCTTCCCCCAGCAGGATTCGGACGCGCCAAAGCAAACGAAGCGAAGGCAAATTCCTAGCTTCAAGGTCTTAACGGCAAGTCATATAAAGCCTGAAAGACAATCGGAGATTATCTCGCACCAGTGCGGAGTGGTCACCATCTCGACGTTCGTCTCAATACAGCAGACGCAACATCACCAAAAGGAGCAACGGCAAAATCCCTAGTTCCAAACCTCGACGGTTCACCAGCAACCTAGAGACAACCACGACATTCATCTCGATACAGAGGACGCAATGCCAGCAAACGAAGCAAAGGCCAAATTCCTAGCTTCAGGGTCTTAACGGCAAGTCATATAAAGCCTGAAAGACTATCGGAGATCATCCCACACCATCGCAGAGTGGTTATGACTCATCGGGGCTCTCCAAAATGAGCCTAACCTCAAATAAAAAGCGGCATGGAAAATTCCTAGCGCTTGCTCTTCCGACGGTCAAACTGCCAAGGAGGATTGCTTGAAGACGTCTTGTCCAGCCCCGAAGGGATCAGAGACACGGCAGTCGCAGGGCTACTCGAACAGCACGATTGCCTATCGAGGAATACATCAGCTCATGCGACGGTACGACGGCCAAAACCCTAAGTACCACAGACCCTAACGGACTTCTTTCGTAAAGAGCAGAGGTTAACTGTGACGTTAGGATATTCTTGCGAGATCTGCTCGATTCGTTTCGACTCGTGAGGAAAATGATGTCTTTGCGAGAACTTCTCGATTCGTCTCGACTCGTGAGATAAAGCCTTAGGCAGTAGGGATTAAAAAACCTGTTTCCTAAGCACTGGGATCCTGCAAGTCGGCCCAAAATGGTCTCTTGCATACTATCCACGGGTCTCACTCTCCGAAGTTGAATTTCGACAAGGAGGGGAACAACCGCTTACGGGTCCTCTCGACTCGTAAGAGGGAAAAATTCTCTCATAAGATCCTTACGACTTATAAGAGAAACACACTTAGGAATCCTCACGACTCCTAAGGAGAAAATACACCTACGAGATCCTCTCGATCCGTAGGGAGAAAAGTCTTTATGAGACCCTCACGGCTCATAAAGTTGAAAAGTCTTAGGTGGCAGATCCTAACCCTATCTCCTAAGCCATCACTGCCCTGCAAAGAGGTCAAGATGGACCATCTATGAGCCACACTCGCCAAAGCTACATGCCACTGAAATGGAAAAGCTACTCATGAGCATATAAACTACTTCACTCCAGAGTAAGATATAAAGAGATAGAAGGGTGCGGCTCATGGAGTTAAGGGTTTGGAACTATATCTCTTAAGAGTCAAGATTTGAGTCAATGATAAATGACGACGCTTGTGTCCGCTCGTTATCTTCTCAGATCAAGATTCTGAAAGTAATATACCAACCCGAAACTGGTCACACGCTATGCATTACTTTGCACTACTTCACCCACGTAAATACTTACGTGGGCAAAGTAGTGGGGGGCATTTGTTCCCGCCAAAAATTTCTACGCAAAAGAGCCCAAGGTATCAAATGGCGGCGATATGCTTAAGAAAAGGGGAACCAGTATCTTCCGGGCTGTTTTTTGACAAACTCTCAAATGAGAAACAGATAAATTCTGATGGTATCGAAAGCGGCTCGAAAAACCCTTCGATTTGATATATTATGGGCCTCGTAATTCATCCGGGATCAAAAGTTATGAGGAATTACGTGTCCACACGTGATGGGCTTTTAAGAACCCGCTGGAGGAGTTAAAACATACAATAAAAACTCAGAAAAGACCCCAATGGGGCATCACGCACTCACACGTGACCATGGGTCACGTGCAGACACGTGATGGGCTTTTAAAGCCTCTAAAATAATGAATAGAATTTAATTCTAAAAGTCAGAAAATACCTCAACGAGGTATCACGTGCTTACACGTGACCAATGGTCACGTGTTGACACGTGATGGTTAAAACTGAAACATAAATAAGCGGCTGAGAAAGGAACCCAATTGGGGGTTACGTGCTCACACGTGACCAAAGGTCACGTGCCAGCACGTGACTGGCTTTAAAAGCATTATAATTTAATAGAATTAAATTCTAAAAGTTTCTGAATCTTTCCAAATGGAAAAGGGTCATGGGGAACCGTTGGATTAAAAATGCAAGGGTGATTAAAAATCACCAATTTATAGAAAAACCTTGGACAAGGAAAGGTTTCCCTGAAAATCTCACCAGGATAACAAATAGAATATCTTTTGGATTTAAAATCCACGGTGAATAAAATTCACTGAATGATCTAAAGGCCCAGATTAATGATAAATATAAATCAAACCTCTCAACAATCAAATCAAATCTTCCAATGAGAGATTTGCTAAACAAATTAACTCTTTTCCTTCTCCTATAAATAGGAGCCAAGAAAAGAAGAGTGGGGATCTACTTTTTGAGAGAAAAACAGAGGGATCTACCTTGGAGAGAAGAAACGGAGAGAGGAGAATTTAATTCTCTGCAAAAGAAAAACCCTAGGTAAGAAAAGAGAGAAAAGAGAGGATTCAAAAGAGAATTTAATTCTCAAAAGAGTTTAACTCTTATTTAAAGAGAAGAACTTAGTTCTTCTTCTGGTTGAAGATCTGTACAGAGCACATCTCCCCATAGGATGAGAATTTAATTCTCATCGGGTAGAGATCCTGCCATGCAGATCCTAAACTTAGAAGGGGAATTGAGTTTTGAGAGTTCAATTCTCCTAAAACAAAACTAGGGTTTAACCCTAATCAAGAATTTAATTCTTTTACAGATCTGGGAATTTAATTCCTTTGAAAAGAAATCAAGGTTTTATCCTAAATAAGAATTTAATTATTTCACGATAGGAATTTAATTCCTCCAAAATCATAATTAGGGTTTAACCCTACAAAGAATTCAATTCTTAAAAGATCTCTGTTCATGAAAAGAACTAGGGTCACGTGCTCTCACGTGACCCTTGAAAAGATCCCCTGCAAAGAACTTTAAAGTATCACCTCACGTGCTCCCACGTGACTCCCAAAAAGCAGAAAGAAAAAGCAAAAGAAATAAAGGCTTTGGGCGCTCTCACATGGTATCACGTGACCCCTCAGCAAATGCTTTAACAATTGGCGCACAGATCCCCATCATGTGCCAACACGTGATGCTCTAAAATAAAAATGAAAGTGTTTAACACTTAATGACAAAAGAAAAGAAAAGAAGTTTTGGGCGCTCTCACATGTCCCCACGTGACCCCTCAGCAAGTGCTGTAATATTCGATGCATAAACCCCCATCACGTGCCAACACGTGATGCTCTAAAAATAAAGATGAAAAGTGTTTAACACTTATTCGCAGATTTGAGGATAAAACAAAGGAGATCTGGCTTCACATTTAGGGCGTCCTCACGTGTCACCATATGACCCCTAATGAGCATTCTAACAAACCAGAGCGGGGGCTTCTATCACGTGCCCACACGTGATGGCTAGGAAATTAAAGGTGTTAAATACTTACCTGCTGAATAAAATAAGGGAAATCAGGGTACTCTCACGTGTCCGCACGTGACCCCTCCCTCCTTAGTGTTTAACACTAATTGGAAAACTCTATTTGCAGTGTTTAACACTGATTTACTTAGTGTTTAACACTAATTTAAAAACTCTGTTCCCAGTGTTCAACACTGTTGGTCTGTAGTGTTTAACACTAGCTTTAGCCCAATTGGCTAAGTTTTTAAAGGCAAAGCCTCTCCTCCAATGGACCAACAGAGGGCCAATATTTCAAACATAATTGGACTTAGCCCAAACTGGCCATAAGTACTCAAATCATCTTGAACTGAGCACATCTGCTATTTCAACCAACTCATTGGTTCAAGGGTACATCTCTGAACTCCTCTGATATTTGTCGTTGTAATCCTTCAACGTCTTCAGAGAGGTGACGGGTCCCGACAACCACACATCAACACGGACTGTGGGGTCCTTAAACTCATGGACTTATGCATCCTTAAACTAAGATACGGACTGTGGGGTCCTTAAACCCGCGGACTTATGCGTCCTTAAACTCACGGACTTATGCGTCCTTAAACACACCCATATGGACTGTGTGGTCCTTAAACCCATGGACTTATGCGTCCTTAAACTACCTATGGACCGCAATGTCCTTAAACTACCAATGGACCACCACGTCCCTAAACTGGAACTTGGACCACCACGTCCCTAAACTGGAACTTGGACCACCATGTCCTTAAACTGGCAATGGACCACCACGTCCCTAAACTGGAACAATAGAGCCCCAAATGCTCTTTTGTCGGATCTAAACGATCCTGTTTAAGTTGATCTTAGCCTCAAAAATGGCTAACGCATCCTTAAACCTTCAAACAGACTCTAGTCTCAAATCGGACTATAAATCCCCTAATCAACTCTGACTCAAGGGTACATCTCTGAACTCCTCTGACATCTGTCGTTGTAATCCTTCAACGTCGTCAGAGAGGTGATGGGTCCCGACGGCCATACATTAAATGGACCACTATGTCCCTAAACTGGAACAATGGAGCCCAAATGCTCTTTTGTCGGATCTAAACGATCCCGTTAAGTTGATCTTAGTCTCAAACAGGACTAACGTATCCTTAACAAACGTTTGAGTTGATCTTTGTCTCAAATAAGGCTAACGTATCCTCAAACCAAAACCCCAAACCCAAATCTAAGAAAACACGGATTTGGACTAATCCACGCCCTTCGGGCGACGACATAACTCGGTCCCCGTAAACAATTCACGGGCAACAAAACATAAAATAAACACACACGACATGAAGTGACCATCTGGAGAAGGAGAAAGTTGTTACCGCAATGCGGTAGCGTAATTAACTGCAGGGGCTTGCGTCTGTAGGGAAGAGCGTCCCCACAATCAAAAACCCCTCAAACGAGGGGGAATCTGACGAAGTCTGCTGCATCGGACGCATCCGTCTAAACCTTCGATACATGGTGCTATAAATCAACTTGGCATCTTCGGAGAGGTGGACGGATAGCACCAATTAGCATCTGCCCCGAATTTCAGGCGAGACAGCCCACGTCTCGACCGCCGTTCGGAGGGGAACAAGCATAAATCAAATCATATACATGCCCTGGGCATGAAATCACATATCATGAAACTTGGTCATCAAAACTCAATCATGAAATAAATCACCCAAAATACTGAAATCCAAAGTGACGGATACGTCATAGTAAATCACAAAATCACAAATCATAAATATTGTCGTCGATATGTCCGTCCTTTAAAGTCGAGAATGTGTCGGTGCATCCAATGCTGGCAGAGCAACATATCTACTTGCCTTCTGATCATGGCCTGTCGCCTAGTGCTTTTAGGCTCTCGTCTCTTACTGCAGATTGCTAAGTATATAGCTCCTAGGCTCAACGGTATAATATAGAAACGATAACGGAAGCAGTCCGCTCTGACACATCCTCTAAAGATCTCTGGCCAACTATCATGGTTACTCATAACATGTCCCGTCGACAATACCGAACTCTGACCTACTAGGTGTGCGCCATATGACCGCTCCTGGGTACAGGTCTTCCCGTTTAGTATTTCCAGAAAGGTCTTATCGGGTTCTCTCTCCCAATCTCGTTTCTGTCGACTGCCCAAAAGTTTTCATCTCTTACTAAATCTGTATCTGGTTCCGGAACGGCTGCGTACTCCTCCTGGAAGATATATTCATGTACAATGCCCCTGCATGCGTATCACATCTCTGATGTCAGAGGAGTGGAACGTCATCTCGACACGATCTCGTACGAACCTCTTACTCCACTTTTCTCTAATGTCGACTGATTCGGACTCGCCTCTTCGTGGCTGCATGGACCGCGCTCCAACGGCTATACTCGTATCTGGAGTCTCCCAAGCAACGCATCTCATCACCTGATATCCAAATGAAGTCGAATCATCCGATTGATTTGTCAAAACCTCATAATCCCCCATGAGCTAACATCTTGGGAACAGTTTAATAGTATCGAATATATGCCACAGCACCTATGGACCAACCGTAGAAGGGCAGACCCAAGCCTCACTAATGGCACCGCTAAACTGCCGCAAACCCTAAGGTTCACCGGCGTTCCATGGTCATTAAATCGAGTTAGGGTTTCATTCTTCTAGAGGGTCCGTAGAATTGCTTGCAATGTTTTCCGAATACTTTAAACTTGGAAAATGGGTTCCTGACATTCGATCGTCTCTATCGACTCTCAACGTATCAGCGTGAAGTCTCCTCTAGCTGGAATCAATCCATCCGATGACCTCGCATCGGGGTAGGCAATAAATCATATGTCCTAATCCTTCATCTTTGGTGACAAGCGATCTTCTATCATATCTCAAAGTATAACTCGTGCAGCATAGCTCCAAACTTCTGGGGCGATATATCGTCAGTCGCAGCAACATCTGAATCTTCTGTCCGCATGCTGAACAGTGCCTCAAATATCAAAATATGGTGCATTAACGGTCATCACATCCTGGCTGGCCTCTTGTAGTGGCCCTATCCTCTGGTGCTGATCTGCATGTCCGAGAAATCTCGTAAAAGCGATCCGTCAAACGCTTGTGGCGCGAAAACACAATGAAACGACGCCTCTATGCAATCGTATGTCCCTGGAATCACGTCCTGGTCAGTCCTCATCCGTGACGAACTCATGCTGACACAACTCTAGCCGTGGCTCTCTGCCCATGTAACCGTGGTAAAAAAACCATGACTGGTACTGATGAGACTAGATCATAGGAATGTATATAATACTGTGCAAAGAAATATACATCCTAAGGCTTCTTAAGAGGAGTATCGTATCGTAAGTATACAGCGGAACATACACACGGTACGTCACTCTACTTGAGTCACCTACTCCATTAACCAAGGGTCATCCTACACTCCGAAGGTAAAACCTAACCCTCTGATACCAACTTTGTCACAACCGGAAAAGTACGGAACATGACCGACACTTAAATTATGAAACGTCTCGAGGCGTACGTAATCTAAGTAAGACAAAACCCAGAATCAAAACCAAAATGAGTAGAGTGAAGGAAAAACCAATTTAAAGCAAGTAGTTTTAATCAACATAGGCCGAAGTATGTATTTTTAAAATCTCAAGTATTTTCTGAAAATTTCGGCAGAGTCTCCTTTGTAAATACTGGCCCCAAATGGGATACAACATGAATAGTATACGAAATGAAACAAAAAGGCATCCCCAAACGGGAGCTAGCTCTTCGTCAATCGACGGCCACAACCACGCAAGCAATATAATATACAACACCGAAGGACAAGGATCAAAAATAAAAAAAAACTCAAAACAACATGAAAACCATAATAATAAAACGCGCGACTCTAAGGTCGAAAGAATAACAGGTCTGGTTTTCTATCTCTCTCAAATATACAATCTGGTTGATGGAGTTTCTAGATACAACTGAAATAATGAATAACCAAAGGTGGTCCTGATGCAAAGAACCCACTGACCAAAACAATCACCTGGAAGGAACAGCGTGCCAGCAAGCCACAACGCAACCTGTACGGCAAAACCTGCAAGGAACTGTGGCACAACGGGGGTGAGTTGCCAACTCGTGAGTAAAAAACATCTACGAGTAGAAATCGCATGCATAACGCTATCATAGGTCATATCAGGTAATATCCTTAATAAAAATCCTGGTCCAGCTATGTATAGTGTAATACTACATGCTCGTGTCAGTGCCTCAGATAGCAACTGTAGGGTTCCTAGGCACTCTAATGGAGTCTCACAAGTGATCAAACATGCCAATTTCTAAAAATTACGGTGCCGAGAAACCCTAATACGGATCGTTAACTAGATAAATAGGCGAAGCGAGTAAGTAAACGGAAATGTATCTAAAGGAAAGGGGCTACAACCTTTGTAGATCCGGTCCACCACTTCCTAAGCTCCGCGATGATCTCCCTCCGCTGTCCAAATCGAACCCTTGACTCTAGCATTGGCATCATCGAAGAATGGGCGGGCTTGATCGTCGGTTCGATGCCGAAGATGATCTACGTCGAGGCATCACAAGAACAAGCTCCAACTTCACCAAGCTTTGAAAACTTGTGAAGTAAACACCCTATACAACTTGGCAAGAGGTAGAGGATGAAGAAATAGGAAGTGGGTAGACTTTAGAATTGGATTTCTCACTTGATTTCTCAAGTTGCCATTGGTGTAGAAAGCTTTTCTTCTTCTTGCTCATGAAGAAGAAGATGAAAAAGATATGATAAGTTGAATAATAAAAATGAATAAGAATTAAATCTTATCATACTTTTAACCTTAGTTAAGTGTAGAGAAAAGACCATGGTTAATGGAATGGTTAGGGTTAAGGATAAGAACAAAAGAGTGACTTAGTCAAAGTTTCAAGAAACTTCAACTAAAAAACAAAACATTCAACCATTCATTTATCCTTTCCTTTTTCCAAAATGAATAAATAAGAAAGATAAATGAATAATTAATCAAAACCCTAATCATTAACTTAAACCATGGTTTGATTCTTTACACTTAACCAAGTAAGCATGTATCATCAAACATGATACAAACATGTGCACAAAACTATATCGCATATACAATGTGCACAATTCAAGTGAGAAAATCCTTTTAAAGTGAACCAATACTAGTTAACGCAAAGTAATATATCAAATATATAAATATGCACTAAATCATTAAATCAACACTTGATTTAACGATCCGGTCATATCGGATATAACCGACTAGTATCATATGTATCGGTTTATCGAATCAATCCTTGATTCGATAACTAGGTTATATCGCATATAACCAATCGATACATTGATCACGAGAATGGAATACTGTATCACATACTCGAATTATTCTCGGTCCCGCACATATCTCATATGCGCTCCTATTTCGTTTCGCTTGAGCCAGGAAACCTCTGTGTAGGACTCTAAAGACTCGTCAATACGCCGGCAGCAGATGATGATCATATCAAGCATCCACAAGCCGCAAGCGGTCTGCTAAACGTAACGGCCACCCGGGTATTGAGCGATCAGAAGATCGACGAGCAAGCCCGCTCACACTCCTGTGAATCCAACCAGTAACACTTACCGTACAGTCCGGTCTGTTCGTCTGATATGTCGCATATCTCGCCTAGGGGTGGTAAACGTCAGACCCCAGTAGCTTGATTGGTCTTGCTGACGTGAGGTCCATAACATTCGTGAAACTACTGATAACACTTACCAGTAGGTCACTGCAACCCTGGCCAGGGATTTCCTGTTATGGCCAGTCGAGCATAGCACAACATCAACCCCCAATACCGGGAGAGACGAATCCCCTCCTATCGCTCATTGCCTCCATGTGAATCGGGACTGTACCCAAAAACCACCTGTTTGCACGACTCAGTAGAGCCGTGGTAGGGTGGAAATCAAAGCACAGTGGGAGACACACAAGACTCTATGACGATCTCGGGTCAACAGACTAAGTTGTACCAGTGTCACCAGAGAACTGCCATCTGACGTGAGGTATAATACCATCTGGGAGTTCTCGGCGAGTCCGTTCAGTGTACCCAGTCTCCACTGAGCACCCGCATACCATCTTCGATGTCAAACACCAATGGATATGGGATCATCCATCGCCCATCACATGGGTCGAGAAGATATACGCTAGTCTACTCTGGAATATCGATGCCCCGTCTCGATATTCCCACGACTAGGAACAATGAAGGATGTACTCATTGACTACCCAGGCCCCACTAGTATGATCTACATCATAGTCCTGGAAGTCGAGTACACATCCTAAGGGCTTTATCAACATGTAATCAGAGAGACAGAAAGTATACATGTTAAGATAAAGTGCAACCAGATAGCGTACTATCATGTCGAGCAAGAAAGTCCTTCCTATATATGTCCCAGCATCCACTACAATATACATCCAATGTACAGTAATGGCCTCTAGGGCATACATATAACTAACAATCTCCCACTTGCACTAGGGCCATCTGTAGTAGTGGTTGCAGTATCACATACTCAACCATCCCCTAAAAGTCTCTCTTTGGGAAAAAGGCCTTCGTGAGTGGATCCGCCGTGTTGTTCTCTGAGTCTTCTCTCCTAACCTCGATCACCCTGGAGATCAACTATCTCCACGATCAGGTGATGCTGCCTCAGAATTTGTCTGGGTCACTGATGGGACCAGGGTTCCAGGGCCAAAGTCACACTTCCATTGTCATACAATGGCAGGAACCTAGTTCATCTTATGAACCAATATACACCCAAACTTCCTCTTTGGTAGTATCTTCAATAGCGATGTTACCAGCCTTTATCGTCTAGTTTGCCACGGTATCTAGGTTGGAACTCTTCCAACATACTGTCCCTTTACTGAGGGTAAAGACAGTGCCTGTGACTGACATTCAGTCGTCTTTATCACCCTGGAACACTTCCAGTGATTCTTCCCAGGATCGATTGATACAATCTCACTATACCTAGTGAGAACCCTAATATCCCTTTAGATCTATCTCATAGGTCCAAATCTCAGGATTTAGGAGGTGTCATCTTTATCCTATTTGGAGAATCCTTGTGATAATAGGAGATTGATCGATCGTAGTATAGGAAACTCTTTTCCTATCAAGAGTATGTTGTCTACGTACAATACGAAGATGACCACCTTACTCTCTACTACCCTTTTGTATATACAAGGTTCGTCTACCATTTTGATGATGTCAACTTCTTTGACTAATCCATCAAAACAGATGTTCCAACTCCGCTATGCCTCCTTTATCCTATAAAGCATCTTGCACACGTTTCCGCTGCTCCCACTGTCTACGAGGCCCTCTGGCTGTGTTCTTATAGACATTCTCTTCTAAATCATTATTTAGAAAAGTTGTCATGGCACCCAACCACCAGATATCGTAGTCATGGTATGTAGCCGTGGCAAGTAGGATCTGGATGGACTTAAGCATAGTCCCTGGAAAAGGTTTCATCATTATCCGTGCCTGGTTGATGACGAAAACCTTTAACAAGTCTAGCTTTGAAAGTCTCAACTTGTCCATCTAAACCAAGTAATCTTCTCAAGATATACTTGCTCCTGATGGGGATTTAACCCTTCAGATATAGCAGCTAAAGTCCATACTTTGCTGGTGTACATGGATTCCATCTCAGATCGCTAAGCATCCAGCCATTCTTACAGAGTCCCTACTCTCGATGGCCTGCTCGAAACTAGTTGGGTCATCATCTCATGATGCAATCCTTGCTCCCACTGTCATCGAGAAACCGAGGTATCTCTCAGGCGGATGAGGAACCCTACTAGATCGGCGGAGAGGCTGAGGTTCGTCGGGAACTATAGAATCTTATGGTTCTGTCAAATCATCAACTGCAGTTTTGTATAGCTGGAACCTTTCCAGTTCTACAGAACTGATCCTGCCTCGATCTTGTCCGGATTTTGCTTTAAACATAGGCCGGACAACCCCAAATCTTAACTCGCTTAAGAGATGGGTTCTTCCCATACCATATCTTATATGGAGTGGTAGGCAGTGATTTGATTCAAACCTAATTCAATAGGTATGCAGCTTCTCAAGTGCATAACCCCAAAAGGAAATAGGTAACTCAGTAATACTCATCATAGAGCACACCATATCTAATATTGTGCAATTGCTCCGCCCTGATACACCGTTGTGCTGTGGTGTATTCAGAGGAGTAACACTGAGAGAAAATCTCATTCTCCTTTAGAATAGTCCAGGAATTCTATGCACAAGTATTCTCCTCCCTGATCTTATCATAGGACATAATACTTATATCCGTATTTTGGTTCTCTACTTCCTACTTATATTCTATGAAGACCTCAAAAGGTTCGGACTTATATTTCAACAGGAATATATGACTGAATCTTGAGAGATTATCAGAGAATATAATGAAGTATAAAGAACCAGTCCTGGCATGTGTAGACAGGAGACCTTACATACATCATCATGTATCGGTCCCAAGAGTTTACCAACTCTTCCTCTGTTTTCAGTAAACAGAGCCGGTGTCATTATATCTTTGTGACATGACTGGCAAGTTTCACAAGATGTAAATTCAAACTGATTTAAATATGCATCTAAATGTAACTTCAGCTAGTCGGGTCGCATTGATATGACCTAGTCTACAATACCTCAAGAAGAATTCGTTCATTTCTGAATTCTTCCTCTTGTGTGTGTTCTGTATACGAGGAACTGTAGTTTGATTTAGAACGTCAATGCTTTTAGATAACGTGCCTGAACCGATCAACTTTTGATATAGGAAATGTTCAAAACATTATCCATCAATACAAAATTATATCCTTTCTTTACTAATAAAGAGACTGATATGATTTTGTATATCAGGTTCGGTATCTAATAGCATTTGTTCAGAATCAATGTATTCGTAATACAGGGTGACAGTGACCAACAGACTTGGCTGCAACACTTGCCCCGTTTTCTGCCTCATGAAACTTATCACCCGTTCTCAGTTTTTCTACCCTCTTGTAGCCCTATGTAACAGATTACATATCTGAGATCCTGATCCGGTATCATATACCCAGGATGCAGAGGATACTGAGAAACAGTTCTTTGTAATGAACACACCCGAAGGAGATGCATCATATGCACTTTCTTCGTTTGGGCGGCATAGGAATTCTGGTATTCCCTAATTTCCTGCTCTGTCTTATAACATTTATAAGTTGGAGCGGGACCAACGTTCCCCAGCTCAGTATAACAAGCGGGTTCGGTCCATACATCCATATTATTATCTTGATTAAGGCATGATATGGTCGCTACCAGGAGAGAGAGAGAAGAAAACACTCTGCGTGCGCTCTTGCAAGATCAGATTGGTTATATATTTTATCTAATCAGGATGGCTCCTACTGTTTTTATCAAATCTTCCTTCAAACCTTAAAAGGAAAGACTAGCCGGGATTAATTACACTCTACAAGTTCGCCAATCTTTCAGCCAGGCCAGTGTCGGTACTTTGAGGGAGGTTCCCCGTGCTTTCGCACGGACCTAATTACTGTAAACCTCGTTTTCCCAGAGGCGTAACCCCGTTGACACCTTTCTAGACACCTACTTGATCGGCTAATTGCAAAGTGCAAAACTCTCCCAGGAGTAACAATTACTCGCAGTGGGTATCTGGATCCAACTATCATATAGAAGGTATGCAATCTCATTGCAAATTTCAACACTTGAAACTCCCGATAAAGGTTTTTACCCCTAACACCTATGACCTTAACTATGGTCAACAAATCATAAGTACTAGTCAAGTTCTAGCCGTCATTTCGTGATTAATTAGACCCACCCACATGACCCTTAACTAAGGTCAACAAAGTCACGCGACTGTCCTAACTAATCGCATCATATGCGGTGTAGGAAGACATCACTTAGCTACCGTACACTGTGCCTTGACTATGGTCAACAAACACAGCACGAATACTAAGTACTCTACTTCCTAAAATGACGGAGGGTTACGGCTAGTTTTTGTGAAAACCTTTAACGCTTTGAACTTGATCTCGTTGCGGAATCAAATGGTTTTTAAATGGAATGTTTTTGAGGCTTTTCTAGATTTGCTAAAGGGGTCACTCCCGGTGAAAGGATCGTCGGCCCTTTCCTCGTCGAATGAGGTGCGGGATATATCATATATATCACTGTGCAAAGAAGAAACTATAGAAGCAATCAAAGGAAAAACCGAGTGTGTAGCATCTGCCAGTTATTGCTAAAAGAGTCACTCCCGGTGAAGGGATCTCGGTCCTTTCCTCATCGAATAAGGTGCAGGATGTTCTATAATGAACACCGCGATGCAAAGCAAGAACTGCAGCTACCTGTTTTTATTTTGAAATTCGATTCCACGACATCAATTAGGTTTATTTTCTTTCATTAATCTCATTAATGAATATCCCATCATTTAAGTCCACCTAAACATCACAGATAAATATAACGTACGCTTATGCCATCCGCATTCGCCTCGATGTCCCGTCTGCACCGTTAGGTTAGGTAACTAACGCCAGAGCGAGGCAGGGCTAGCGCGGGTGTAAAACATAAGCAACGTTTATATAATATATCATATATACTATATATAATATCTGTCACAGAACATCACATGATCACAGATAAATCACAGCAGAAGAAACATATGAAATATTGGATATGCTAGGACGTCCGTGTTTTCAATACGAGCCAGTATAAAACACGGATTCCACGGTCGTGATGAATAGCCAAGCCCACACCCCTAGACCCCTACGAGAGCGGCAAGCAACCCTACCAATTCTAGGGTTAGGAGACCCGGACTCGACTCCTCGAGTTGGTCTCCCACTGGACCCCAGAACCCGGTTACTTGTGCTCCCCTCCTTGGGTCTATCCTAATGCGGAAAAGTAAATAATACACATCAACGGTGACAACTTCCGCAACCTGGAAGTGCCCCAATAAAAGAATATTACATACAAGTTTTTACATGAATGAAAATGAAAAAACACTCATCTCACATAAAAACCCCCGGCTATTCAAACACGACGATCCAATATAACATATCCAGCAACACATAACATCACATGTCATCAACGTAAGTAAATATGCGCATCCCAATTGTCGTTGACATATAGCAACGAAACCGGCGACATCACATATTACACTTACGGTCACAGAAAAGAAAGTGTAAAACTACAACAGTTGGAATCCGCAACCTCCTCAGACATCGCATGCCTGACCAAATGAATTACTTAGACATCGCATGCCTAACAATTATAAACCCCGCATTTTAGTCTCAAAATCGAAAACACTTTTCAATATCAAGTTGGGCAATTCAACAGGATTCCCGACATTCTGATCGAATACTCGTCGCAAACTTTAGTAGACGGCCGCACCCCCGACGCCGTCGACAAAGTGCACCAAGGCGGAACACCGCTGCCGCGAGCACCCGAACGGATGCTTTCGGCGACGGGGTTCTCCTACAGTCACTTGGTCGGGGCTATGGAGTGAGGCTGTCTATTAAGTTTACCCGGCGAGTATCCGCGTACGCTACGTGATTGCGACGGACTTTTGATCACATCAAAATTCCGTGGCAACCGATCAAGTGAGACTAAACAGCTACGTTTATAATATTCATTCCGTTATCTCATAACTATTTGTGAATTCCAATTATTGTATCACATTCCGGATAAATAGAAAATGCTAAACTTTTCGATCGAACAATCGAACACCCAAGTTTTCCCGATACAGCTCAACACATGAAATAAGTCTAACAACATTCAGTTCGTGCCTCAGTACCAACGGTCCAGCCGTAGAAGGGTCAAGCCAACGCCTCACATGTGGCACGCCGTACTGCCCCAAACCCGAAGGTTCAAAGGGCAGTTCAAGACGGTCACATAATCGAGTTAAGGTTTGTTGTCTTCTAGAGGGTCCATCGCGTTACTTGCACTACTTAGAACGTCGTTAAACTACGGAAAAATCCAACAATTGGAAATTTCCCGGCAGGGGAAAAAGTGGGTATTTATATCCGGTCGAACTTTTTAACATATTCTAAAAATACCCGGAAAAGCACACCGACAAAAATTAGACAGTCCGATCGAATACACCGAGTCCCCAATACAACCCAGAAAATAAAACTCTGGAATAAATATTAAAATATTCCCAGGAAAACCAGCACTTCATACTAAGAATTACTGTGCAAATTTCATCAAATAAAGATACATTATGGCCGCGGATCCGCCGCATAAGCCATGCTTATGCGGCGGAAACGCGGCTCTTTGATGGATACAGGAGCTCGAATTTCACAGTAAGTCTTAGATCTTCCTGCTGATTTTTCTGAATATTTTTAATCGACAAAAAACCACGTTTTTCAAAAAAGTCCAGAGAGCATTTTTCAAGTCGGGTTTTGGGTCGATCGGACTTCTGATTCCGTCGGGACTTCGCCTAAGGCTCTAGCTAGGCTTTGATACCACTGTAGGGTGCCTAGGCACTCTAATGGAGTCTCACAAGTGATCAAACATGCCAATTTCTAAAAATTACGGTGCCGAGAAACCCTAATACGGATCGTTAACTAGATAAATAGGCGAAGCGAGTAAGTAAACGGAAATGTATCTAAAGGAAAGGGGCTACAACCTTTGTAGATCCGGTCCACCACTTCCTAAGCTCCGCGATGATCTCCCTCCGCTGTCCAAATCGAACCCTTGACTCTAGCATTGGCATCATCGAAGAATGGGCGGGCTTGATCGTCGGTTCGATGCCGAAGATGATCTACGTCGAGGCATCACAAGAACAAGCTCCAACTTCACCAAGCTTTGAAAACTTGTGAAGTAAACACCCTATACAACTTGGCAAGAGGTAGAGGATGAAGAAATAGGAAGTGGGTAGACTTTAGAATTGGATTTCTCACTTGATTTCTCAAGTTGCCATTGGTGTAGAAAGCTTTTCTTCTTCTTGCTCATGAAGAAGAAGATGAAAAAGATATGATAAGTTGAATAATAAAAATGAATAAGAATTAAATCTTATCATACTTTTAACCTTAGTTAAGTGTAGAGAAAAGACCATGGTTAATGGAATGGTTAGGGTTAAGGATAAGAACAAAAGAGTGACTTAGTCAAAGTTTCAAGAAACTTCAACTAAAAAACAAAACATTCAACCATTCATTTATCCTTTCCTTTTTCCAAAATGAATAAATAAGAAAGATAAATGAATAATTAATCAAAACCCTAATCATTAACTTAAACCATGGTTTGATTCTTTACACTTAACCAAGTAAGCATGTATCATCAAACATGATACAAACATGTGCACAAAACTATATCGCATATACAATGTGCACAATTCAAGTGAGAAAATCCTTTTAAAGTGAACCAATACTAGTTAACGCAAAGTAATATATCAAATATATAAATATGCACTAAATCATTAAATCAACACTTGATTTAACGATCCGGTCATATCGGATATAACCGACTAGTATCATATGTATCGGTTTATCGAATCAATCCTTGATTCGATAACTAGGTTATATCGCATATAACCAATCGATACATTGATCGCGAGAATGGAATACGGTATCACATACTCGAATTATTCTCGGTCCCGCACATATCTCATATGCGCTCCTATTTCGTTTCGCTTGAGCCAGGAAACCTCTGTGTAGGACTCTAAAGACTCGTCAATACGCCGGCAGCAGATGATGATCATATCAAGCATCCACAAGCCGCAAGCGGTCTGCTAAACGTAACGGCCACCCGGGTATTGAGCGATCAGAAGATCGACGAGCAAGCCCGCTCACACTCCTGTGAATCCAACCAGTAACACTTACCGTACAGTCCGGTCTGTTCGTCTGATATGTCGCATATCTCGCCTAGGGGTGGTAAACGTCAGACCCCAGTAGCTTGATAGGTCATGCCGACGTGAGGTCCATAACATTCGTGAAACTACTGATAACACTTACCAGTAGGTCACTGCAACTCTGGCCAGGGATTTCCTGTTATGGCCAGTCGAGCATAGCACAACATCAACCCCCAATACCGAGAGAGACGAATCCCCTCCTATCGCTCATTGCCTCCATGTGAATCGGGACTGTACCCAAAAACCACCTGTTTGCACGACTCAGTAGAGCCGTGGTAGGGTGGAAATCAAAGCACAGTGGGAGACACACAAGACTCTATGACGATCTCGGGTCAACAGACTAAGCTGTACCAGTGTCACCAGAGAACTGCCATCTGACGTGAGGTGTACCATCTGGGAGTTCTCGGCGAGTCCGTTCAGTGTACCCAGTCTCCACTGAGCACCCGCATACCATCTTCGATGTCAAACACCAATGGATATGGGATCATCCATCGCCCATCACATGGGTCGAGAAGATATACGCTAGTCTACTCTGGAATATCGATGCCCCGTCTCGATTTTCCCACGACTAGGAACAATGAAGGATGTACTCATTGACTACCCAGGCCCCACTAGTATGATCTACATCATAGTCCTGGAAGTCGAGTACACATCCTAAGGGCTTTATCAACATGTAATCAGAGAGACAGAAAGTATACATGTTAAGATAAAGTGCAACCAGATAGCGTACTATCATGTCGAGCAAGAAAGTCCTTCCTATATATGTCCCAGCATCCACTACAATATACATCCAATGTACAGTAATGGCCTCTAGGGCATACATATAACTAACAGCAACATATCAAATATATGATGTATGAATGTATTACGAATGGAAACAGAATATATCATGAATGAAACAACTGTTTTCTTTAATCAATGAGATTCTATATGTATGTCAATCATGTATCATCAATGAATGCAACAGAGAAATCGGTGTCAAGCATCGACACAAAACATAAATCTCAGTATCTTAGTATCAAATCTTAATATCTCAAATCTCAAATCTCAAATATCAATATCTCAGGCTCCGTATCATCTGCGGGATCGGCCCGTGGGCTCCGACAGAACGGATCAGCCTGTATCCATCTCATGACTCCGGCCGGTATCCTCCGGATAACCGACGAGTCCAAATAATATCACCGGTAGGTAGTGCTCCCCTACCAGGCTCATCGAATACAACTCGAGCTTCTTGCCCCGGGGTACCATACTGGGCCCACTATGTACCCGAGACGGTTCATCCGGCTCCTCGAATCGGGTCTCCAAATCCAACAGCAATCATGAAAACTCATGGTGGACGACTCATACATCACGAGAAAACCGCAATTTGCATTTTAAAATGATGATACTAAGCTTTTATTAAATTCTTGCGGTTTTTCCCCAAATCCAGAAATCTCATGTAAATCCGATATCATCAAAATCATGATACCAATAAACAGTGAATACCGGCATAAATCTCCATAATTCTGCATAACCAATGAATATATGGATGCATCTGATATCATGCAATGCATGCAATAATTAAACTAGCATATGGAAACTATAACATATTACAACTATCAGCTAGCAAGCTATGTCACTGAAATAGTATTTTCTAAAGTGTGCGTGACATGGCAATTACCGATGAAGATGTGTGTGAGCCGGCAAGCGAGTGTACGTGGAGCATACGCGTCATCGGTAATGGTGCTGGTGTCCTAACAGCATGGTTTCATAATTACTACGTACACAATAACATGCAATGAGGCGATAACAACATAATAAGGAAAATGAATAGTAAATACAACAATAATATGCGGAACATGAATAATAACGTAACAATAAGGAATCTACCTTACTCTACATGTGTTACACCGTTTTGCCGTTTGAAATAGTACGAATCGTTGTGTTTGAAAATAAGGACTACGGTGTTTTTAAGAAAAGATATGTCTTTTAAAATATCCGTAGTATCCTTTGGTATGTCTTTAAAATTCTCACGATTCGTCTGTTTTGGAAATAAATATGACTCGGGTCCAGTCTGACATCTACTAGGTAAACTACAGGTCTAACTAACAACCCATCGAAAGGGTTACGGAAACCACCTACATCTGAGTCGATATATATCTGTCTATATAATAGTCGGCGATCCCGCCTCAATAGTATCTCATATGATACACCATCTGATATGACATCCTCAAATCAAGAGTGCGGATCTATCATCAATATATAGCTCATACGGTAAATCCATCGTACGGCATCCTAAACTGGGTACGGGTTAATATCACATTTATTTTTTTATTCATATGGTATCCTTATCATCACATGATGAATTTCGGGTATTGACCTACAGTCTAGTACAATCTGATACCATCAACATATATGTAAATGCGTGTGTATGAAACACATCGCCTACCGATCCGCTATCATCACATTTCGTATCTCATAATACGATCCAAATCATATCACCGATCTCGTGGCATCAAGCCTAAACTCATCGACTCATCCCCAACTATCATCCAATATCTTCATTATCCATGTATAGGTATACGTATATATATATATATACGTATATATATATATATACGTATATATATATTCCCATACCTATGTGTATATAAATATATACATATCCCATTTACGCACAAGTACTAAAATGCATGCAAGTGTGTGGAGGTATGTGTATTCAAATCCTTACTCTAGGGTTTCGTGGCTAAGAAATCCGCTAAAGTCCTTTCTTCAATTCTCGCTAACCCTAAACTCATAAGCTCCTAAGGCTTCTCTTACTAGGTGTTCATATCACATAATAACATATAAAAGTATATCGTTACCACACCACCTCATTTCTCATAACTTTGCGGGGGTGCTATACGCCATCCACCCGACTTCCCCCGTAGATAAAATCTATTCACCTGGTTCTCGTTTGCCGAAATCGATATCGCCACGTGTTTGCTTGTCGTCTCGAAGTCCACATAGGGGTACCTACATGTCACAACGTATCGTATCACATAAAAACCCAATTCGAAATCGAAACGGCATACGAAAACCAAATCGGCACGCGTATCACGTATAGATCAAAACCTATCGCCTACATATGCAAGAATAGCCAAACCAACCCTCGATGTCGATGTATAACATCAACCCATCGAGAAAAACCCAAACACACCAATCGTGATTTCAAAACTCATTAATTATATAAGAAATAGGGTTAAATTCATCGAAACCATAAAATTAAACAAATCGTTTTATTTTCCAAAAACCTAGTTAGCACAAATTCCCATTTCGGTTGAAAACTTAATATTTTAACCAATCTACATATTTTAACGATTCTAATGGCCAAAATGCTCATTAAATATCATAATTAGGTCATACAAATCACTTCCATATTTTAATCTCATCAATTTGTATTAAAACAAAAATTCTAGTTTGCAAATATATCAATTTTTAACATTTTTTTCTTTAAAGAAAAATTCACAATTCAACAACTAAGCTAGATTTTGCATATTTTAAATGGTTAAAACACTCATGCAAATCTTAATGATGTGCTAAAAACCCTAACTAGATTTTAATCCCACATTTTAATTAAATTTCTAAAACCTAGTTAGCAATTTAGCATAATTATCATAATTTTAAACTAACAATTTAGCAACTAGTAACCAAATTAGATTTTACGTGTCTTCACATGCCAAGCTATACCTTGCAAACTTAAACAAGTGACAACAACCATATTTGAATTCAAACCCTAACTTTTCAATTTTCCAAACTAGCAATTAAAACCAAATTAAACATCTAAATAGTTAACATTGAAGTAATTAAACAACAATATAAGCATAAGGTTAAGATTATACATCATGATCAAGAGATCAAACATGAAAAATTTAGCCTCCAAAGATGTCTCTTGCTCCCAAATCCATATTAGAATATGCCAAGAAGAAATGGGTAGTGATTGGATTTTGATTTTGTGAGGTTTTACTTTGATTTTTGACCAATTTTTTTGAGGATTTTTGGAGAGAAATAAGATGAGGGAAAGAGAGGGGAGGGGCTGCAGAATTTCAGTAGGGGGCTCGGCCAAATGAGAGGGAGAGGTGAGAGAGTGATGGATGTGGGATTCAAAGTCAACATAATTCCATACTTTGACTTCTTTTCTTATTCTATCATTTCCTTTGTTTTCTTTTCTTTTCTTTTGGCAAATCAAGTGGGGAAAATGAGGGGGCAACTTGGGGTTGATGATTTTGGGAGAGGAGAGAGGGTGTGGGTGAGTGTGTTAAATGTATTACCCCAATTTCCATTAACACTAATTTCACTATTTGAGCCCCTTTTTCTTCAATATTTTCTAAAACCGTTTAACAACTTCATTTCATTTCAGAAATAATATTTTACAGGTTAGTTTAATGTGTCATGATGCACAAAATTTGTTTCAACACATTCCAATTTGTAATTATCCCTAATTAAATGTATTAGTGACGGCTTAAAATAATATTAAAATAATTAATTTCGGAATTTTTTTCCAGAAAATTAGAAATTTTACTAGTGGCTTAATAAACACCAAATACTAGCAATTACATAGCTAGAATATGTATATTTAGTTTTATATTTAAAGATATTTATGTCTGGATTTTTACGGAAAACACCCGTTATTTTACCGGTTTTTTCGAAATTTCACCTAAACGATTTTCAAAACGTTACATCTAAAGATCTCTGGCCAACTGTTATGGTCATTCATAACATATCTCGTCGACGATGCCAAACTCTGACCTACTGGGTGTGCGTAACATGACCGATCTGTTAGTGATATGTATTCCCTAGAGGTCATTACTGTACATACGATGTATATTGTAGTGGATGCTTGGACGTATATAGGGAGGACTTTCTTGCTTGACATGATAGTATGCTATCTGGTTGCTCTTTATCTTAACAAGTACACTGATTGTCTCTATATTACATGTTGATAAAGCCCTTAGGATGAGTACTTGACTACCAGGACTATGAAGCAGATCATACTAGTGGGGCCAGTGTAGTCGCTAAGTACATCCTTCAAATGTTCCTAGTCGTAGGTGTATCGAGACAGGGCATCGATATACCAGAGTAGACTAGCGTATAGCTTCTCGACCAATTTAGATGGGCGATGGATGATCTCATATCCATTGGTGTTTAACATCAGAGACAGTATACGGGTGCTCAGTGGAGACTGGGTATATTGAACGGACTCGCCGAGAACTCCCAGATGGTATTATACCTATCGTTAGATGGCAGTTCTCTGGTGACACCGGTACAAGTTAGTCTGTAGAACCGAGATCGTCATAGAGTCTTGTGTGATTCCTACTGTGCTTTGATTTCCATCATACTACGTCCAAGAAGGCGTGCAAAAAGGTGGCTTTTGGGTACAGTCCCGAGTCACATGGAGGCAATGAGCGATAGGTGGGGTTTCGTCTCTTCCGGTATAGGGAGTTGATGTTGCGCTGTGCTCGATTGGCTATAATAGGAAGTCCTTGGCCAAGGCAATTTCAGAGATATACTGGTAAGTGTTATCCGTAGTTTCTCCACTCGTTATGAGCCTCATAACGACACGACTTATCGAGTTACTGGGGTCTGACGTTTACCACCCCTAGACGAGATATGCGACATATCAGATGAAGAGACCGGACTGTACGGTAGTGTTACTGATTGAATTCGCATGAGTACTAGCAGGATTGCTTGTTGATCTTCTGATCGCTTAATACCCGGGTGGCCGTTATGTTTAGCAGACCGCTTGCGGCTTGTGGGTGTTTGATATGATCATCACTTACTGCCGGCATATTGACGAGTCTTTAGAGTCCTACCCAGGGGTTTCCTGGCTCAAGCGAAACGGAGTAGGAGCATATATGTGATATGTGCGGGATCGAGATTAATACGATATATGATACTGTATTCTATTCTCGCGATTTGTAACATTGATCGGTTGTATGCGATATAGCCGGGTTATCGGATCAAGTGTTGATTCGATAAGTTGTTACTTTTGATATTAGTCTGTTATAGCCGGATTATTAAATCAAGAGTTGATTTAATAATTTAATGTATAATTATATATTTTATATATTACATTACATTTACTAATATTAGCTCATTTAATATTTATTTTCTCACTTGTTATGTGCATGTATATATATGTGATACATATTAATGTACATAGTTTTGTGTCATGTTTGATGATACATAAAGTTGGGTGTATGAGACTTATACCATGATTAGGGTTAAGTTAGGGTTTTGTTTATTATCATAAGAATTAACAAAAGAGTTAAACTTAGTCAAAGTTATCAAGCTTGAAGAAGCTTGTAGAAACTTTGACAAAGTCCACTCTTTTGTCTTTTCTCTTGATATTTTTTAACCCAACCCTTAACCTCATACCTTGGTCAATTCTCTACATGAGTTAAGCATGATAGCTTAACTCATCCATGGTTACATTATTGATGGAGATAATTCATATGATGAATTATTCTTTCTTCTTCTTCTTCTTCTTCTTCTTCTTCAAGCTCCATGAAAAGCTTGCTAGCTCTAATGGTGCTATGAGAAAAAGTGTGAGAAAATCAATTCTAAAGTGAGCCCACCTCCTACTTCTTCATCCTCTACTACTTGCCATGTAGTAGAGTGTGTTCTCTTCACAAAGTTCATGACCTAGTGAAGGAATAGCTTGAGTTAGTGTCTCCCCGATGTAGATCATCTTCGGCCTTGAAATCTTCGAAGTAAGCACGTTCGTTTCTTCTACGGAGCCTCTTTAGAGTCCGGAGTTTGCGATCGCAGCGGAGGGGACGACTACACGGAGCTATTGAAGTGAATGACCGGTCTACAAAGGTTGTATTCCTTGCTCACTACATATTGCAAAGTGTTTGCATATATCTTTCCATATATTTCTAGTTGACGATCTATGTTAGGGTTATCTAAATCGGCAAAATTTTAATTTGGCATGGATGATGCCTCCCAAAACCTTGCTGCCGTCACAGATAACCCCACACGATCCTGGGTCCAAGTCTTCTCGTACTGTATTCCAGAAAGATCTTGTCGAAATCTCTCCCAAATCTCGTTTCTGCCGAACTGCCCGGAAGTTACCACCGTTTACTAATCTATTTCTTGTTCCGGAATGATTGCATACTCATCGCGACTCATTCTGGAAGATATATCCATATACAATGCCTTTGCATGCGTATCACATCTCTGATGTCAGCGGAGTGGAACGTCATCTCATCAAGATCTCGTACGAACCTCTTACTCCACTTTTCTCTAATGTCGATTGATTCGGACTCGTCTCTTCGTGGCTGCATGGACTGCGCTCTAACGGATATACTTATATCTGGAGTCTCCCAAGCAATGTATCCCATTACATGATATCCGAACGACGTCGAACCTTTCGATCGATTCATCATAGTCTCATAATCCCCCAAGAGCTCAACTCTTGAGTACAGTTTAATAATATCCAGTACAGGCCACAGTACCTATGGACCAACAGTAGAAGGAAAAACCCAAGCTTCATTAATGGCACCGCTGAACTGCTGCAAACCCTAAGGTTTGAAAGCGTGCTCATGGTCATTATATCGAGTTACGGTTTCATTCTTCTAGAGGGTCCACGGAATTACTTGCATATTTTTCCGAATACTTTAAACTTGGAAAAATGGGTTTTTGACATTCGATCGCTTTCTTTCGACTCTCAACGTACCTGCGTGAATTCGTCTCTAGCTGGAATCAATCAATCTGATGACCACGCATCGGGGTAGGCAATGAATCATATGTCCTAATCATTCCTCTTTGGGTGACTAGCGATTTTCTATCATATCTCAAAGTACAACTCGTGCGGCGTTAGCTTCAAACATATGTGCAACATCTCGTCAGTCGCAGCAACAACTGAATCATTCATCTGCACGCTGAACAGTGCCTCAATCATCAAGAATAAATGATGCATCGATGGTCATCACATTCTGGTTGGCCTCTAGCAGTGGCCCAATCCTCTGGTGCTGATCTGCATGTCCGAGAAATCTTGTAAAAGCGATCCATCAAATGCTCATGGTGCGAAAACACAATAGGACGATACATCTATGCAATCGTGTGTCCCTGGAATCATGCTCTGGTCAGTCCTCGTCCGTAACAAGCTCGTGCTGACCACAACTCTAGCCGTAGCTCTCTCTGCCCGTGTGATCGTGCCAAAAAAACCATAAACCGATATCGATGAGGGAGATCATAGGAATGAATTTAATACTGTGCAAGGAAATGTACATCCACACCAGCTTGCTAGCTCTAATGGCGCTATGAGAAAAGGTGTGAGAAAATCAATTCTAAAGTGAACCCACCTTCTGCTTCTTCATCCTCTACCACTTGCCATGTAGTAGAGTGTGTTCTCTTCACAAAGTTCATGACCTAATGAAGGAATAGCTTGAGTTAATGTCTCCCCGACGTAGATCATCTTCGGCCTCGAAGTCTTCGAAGTAAGCACGTTCGTTTCTTCTACGGAGCCTTTCTAGAGTCCGGAGTTTGCGATCACAGTGGAGGGGACGACTACACGGAGCTATTGAAGTAAAAGACCGGTTTACAAAGGTTGTATTCCTTGCTCACTACATATTGCAAAGTGTTTGCATATATCTTTCCGTATATTTCTAGTTGACGATCTATGTTAGGGTTATCTAAATCGACAAAATTTTAATTTGCCATGGACGATGCCTCCTGAAACATTGCCGCCGTCGCTGGAAACCCCACAGTGGTATTAGAGCCATGCTAGAAATAAATAAGGATTTTGTTAAGATTACGAAACCGAAACAACTCCGAAACTTGAAACGGAAAACCTGCTTGTTGTCGATTTTTTTAAAGTTGTCAAATTTTTTTTAAACAAGTACGGAATGATGTATATGATATATCATGAACACAAACAAAATTTGAGGGCATTTTGGTAAAATTAGGCCGGCCACCCCCCCCCATACCGGCCAAAACCGAGCCCCCTCCCCTGAAATTTTGTCAGTGTTACAGTGGCTTAGTTTTGATATTTCAGGTGTTGTTTATTTTTACTAATTTTGCATGTGATGTAATTTTACACTATAAGCAATTCGGAGTGTTTCGTATTCGTAGTTTTAACATTGTTTCGGGTGTTTCACATATTGTCTAGACAATGTTAAAAAGTTCGATCGAATGTCAAAAACCCATTTTTTCAAGTTTAACATATTCGGAAAAATATGCAAGTGATCTGTGGACCCTCTAGGAGAACGTAAACCTTAACTCGATTATGTGGACGTCAAAACCATCACTTGAACCCTAGGGTTTGTGATAGTTTAGCGTTTCACATGTGAGGCGTTGGTTTGACCCTTCTACGGCTGGTTTATAGGTACTGTGGCATCTTCTGGGTATTACTAAAACTGTGCTCAAGTGTTGAGCTGTTGGGAAATTGTGGGACTTTGATGAATCGATCGAAGAGTTTATCGTCGTCCGGATATTATGTGATGGGATACAATATTTGGAATCCACATGTAGTTATGAGATAACTAATTTGAATATTATAAATCAAGC
The DNA here is from genome assembly GCA_030015575.1 of Agapanthus africanus. Lineage (NCBI taxonomy): Eukaryota > Viridiplantae > Streptophyta > Magnoliopsida > Asparagales > Amaryllidaceae > Agapanthus > Agapanthus africanus. The sequence continues at coordinate 395,173,799 of CM057340.1, forward strand.
ATTTTAGTCTCAATTTATCGGTTGCCACAGGATTTTTGATGTGATCAAAAAGTCCGTCGCAATCACGTAGCTACGCGGATACTCGCCGGGTAAACTTAATAGATAGCCGCGCCCCATAGCCCCGACCAAGTGACTGTAGGAGAACCCCGTCGCCAAAAGCATCCGTTTGGGTGCTCGCGGCAGCGGTGTTCCGCCTTAGTGCACTTCGTCAATAGCATCGGGGGTGCGGCCGTCTACTAAAGTTTCCGACGAGCATTCGATCAGGATGTCGGGAATCTTGTTGAATTGCTCGACTGGATATTGAAAAGTGTTTTCGAGATCGAGACTAAATTGTGGGGTTTATAATTGTTAGGCATGCGATGTCTAAGAAATTCATTTGGTTAGGCATGCGATGTCTAAGAAATTCATTTGGTTAGGCATGCGATGTCTAAGGTGGTTGCGGATTCCAACTGTTATAGTTTTTCATTTTCTTTTCTGCGACTGTAAGTGTAATATGTGGTGTATCGCCGGTTTCGGTGCTATATGTCAACGACAATTGGGATACGCATATTTACTTACGTTGATGACATGTGATGTTATGTGTTGCTGTGATATGTTATATTGGATCGTCGTGTTTTGAATAGCCGGGGGTTTTATGCGAGATGAGAGTTTTTTCATTTTCATTCATGTAATATTCATTGTATGTAATATTCTTTTATTGGGGCACTTCCGGGCTGAGGATGATGTCACCTTTGTATATTATTTACATTTCCGCATTAGGATAGACCCAAGGTGGGGAGCATAAGTAACCGGGTTCTGGAGTCCAGTGGGAGACCATCTCGAGGAGTCGAGACCGGGTCTCCTAACTCTAGAATTGGTAGGGTTGCTTGCCGCTCTCGTAGGGGTCTAGGGGTGTGGGATTGGCTATTCATCACAACCGTGGAATCCGTGTTTTATACAGGGTTAAAATAAAACACGGAAATCCTAGTACATCCAATATTTCATATGTTTTTCTTCTGCTGCGATATCTGTGATGTGATCATTTGATATGTTGAGATGGATACAGGATATAGTATATGTGATAGATTATATAGACGTTGCTTATGTTTTACACCCGCGCTAGCACTGCCCCGCTCTGCCGTTAGTTACCTAACCTAACGGTGCATGAGGGGACATCGAGGCAAATACGGATGGCATAAGCGTACGTTGTATTTATCTGTGATGTTTAGGTAACTTAATTTGATGGGACTTCATTAATGAGATTAATGAAATAAAAGAAACCTAAAGATGTTGTGGAATCGAATTTTCAAAAACAGGTAGCTCTAGTTGTTGCTTTGCATAGCGGTGTTCCTTGTAGAACATCCAGCACCTTATTCGATAGGGAAAGAGCCGAGATCCCTTCTCCGGGAGTGACCTCTTTATCAATAACTGACAGATGCTACAAACTCCGTTTGTCTTTTGATTGCTTTTATAGTTTTTTCTTTGCATAGTGGTATTTGTGAAATATCCTGCACCTTATTCGATAAGGAAAGAGTCGACGATCCCTTCATCGGAAGTGACCTCTTTAGCAAAACTAGTAAAAGCCTAAAAAACACTCCATTTTAAATCATTTGATTCTACAACGATATCAAGTTCATTACGCAAAGGGTTTTCTTAAAAACCTGTCGTAGCCCTCCGTCATTTCAGATAAGTACTTCATAGTATTCGTGCTACGTTTGTTGTCTTTCGTCAAGGCGTAGTGTGCGGTAGCTATTTATGCTTATCTGCATAAGCATATGATGCGATTGAGTTAGGGTAGTCATGCGACTTTGTTGGCTTTCGTCAAGGGTCGTGCGGGTGGGTTTAATTCAATTGGGAAATGACGGGTTGAACTTGACTAGTACCCTATGGTTTGTTGGATTTCGTCAAGGTCATAGGATGCTAGGGGTAAAATATTATTGGGAATTTCAAGTGTTGAAATTTGCAATGAGATTGCATACCTTTATGAGATAGTTGGATCCCGATACCCAATGCGAGTAAGAGTTACTCCTGGGAGTGTTTTACACATTACAATTAGCCGATCAAGTAGGTGTCTAGAAAGGTGTCAATGGGGTTACGCCCCTGGAAAAACGAGGTTTATTTTAATTAGGTCCGTGCGAAAGCACGGGGAACCTCCCTCAATGTACCGAAACTGGCCTGGCTGAAAGATTGGCGAACTTGTAGAATGTAATTAATCCCGGCTAGTCTTTCTTTTTAGGGTTTGATGGAAGATTTGACTAAAACAGTGGGAGCCGTCCTGATTAGATATATAAACAACCAATCTAATCTTGCAAGAGCATACGCTGAGTGTTTTCTTCTCTCTCTCTCTCCAGGTAGAGACCATGTCACGCCTTAATCAAGATAATAATACGGATGTATTGACCGAACCTGCTTGTTATACTGCGCTAGGGAACGTTGGTCCACTCCAACTTATAATTGTTATAAGATCGAGCAGGAAATTGGGGATTACCAGAATTCCTGTGCCACCCAAACGAAGAAAGTGTATGTTGATACATCATCTTCGGGTGTGTTCATTATAGAGAACTGTTTCTCAGTATCCTTTACGTCCTGGGTATGTGATATCCGATCAGGATCCCGCATATGTAATCTGTTACATGGGCCACAGATAGGTAGAGAACTAAGAACAGATGATAAGTTTTAAGAGTTAAAAATGGTGCAAGTGTTGCAGCCAAGTATGTTGGCAGTTATCACCCTGTATTACCAAATATATTGATTCTAAACGAATGTTATTAGATACCGAACCTGATATACAACATCATATCAGTCTCTTTATTAGTAAAGAATGATATAATTTTGTATTGTTGAATAATGTTTTGAACATTTCCTATATCAAAAGTTGATCGGTTCAGGCACGTTATCTAAAATCATATACGTTCTAAATCAAACTACAGTTCTTAACGTACAGAACACACACAAGAGGAAGAGTTCAAACATGAACGAATCCTTCTTGAGGCATTGGAGACTGGGTCATATCAATGTGACCCGACTAGCGAAGTTACATTTAGATGCATATTTAAATTTTTTTGAATTTACATCTTGTGAAACTTTCCAGTCATATCACGAAGATAAGATGACCATAGCTCCGTTTATTAGAAACAGAGAAAGGGTTAGTGAATTCTTGGGATTGATACATGCTGATGTATAAGAGTCCCCAGTCTACACATGCCAGGACCGGTTCTTTGTACTTCATTACATTCACTGATGATCTCTCAAGATTCAGACATATGTTCCTGTTGAAACACAAGTCCGAAGCTTTTAAGATATTCAAAGAATATAAGATAGAAGTAGAGAACCAAAACAGGTATAAGTATTATGTCCTTTGATGTGATCGAGGAGGAGAATACTTGAGCACGGAATTCCTGGACTATTTTAAAGGAGAATGAGATTCTCTCTCAGCATTACTCCTCCGCATACACCACAGTACGTCGGTGTATCGGGGCAGAGCAATCGCACCCTATGTGATATGGTGTGCTCTATGATGAGTACTACTGAGTTGCCTATTTCCTTTTGGGGGTTATGCACTTATGAAGCTGCATATCTATTGAATAGGGTTCCAATCAAATCAGGTGCCTACCACTCCATATGAGATTTGGTATGGGAAGAGCCTATCTCTTAAGGATGTTAAGATTTGGGGTTGTCCGGCCTATGTCTAAAAGCAAAATCCAGACAAGCTCGAGGCAAGGGCAGTTTTGTGGAAGTTTGTTGGATATCCCAAGCATTTGCAAGGGAATATCTTCTACCACACTGAGGAGCAAAAGGTGTTTTGTTTCTCAGCATGCCATCTTTGAGAAAGGGAATTTCTTGTGAGGAAATTACTGGTCATGAGGTAGAACTGGAAGGAGTTCCAGCTATACAAACTACAGCTGATGATTTGGTAAACCCGGAGGATTCAATAGCTTCCAACGAACCTCAGCCTCTCCGCCGATCTGGTAGGGTTCCTCACCCACCTGAGAGATACTTTGGTCTTCTCTATGACAGTGGGAGTGGGGATTGCATCATGAGATGATGACCCAACTAGTTTCGGGCTAGCCATCAGGAGTGGGGACTCTGTAAGAATGGCTAGATGCTATGCGATCTGAGATGGAATCTATATACACCAACAAAGTATGGACTTTGGTTGCTTTATCTGAAGCGTTAAATCCCCATCAGGAGCAAGTATATCTTGAGAAGATTACTTGGTGTACATGGAAAAGTTGAGAATTTGAAAGCTAAGACTAGTTGTAATAGGTTCTCGTCATCGACCAGGTGTGGATAATGATGAAACCTTTTTCTAGTGCTTATGCTTAAGTCCATCCGGATCCTACTTGCCATTGCTACATACCATCATTACGATAACTGGCGGTTGGGTGTCATGACTGCTTTTCTAAATAGTGATTTAGAAGAGAGCGTCTATAAGTACACAGCCAGAGGGCTTCGTAGACAGCGGGAGAAGCGGAAACGTGTGCAAGTTGCTTTATGGGTTAAAGCAGGCATCGCGGAGTTGGAACATCTGTTTTGATCTGGTAGACAAAGAGTTTGACTTCATCAAAATGGTAGATGAACCTTGTATATACAAAAAGGTAGTAGGGAGTATGGTGGTGATCCTCGTATAGTATGAGGATTGTAAGCCCGCGGGGGCGCCCCGGCCGTCGATCCGACGCCGGAAACGCGGAAAACAAAAACTTTGCGAACTTTGCAAAACGGCACCGCCGCGGACTTTTCACCCGGATCGGGCCATTAACCTAGCTAGCTAGCAAAAAGAAAAGAGTAGAGATGCTATACCAAACGATCCGTGTCCTTCGGTCTTCGTCTCCGCTCCGATCTCCCGCGGAATCTCCGTCACCTCCTCGCTCGTCGGAAAAGCACCACGTAGCCGGAATCTTTTACGGGCTCCCGCCTCTTGACCGAGGCAACTCGGGCGCGAAGTTGGCTAGCCGACGCGTCCAAGGCTTGCTATAGAATAGTGTAGTGAGTTGTCTCTTTAGGGTTTATGGAAGTTGCCTTGATGGAGGGATTTGAGGAGGAGAATGAAGCAACTAAAGAAAATGGTGCTTTGGAATTTTGGTAGCATAAAAATGATATGAAACTTTTCCTCACACCAAATGAAATCCTCTCTTCTCTCCTCTCTTGAAGTGGCCGGCCCCTACCTCTCAAGAATGGGATTGGAGAGAGAAAAAGAATGGCACCTCTTTTTGTATATCAAAATACAAAGGAAAAACCAAACAAAGAAAAAGGTCACTCTCATTTCTTTTCTCACTCAACTCACTAATCAAAACCATCAAGTGAAAAGCTATCAAATGGATAAGAAAGGAATATCATGATGAAGCATGTCTCATCATAATCCATAAGTGCAAGAAAACCCTCCACAAAAGAGTTATTTGCAAATTGCAAATAACCCCCTCCACCAAAAGTCCGGCCGAGAAGGAATGAAGGAAAAACGGCCGGAACGGAATGCAAACTGGCAACCCCAGAAAAAACCGATCCCGTAATAAATTACAGGAAAACCCCACTACTGCAAATACATGCCCGCATTTGTATTCCCACTGAACACAAATGTAAAGAGACAAAACTACACTATCTAATACTAGTATCCGGCTTAAGCCAAAGCCGGCTAGTAAAAACTGTCCGATCACGATCCGTGCAATACCGCACGTATCTGATCGAACCCTGCCATATCTCCATACGGCCTCTACAGCGTTTCGCCCGAAACTTGAGTAACTGTCTGTGTGGTGGACTCTAAAGACTCGTCAATACAGTGGCTGTGGATTTAACCACTAGCACGTCAGAGGTATAAGCCAATACGTGACGGGCCACCAGGTATTGACCAAAAGGGACGTCGATGAGCGAACTCATCCTGACACCCTACTGAGCCTGTCAGTGACAATATCCGTACAGTCCGGTCCGTTCGTCTATGAGCATCGCATGGCGGGCCTAGGGGGTTGGTAAAAGTCAGACCCCCAAAAGCGGTACAAGTCGTGTCGGAGTGTAGCCCAGAACACCCTGAGATACTACTGGAATACCTACCAGCAAATCTCCTGCCTTGGCCAAGGACTTTTCATGTTCTGGCTCTCCTAGACACAGCACGACCTCACCCCCAATACCGGGAGAGACGAACCCCTGCAGATCCGCTCACTGCCTCCATGTGGCTCGGGACTGTACCCAACTAAAACCTGTTTGCACGACTCCTTTGAGCCGTGGTAGGGTAGTAATCAAAGTACAGTGGGAACTCACACGAGACAAATGACGATCTCAGGTCGATGAACTAACCTGTACACATGTCACCAGGGAACTGCTATCTGACGTCTGGTATAATCCCAACTAGCAGGTTCCCGGCGAGTCCTGTCCGGTGTACTCATAACCCAATGAGCACCTGTATACATCTTAGGTGAACCAACTGACACCAGTGGCTTGTGAGACCGGCCACCGCCCCTCGTCGGGGTCTCGACTGTATACACTAGTCTACTCTGGAGAAACGATGCCCTGTCTCGAATCTCCCACGACTAGGGACCTTTTAAGGATGTGCTTGTAGACCCCAGCTCCCACTTATATGATCGCCCTCATACTGCTGGAAGTCAAGCAAGAATCCTAGGGGCTTTATCAACGTGTAATAGCGACTCGAAAGGTCACCTAAAGCAGTACACGATGATAAAGATAAACCAGATAGCATACTATCATCTCGAGTAAGACTGTCCTACCGGGATAGGTCCTCCCCTCAATCATTGCAATCACGTGCCTGTGATCCAATAATTGACTCTGAGGGCACTATCTCCAACAATCTCCCACTTGCACTCGAGGCTAATTATTGCGATGTCGCATACTCACAGCCCGTGTGATACCGAACACCCAACTCCTCTACTAGTCAGTCTCACAAAGCTCGTTTGCGAAACTATTGCGTTCGAGGAATAGCCTCGGTGAGTGGATCCGCTTTGATGTTTCTTTCTATGTCTCTCTATATCTCATGTTCGCAGAGAAAACTATCTCCCGAAAACGAGCAATACCTGTCCTAGAATGTCTGGATGTCTGATGGGACCTAGCTCATAAGCGAACTCCAAATCCAAACTTCTTAGACTGTATCGACAACTGAACTTAATCAGTGTCCTGCGCCATGCCTTCCCTCAGTTTCCACTTGGACCATCTGTCCAACATACTGCCCCTCGTCAAAGGGAAAACTATAACTCTGACAGCCACTCTGCCATCCATGTCACCTTGGAAGCCTGGAATGATAACTGTCTCCCGAAGAAGACTGCCGTTATCATATCCCTAGAACATCCACTTATGTTCTAAAACTGCTTCCAACTATTTCTCCAGGATTGGATTAATATCAACTTATTGCACCTTCTGCAAGAACAACATCTGGTGTGGTACTTGACATCTCATGATTAACTCAGTTGCCTAAGCAAGTGATCTGTCAATCATGCGTGTCCCTCTCCCCTTTAGTCTGTAAGACACCTTTAGAGAGGGTGACTCCATTACCTGCAGGTACACTACCGTGCCAGGAGTCGTCCATTCTAAATACTCATAGAATGTGGTCAAAGTACCCAGATTGGGAAACCACCCAAATCTAGATCTAAAACAATAGATCTAGTAACCAGAATGTCTGATATTATATCCAAGTCCTATGTGGAGAAACTACTGTGTGACGACCAAAGTATAACCGATCGTAGTATAGGAATATCACTTCCTACTCCGTGTATGTCATCAAATACCAGGACATCACACCCTACTACCTTCTTAACAGATCCATCCCCTATTCTGATGAAGTCAAACCTATGACTGTCACATCAGAAATAGATGATCTATCTCCGTTATATCTGCTTGAGTCTATAAATAGACATAAGCCTGATATCCACCAATACTTCCGCTGCTCCCACTGACTACGACAACCCTCTGGCAGAGTCATATACACGTACACTTCTAAAGAAAGTTTAGAACGACGCTATACTCATCCTCCCGCCGGGTCTCGCAGCCTGGAACAACAGTAATGGCAACTGTGGGTAAACAAGAACCTCCCTGCCACTGTCCTTGAGCATACCGAAGTACTTCTCGGGTGCCTGAGGTTACCCACCATATCTGCGGAGTGGCCAATGGAATGTCAAATCAGATTGAATCTTTAGGTTCTTATCAAATCTTCAGTAATCGTTTGTGGTTCTGGAATCACTTCCAGTTCTACCATACTCCCACTCCTGTTTTTCTGAAAAAAAAATCCATTTTTGATAAAACTGTGGCGAGTCAAGAACAATATCACTATTGATCTTCCAGATGGTAGAAAGTCAACCCTCGTCATAGCCCAGGTCAACCCACAAACAGCCATTACTGAAACGTGCCTTGAGTTGTCCAGAGTCTGGTTTTAAGCATAAGCCGGACAACTCCCCGTATCTTAACAATATCAAGATATGAACTGTTCTATATCCAAGAAACAGAGGCACTGATTTAATTGAACCAGATTCAAATCATGCAGCTGTCTCCAGTGCATGTCAACTAAATGGAAGAGAGGCCGATCAGCGTTACTCAACTTAGGAGTACTTCCAATTATGAGTAACCTGAAAGAGAAGTTAGTTCTCTTAATCATTACTAACAACTGAATACCATTCACAAGTGTCTACATCTTCGATCACTTTGAAGAATCCCGATACTTGCAATACCTGGTTCTCTACTTTATTCTTATACCTATAACTTCTCAAAACTCAGACCCTGTGTTTCTACGAAACACATGTCTAAGAACTAGAGAAGTAAAAAGTAAACAGAATAAAGTACGAGGACCAACCCCTCTGTCCTAATGGACACTGTACAATATACAATACTCTGTATAAGTCCGCTGAGTCTGGTGACTCATTCACTGTGTGTCGTAGGTTGAAAACTGTACTTTTGGTTAAGAAGAATTACACCGCTGTTCAATGCTCCTTACTTAACCATCCACTGGTATAGGTAAATGTCATAGACATAATTTCAAAAAGATATGTCTCACTCTATAAAAATAGACGTACAGATATATCAATTTGAAATTGGTGCACAACAACGGATATTCAAAACCAAATATTTGCCGACCGGCAAACAACCCAGGTGGCTTCCTCAAATATCACCAATTACAACGAATCCCGATATTATGAGGACGGTCACCTAATTCCCAATAACTTACTCCCACTCATCATCTGTAAAACCATACAGATGTGAGAATCCATACCTGGTAAATACATACCCTGGAGCAAGTGCCTAATTGGGAAATCAGTTTTCTTTTAACAGTACACAGTGAAACTGAAACATTGAAATGTTTCGATAGGGTATCCTGGTATTCCTAGTAATGCCTCTTCCATTATCCAGATTCACAACTATAACCGTATAATTCTTTGCCACCTCTCCAAATCCCTATACATGTCTTTAGTCATTACCTTCTGTACACCCCTTTAGGCCAAATGGTTTTCTTCCTTCCCTACCGTTCGGCACCAGCCTATGGTTTGGAAGAAGACTATCCAAAAAGCATAATGGGTGTACTGTCCTAATCCGAGGAGCACTCGCAATGCGAGAGAAGGTGAGGATAAAAGACAACCGAATGTACTTAATTCATAGGTGATTTAGGATTGACAAAGAAGTACATGGTTTGGTCGTGAATAGCAGTCGCAATTTACTTTGCCCTCTTACTAATCCCTTGCTTTGTCTGAACTTAATACCTTCTGTACACCGTTTAAGCTAATTGGCTTTCTTCATTCCCTACCGGTCGGCACCTGCCTATGGTTTGGAAGAAGACTATCCAATTTGCGTAATAGGTGTACTATCTCCTAAACCAAGGAGTACTCGCAATCTGAGAGAGAAGGTAAAAGGAAAAGACAACTGAATAGTCCTATTCGTTTTCTCCAGAACCAGAAACCATCCTCGAATTCCTTCGAGTTCGTTTATAACCATACGATGGTTTTGTCCAATGGAAGTGGACGTTCGTAGTAATACGGGGTGTCCCGGAGAAAAGAGTAAAAGTAGGAGTGGCAAAGAGGTCTGCAACTCTGACAATCCAAAAGCCAGTGTTAAGAAGGTTCGGTCAACTTGGTCACTGAGTCATAGTCTAGGGTCGGGTCAATGGTCGCTACCAAAGACAGAGAGAAAAGAAAAACTCAGCGTGCACTCTAACCTAGATCAGAATGGTTGTCACTTTATCTAATCTGGAAACCTCCCACTGTAACGTCAAATTCTTCCCCAAACCTGAAAGAAGAATTAGCCGGGATAACCCGAGGAGTAAACCAACTCATCAGTGGGAATCGGGATCCAACTCTCATCGCATGATAACGTGACGGAATCCGCTCACGTTATCACACTCCAGAAGGTATGCGCATATCTGGCAAGTTTCAGTACTTTTGAAACTCCCGATGTGGATTTTTGCCCCATGCTCTTATGACCTTGGCGTGAGGTCAAAATATCATAAGTCACATGTCAAGTTCTACCCGTCATTATCCTGGTTAATTTGAACCCACCCGTACATACCCTTGACGTAGGCCAAAATAGTAGTACGACTGTCCCAAACTAATGCATCTATCTATGCAACAGATAAATACCCGGCAGCTACCAAACACTATGCCTTGGCGTGAGGTCAAAATACATAGCTTGAATACTACCAAATATTTAACTGAAATGACGGAGGGCTACGAATGGTTTCTGGCGAAAACCTTTAACGTAATGAACTTGATATCGTTGAAGGAACTGATAGCTTTATAAAAATATAGTGACGACAACCTTCGCTAAAGAGGTCACTCCCGGTGAAGGGATCTCGGCTCTTTCCCCGTAGAATGAGGTGCAGGATATTCCAACTGAATACCACGGTGCAAAGCAAAAGTAATCGGCTATAGTGAAGTTACTGCCCTGACGCAAACTTCTGTCCAAGGGGTCACTCCCGGTGAAGGGATCTCGGCCCTTGCCTCGTCGACTGAGGAGCAGGATATTCCAAATGAATACCACGATGCAAAACAAAAGAGAACGCCCTTGCAATAACAGCTTTTTGAAAAAGTGTTCCAACAACATCAGATTAGGTTTGTTTAACTTGCATTGATCCGAATCAACGCAGTCCCATCAATTGATCGCACCACAAAGAACGAAAATATACTGATGTACGTATATGCCATCCGCATTCGCCACTGGGTCCCGTCATCACTCGTTAGGTTAGCTAACTAACGACAGAGCGGGGACTGGACTAGCGCGGATGCAAAACATATACAACATCTACTAGTATATATATAATATATAATTTTTCGCTCAAGGCGTGATAAAATGCAATACAGAAATGTATAGCAACACAGATCAATACAGATATCTGGGATCCCCGGGTTTCACAGAGCCGCTACTGAAACCCGACGTTCCCCTGGTCGTGTGGATAGCCCGTGCAATGAAAACCTAGACCCCTACGGGCGCGACAAGTCACCCGTCAAAACCTGAAGCGAGGCAGCCCCCTTCAGCAACGTGAATGGACCACCCAGCACTTCACGGAATCCGGTAACTTGGGCACCCCTCCTGGGTCAACCCTATACCCCCTACGAGTGCGGCGAATAGCCCGCCAATCCTAGAGTGAAGCCCCCTCCGTCTCAACGCCATGAGATGCGGGCTTGTTGCCCTCCAGAACCCGGCTACCCGTGCACCCCTCCGCGGGGTAATCCTAGTACAGAAAGTAAAATATACATACAACGGGTATATCGACCGCAACCAGGTCGTGCCCCAAAATAATAATACAAACAGGCAGTGACGGCAGTCCACATGTCGGACGCTCGCCCCGCAATATCAAATGTACATAATAAAACAGAACTGTACTACCACTGCAACCAGGCTATCCCCCACGACCGATCCGCAACAACACAGTACAATCACAGAACATCAACGTGAAAGTCACGTTCGCAAATCCGTCTAACCGGGCTATAGCAGTTAGACGGGATTTACCGATCAAGTGACATTCACGGTCGCAGATATAATGTAAAAACTGTGAACTGGCATGTTTAAAATATCCGATCGAACAAATATTATCAAGTGGGCCCCAAATACTACTGTAGCACTTACAGAAAAACTGGGCCCAAATAAAATATCCCAAAAGCCCTATTTCCAACTGATAAGCTTACTGGGAAAATATGGTGCCACAATTCCCTATTTCCGCCGCGCAAGCGCGGCCAAACCAGGGGTTTGGCCGCGCTTCCGCGGTCAAAGTATGGAATGAGTGGATCGTATTTTCCCAGATTTCTTATATTTTGTTGTACATACCTCTGCAACAACCTGAAAAATTTTAGGAGCTCAAAAAATTTCAACAGAGAACACATGTGCACAAAAATACGGTTTTTGGGGATTTTGTTCGATCGGGTTCTAAACGCGCTAGAGCAAGCTAGGGAAGGTTAACGGCGTGGCTCTGATACCATTGTAAGCCCGCGGGGGCGCCCCGGCCGTCGATCCGACGCCGGAAACGCGGAAAACAAAAACTTTGCGAACTTTGCAAAACGGCACCGCCGCGGACTTTTCACCCGGATCGGGCCATTAACCTAGCTAGCTAGCAAAAAGAAAAGAGTAGAGATGCTATACCAAACGATCCGTGTCCTTCGGTCTTCGTCTCCGCTCCGATCTCCCGCGGAATCTCCGTCACCTCCTCGCTCGTCGGAAAAGCACCACGTAGCCGGAATCTTTTACGGGCTCCCGCCTCTTGACCGAGGCAACTCGGGCGCGAAGTTGGCTAGCCGACGCGTCCAAGGCTTGCTATAGAATAGTGTAGTGAGTTGTCTCTTTAGGGTTTATGGAAGTTGCCTTGATGGAGGGATTTGAGGAGGAGAATGAAGCAACTAAAGAAAATGGTGCTTTGGAATTTTGGTAGCATAAAAATGATATGAAACTTTTCCTCACACCAAATGAAATCCTCTCTTCTCTCCTCTCTTGAAGTGGCCGGCCCCTACCTCTCAAGAATGGGATTGGAGAGAGAAAAAGAATGGCACCTCTTTTTGTATATCAAAATACAAAGGAAAAACCAAACAAAGAAAAAGGTCACTCTCATTTCTTTTCTCACTCAACTCACTAATCAAAACCATCAAGTGAAAAGCTATCAAATGGATAAGAAAGGAATATCATGATGAAGCATGTCTCATCATAATCCATAAGTGCAAGAAAACCCTCCACAAAAGAGTTATTTGCAAATTGCAAATAACCCCCTCCACCAAAAGTCCGGCCGAGAAGGAATGAAGGAAAAACGGCCGGAACGGAATGCAAACTGGCAACCCCAGAAAAAACCGATCCCGTAATAAATTACAGGAAAACCCCACTACTGCAAATACATGCCCGCATTTGTATTCCCACTGAACACAAATGTAAAGAGACAAAACTACACTATCTAATACTAGTATCCGGCTTAAGCCAAAGCCGGCTAGTAAAAACTGTCCGATCACGATCCGTGCAATACCGCACGTATCTGATCGAACCCTGCCATATCTCCATACGGCCTCTACAGCGTTTCGCCCGAAACTTGAGTAACTGTCTGTGTGGTGGACTCTAAAGACTCGTCAATACAGTGGCTGTGGATTTAACCACTAGCACGTCAGAGGTATAAGCCAATACGTGACGGGCCACCAGGTATTGACCAAAAGGGACGTCGATGAGCGAACTCATCCTGACACCCTACTGAGCCTGTCAGTGACAATATCCGTACAGTCCGGTCCGTTCGTCTATGAGCATCGCATGGCGGGCCTAGGGGGTTGGTAAAAGTCAGACCCCCAAAAGCGGTACAAGTCGTGTCGGAGTGTAGCCCAGAACACCCTGAGATACTACTGGAATACCTACCAGCAAATCTCCTGCCTTGGCCAAGGACTTTTCATGTTCTGGCTCTCCTAGACACAGCACGACCTCACCCCCAATACCGGGAGAGACGAACCCCTGCAGATCCGCTCACTGCCTCCATGTGGCTCGGGACTGTACCCAACTAAAACCTGTTTGCACGACTCCTTTGAGCCGTGGTAGGGTAGTAATCAAAGTACAGTGGGAACTCACACGAGACAAATGACGATCTCAGGTCGATGAACTAACCTGTACACATGTCACCAGGGAACTGCTATCTGACGTCTGGTATAATCCCAACTAGCAGGTTCCCGGCGAGTCCTGTCCGGTGTACTCATAACCCAATGAGCACCTGTATACATCTTAGGTGAACCAACTGACACCAGTGGCTTGTGAGACCGGCCACCGCCCCTCGTCGGGGTCTCGACTGTATACACTAGTCTACTCTGGAGAAACGATGCCCTGTCTCGAATCTCCCACGACTAGGGACCTTTTAAGGATGTGCTTGTAGACCCCAGCTCCCACTTATATGATCGCCCTCATACTGCTGGAAGTCAAGCAAGAATCCTAGGGGCTTTATCAACGTGTAATAGCGACTCGAAAGGTCACCTAAAGCAGTACACGATGATAAAGATAAACCAGATAGCATACTATCATCTCGAGTAAGACTGTCCTACCGGGATAGGTCCTCCCCTCAATCATTGCAATCACGTGCCTGTGATCCAATAATTGACTCTGAGGGCACTATCTCCAACAAGGATGACATACTCTTGATAGGGAAGGAGTTTCTTATGTTGCTCGGACAATCTCCTCTTATCACAAGGATTCTCTATATAGGATCAAGGTGATACCTCCTAAATCCTGGGTTTTGGATCTATGAGATAGATCTAATTGGATGTTAGGATTTTCAATAGCTGTAGTGAGATGGCATCAATCGATCCTGGGGAGAATCACTGGATAGGATCCAGGATGGTAAGGACGACTGAATGTCAGTCACAGGCATTGTCTTTACCCTCGGTAGAGGGACGGTATGTTGGAAGAGTTCCAAGCTAGATACCGTGACAAATCTAGACGATTAAAGACTTCTACATTGCTACCTTAGGATGCTACCAAAGAAACAGTCTGGGTGAATATAAGTTCATGAGATGAACTTCGTTCCTACCATTGTGTAACAATGGAGTTGTGGCTTTGGCCTCGGAACCCCCGCTTTATCTGTGATCCAAACATATTCTTAGGCAGTATCACCTGATCTGTCGAGATGGTTGATCTCCAGGAAGATTGAGGTTAGGAGAGTATATACAGAGGAGAACATGGCGGATCCACTCACAAAGGCCTATTTCCCAGTAGAGACTTTTATGGGATGGTTGAGTATGAGATACTTCAACCACTGCTGATTGTTGGGTATGAGATACTACAACAGATGGCCCTAGTGCAAGTGGGAGATTGTTAGTGATATGTATGCCCTAAAGGCCATTACTATACATACGATGTATATTGTAGTGGATGCTTGGACATATATAGGGAGGACTTTTTTGCTCGACATGATAGTATGCTATCTGGTTGCTCTTTATCTTAACATGCACTCTGATTGTCTCTTTGTTACATGTTGATAAAGCCCTTAGGATGAGTACTTGACTACCAGGACTATGATGCAGATCATACTAGTGGGGCCAGTGTAGTCTCTAAGTACATCCTTCAAATGTTCCTAGTCGTAGGTGTATCGAGACAGGGCATCGATATACCAGAGTAGACTAGCATATAGCTTCTCGACCCATGTAGATGGGCGATGGATGATCCCATATCCATCGGTGTTTGACATCAGAGACAATATACGGGTGCTCAGTGGAGACTGGGTACACTGAGCGGACTCGCCGAGAACTCCCAGATGGTATTATACCTATCGTCAGTTGGCAGTTCTCTGGTGACATTGGTACAGGTTAGTCTGTAGACCCGAGATCGTCATAGAGTCTTGTGTGATTCCCAATGTGCTTTGATTTCCATCATACCACGTCCAAGAGGGCGTGCAAAATGGTGGCTTTTGGGTACAGTCCCGAGTCACATGGAGGCAATGAGCGATAGGAGGGGTTTCGTTTCTCCCGGTATAGGGAGTTGATGTTGCGCTGTGCTCGATTGGCTATAACAGGAAGTCCTTAGCCAAGGCAGCTTCAGAGATATACTGGTAAGTTTTATCAGTAGTTTCTCGACTCGTTATGAGCGTCATATCGACACGACTTATCGAGTTACTGGGGTCTGACGTTTACCACCCCTAGACGAGATATGCGACATATCAGATGAAGAGATTGGACTGTACGGTAGTGTTACTGATTGAATTCGCATGAGTACTAGCAGGCTTGCTTGTTGATCTTCTGATCGCTCAATACCCGGGTGGCCGTTACGTTTAGCAGGCCGCTTGCGGCTTGTGGGTGTTTGATATGATCATCACTTACTGCCGGCATATTGACGAGTCTTTAGAGTCCTACCCAGGGGTTTCCTGACTCAAGCGAAACGGAGTAGGAGCATATATGTGATATGTGCGGGACCGAGATTAAAACGATATGTGATACCGTATTCTATTCTCGCGATTTGTAACATTGATCGGTTGTATGCGATATAGCCGGGTTATTGGATCATGTGTTAATTCGATAAGTTGTTACTTTTGATATTAGTCGGTTATAGCCGGATTACTAAATCAAGAGTTGATTTAGTAATTTAATGTATACTTATATATTTGATATATTACATTACATTAACTAATATTAGCTCATTTAATATTTATTTTCTCACTTGTTATGTGCACGTATATATATGTAATATATATTAATGTACATAGTTTTGTGTCATGATTGATGATACATAAAAGATGGGTGTATGAGACTTATACCATGATTAGGGTTAAGTTACATTTTTGTTTATTATCATAAGAATTAACAAAAGAGTTAAACTTAGTCAAAGTTATTAAGCTTGAAGAAGCTTGTAGAAACTTTGATAAAGTCCACTCTTTTGTCATTTCTCTTGATATTTTTTAACCCAACCCTTAATCTCATACCTTGGTCAATTCTCTACATGAGTTAAGCATGATAACTTAACTCACCCATGGTTACATTATTGATGGAGATAATTCATATGATGAATTATTCTTTCTTCTTCTTCTTTTTCAAGCTCCATGAAAAGCTTGCTAGCTCTAATGGTGCTATGCGAAAAAGTGTGAGAAAATCAATTCTAAAGTGAGCCCACCTCCTACTTCTTCATCCTGTACCACTTGCCATGCAGTAGAGTGTGTTCTCTTCACAAATTTCATGACCTAGTGAAGGAATAGGTTGAGTTAGTGTCTCCCCGACGTAGATCATCTTCGGCCTCGAAGTCTTCGAAGTAAGCACGTTCGTTTCTTCTACGGAGCCTCTCTAGAGTCCGGAGTTTGCGATCGCAGCGGAGGGGACGACTACACGGAGCTATTGAAGTGAAGGACCGGTCTACAAAGGTTGTATTCCTTGCTCAATACATATTGCAAAGTGTTTGCATATATCTTTCCGTATATTTCTAGTTGACGATCTATGTTAGGGTTATCTAAATCGGAAAATTTTTAATTTGGCATGGATGATGCCTCTCGAAACCTTGCTGCCGTCTTAGGTAACCCCAGACGATCCTAGGTCCAAGTCTTCTGGTACTGTATTCCAGAAAGATCTTGTCGAAGTCTCTCCCAAATCTCGTTTCTGCCGAACTGCCCGGAAGTTACCACCGTTTACTAATCTATTTCTTGTTCCGGAATGGTTGCATACTCATCGCGACTCATTCTGGAAGATATATCCATATACAATGCCTTTGCATGCGTATCACATCTCTGATGTCAGCGGAGTGGAACGTCATCTCATCAAGATCTCGTACGAATCTCTTACTCTACTTTTCTATAATGTCGACTGATTCAGACTCGTCTTTTCGTGGCTGCATGGACTGCGCTCTAACGGATATACTTATATCTGGAGTCTCCCAAGCAATGTATCCCATCACATGATATCCGAATGACGTCGAACCTTTCGATCGATTCATCATAGTCTCATAATCCCCCAAGAGCTCAACTCTTGAGTACAGTTTAATAATATCCAGTACAGGCCACAGTACCTATGGACCAACCGTAGAAGGGCAAACCCACGCCTCATTAATGGCACCGCTGAACTGCTGCAAACCCTAAGGTTTCAAAGAGTTCTCATGGTCATTATATCGAGTTAGGGTTTCATTCTTCTAGAGGGTCCACGGAATTACTTGCATGTTTTTCCGAATACTTTAAACTTGGAAAAATGGGTTTTTGACATTCGATCGCTTTCTTTCGACTCTCAATGTACCTGCGTGAATTCGTCTCTATATGGAATCAATCATTCTGATGACCTCATATCGGGGTAGGCAATGAATCACATGTCCTAGTCATTCCTCTTTGGGTGACTAGCGATCTTCTATCATATCTCTAAGTACAACTCGTGCGGCGTTAGCTTCAAACATCTGGGCAACATCTCGTCAGTCGCAGCAACAACTGAATCATTCATCCGCATGCTGAACAGTGCCTCAATCATCAAGAATAAATGATGCATCGATGGTCATCACATTCTGGATGGCCTCTAGCAGTGGCCCAATCCTCTGGTGCTGATTTATACGTCCGAGAAATCTTGTAAAAGCGATCCATCAAACGCTCATGGTGCGAAAACACAATAGGACGATACATCTATGCAATCGTGTGTCCCTGGAATCACGCCCTGGTCAGTCCTCGTCCGTGACGAGCTCGTGCTGACCGCAACTCTAGCCGTAGCTCTCTCTGCCCGTGTGATCGTGCCAGCAAAAACCATAAACCGATATCGATGAGGAAGATCATAGGAATGAATATAATACTGTGCAAGGAAATGTACATCCTAAGTCTTCTTAAGCGGAGTAGCATATCGTAAGTATGCCACGGAACATACGTACGTTATGTCACATTCCTTAAGTCACCTACTCCATCAACCGAGGTCAACTTACGCGACGAAAGTTTGGGTCTAATACCCCCTCGACTAAGTCTACGTTCCGTAGGGTCAAGCCTATATATATATATACACACACGCGCGCGCCCTAGACTCTGCATAGTCAAACATAGACTCGAACAAAGGTTAACCTAGCGCTCTGATACCAACTTTGTCATGACCCGAAATGGCACGTGACTGGCACTTGAATCATATGAAGTCTATAAGACCCCATCTAATTCAATTAAGCCAAAAATCCCAGAAATCTAAACCATTTTAAAGAAGAAGTGAAGAAAACTTGTTTTAAAGAAAGTGGTTTTAATAACATAAGCCGAAGTATTGCATTTTTAAAATCTCAAGTCTTTTCTGAAAATTTCGGCAGAGTTTCCTTTGTAAATACTGGCCCCAAAAGGGTACAACATGCATAATATGAATAAAGGCATCCCCAAGCAGGAGCTAGCTCTTCGCCAATTGGCGGTTACAACCACGCAAGCAATATAATATACAACGCCGAAGGGCGAGGATCAAAACTCAAAATCATCAAGAAAACCCATAATAATACAACGCGCGACTCTAAGGTCGAAATAATATACACTGGTCCTCTAATTCAAATAAATATACAAGTCTGGTTGATGGAGTTTACTAGATACAACTGTATATAAGTGTACAATGTTGGTCACGATACAAGTGAGTCTACCTACCGAAGCAATCATCCGAAAAGGAGCAGTGTGCTAGTAAAGCCGCAACGAACCTGTACGGCAAAACCTACAAGAAACTGTGGCACAACGGAGTTGAGTTGCCAACTCGTAAGTAGAAAACATCACCGAGCAGAAATCGTATGTATGACTCAATCCTCGATCAATACGATCAGTAATATATATCCTCAATATGATAAAGTCTGAAGCATGATAAGGTGGAAAGGGTAAACATCTATACATAAGTGTAATACCAAGTGCTCGTGTCAGTGTCTCAGGTAGCAACATATCATAAATATGAGGTATGAATGTAAAATAATGAAAACAGAATACATTATGAATGTGAAAACTGTTTCCTTTCATTAGTGAGATTTCTGTATATATAAATCGAGGTATCATCAATGTAATCAACATGAAATCAGTGTCAACTATATCATGAAGGTAATACTATGACATCTAGGGTGACCGTATCAGTATAGGTGCCAACTATATACTCAAGTCTATAAATATGTGGATATCATCCAACTAAGTAATCAATGTCTATATGTATGTGGATCTCGTCCACGTGTCAACCAATGACACAACAACATCATACATGTAAATATCATAAAAGCATATGCATGAAAGTATGAGTAAATAAATCAACGTGTGTCCCTCGCGACACATCAAAATCACGGAACCTAAGTGTCCAGCATCAATACTCGAAATATCATTAAACCCGTGTCTTGCATCGACACGTAAATCCTCATAAAGCTCAGGCGCTGCATCCTCAGATAGGCCCTTAGGCGCCGCATAATCTGGTCGGCCCTCATATCCATCTCACTATTCCGGTCGGTATCCTCCGGATAACCGCCGAGTCCAAATACTATCACCGGTAGGTAGTGCTCCCATGCCAGGCTCACCATCTAACAATACGAGTCTTCTTGCCCCGGGGTACCTCACCGGGTCCACCATGTACCCGTAGACGGTGCCTACCGCTCCTTGAATCGGGTTTCACATGCCACTCTCAGAACCGAGAAAACACATGGTGGACGCACTGAAATATCATATCAAGAGAAACCGGGTTTGTAAAACAATAAACACCTTCTTTTGAAATCACCATGGTTCTCAAATCCAGAAATCTCATGAAAACAACATATCTCAATGTGTATGATCATAAAGCATGATGTATGCGACATATAACAGAAATGTAAGCATATCCGTATATCATGCAACATGGAACAGTAATATGCACATGTCGAGGGAAAACCGCTCTTTTAAATGAATCCAGTTTTAAAATATTTCTTACGGTTCCCAAATTCTCCAAAGTCAAATGCAATATTGTATAAATGTGCATATGTAACTATAGCAAGTAAACTATGTAAGGAGTCATATCATGATGCAGCAATCCTACTGTGTAGTGACATGGCAATTATCGATGATGAAGTGTGTGAGCCAGCCAATATGTGTAGGTGTAACATATGCATCATCGATAATGGTGTAGGTATACTAGCACAGGTATATATGATGCAATGCGAATGACATAAACGTAGCATAAAGTAAATCATATGCAAATGATAACAGGTATACGTATCTAGCATGACTGAGTCGGTGAATCTATCAATCGGCATCCAGTCTCACAACATCACGTACGGTATCATCCATCGTACGACATCCTCTAGTCAAGGGTATGGATCAATCATTAAGTCAACTGATCACGTACAGTAATCTATCATACGACGACATTAAACCAATAGGGATCCTATCAACCTATATGACATTGAAGGTACGGACCTAACGTCTCGTACATCAAATCACTCGAGATTTGCAACATTATATGAATCTATATACCTATATCCCCGGGTCACATCCATGACAATCTCATATTTGGGGACCGGCAAGGTATCAATCACCTTAATCGACTCGCATCCGTATACCAACATATCATCAAATCATCATATCACATCGTATTTTCTTTTCATCGCATTTATCTCCCATATCAAGTTAATTTTACAAATACATTCTACCTTTACTATAAACATACGTATCTAATCTAGCATGCACACCCGGACCATAAAATCAGTTTCTTTTTTTTAAAAGATGTGAATCGTAGTTTTGAAAGTAGGGGTACGGTATTTTAAGAAAAGGTACGTCCTTTGAAATATCCGTAGAATCCCTTGGCCGTTCTTTAAAATACTCACGATTTGTTAGTTTTGAAATAGGTATGACTCGAGTCTAGTCTAACGACTACCAGTAACTACAGGACTAAACTAACAGGCTAATCGAAAGGGTAAGGAAAACCATCTAAGTCTGAGTCGATACATATAAATATAATGTTCGGTGATCCCGCCTCAATAGTATCATATATGATACAATATATAACATGACATCCTCGAGTCAAGAGTGCGGATCTATCGTCAATATATAGCTCGTACGGTAAATCCATCGTACGGCATGGCAAATCTGGGTACGGGTCAAATATCACATTCATCTCATTATTCATCTGGTATCCTTATCGTCATATCCTGTATTAGGGTTACTGATCTAAGTCTAGTACATACCGATACCATCTACATAAATGTATGCATGTGTATGAAAACACATCGCCCAAGGACCCGCTATAATCTCATGTCGTATCTCATAATACGTACCATATCACATCACCGATCTCGTGGCACCATGCCCAATCTCATCGACTCATCTCCAAGTACCATGTACCATCCTCATTATCCATGTATATGTATACATGCATACATACATACATATATATATACATACTCACAAACATATATGTATATATATATATCCTCAGTATCCATGTATATGTATACATACATACAAACATATATACATATATATATATATATACATACTCACAAACATATATGTGTGTGTGTGTGTGTGTGTGTGTATATCCTCATAAACACACAAGTAAACAAGTGTATGCATGTGCGTGTGCGTAAACCTAATTCTAGGGTTTCGCGACTAACACTAAACTATAGCATTAACTACCAAATACGCTTACACTAACCCAAAGTCCTCTAAAGCATTTCTAGCTAAGTAAACACATCTTATAATAACATATGAATATTGATAACACACATTTGCATACTGCACTACGAAACTGCGGGGTTGCTATACACCATCCACCCGACTTCCCCCGTAGATATATATCTACTCACCTTGATCCTTGCTTGCTGGAGTCGATGACGCCACGCTCATCCTCGTCGTCTCAAAGTCCACATGGGGGTACCTACATATATACACATATAGCATCGTAAACAGAAATCATGCACGAAAACCAAATCGGCACGCGTATCATACATAGGTCAGAACCTATGATCTATGCATGCACGAATAACCAAACAACTCTCGATGATCGACGTATAAACGTGAATCGACAGAGATAAAACACAAACACCAGATTCCAAATCATTAAAAGCCGCAAAACGAATTCAAAAACTATGTAAAACACTTCCAGATTTTCCTCATGTGACAATTTGGACATTTTGCATACAGGAAAGGTCTAATTTACTACAAATGGAGCCATGGACCAAACCTGGGACCATACTTCCCTGCTCTGGCCGCAAATTGCGGCCAGAATGGATAAATCTGCGGCCAACACTTGGAGGTAGGGTCTCGGGTCTTCAGGGTAGCTTCCTAGATGCCTGCATGACTCTCAGTCTTTGCTAAATAATTCCTAGGGTCCCCGGGTGATAGCAGATCTCCAATAACACCTCAAATTTCAAAAAATTCCCGATATCGGGGTTTCTAGGTTTGGGGTTTGGGGTCTAAATCTATGGTTTCAGTCCATGAAACTAACATTAGAGGGGTTATATGGTCTCTACTAATCTCAATTACACTATCTCAATTCAAAATCCTTCAAACCTCTTCTTGGAATTTTCCAAGCTCACCAAACTACACAATATAGATTCAAAACTTAAATAGATGTTAAAGGAAATGAAATACTAATCTAATGGTGAAAGAAATACCTCATCAGGCAACTCAAGAATTTTCTTGAGTTTCCCCAAGTCTTCAAAATCCATTCTTTCTTGGTCCAAAGTGCTTGTAGGGAGCTTGTGCATGTTTTTAATGAAGTGGAGATGATGTTTTGGTGGGTTTTTGATGATGAAGTGAGGTGGTAGAGGGGGGAGGGAGAGAGGGCAGCAGCCATGGGTGAAGGAGGAAGTGAGAATGATGAGAAAAATGAAGAGGGAACAATTGGAGCCAAGGTCAAATGACCCCTCATCTCTCTCTCTCTCTCATTCCCTTACCTCTTTATTTTATCCTTTCCTTTTTCATTTTCTTTTCTTTTCCTTTTTCTATATCTTCTCTTCTCTTTTCATTTAAAACAAAGCATGCATGAAAAATAAGAAAAGACCATGGTAGGAAAATGTAGCAAATGAGAAAAATGACTTGGTGCATGTCACATGCACAAAACAAGCTTAATGCACGATTAGTGATATTTAATCGCGATTAGCATTAAAATTGTATATAATTCATTATAAAAATTCATAATTTTCCTAAATCACATAAAACATTCTCATTTCAGTAATTTCTATAATTTTCCAAATATTTCCCAATTTATCGGTATTTAATTATACCGCATTACCAAAATATTCATAATATTTATTATTTAATTATATAAATTCCCAAAAATAATATTTTATTTTTCTGAAATGTTACAGAACTGATCGTGCCTCGAGTTTGTCCAGATTTTGCCTTTTGACATAGGCCGGACAACCCTATATCTTAACTCGTTTAAGACACGGTTTCTTTCCACCTCATATCTCATATGGTGTGGTGGGCACAGATTTAGATGGAACTTGATTCAATAGGAATGTTGCTGTCTCAAGTGCATATCCCCAAAAGAAAATAAACAACTCAGCAGTACTCATCATAGAGCACACCATATCCAATAGGGCGCGATTCTTCGCTCTGATACACCGTTGCGCTGTGGTGTATACGGAGGAGTAAGCTGAGAGAGAATCCCATTCTCTTTTAGATAGTCCCGGAACTCATTGCTCAAGTATTCTCCTCCTCGATCAGATCGAAGAATTTTAATACTTTTACCCGTTTGGTTCTTGACTTCTTGTTTATATTCTTTGAATTTCTCAAAAGCTTCAGACTTGTGTTTCAACAGGAACACATGTCCGAATCTTGAGAGATCGTCATTGAATGTAATGAAGTATGAGAAACCATTCCTGGCATGAGTAGACATGGGACCACATACATCACTATGTATCAGTCCCAAGAGTTCCGTAACTCTTTCTCCGTGTTCACTAAACAGAGTTTTGGTCATTTTGCCTTTGAGACAAGACTGACAAGTTTCATAAGATGAAAATTCGAACGGATTCAAATATCCATCCTTATGTAACTTAGCCAGTCGTATCGCATTGATATGACCCAGTCTACAATGCCACAAGAAGGATTCATTCATTTCAGAACTCTTCCTCTTGTGTGTGTTTTGTATGTTAAGAACTTTGCTTTGATTTAGAACGTATATGCCATTAGTTAAGGAGCCTGATCCAATCAACTTTTGATTTAGGAAGATGTTCATAACATTATCCTGTACTATAAAATTATATCTTTTTTTACTTAATAAAGAAACTGATATAAGATTGCATATCAGGGTCGGAATGTAATAGCATTCGTTCAGAATCAATGTATTACCATTTGGTAATACAAGGTGATATTCGCCAACTGTTTTGACTGCAACATTTGCACCATTCCCTACTCTTACGGAATGATCACCCATTCCAGTTCTCTACCTTTCCTTAGCCCATGTAACATATTACATATGTGGGATCCCGATCCGGTATCTAATACCCAGGACGTAGAGTGAACTGAGAAACAGTTCTCGATAACTAACACACCCGAAGAAGATGCATCAATATGCTTATTCTTCGTTTGGGCGGTGTAGGAATCCGGATATTCCCCTATTTCCTGTTCAGTCTTATAACAATTATAAGAAAGAATGGAACCAACGTTCCCCTGATCAGTATAACAAGCGGGTTCGGTCAATACATCCATATTATTATCTTGATTAAGGCTTGACATGGTCCGTACTTGGAGAGAGAAAGAAGAAAACACTTTAGCGTATGCTCTTGCAAGATTAGATTGGTTTTTATTTTATCTAATCAGGATGGCTCCTACTGTTTTTATCAAATCTTCCTTCAAACCGTAAAAGGAAAGACTAGCCGGGATTAATTACACCCTACAAGTTCGCCAATCTTTTAGCCAGGCCAGTGCCGGTACTTTGAGGGAGGTTCCCCGTGCTTTCGCACGTACCTAATTAAGATAAACCTCGTTTTCCCAGAGGCATAGCCCCGTTGACACCTTTCTAGACACCTACTTGATCGGTTAATTGTAAAGTGTAAGGCTTTTCCAGGAGTAACACTTACTCACAGTGGGTATCGGGATCCAACTATCTCATAGAAGGTATGCAATCTCATTGCAAATTTCAACACTTGAAATTCCCGATAATATTTTGTCCCTAGCAACTTATGACCTTAATAAGGTCAACAAATTATAAGCGCTAGCCAAGTTCAACCCGTACATTTCATGATTGAATTAAACCCACCCGTACGACTCTTAACAAGGTCAACAAAGTCGTTCGACTACCCTAATCCAATCGCATCATATGCTTAAGCAGATAAATACTAATCAGCTACCGCACACAACGCCTTAACAAGTCAACAAACGTAGCATGAATACTAATTGGTACTTATCTGAAATGACGGAGGGCTACGATAGGTTTTTAGAAAAACCTTTTGCGGAATGAACTTGATATAGTTGTAGAAACAAGTGACTTTTGAAAAGGAATGTCTTTAAGGCTTTTTACTAGTTTTGCTAAAGAGGTCACTCCCGGTGAAGGATCTCGGCTCTTTCCTTATCGAATAAGGTGCAGGATATTTCATAATTACTGCTATGCAAAGCAAGCACTAGAAGAAGCAATAAAAAACAAAACCAAGTGAGTTGTAGCATCTGCTAGTTTTGCTAAAGGGGTTACTCCCGGTGAAGGGATCTCGACTCTTTCCTTATCGAATAAGGTGCTGGATATTCTACAAGGAATACCGCTATGCAAAGCCAAAAAAAGAGCTACCCTTTTTGAAAATTTGATTCTACAATATCATGTAGGTATCTTTTCTTTCATTAATCTCATTAATGAAGTCCCATCATTTATGCTTCCTAAGCATCACAGAAAATGAAACGAAAATACAATGTACGCTTATACCATCCGCATTTGCCACAGTGTCCCGTTATGCACCGTTAGGTTACTTAATTAACGGCATAGCGGGACGGGACTAGCGCGGGTGCAAAACATAAGCAACATCTATTATATATCTCATATATAATATATAGCCACTCGTCTCAGAATCCACAGCGATCACATCACAGAGCAACAGAAGAAACATATAAAATATTAGATATACTAGGAGATCCGTGTTTTATTTTGAGCCTGTATAAAACACGAATTCCACGGTTGCTATGAATAGCCAAACCCACATCCCTAGACCCCTATGAGAGTGGCAAGCAAGCCTACCAATTCTAGAGTTAGTGTAGGGTTACTTAGCGTGGCAGCAAGGTTTCGGGAGGCATCGTCCATGCCGTTTTCAAAAATTTGCCGTACTAAATGACTCTAACCCTAGAATCTTAACTAAAAATTTAAACAATAAGCATGCAAACAACTTTACATACTAAGTGAATGAGGAATACAACCTTTGTAGACCGGTCCTTCATTTCAAATGCTCCGTGTAGATGTCCCTTCGCTGCGAGTATGATCTCCCGAACTCTTGATGTTAGTGTATATGCCCTAGAGGCCATTACTGTATCATACTAGTTTGTATATTACTTAATGGAAGCTTGGGATATTCACCTTGTATAAACAATCTTGCTCAATATAGTAGTATGCTACTTGGTTTGTTTCTACTTCAATGTGTACATGTGTTTATTTTTGTATATCACCTATACACATTAGTGGAGCCCTTAGGATCTTTGCTTGATTACCAGCGTTGTGATGGCAGTCACACTAGTGGGGGCTGGGTAATCTATAAGCACATCCTTATACAGGTCCCTAGTCGCAGGACTATCGAGACAGGGCATCGATACTCCGGAGTAGACTAGCGTATGCGCTTCTCATCCCTGTGTGGGAGATGGTCTGTCCCACAGCCATCAGTACGTCGTACTGGAGATAGTATACGGGTGCTCGTTAGGTTACGAGTACACTGGACAGGACTCGTCGGGAACTGACAGGTTGGTATTATACCTATCGTCAGTTATCAGTTCCCAGGTGACATGAGTACAGCTTAGTCCGCTGACTTGACACTGGCACTTCGCCTCGAGTGTGTTCCCACTGCATTTTGATCACTACCCTACCACGGCTCAAAGGAGTCGTGCAAACAGGTAATGGTTGGGTGCAGTCCCGAAGCACTTGGAGGCAGTGACGGTTTGACAGGATTCGTCTCTCCCGGTATTGGGGGTTGACATCGCGCTGTGTCTAGGAGAGCCATTACACGAGTAGTCCCTGGCCAGGGCAAGCGAGATATACTGGTAGGCTTCCAGTGTTATCTCAGGGTGTTTTGGGCATCACTCCGACACGACTTGTACCGCTATTGGGGGACTGACGTTTACCGCCCCCTAGGCCCGACATGCGATGTATCAGACGAACAGACCGGACTGTACGGAGAATGTCACATTCAGACTCAGTAGGAGTTCAGATGGGTTTTACCTCGTCAGTCTTCTTATCGGCATCTACCTGGGGACCGTTACGCACAGCTAGTGCCGCTTGCGGTCTGTGGTTAAACCCACTGCCAGCGTAGTGTCGAGTCTTTAGAGTCCCACACAGAGGGTATTCGCCTCTGGGCAAAACAGGGTAGAGGTCGCATGGTTTTGCGACAGGGTTCGTTCTCATCCACGCACTTGTGCACGTTTGGAGTCCGGACGGATATTACTGGCTGGCTCTGGTTTGAGTCAGATACTGGTATATGTTTTGGGGTTGCTTTTATCTCTCAGTATTCTTGTTCCTCGGAACGAGAATGCAGGTGTGTATGCACAGTTGTTTGAGGCGGAGGAAGAGGTTTTTCATTAGGGTTTCGGAACGGGTGCGTATGCACAGTTGACAGTTGTCTTTTTCTAAACCCTAATGGATTTATGAAATATCAATTAATAATAGTAATTAAATGAAATTGTGTCATGGTTGATTTTGTTGACTTGTTTACCATGGTTGACTTGTTGACCATGGTTGAATGTTTGACCATCATCATTCCTTTGCAAGGATACTCCTTGATTCTAGCTTACATTCATTTAATGAAGTGATGATAATGGTCATTCCAAATACAACCATCAACTATTTCATTTGAATTATTATTATTAATTAGATAATTCTTTTTCTTTTGTTATGGTTGCAAGAAGAAAAAGAGCTCATTCTATCATATTCATTCTCTCTCCTCACTTCATCTTCTTCTTCCTCAAGCTCAAGGAGAATCCTTCTCATGTGTTGAGAATCCCTCTCCTTGAAAAGAAAACACCCCTTAGACACTCTCTACTCACTCTAGGATCAAAGGTTTAGCAAGCCGAAGATTCTAGTTCTCTCAAAGTTCGAGAAAGAGCCCGAAGGTTGAACCCTCAGGTGGATCCATCTTTGACGGAAGAAGGCTACGAGGAAAGAACCATCAACCTCTACTAGGTTTCAAGAAGAAGGAGTTCAAGTTAGGTATAACCACTTTGCCGAGTAGTTAACTCTCCTTTGCATGTTTGCTAGTTTAGTTTAGACACGATCCCGACCTTGTTTAGTCCATGTTGCCCCATGCGCCAAAAAAATTTGATTGTTATACCGTTTCCGCCTCCCCGTAAGAACCGGGGGTCGCAACGTGGACTTACACTTGAGAGGCTCCATAAGGTGAAAGATGCAAACATGCTCGAAGTCTTCGAGACCGAAGATAATCTACGTCGAGGAGACTCAAGCTCATACTACTTCTTCACTAAATTAGGGTTTAGTGAAGCAAATGTTGGATATAGTTCCCTCAAAGTCAATTATTGGATCGCAGGCACGTGATTGCAATGATTGAGGGATGACTTATATCGGTAGGACAGTCTTACTCGAGATGATATTATGCTATCTGGTTTGCCTTTATCATCACTATTACATGTTGATAGAGCCCATAGGAATCTTGCTTGACTACCAGCAGTATGATGGCGATCATATACGTGGGAGCTGGGGTCTATAAGCGCATCCTTGAATGTCCCTAGTCGGGGGAGTTTTGAGACTGGGCATCGATACTCTAGAGTAGACTAGTGTATACTGATCGAGACCCCGACGAGGGGCGGTGGCCAGGTCTAACAAGCCATTGGTTTCAGATTGTTCACCTAAGATAGTATACAGATGCTCATTGGGTTATGAGAACACTGGACTGACTCGTCGGGAACCTGCTAGTTGGTACTATACCTATTGTCAGATAGCAGTTCCCAGGTGACATGTGTACAGGTTAGTTTGTCGACCTGAGATCGTCATTTGTCTTATATGAGTTCTCACTGTGCTTTGATTACTACCCTACCACGGCTCAAAGAAGTCGTGCAAACAGGTTTTAGTTGGGTACAGTCCCGAGCCACATGGAGGCAGTGAGCGGATCGTCGGGGATTCGTCTCACCCGGTATTGGGGATTGATGTCGCGCTGTGCACGGGTGGCCATCACCAGAAATCCTCGGCCGAGGTATGCGAGAATTACCGATCCAGGATTGTGTTAGTTATATGTATGCCCTAGAGGCCATTACTGTACATACGATGTATATTGTAGTAGATGCTTGGACATATATAGGGAGGACTTTCTTGCTCGACATGATAGTATGCTATCTGGTTACACTTTATCTTAATATGTACTCTGATTGTCTCTATATTACATGTTGATAAAGCCCTTAGGATGAGTACTTGACTACCAAGACTATGATGTGGATCATACTAGTGGGGACAGTGTAGTCGCCAAGTACATCCTTCAAATGTTCCTAGGCGTGGGAGTACCGAGACAGGGCATCGATACTCCAGAGTAGACTAGCGTATGCGCTTCTTGACCCAATTGATGGGCGATGGATGATCCAATATCCATTGGTGTTTGACATCAGAGAAGGTATACGGGTGCTCAGTAGAGACTGGGTACACTGGACGGACTCGCTGAGAACTCCCAGATGGTATTATACCTCACGTCAGATGGCAGTTCTCTGGTGACACTGGTACAAGTTAGTCTGTAGACCCGAGATCGTCATAAAGTCTTGTGTGATTCCCACTGTGCTTTGATTTCCAACATACCACATCCAAGAGGGCGTGCAAAAAGGTGGCTTTTGGGTACAGTCCCGAATCACATGGAGGCAATGAGCGATAGGAGGGGATTCGTCTCTCCCGGTATAGGGAGTTGATGTTGCGCTGTGTTCCGTTGGCTATAACTGGAAATCCGTGGCCAGGGTTGCTGAGATTTACTGGTAAGTGTTACCAGTAGTTTCTCGAACTGTTATGGACCTCACATCGACACGACTTATCAAGCTATTGGGGTTTGATGTTTTCCACCCCTAGGCGAGATAAGCGACATATCAGACGAAGAGAACGGACTGTACGGGAGTGTTACTGATTGGATTCGCAGGAGAATGTACAGGCTTGCTTGTTGATCTTCTGATCGCTTAATACCTGGGTGGCTGTTACATTTAGCCGACCGCTTGCAGCTTGTAGGTGTTTGATATGATCATCACCTATTGCCGGCGTATTGACGATTCTTTAGAGTCCTACACAGAGGTTTCCTGGCTCAGGCAAAACGGAGTAGGAGCATATATGTGATATGTGCGGGACCGAGAACAATACGTGTATGTGATACCGTATTAGATTCTCGCGATATGTGATATCGGCCGGGTATATGTGATATAGCCGGGTCATCGGATCAAGTGTTGATTCGATGAACTGATACAGATTATATTAGTCGGTTATTTTTGAAATAACCGGATTATCGGATCAAGTGTTGATTCGATAATTTAATGTATAATTATATATTTGATATATTAAATTACGTTAACTAATATTAGCTCACTTAAAGATTCTTTTTCTCCCTCGGGTAATACATTTATATATATGTGATATATGTTAATTGTATTATTTTTTTTATAAAATATATTATATATGTGATATATAATATTGTAACAAGTTAAGGTTATAAATGCAACATGTTTTGTGGAGTTTAAACATGTTAGGGTTTGGATTAGGGTTAAGCTTTCTTGAAGCTTCTAGAAACTTTGTTTTTGTTTTTGAGCAAAGATATTTTGTAGATATTTCCTTAACCAAACCCAAACCCTTTACCATAGTAAATTCCCTACATGGGTTAAGTATTCATTCTTAACCCATGGTTGCATTTCTAAACTCACACAAGTTTTCATTATTCATCACAAAGTAATTTCTTCTTCTTCTTCCTTTGAAAAAAGCTTTCTAGCTTTTTGATATTTGATGATTTTGAGTAAGATAAAAAAAACAAATGAGAGCTAAATTCGTACTTCATCATCCTCATCTATTCTATCCAGTTAGATTAGGGTGTTTGCTTTGCTAATACTTGATTAGTGAAGCAAAAGCTTGGGCTTGACTTTCTTCAAGGTAGATCTTCTTTGTTGTTGAAGATTGGAAGCAAGCTTGCATCTTTCTCTTCATGGAGCCTCTCTAAAGTCCGGGTACTCGATGATCGCAGCGAAGGGACCTCAACACGGAGCTTTTGAAGTGAAGGAACGGACTATAAAGGTTGTAATCCCTTTCTCTTAGAAGTAAAGTTGTTTACTTGCTATTTGTTTCGCCTAATCTCTAGTCTAAGATCTTGGTTAGGGTTGTTCGGCACTTGAAAATTTTGATTTTAGCATGGATGATGCCTTGTAGAACATTCTTTCAGTGCCTAGTAACCCTACAGTGGTATCAGAGCTAAGCTAGAGCTTTAGGCGTCGTCTAGACGAAGTTTAAAGTCCGATCGAACCCCGAAACATCGTGTTTTACCCCCTTTCTGGAAATTTTTAAAAATGTTTATTTTTTCTGCATTAAAAATGCTCATAAAATTAAGCAGGGAGTTCTAAGGATTAGTGTGAAATATGACATCCTAATTCCCATAAAGCGCCGCGAAACCGCGGCAATACCATATCTTGCGCGGCGGTTCCGCGGCCGTACTGGGGTTTTAGGGTTAGGTTTTTCACAGTAACATCCGAAGGTATTTCTATATGCTTTTGGGAATTTTTAATATTACTCAAGTGTTGAGTGTTCTGGAGATCTTTTAGAATTCGTTGATTCGATCGGAAAGTTTGACTTCGTTTAGTTTTTCGGATAATTTAGAACGTGTTAAAAAGTTCGAACGGATATCAATAACTCACTTTTTCCCTTGTCGGAAAATTTCCAAGTGTTGGATTTTACCTTAGTTAAACAACATTCAAAGTCGTGCAAGTAACGCGGTGGACCCTGTAGAAGAACACAAACCTTAACTCGATTATGTGACCGTCTGAACCGCCTCTAAACCTTTGGGTTTGGGGCAGTACGGAGTTTCCACATGTGAGGCGTTGGTTTGACCCTTCTACGGCTGGATCATTGGTACTGTGGCATGTGATGGATGTTTTTAAACTAAGTTCAAGTGTTGAGGAAAAAGGAAAATTTTGGGTGTTTGTTTATTCGATTGAAAGTTTAACATTGTCTATTTATCTGAAATGTGATACAATATTTGGAATCCACAAGTAGTTATGAGATAACTAATTTGAATGTTAGAAATCTAGTGGTTTAGTCTCAGATGATCGGTTGCCACAGGATTTTGATGCGATCAAAAGTCCGTCGCAATCACGTAGCGTACGCGGATACTCGTCAGGAAACTTAATAGATAGCCACGCCCCATAGCCCCGACCAAGTGACTGTAGGAGAACCCCATTGCCAAAAGCATCCGTTCAGGTGCTCGCGGCAGCGGTGTTCCGCCTTAGTGCACTTCGTCGACGGCATCGGGGGTGCGGCCGTTTACAAAAGTTTTCGACGAGCATTCGATCAGGTTGTCGGGAATCTTGTTGAATTGCCCGACTAGATATTGAAAAGTGTTTTCGATATTGAGACTAAAATGCGGGGTTTATAATTGTTAGGCATGAGATGTCTAAGGAATTCATTTGGATAGGCATGCGATGTCTAAGTAGGTTGCGGATTCCAACTGTTATAGTTTTACACTTTCTTTTCTGCGACAGTAAGTGTAATATGTGGTGTATCGCCGGTTTCGTTGCTATACATCAACGACAATTGAGATACACATATTTACTTACGTTGATGACATGTGATGTTATGTGTTGCTGTGATATGTTATATTGGACCGTCGTGTTTTTGAATAGCCGGGGTTTTATGTGAGATGAGAGTTTTTCATTTTCATTTATGTAAAATTCATTTGTTTGTAATATTCTTTTATTGGGGCACTTCCGGGCTGAGAATGATGTCACTATTGTATATTATTTACTTTTCCGCATTAGGATAGACCCAAGACGGGGAGCACAAGTAGCCGGGTTCTAGAGTTCAGTAGGAGACCATCTCGAGGGGTCGAGACCGGGTCTCCTAACTCTAGAATTGCCAGGCTTACTTGTCGCTCTCGTAGGGGTCTAGAGATGTGGGTTTGGCTATTCATCACGACCATGGAATCCGTGTTTTATACAGACTCGTATTAAAACACGGACCTCCTAGAATATCCAATATTTCATATATGTTCTTCTGCTGCAATGTTCTGTGATGAGATCATATTACTGCCTGAGACGAATGTTTATATTGTATAAATGAGATATATATTATATATTGCTGATTTCGTTTCAACTGTGATGCTTGTGAAGTATAATAAAATGGGACTTCATTAATGAGATTAATGAAATAAAAGAAACCTAAAAATGTTGTAGAAACTTGTTTAAAAAAAATTTAAAAAAAATGGTAGCTTTAGTTTTTGCTTTGCATAGCGGTATATATGATATACCCTGCACCTTATTCGATGAGGAAAGAGCCGAGATCCTTTCACCGGGTGTGACTTCTTTAGCAAAACAGGCAGATGCTACAAACTCGCGGTTTAGTTTTTGACAGCTTCTATAGTTCTTGCTTCGCATAGCGGTATATATGATATACCCTGCACCTTATTCGATGAGGAAAGAGCCGAGGTCCCTTCACCGGGAGTGACCCTTTAGCGAAACTAAAAAAGCCTCAAAAGCACTCCTTTTCAAAATCACTTTTTTCTACAACGATATCAAGTTTATTACGCTCATGGTTTTCTGAAAAACCTGCGTAGCCCTCCGTCATTTCAGATAGAGACTAGTTAGTATTCGTACTACGTTTGTTGACCTTAGCCAAGGCGTAGTGTATGGTAGCTAATTAGTATTTATCTGCTAAAACATAAGATGTGATTGAGTTAGGGTAGTCGTATGACTTTGTTGACCTTAGCCAAGGGTCGTACGGGTGGGTTTAATTCAATCGGGAAAAGACGGGTTGAACTTGGCTAGCACTTATGATTTGTTGACCTTAGCCAAGGCCATGAGTTGCTAGGGGCAAAAATATTATTTGGAATTTCAAGTGTTGAAATTTGCAATAAGATTTTATACCTTCTATGAGATAGTTGGATCCCGATACTCGCTGCGAGTAAGAGTTACTCCTGAGAGAGTTTTACACATTACAATTAGCCAATCAAGTAGGTGTCTAGAAAGGTGTCAACGGGGTTACGCCCTTGGGAAAACGAGGTTTACTTTAAATAGGTCCGTGCAAAAGCACGGGGAACCTCTCTCAAAGTACCGGCACTGGCCTGGCTGAAAGTTTGGCGAACTTGTAGGGTGTAATTAATTCCGGCTAGTCTTTCATTTTAAGGTTTGAAGGAAGATTTGACTAAAACTGTGGGAGACATCCTGATTAGTTATATTAAAAACCAATCTAATCTTGCAAGAGCATACGCTGAGTGTTTTCTTCTCTCTCTCTCCAGCTAGCGACCATGTCACGCCTTAATCAAGATAATAATAAGGATGTATTGACCGAACCCGCTTGTTATACTGAGCTAGGGAACGTTGGTCCCGCTCCAACTTATAAATGTTATAAGACCGAGCAGAAATTGGGGATTACCAGAATTCCCGTGCTGACCAAACGAAGAAAGTGCATGGTGATGCATCTTCTTCGGATGTGTTCATTACAGAGAACTGTTTCTCAGTATCCTTTACGTCCTGTGTATGAGATACCAGATCAGGATTCCGCATATGTAATCTGTTACATGGGCTACAGATAGGTAGAGAACTGAGAACGGGTGATAAGTTTCAAGAGTTGGAAACGGTGCAATTGTTGCAAGCCAAGTCTGTTGGCAGTAATCACCCTGTATTACCAGAATACATTGATTCTGAACGAACGTTATTAGATACCGAACCTGATATATAACATCATATCAGTCTCTTTAATTAGTAAAGAAGGATATAATTTTGTATTGTTGGATAATGTTTTGAACATTTCCTATATCAAGAGTTGATCGGTTCAGGCACGTTATCTAAGAGCATAGACGTTCTAAATCAAAACCATAGTTCTTAGTATACAGAACACACACAAGAGGAAGAGTTCAGAAATGAACGAATCCTTCTTAAGGCATTGTAGATTAAGTCATATCAATGCGACCCGACTGGCTAAGTTACATTTAGATGCATATTTAAATTAGTTTGAATTTACATCTTGTGAAACTTGCCGGTCATGTCACAAAGATAAGATGACCATAGCTCTGTTTATTGGAAACAGAGAAAGTGTTAGTAAACTCTTGGGATTGATACATGATGATGTATGAGGTCCCCTGTCTTCACATGCCAGGACCGGTTCTTTGTACTTCATTACATTCACTGATGATCTCTCAAGATTCAGACATATGTTCCTGTTGAAACACAAGTCCGAAGCTTTTGAGATATTCACAAAATATAAGTTAGAAGTTGAGAACTAAAAACAGGTATAATTATTATGTCCTTTGATGAGATCAAGGAGGAAAATACTTGAGCACGGAATTCCTGGACTATTCTGAAGAAGGATGAGATTCTCTCTCAGCATTACTCCTCCGTATACACCACAGCACGTCAATGTATCGGGGCGGAGAAATCACACCCTATTAGATATGGTGCGCTCTATGATGAGTACTACTGAGTTTCCTATTTCCTTTTGGGGGTTATTCACTTGAGAAGTTGCATACCTATTGAATAGGGTTCTAATCAAATCAGATGCCAACCACTTCATATATGATATGGAATGGGAAGAACCTATATCTTAAGTAAGTTAAGATTTGGGGTTGTCCAAAGTAAAATCCGGACAAACTCAAGACAAGGTCAGTTCTATGGAAGTTTGTTGGATATTCCAAACATTCGCAAGGGAATATCTTCTATCAAAACGGGGAACAAAAGGTGTTTTTGTTTCTCAGCATGCCATCTTTGTGAAAGGGAATTTCTTGTGAAGAAATTAGTGGTCATGAGGTAGAACTGGAAAGAGTTCCAGCTATACAAACTGCAGATGATGATTTGGTAGAACCGAAGGATTCAATAGTAATCAACGAACCTCAGCCTCTCCGCCGATCTAGTAGGGTTCCTCACC
The DNA here is from genome assembly GCA_030015575.1 of Agapanthus africanus. Lineage (NCBI taxonomy): Eukaryota > Viridiplantae > Streptophyta > Magnoliopsida > Asparagales > Amaryllidaceae > Agapanthus > Agapanthus africanus. The sequence goes on from CM057340.1 coordinate 395,210,818, forward strand.
CACCTGAGAGATACTTCGGTTTTCTCTATGACAGTAGGAGTGAGGATCGCATCATGAGATGATGACCTAACTAGTTTCGAGCAGGCCATCAGGAGTGGGCACTCTGTAAGAATGGCTGGATGCTAAGCGATCTGAGATGTAATCTATATACACCAACAAAGTATGGACTTTGGTTTCTTTATCTAAAGGGTTAAATCCCCATCAGGAGAGAGTATTTCTTGAGAAGATTACTTGGTGTACATGGAAAAGTTGAGACTTTCAAAGCTATGTTAAGTCCATCCAGATCCTACTTGCAATTGCTACATACCATGACTACGATATCTGGTGGTTAAGTGTCATGACAGCTTTTCTAAATAAAGATTTAGAGGAGAGCGTCTATAAGTACACAGCCAGAGGGCTTCGTAGACAGTGGGAGCAGCGGAAACATATGCAAGTTGCTTTATGTGATAAAGCGGGCATCGAGGAGTTGGAACGTCTGTTTTGATGTGGTAGTCAAAGAGTTTGACTTCATCAAAATGGTAGATGAACCTTGTATATACAAAAAGGTAGTAGAGAGTATGGTGGTGATCCTCGTATTATACGTGGATGACATACTCTTGATAGGAAAGGAGTTTCCTATGCTACGCTCGGTCAATCTCTTTTTATCACAAGGATTCTCTATATAAGGATCAAAGTGATACCTTCTAAATCCTAGGTTTTATATCTATGAGATAGATCTAATTGGATGTTAGGATTCTCACTAGTTGTAATGAGAAGGTATCAATCGATCCTGGGGAGAATCGCTGGAATGGTTCCAGGGTGGTAAGGTTGACTGAATGTCAGTCACAGGCATTGTCTTTACCCTCAGTGGAGGGACGGTATGTTGGAAGAGTTCCAAGCTAGATACCGTGACATACTAGACGATTAAAGGCAAGATACATCGTTACCAAGGATGATACCAAAGAGGCAGTATGGATATATATTAGTTCATGAGATGAACTTCGTTCCTACCATTGTGTGACAATGGAGTTCTGGCTTATGCCGAGGAACCCCCGTCCCATCTGTAATCCAGATATATTCTTAGGCAGTATCACCTGATCATGGAGATGGTTGATCTCCAGGGAGATCGAGGTTAGGAGAGTAGACATAGAGGACAACAGCACGGATCCACTCACAAAGGCCTACTTTCTAGTAGAGACTTTTATGGGATGGTTGAGTATGAGATACTTCAACCATAGCTGATTGTTGGGTATATGATACCACAACAGATGGCCCTAGTGCAAGTGGGAGATTGTTAGTTATATCTATGCCCTAGAGGCCATTACTGTATATACGATGTATATTGTAGTGGATGCTTGGACATATATAGGGAGGACTTTCTTGCTCAACATGATAGTATGCTATCTGGTTACACTTTATCTTAACATGTTCTCTGATTGTCTCTATGTTACATGTTGATAAAGCCCTTAAAATGAGTACTTGACTACCATGACTATGATGCGGATCATACCAGTGGGGACAGTGTAGTCGCCAAGTACATCCTTCAAATGTTCTAGTCGTAGGAGTACCGAGACAGGGCATCGATACTCCAGAGTAGACTAGCGTATGCGCTTCTTGACCCATATGATGGGCGATGGATGATCCCATATCCATTGGTGTTTGACATCAGAGAAGGTATACGGGTGCTCAGTGGAGACTGGGTATACTGGACGGACTCGCCGAGAACTCCCAGATGGTATTATACCTCACATCAGATGGCAGTTCTCCAGTGACACTGGTACAAGTTAGTCTGTAGACCCGAGATCGTCATAAAGTCTTGTGTGATTCCCACTGTGCTTTGATTTCCAACATACCACATCCAAGAGGGCGTGCAAAATGGTGGCTTTTGGGTACAGTCCCGAATCACATGGAGGCAATGAGCGATAGGAGGGGATTCGTCTCTCCCGGTATAGGGAGTTGATGTTGCGCTGTGTTCCGTTGGCTATAAGTGGAAATCCTTGTCCAGGGTTGCTGAGATTTACTGGTAAGTTTTATCAGTAGTTTCTCGAACTGTTATAAACCTCACATCGACACGACTTATCAAGCTACTGGGGTCTGATGTTTACCACCCCTAGGCGAGATATGAGACATATCAGACGAAGAGATCGGACTGTACGGGAGTGTTACTGATTGGATTCGCAGGAGAATGTACAGGCTTGCTTGTTGATCTTCTGATCGCTTAATACCTGGGTGGCTGTTACATTTAGCTGACCGCTTGCAGCTTGTGGGTGTTTGATATGATCATCACCTACTGCCGGCGTATTGACGATTCTTTAGAGTCCTACACAGAGGTTTCCTGGCTCAGGCAAAATGGAGTAGGAGCACATATGTGATATGTGCGGGACCGAGAATAATACGTGTATGTGATACCGTATTAGATTCTCGCGATATGTGATATCGGCCGGGTATATGTGATATAGCCGGGTCATCGGATCAAGTGTTGATTCGATGAACTGATAGAGATTATATTAGTCGGTTATTTATGAAATAGCCGGATTATCGGATCAAGTGTTGATTCGAAAATTTAATGTATAATTATATATTTGATATATTAAATTACATTAACTAATATTAGCTCACTTAAAGATTCTTTTTCTCACTCGGCTAATACATTTATATATATGTGATATATGTTAATTGTATTATTTTTTTTGTTACAAAATATATTATATATGTGATATATAATATTGTAACAAGTTAAGATTACAAATGCAACATGTTTTGTGGAGTTTAAACATGGTTAGGGTTTGGATTAGGGTTAAGCTTTCTTGAAGCTTCTAGAAGCTTTGTTTTTGTTTTTGTTTTTAAGCAAAGATATTTTGTAAAGATATTTTGTAGATATTTCCTTAACTAAACCCAAACCCTTTACCATTGTAAATTCTCTACATGGGTTAAGTATTCATTCTTAACCCATGGTTGCATTTCTAACCTCACACAAGTTTTCATTATTCATCACAAAGTAATTTCTTCTTCTTCCTTTGAAAAAAGCTTTCTAGCTTTTTGATATGTGATGATTTTGAGTGAGATAAAGAAAACAAATGAGAGATAAATTCCTACTTCATCATCCTCATCTATTCTAGCCACTTAGATTAGGGTGTTTGCTTTTCTAATACTTGATTAGTGAAGCAAAAGCTTGGGCTTGAGTTTCTTCAAGGTAGATCATCTTTGTTATTGAAGATTGGAAGCAAGCTTACATCTTTCTATTCATGGAGCCTCTCTAGAGTCCGGGTACTCGATGATCGCAGTGAAGAGACCTCAACACGGAGCTTTTGAAGTGAAGGAACGGACAACAAAGTTTGTAATCCCTTTCTCTTAGAAGTAAAGTTGTTTACTTGCTATTTGTTTCGCCTAATCTCCAGTCTAAGATCTTGGTTAGGGTTGTTCGGCACTTGAAAAATTTGATTTTGGCATGGATGATGCCTTGTAGAACCTTCTTCCAGTGCCTAGTAACCCTACAGTGGTATCAGAGCCAAGCTAGAGCTTTTGGCATCGTCTAGACAAAGTTTAAAGTCCGATCGAACCCCGAAACATCGTGTTTTACCCCCTCTCTGGAAATTTTTAAAATGTTGATTTTTTCTATATTAAAAATGCTCAGAAAATTAAGCAGGGATTTATAAGGATTACTGTGAAATACGACATCCTAATTCCCATAAAGCGCCACGAAACCGCGGCAATACCATGTCTTGCGTGGCGGTTCCACGGCCGTACTGGGGTTTTAGGGTTAGGTTTTCCACAGTAACATCCGTAGGTATTTCTATATGCTTTTGGGAATTTTTAATATTACTCAAGTATTGAGTGCTCTCGAGATCTTTTTGAATTCGTTGATTCGATCGGAAAGTTTAACTTTGTTTAGTTTTTCAGATAATTTAGAACGTGTTAAAAAGTTCGAACGGATATCAATAACTCACTTTTTCCCCTGTCGGAAAATTTCCAAGTGTTGGATTTTTCCTTCGTTAAAGTACATTCAAAGTCGTGCAAGTAACGCGGTGGACCCTCTAGAAGAACACAAACCTTAACTCGATTATGTGACCGTCTGAACCGTCTCTAAACCTTAGGGTTTGGGGCAGTACGGTGTTGCCACATGTGAGGCGTTGGTTTGAACTTTCTACGGCCGGACCATTGGTACTGTGGCATGTGATGAATGTTTTTAAACTAAGTTCAAGTGTTGAGCAAAAAGGAAAATTTTGGGTGTTTGTTTATTCGATTAAAAAGTTTAACATTGCCTATTTATCTGGAATGTGATACAATATTTGGAATCCACAAGTAGTTATGAGATAACTAATTTGAATGTTAGAAATCTAGTAGTTTAGTCTCAGATAATCGGTTGCCACGGGATTTTGATGCGATCAAAAGTCCGTCGCAATCACGTAGCGTACGCGGATACTCGCTGGGAAACTTAATAGATAGCCACGCCCCATAGCCCCGACCAAGTGACTGTAGGAGAACCCCGTTGCCAAAAGCATCCGTTCGGGTGCTCGCGGCAGCGGTGTTCCGCCTTAGTGCACTTCGTCGATGACATCGGGGGTGCGGCCGTCTACAAAATTTTTCGACGAGCATTCGATCAGGTTGTCGGGAATCTTGTTGAATTGCCCGACTAGATATTGAAAAGTGTTTTCGATATTGAGACTAGAATGCGGGGTTTATAATTGAAAGGCATGAGATGTCTAAGGGATTCATTTGGATAGCCATGCGATGTCTAAATTGGTTGCGGATTCCAACTGTTGTGGTTTTACACTTTCTTTTCTGCGGCCGTAAGTGTAATATGTAGTGTATCGCCGGTTTCCTTGCTATACATCAACGACAATTGGGATACGCATATTTACTTACGTTGATGACATGTGATGTTATGTGTTGCTGTGATATGTTATATTAGATCGTCGTGTTTTTGAATAGCCGGGGTTTTATGTGAGATGGGAGTTTTTCATTTTCATTCATGTAAAATTCATTTGTTTGTAATATTCTTTTTTTGGGGCACTTCCGGGCTGAGGATGATGTCACTATTGTATATTATTTACTTTTCCGCTTTAGGATAGACCCAAGGAGGGGAGCACAAGTAACCGGGTTCTAGGGTCCAGTGGGAGACCATCTCGAGGAGTTGGGACCGGGTCTCCTAACTCTAGAATTGCCAGGCTTACTTGTCGCTCTCGTAGGGGTCTAGGGATGTGGGTTTGGCTATTTATCATGACCGTGGAATCCGTGTTTTATACAGGCTCGTATTAAAACACGGACCTCCTAGAATATCCAATATTTCATATATGTTCTTCTGCTGCAATGTTCTGTGATGTGATCATATTGCTGCCTGAGACGAATGTTTATATTGTATATATGAGATATATATTATATATTGCTGATTTCATTTCAACTGTGATGCTTATGAAGCATAATAAAATGGGACTTCATTAATGAGATTAATGAAATAAAAGAAACCTAAAGATGTTGTAGAAACTTGTTTAAAAAAAATTAAAAAAAAAGGTAGCTCTAGTTCTTGCTTTGTACAGCGGTATATATGATATACCCTGCACCTTATTCGATGAGGAAAGAGCCGAGATCTCTTCACGGGGAGTGGCTTCTTTAGCAAAACTAGCAGATGCTACAAACTCGCGGTTTAGTTTTTGATAGCTTCTATAGTTCTTGCTTTGCATAGCGGTATATATGATATACCCTGCATCTTATTCGATGAGGAAAGAGCCGAGATCCCTTCACCGGGTGTGACCTCTTTAGCGAAACTAAAAAAGCCCCAAAAACACTCATTTTCAAAATCACTTTTTTCTACAACGATATCAAGTTCATTACGCTCGTGGTTTTCTGAAAAACCTGTGTAGCCCTCCGTCATTTCAGATAGAGACTAGTTAGTATTCGTACTACGTCTGTTGACCTTAGCCAAGGCGTAGTGTACGGTAGCTAATTAGTATTTATCTGTTAAAACATGTGATGTGATTGAGTTAGGGTAGTCGTACAACTTTGTAGACCTTAGCCAAGGGTCGTACGGGTGGGTTTAATTCAATCAGGAAATGACGGGTTGAACTTGGCTAGCACTTATGATTTGTTGACCTTAGGCAAGGTCATGAGTTGGTAGGGGCAAAAATATTATTGGGAATTTCAAATGTTGAAATTTGGAATGAGATTCCATACTTTCTATGAGATAGTTGGATCCCGATACCCGCTACGAGTAAGAGTTACTCATGGGATAGTTTTACACATTACAATTTGCCGATCAAGTAGGTGTCTAGAAAGGTGTCAACGGGGTTACACCCCAGGGAAAACGAGGTTTACTTTAATTAGGTCCGTGCGAAAGCACGGGGAACCTCCCTTAAAATACCGGCACTGGCCTGACTGAAAGATTGTCGAACTTGTAGGGTGTAATTAATCCCTGCTAGTATTTCTATTTAGGGTTTGAAGGAAGATTTGACTAAAACAGTAGGAGACATCCTGGTTAGATATATTAAAAACCAATCTAATTTTGCAAGAGCATACGCTGAGTGTTTTCTTCGCTCTCTCTCCAGGTAGCGACCATGTCACGCCTTAATCAAGATAATAATACGAATGTATTGACCGAACCCGCTTGTTATAGGGAACGTTGGTCCCGCTCCAACTTATAAATGTTATAAGATCGAGCAGGAAATTGGGGATTACCAGAATTCCCGTGCCGCCCAAACGAAGAAAGTGCATGCTGATGCATCTTCTTCGGATGTGTTCATTGCAGAGAATTGTTTCTCAGTAACCTTTACGCCCTGGGTATGAGATACCGGATTAGGATCCCGCATATGTAATCTGTTACATGGGCTACAGATAGGTAGAGAACTGAGATCGGGTGACAAGTTTCAAGAGTTGGAAACGGTGCAATTGTTGCAAGCCAAGTCTGTTGGCAGTAATCACCCTGTATTAACAGAATACATTGATTCTGAACGAATGTTATTAGATACCGAACCTGATATACAACATCATATCAGTCTCTTTATTTAGTAAAGAAGGATATAATTTTGTATTGTTGGATAATGTTTTGAACATTTCCTATATCAATAGTTGATCGGTTCAGGCACGTTATCTAAAAGCATAGACATTCTAAATCAAAACCACAGTTCTTAGTATACAGAACACACACAAGAGGAAGAGTTCAGAAATGAACGAATCCTTCTTGAGGCATTGTAGACTAGGTTATATCAATGCGACCCGACTAGCTAAGTTACATTCAGATGCATATTTAAATTAGATTGAATTTATATCTTGTGAAACTTGCCGGTCATGTCACAAAGATAAGATGACCATAGCTCTGTTTATTGGAAATAGAGAAAGAGTTTGTAAACTCTTGGGATTGATACATGATGATGTATGAGGTCCCCTGTCTACACATGCCAGGACCGGTTCTTTGTACTTCATTACATTCACCGATGATCTTTCAAGATTCAGACACATGTTCCTGTTGAAACACAAGTCCGAACCTTTTGAGATATTCACAGAATATAAGTTAGAAGTAGAGAACCAAAAACGGGTATAGGTATTATATCCTTTGATGAGATCAAGGAGGAGAATACTTGAGCACGGAATTCCTGGACTATTCTCAAGGAGGATGAGATTCTCTCTCAGCATTACTCTTCCGTATACACCACAGCACGTCGGTGTATCGGGGCGGAGCAATCACACCCTATTAGATATGGTGCGCTCTATGATGAGTACTACTGAGTTTCCTATTTCCTTTTGGGGATTATGCACTTGAGAAGTTGCATACCTATTGAATAGGGTTCTAATCAAATCAGATGCCTACCACTTCATATGTGATATGGAATGGGAAGAGCCCATATCTTAAGTAAGTTATGATTTGGGGTTGTCCGAAGTAAAATCCAGACAAACTCAAGGCAAGGTCAGTTCTGTGGAAGTTTGTTGGATATTCCAAGCATTCGCAACGGAATATCTTCTACCAAACTGGGGAATAAAAGGTGTTTTTTTTTCTCAGCATGCCACCTTTGTGAAAGGGAATTTCTTGTGAAGAAATTAGTGGTCATGAGGTAGAACTAGAAAGAGTTCCAGCTATACAAACTGCAGCTGATGATTTGGTAGAACCGAAGGATTCAATAGTAACCAACGAACCTCGGCCTTTTCGCCGATCTAGTAGGGTTCCTCACCCACCTGAGAGATACTTCGGTTTTATCTATGACAGTGGGAGCGAGGATCGCATCATGAGATGATGACCCAACTAGTTTCGAGCAGGCCATCAGGAGTGGAGACTCTGTAAGAATTGCTGGATGCTAAGCGATCTGAGATGGAATCTATATACACCAACAAAGTATGGACTTTGGTTGCTTTATCTGAAGAGTTAAATCCCTATCAGGAGCAAGTATATCTTGAGAAGATTACTTGGTGTACATGGAAAAGTTGAGATTTTCAAAGCTATGCTTAAGTCTATCTAGATCCTACTTGCAATTGCTACATACCATGACTATGATATCTTGCGGTTGGGTGTCATGACAGCTTTTCTAAATACAGATTTAGAAGAGAGCGTCTATAAGTACACAGCTAGAGGGCTTCATAGACAGTTGGAGCAGCGGAAACATATGCAAGTTTCTTTATGGGATAAAGCAGGCATCGCGGAGTTGGAACGTCTGTTTTGATGTGGTAGTCAAAGAGTTTGACTTCATCAAAATGGTAGATGAACCTTGTATATACAAAAAGGTAGTAGAGAGTATGGTGGTGATCCACGTATTGTACGTGGATGACATAGTAGAGAGTATGGTGGTGATCCACGTATTGTACGTGGATGACATACTCTTGATAGGAAAGGAGTTTCTTATGCTACGCTCGGTCAATCTCCTATTATCACAAGGATTCTCCATATAAGGATCAAAGTGATACCTCATAAATCCTAAGTTTTATATCTATGAGATAGATCTAATTGGACGTTAGGATTCTCACTAGTTGTATTGATAATGTATCATTCGATCCTGGGGAGAATCGCTGGAATGGTTCCAGGGTGGTAAGGTTGACTGAATGTCAGTCACAGGCATTGTCTTTACCCTCAGTGGAGGGACGGTATGTTGGAAGAGTTCCAAGCTAGATACCGTGACATACTAGACGATTAAAGGCAAGATACATCGTTACCAAGGATGCTACCAAAGAGGCAGTCTGGATATATATTAGTTCATGAGATGAACTTCGTTCCTACCATTGTGTGACAATGGAGTTGTGGCTTATGCCGAGGAACCCCCGTCCCATCTGTAATTCAGATATATTCTTAGGCAGTATCACCTGATCATGGAGATGGTTGATCTCCAGGGAGATCGAGGTTAGGAGAGTAGACACAGAGGACAACAGCGCGGATCCATTCACAAAAGCCTATTTCCCAGTAGAGACTTTTATGGGATGGTTGAGTATGAGATACTTCAACCATAACTGATTGTTTGGTATGTGATACCACAACAGATGGCCCTAGTGCAAGTGGGAGATTGTTAGTTATATGTATGCCCTAGAGGCCATTACTATACGTACGATGTATATTATAGTGGATGCTTGGATATATATAGGGAGGACTTTCTTGCTCGAAATGATAGTATGCTATCTGGTTACACTTTATCTTAACATGTACTCTGATTGTCTCTTTGTTACATGTTGATAAAGCCCTTAGGATGAGTACTTGACTACCAAGACTATGATGCGTATCATACTAGTGGGGACAATGTAGTCTCTAAGTACATCCTTCAAATGTTCTTAGTCGTGGGAATACCGAGACAGGGCATCGATACTCCAGAGTAGACTAGCGTATGCGCTTCTTGACCCATATGATGGGCGATGGATGATCCCATATCCATTGGTGTTTGACATCAGAGAAGGTATACGGGTGCTCAGTGGAGACTGGGTACACTGGATGGACTCGCCGAGAACTCCCAGATGGTATTATACCTCACGTCAGATGGTAGTTCTCTGGTGACACTGGTACAGGTCAGTCTGTAGACCCGAGATCGTCATAGAGTCTTGTGTGATTCCCACTATGCTTTGATTTCCATCATACCACGTCCAAGAGGGCATGCAAAAAGGTGGCTTTTGGGTACAATCCCGAATCACATGGAGGCAATGAGCGATAGGAGGGGTTCGTCTCTCCCGGTATAGGGAGTTGATGTTGCGCTTTGTTCGGTTGGCTATAACTGGAAATCCCTGGTCAGGGTTGCTGAGATTTACTGGTAAGTGTTATCAGTAGTTTCTCGAACTGTTATGGACTTTACATCGACACGACTTATCAAGCTACTTGGGTTTGATGTTTACCACCCCTAGGCGAGATATGCGACATATCAGACGAAGAGACCAGACTGTACGGGTGTGTTACTGATTGAATTCGCAGGAGAATGTACTGGCTTGCTTGTTAATCTTCTGATCGCTCAATACCTGGGTGGCCGTTACGTTTAGCTGACCGCTTGCAGCTTGTAGGTGTTTGATATGATCATCACCTACTGCCGGCGTATTGACGATTCTTTAGAGTCTTACACAGAGGTTTCCTGGCTCAGGCAAAATGGAGTAGGAGCGCATATGTGATATGTGCGGGACCGAGAACAATACATGTATGTGATACCGTATTTGATTCTCGCGATATGTGATATTGGCCGGGTATATGTGATATAGCCGGGTCATCGGATCAAGTGTTGATTCGATGAACTGATAGAGATTATATTAGTCGGTTATTTGTGAAATAGCCGGATTATCGGATCAAGTGTTGATTCGATAATTTAATGTATAATTATATATTTGATATATTAAAGTACATTAACTAATATTAGCTCACTTAAAGATTCTTTTTCTCACTCGGCTAATACATTTATATATATGTGATATATGTTAATTGTATTATTTTTTTTGTTACAAAATATATTATATATGTGATATATAATATCATAACAAGTTAAGGTTACAAATGCAACATGTTTTGTGGAGTTTAAACATGGTTAGGGTTTGGATTAGGGTTAAGCTTTCTTGAAGCTTCTAGAAGCTTTGTTTTTGTTTTTAAGCAAAGATATTTTGTAAAGATATTTTGTAGATATTTCCTTAACCAAACCCAAACCCTTTACCATAGTATATTCTCTACATGGGTTAAGTATTCATTCTTAACCCATGGTTGCATTTCTAACCTCATACAAGTTTTCATTATTCATCACAAAGTAATATTTTCTTCTTCTTCCTTTGAAAAAAGCTTTCTAGCTTTTTGATATGTGATGATTTTGAGTGAGATAAAGAAAACAAATGAGAGCTAAATTCCTACTTCATCATCCTCATCTATTTTGGCCACTTAGATTATGGTGTTTTCTTTGCTAATACTTGATTAGTGAAGCAAAAGTTTGGGCTTGAGTTTCTTCAAGGTAGATCTTCTTTGTTGTTGAAGATTGGAAGCAAGCTTGTATCTTTCTCTTCATGGAGCCTCTCTAGAGTCCAGGTACTCGATGATCGCAGCGAAGGGACCTCAACACGGAGATTTTGAAGTGAAGGAACGGACTACAAAGGTTGTAATCCCTTTCTCTTAGAAGTAAAGTTGTTTACTTGCTATTTGTTTCGCCTAATCTTTAGTCCAAGATCTTGGTTAGGGTTGTTCGGCAATTAAAAATTTAGATTTTGGCATGGATGATGCCTTGTAGAACCTTCTTCCAGTGCCTAGTAACCCTATAGATCGATAGTTTCTCAGGTGGTGATGGGTTCCATAACGACATGAATTATCGCGTTATTAGGGATCTGACTTTATCCACCCCCTTAGACTCGATATACGATACTCTTAGATGAACGGACCAGACTGTACGGATATTGTCACTGTCAGGCTCAGTAGGGTTTGAGGATGAGTTCGCTCGTCGGCCTTCCTTTCGCTCAATAACTGGGCAGCCGTTACGTACAGCTAGTGCCACTGACGTGCTTGTGGTTAAACCCACTGCCAGCGTATTAATGAGTCTTTAGAGTCCCACACAGAGGGTTTCCCTGATTCGGGCGAAACATTTTAGAGGCCGTATGGTTTTATGACAGGGTTCGAACATACACGTGCACTTCTGCGCGTGTCATGATTCGGATGGATAATACTAGTGGGCTTTGATTTAAGCTGGATCCTAGTATTATATTGTTGGAATATTTTCGTCTCGTTGTATTCATATTCAGTCAAAATACGGATGCGGGTATGCATATACGGACGAGGAGTATTCTTGTAATTCGTTACAAGATTACTTTTGAAGTTGCTATTTTCTATTCTTCCATTTTAAACATTTGGTTTAATGTTTAATTATTGGAATTGTGAGCATTGGAATTTTGGCCATTTCTTATGCTGCCAAATTCGGCCATTCTTTTTTTTAAGTGTGCTGTTATTTTTTGGGCTTGGAAATTTCATGACTTGATTTGGTATGCATTAATTAGGCATGGTCATTTTCTTTTCCCAGGCACAATTCGTGGGCATGGGGCTGTGGTCAAAGAGTGGGTAGGTTATTTTAGAGTGAGGATTATTGGTGATGGATTAATTTATGGTGTTGCTTTTGTCATTACAATCCCTCACCACTACACATACAACATTTTATGAATCCTCAGAGAACCATTCTTCAAAAATTGGCCGAGCCCCATTCTTCTAAATTGGCCTTCTTCACTTGCCAAAATTCTCATGCTCACAATCTCCTCAGTTGGCAACTTCATTACCTCCACCCATTTTCCTGGGTGCCATGAGACAAAATATTCACACACTATCTCTACTTCACCTTGGACATGTCGGCAAGCAAACTTCATGTCTGAGTTGCTTTGGTTTGAAGCGGGAGCCCGCATTAGGAATCCTTGAGGTGGAACGTCTTCGACGAAGGAGACCGGAGAGCGATCTTGTTCGGGGCAGCCACGAGGAGCTTGGGAAGAGATTGAAGACCGAAGGACACGGATCGATCAGTATAATCTCTGAACTCATTTTACAGTTTTGCTTTAACGGTTAATGGTTCGATCCGGGTAAAGGTTATGGTAGCGCCAAGTTTTGAAAAGTTTTTATTCCGCATTTGGTCTCGGATTGACTGTCGGGGTGCTGCCGTAACCCAACATGGTATCAGAGCCAACCCTTAACCCCTTACTAGCTTGTTTAGACGCGCTTAAAAGATCGATCGAACAAAATTTCCAAAAGCACGATTTCATTTTTGCTAGTTGCTGTCGAATTTCAAAAGTGTTCAAAAAATCTTTCTGTCCATCTTAAAAATCCGTGCAGGAAAACGAAGGGCACCGCAAGAAATTTGGTGACATGACTCCACCAAATGGCCGTGGTTCCACGGCAGAACATGCCTATTGGACGCGGAAGCGCGACACATTTGTGGTGGTTTTGGCCTAAAGTTCTTCTGGCACTCTCTGTCTTGTAAATATGATTTTTGTGATATTTCGTTTTGGCCCAGATTCCTTTGAGTGCTGGATTTGCATTTGGGGCCAATTTGGAAATTTAGTCGATTGAAATTTTAAGTGTGCGTTTAACAGTACATGCATTACTATCTGCGACCGTGAATGTCATTCGATCGGTATAACTCGTCTAATTGCTATATGTCTTTTAGACGGGTTTTGCGAACATGACATTCACGTTGATGTTCTGTGTTGTACTGGTTTGTGGTTGGATCCTCGTGGTGGATAGTTATCGTGCAATGTTAGTACAGTTTCATTTTATTTGTACATTTGATATTGCGGGGTAAGCTTCCGACATGTGGACTTCCGTCACTGCCAGTTTGTATATTATTTGTTTGGGGCACGACTGGGTTGAGGTCGATATCACCCTTGTATATTATTTTCTTTTCTATACTAGGATTACCCCGCGGTGGAGTGCACGAATAGCCGGGTTCTAGAGGGCAACGAGTCCGCATCTCATGGCGTTGAGATGGAGGGGACCTTACTTTAGAATTGGCGGGCAATTCGCCGCACTCGTAGGGGGTATAGGTTGACCCATGGAGGGGTGCTCAAGTTACCGGATTCCGTGAAGTGCTGGGTGGCCCAAACACATTGTTGAAGGGGGTTGCCTCGCTTCTGGTTTTGGCGGGTAACTTGCCGCGCTTGTAGGGGTCTAGGTTTCATTGCACAGGCTATCCACAAGACAGGGAACATCGGGTCTCATTTGCGGCTCAAGTGAAACCCGGGGCTCCAAGATTATCCACCATTTTGTATTGCTTCTGTGATGTTTCTATGATATTGCTTTATATCATGCCAGGGAAGAATGTTATATATATTTATATATACTAGTAGATATTGTATATGTTTTGTACTTGCACTAGTCCAGTCCCCGCTCCGTCGTTAGTTAAGTAACCTAACGGGTGATGACGGGACCCAGTGGCGAATGCGGATGGTATATACGTACATTTTATTTTCATTCTTTTTGATGTGATTAATTGATGGGACTGCGTTGATTCTGATCAATGCAAGGAAAACAAACCTATTCGATGTTGTTGGAACAATTTTCAAAAAACTGACATTACAAACGTATTCTTTTGCTTTTGTTAGTTGTATGTATGCACTAGAGGCCAGTATTGTACAAATGATGTATATTATATTGGATGCTTGGACATATATACAGATGACTTTCTTGCTCGATATGATAGTATGCTATCTGGTTGCTCTTTATCTTAACATGTACACTTGTCTCTTTAAACTGTCTTATGGTTACATGTTGGTAAAGCCCTTAGGATGTGTACTTGACTACCTGGACTATGATGCAGATCATACTAGTGGGGACATGGTAGTCCATAAGTACATCCTTCAAGGTCCCTAGTCGTTGGTGTATCGAGACGGGGCATCGATATACCAGAGTAGACTAGCGTATACGCTTCTCGACCCATGAGATGGGCGATGGATGATCCCATATCCATTGGTTTTTGACATCAGAGATGGTATACGGGTGCTCAGTGGAGACTGGGTACACTGGACGGACTCGCCGAGAACTCCCAGATGGTATTATACCTCACGTCAGATGGCAGTTCTCAGGTGACACTTGTACAAGTTAGTCTGTAGACCCGAGATCGTCATAGAGTCTTGTGTGATTCCCACTGTGCTTTGATCTCCACCTTACCACGTCCATGAGGGCGTGCAAAACGGTAGTCTTTGGGTACATTCCCGAGTCACATGGAGGCAATGAGCGATAGGAGGGGTTTCGTCTCTCCCGGTATTAGGAGTTGATGTTGCGCTGTGCTCGATTGGCCGTAACAGGGAAGTCCCTGGCCAGGGCTGATCATAGATTTGCTGGTAAGTGTTACCAGTAGTTTCTCGACCCGTTATGAGCCTCACATCGGCACGACTTATCGGTTATTGGGGTCTGACATTTACCACCCCTAGACTTGATATGCGACGTATCAGACGAACAGACCGGACTGTACGGTAAGTGTTACTGGTTGGATTCACAAGAGTGTGAGCGGGCTAGCTCGTCAATCTTCTGATCGCTCAATACCCGGATGGCCGTTACGTTTACCAGACCGCTTGCGGCTTGTGGGTGCTTGATATGATCATCATCTGCTACCGGCGTATTGACGAGTCTTTAGAGTCCTACACAGAGGTTTCCTGGCTCAAGCGAAACGAAATAGGAGCGCATATGAGATATGTGCAGGACCGAGAATAATGCGTGTATGGGATACCGTATTTCATTCTCGCGATGGATGTATCGATTGGTTATATTCGATGTAACCTAGATATCGAATCAAGGATTGATTCGATCTCCAAACATGATTTCCTTACTTTTCAAAAACAGTTTTTCCTTATTTACTCTTTAAATGGTTTTAGATTGCTGGGCTTTTAGCTTACTTGGATCAGATGGGGTCCTATAGACTTCATATGGTTCAAGGGCCAGTCACGTGCTCTTTCGGGTCGTGACAAAGTTGGTATCAGAGCGCTAGGTTGACCTTAGTTCGAGTCTAAGTTTGACTATGTGGAGCCTAGGGCGTTATCTATATAAGGAACTTAGGCTTGACCTTACGGAACTTAGACTTGGTCGAGGGGGTATTAGACCCGAACTTTCGTCGTGTAGGATGACCCTTGGTTGATGGAATAGGTGACTAAAGTAGAGTGACGTACCGTGGGTATGTTCCGCGGCATACTTACGACACGCCACTCCGCTTAAGAAACCTTAGGTTGTACATTTCCTTGCATTGTGTCATATTCCTTCCTATGATCTATCTTCATCGATACTGGTTATGGTTTTGCTGCCGCGATTGCACGGGCAGAGTGAGCTACGGCTCGAGTTGTCAGCATGAGCTCGTCGCGGACGAGGACTGACCGGGGCGTGATTCCAGAGACATACGGTTGCATTGAGGCTTCGTATTTTGTGTTTCCGCACTATGGGCGTTTGACAGATCGCTGCTGTGAGATTTCTAGGATGTACCGGACGGTACCAGAGGATTGAGCCACTGATAGAGGCCAGCCAGGATGTGATGACCGTTGCTGTATCACTTATTCATGATGGTTGAGGCGCTGCTTAGCGTACCGACGAATGAGCCAGTTGTTGCTGCGAGTGATGAGATATCGCCCAGATGATTGGAGCTACTGCAGCATGAGCATATTCTTAGAGATGTGATAGTGAGTCGCTAGTCACCGAGGATTAATGACTAGGACATGTGGTTCGTTCGCTTACCCCGATGCGAGGTCATCATATAGATTGATTCCAGCTAGAGGCGACTTCACGCAGATTCGTTGAGAGTCGATTGAGACGATCGAAGGTCAGGAACCCATTTTCCAAGTTTAAAGTATACGGAAAGACATGCAGGTGATTCTATGGACCCTCTAGAAGAATGAAACCCTAACTCGACTTAATGACCGTGTGAAAGCCTTTGAACCTTAGGGTTTGCGGCAGTTCCTCGGCGCCATTAGTGAGGCTTGGGTTTGCCCTTCTACGGCTGGACCACCGACGCTGTGGCATGTACTCGATACTATTAAACTGTACCCGAGATGTTGAGCTCTTGGGGGATTGTGAGGTTCTGACGAGTCGATCAGATGATTCGACATCATTCGGATATCATGTGATGGGACACTGCTTGGGAGACTCCAGATACGAGCATAACCGTCGGAGCGCAGTCTGTGTAGCCATGATGAGATGAGTCCGAATCAGTCGATAGTGGAGCAAGGTGGAGTAAAGAGTTTGCACGAGATTTCGACGAGATGACGTTCCACTCCGCTGACATCAGAGATGCGATATGCACGCTGAGGATGTGTTCGGTTAGATATCTTCTACTGAGTGATGAAGATACTGAGTTCGTGATTTCGAGTCCGTGTTAGAGACTTCGGGTGGACCGTAGCCGAGGACATTGAAGTGTGCAGATAAAGACGCGACGTCGAATGGTCGATGATACAGACAAGCGGGACAAGAAGTTCGTGCGAGAGGCAGACGAGATGTTACTACACCCCGTTAAGATTAAAGGCCGGACATGCATACAGAGGCGCAGAGATGCGACCAGCTTCCGAGGAGATGTTGTACTAAGGACGCAGAGGTCCAGAGAGCGAGAAAAGATTACGCCAGAGTACCAGCCTCCTTACAGTTTGGCTTAGGCAAGATCAGAAGAGACCTTGAGTAGGATTCCTTCCAGTACACTGCTGCAATAAGAGCTGCACCCAGGATCGGATGTGTGATATGCATTCAGAGGACCCGAGGTCGGCGCCAGAGATGTGCTGCTTTACGAGCGGTCGTGAGGATTGACCGAGAGATGACCAGGGAAGTGCAAGAACGGAATCGTTCCTGTCAGCACACCTGACCGGGCCGATGAGCCGATGGATTGCGAGTTGGTAATCTACAGGAAAGATCAGGAACCAGAGGTAGAGGACGCCAGCCGTGAGCAAGAGGCAAGTAGATATCTTGCGCCGCTAGCATCGGATGTACCGGTACCTTCTCGACCCTGAAGGAGGGTATACCGACGATGGTAATTATGATTTGTGATTTTGTGATTTGATTATCACGTATCCGTTGCTTTGGATTTCGGTATTTTGGGCGATCTATTCGCATGATTTAGTCTTAATGACTGAGTTTCATGATATTTGATTTTGTGCACCATGGTTGCACCTACTGGGTATTTATACCTTGTACATAGTTATTACTCTTGAGCTGTTGATTGCGATTTCATGCCTATTTTATGCTGGTGATTTGATTTACGCTTCCAGCAGAGTTTCATGTAATTTTAGTGTTTTGATTTTGCACTCGGTATAGCTTATATGTACTTGTAGTGCATCGATATGTGTTTTGTGCCCGCAGCTGCACACGTTTATGATTTTCTTCATATCTGGATACACTTGGTGTTGCTGCTTACGTATTTGAGTTATTGCTTGGTATTTGTGCATGGGATGCACCAGTTCTATACTTCGTGCATTTGTCGCACCAGTTTTATGTTTCTTGCGTTTATCGCATCAGATTTATATTTCGTGCCTTTGTTGCACCGGATTTATATTTTGTGCATTACGATTGCACCTGACTTCGATTTGATGCCTTTCGGTATGTCGATTTTGATTGTGATATTGATGTGGATTCTTGCACTCCGTGCTTTTGACTGGACTTACGCATATTCGACGTTGCTATTGGATTTTGTGATTCCGTGCATATTGAGTGCGCAGGGTCTAGATTTTCATTCGTGCATGATGGATGCACCGATTTGGATTTTCGCGCATGTTGGGCGCATGTTTTGAGATACGATTTTGGGGCACACCAGATGCACTAAATCGAGATTCTTCGTGCATGTCAGATGCACCTGTTTTGGCTGTCAGGCACACATGTTGCCTATGACAGATGCTTCGTGCACACCCGTTGCACCTAGATGTTGTTTTATGCACAAGTTTAGCGCATATATGGATTTTGATTTCCGTGCGCGTCAGACGCACAGGGTGGTGTTATGTGCATTTTTGGAATTTATTCCTTGTGGAGCAGTACATTTTTATGATGTGGGATATTTGCTTTCATACTGAGCAGGACTAGTCAGTGGACAATGCCTGGATATATTTTGCATGCATCGATAGTTATCGAAGGGATCTCCGAAAAGCGAGCTATAGTCTCAGTATATACCTACGTGTCCGATATGATACAAAACGTTTTAAAAACAAGGAAACCCTTCTGATTATTTCAAAATGGTGGAACGTGCTTATTAAACAAAGGATATATATACACATATATAGTTATTTTCTTATGAGAAACGTCCGCCACTGTGCAGTGTTACGCGCATCGCACAGCGACTTAAAAAGATTTGGCATACAGTTGCATCAGCTAATTACATGTATAGATTGGGTGTCTACATGTATAGTCTTGGTCCATATCATATTGATTTTGTATTGGATTTGATATTGTGTCGTTACCATGACTCCGATGATTGCGGATGCTTGATGGAGTGTTGCTTTTGAGTTATCTGCTCAGTACTCATGCGCATGCATTGCGCTATGATGTTTTATGTATAGATGATTTCGGAGCCCCGATGACTTGGAATTTGTATTGAAATATTTTAGTATTTGGGGGTTTAAATTTAAATTCGGGGACCGAATTTCTTTAAGGGGGGTAGATTGTAACGTCTTCAAAATAATAAAATATGATTTTTGGGAAATTTTATAATTTAATATTATTTTAATGAATATTTTAATATTCTGATATAATTAAATACAGATAAATGGGGGAAAATTATGGAAAATTCTAAAATAAGGTATTTTAAGGAATTGCCTCGTTTTCTGTGCATGCCCCCATTTCCTCTAGTTTTGACCCTGAGTATGTCTAGTTTTGACTGATTCCATCTAGGGTGAAATCTGGGTTGATTTTCCTATGTTGGTGTATAATTTGGGACTTGTTTTAGCATGGATTTTGGTATTTGGTGATTCATTCCTGTCGGGTGGCGTTTGGACGTCAACGACAAGTGGATTTTGATTGTGTTTACATGCGAGTCGATAGGTTTTTACCTATCCGGGTAGCGTGTGCTATTTTGGTTTCCGATGTGATTTTCATGTGCTTTAGCATTGTGATATACTTGTAGGTAGCCCGCGTGATGTTGAGGCAAAGGAGGTGAAGATAGCGACATCGGCTTTGGCACACGAGAAGCAAGGTGAGTAGATTTATATCTACGGGGAGAAGTCGGGTGGGTGGCGTATAGCACCCCCGCAGTCCGTGGTGATGTATACGAATACGTATACACACGAATATTTATATTGTGTTGTTTAGGGTTATTGATGGTAATAATGATATTTTGATGATAAGAATATATTGGTTTAGTATAGTGCGAACCCTAGAGTAGTGGTTGCACTCACACATACATTTACACACATACTTGCATTCATTCTTTCATTTATTAGAGTGCATATAATGGTGCGTATATCTACACATGGGTATGGGACTATGTGTTTATATACGGGATTTGAGGATGATACGTGGTTTGAGATGATACTTGATGTGAGGCCGTGAGATCGGCGATGTGACATAGCTTGTCTTCGAGGTGCGATATGATAGTTTTAGCGGGCCTTTGGACATGTGCTTTACCCGCATTCATATTTTTATAGATGATATCGATTTGTACTAGACTTAGAGTAGTACCCCAGATTATGCGATCTGATGATAGTGATACCTGATATGTGATGAGGTACTGTGATATTGACCCCTACCCAGCTATTGGGATGCCGTACGACGATCTACCGTACGAGCCGATATTGATGATAGATCCGCACTCATGGCTCGAGGATATCTTACGATATGTTATTGAGGCGGGATCACCGACTATCATATCTATATGTATTGACTCAGATTATGTGGTTTCTTACCCCTCCTGTCTAGATTACTTAGTAGACATTAGACTGGACCGAGTCATACCTATTTCAAACTAACGAATCGGGGATATTTTAAAGATAGGCAGAAGGGTCATACGGATATTTTCAAATGATGTATCTTTTCTTAAAACACCGTAGCCCTTGTTTTTCCAAAAGCCCTGATTCGTCTTATTTCAAATAGCACCCCTGCACGACTTGTACAGATTGGTGTAGATTCTTTACTTTTGCGTTGATTATTCGATTCCGCATATTCATGCTATTTGCATTGCATCGCTTGTACTGTGGTTATATTTCAGTCATGCTGCTAGGACACCAGCACCATTATCGATGATGCATATGTTCCACGTACACTTGTTGCCGGCTCACACACTCATCATCGATAATTGCCATGTCACTACACTGTAGTACTATTGCATTCAGTATTTGATCCTTGCATGACATGATGATGTGCATACCTTCCTTTACATGTCGCATACTTCATGCTTTTGACTATACGCATTGAGATATGTTGTTTCTATGATATTTCTAAATTTGGGAACCGAGAGTGTTTCAAAAGAGAATATGTCATTGCTTTAAAAACCCGGTTACCCTTGATATGATATTTCAGTGCGTCCACCATGTGTTTTCTCGGTGCTGAGAGCGACATGTGAAACCCGAATCGAGGAGTGGATGAGCCGATTGCGGGTACATGGTGGACCCGGTATGGTTCCCCTCGGCAAGATGATCGATGAGCTTTGCCGATTGAGCCTGGAGGCGGGCGAGTACCTACCGGTGATTGGTTGGACCTGGCGGTTATCCGGAGGATACTGACCAGAGTCGATGGATAGATTTGGGCGTCCTGCCGGGGCCGAGGGCCGATACTGCAGACAGAGCCCGCGGGCCGATCCGGACTGACGGAGCCCGATATATGAGGATTTATGTGCCGATGCTGGGCACAGTTTTCATGATGTTTTCGAGTGCCGATGCTGGGCACTCCGGTTCCATGATTTTGACGTGTCGCGAGGGACACGGGTGGGTTATATCCTCATATTTCCATGCACAGGTTTCATGATATTTACTTGCATGATGGGTATTGTCATTGGGTGACGAGTGGACGGGATCCACGTGTGTGCAGATTTGATTACATTGATCATACCTCATATTCATGACATGCTATTACCTGAGGCACTAGCATGAGCACTTGGCATTACACTCATGTAGAGATTACATTGCCAGTTTAGCATGCTTCAGCTTTATTCATATTGAGGTTTATTTATATCTGATCGTATTGACCTAGGATGGGTCATGCATTCGATCTCTGCTTGTAGATATTTTCTATTCACGAGTTGGCAACTCACCCCCGTTGTGCCCCAGTCCTTGCAGGTTTTTGCCGTACAGATTCCATAGCGGCATTTATGGCACACTGCTTCCTTATGGGTGACTTGCTTGGATATGTGGGTTCTTTTGTATCAGAACCGCCATTGTTCATGTATCATTTATTGTATCTAGAATTTCCATCAACCAAAACTTGTATATTGTTTCAGACTTAGAAAACAGTGTTGTTTTATTTCGACCTTAGAGTCGCGCTAGTAGTATTACGGTTTTCTGGCTGTTTTGAGTTTCTTTTTTTTTGGGTTTTGATCCTCGCCCTTTGGCGTTGTATATTATTATTGCTTGCGTGGTTGTGACCGTCGATGGACGAAGAGCTAGCTCCCGCTTGGGGATGCCTTTTATCATTTCATATATATTATTCTTGTTGTACCCCATTCGGGGCCAGTTTTTACAAAGGAAACTCTGCCGAAATTTTCAGGAAAGGTTACACATTTTAAAAAAATGCATATTCGGCTTAGTTATTTAAAAACTTTGATCTCCAAACATGATTTCCTTACTTTTCAAAAACAGTTTTTCCTTATTTACTCTTTAAATGGTTTTAGATTGCTGGGCTTTTGGCTTACTTGGATCAGATGGGGTCCTATAGACTTCATATGGTTCAAGGGCCAGTCACGTGCTCTTTCGGGTCGTGACAGATATCTAGTAGACGTTGCTTATGTTTTGCATCCGCGCTAGTCCAGCCCCCACTCTGTCGTTAGTTAAGTAACCTAACGGGTGATGACGGGGCCCAGTGGCGAATGCGGATGGCATAAATGTACGTTGTATTTTCATTGTTTTCTGCAATGATAGGTTTAAATGATGGGACTGCATTAGATTGATGCAAAGCAAACAAACCAAAGTTGAATCGTTGGAACAATTTAAAAACCACTCGGTTTTTTCAAAACAGCAGACTTTTAAAATGCGGAGCTTAAACCACTCCTTTTAAAAGCTATCAGGTTCTTTCGATTATATCGAGTTCATTAAGTTCACGGTTTCACCAAAACCAGACGTAGCCCTCCGTCATTTCATATGAATATTCAATAGTATTCAAGCTATATTTGTTTACCTTCGTCAAGGCATAGTGATTGGTAGCTGCTGGGTGTTCATATGTTTCATAGATAGATGCGTTGATTTGGGACAGTCGTATTACCTTGTTGACCTTCGTCAAGGGTAATACGGGTGGGTTCAAATTAATCTGGACAATGATGGGTAGAACTTGATATGTGACTTATGGTTTGTTGACCTTCGTCAAGGTCATAAGAGCATGGGGCAAAAATCCACATCGGGAGTTTCTAAAGAAACTGAAACTTGCTAGTGCTGCATACCATTTGGAGTTTGATAATGTTGGTAGGATTCTTTCAGCATTATCACACAATGATATCTGGGTCCCGATCCTACTATGAGTATATGCTACTTTCCAGTAGATTTTCACTTAACGATCAATGATATAAACCAAGTAGGTGTCTAGACCAGTGTTAGCGGGCTACGCCTCTAGGGAAAAGAGGTTATTTAATTAAGGAACTTCACGAAAGCGTCGTAAAACCTCCCTCGAAGTACCAACACTAAACTGGATGAACGGTTAAGCAAGTATTGCGCGGTGAGATTAGTCCTGACTAGTTCTTATTTTATGGTTTGAGGAAGAATTCGAGAAACAGTGTGAGCCATCCTGTTTAGATAAATTAAAAACCAATCTAAACTTGCAAGATCATCATGCTAAGTGTTTTCTTCTCTCTCTCTCTTAATTGCAGCGACCCTGTGAATGGGTGTTAGTGTATATGCCCTAGAGGCCATTACTGTATCATACTAGTTTGTATATTACTTAATGGAAGCTTAGGATATTCACAGTTGTATAGATAATCTTGCTCAAAATAGTAGTATGCTACTTGGTTTGACTCTACTTCAATGTGTGTACTGTTAGTGTATATGCCCTAGAGGCCATTACTGTATCATACTAGTTTGTATATTACTTAATGGATGCTTGGGATATTCACCTTGTATATACAATCTTGCTCAAAATAGTAGTATGCTACTTGGTTTGTTTCTACTTCAATGTGTACTTGTGTTTATTTCAGTATATCACTTATACGCATTAGTGGAGCCCTTAGGATCTTTTGCTTGATTACCAGCGTTGTGATGGCAGTCACACTAGTGGGGGCTGGGTAATCTATAAGCACATCCTTATTCAGGTCCCTGGTCGCAGGACTATCGAGACAGGGCATCGATACTCCGGAGTAGACCAGCGCATGCGCTTCTCATCCCAGTGTGGGAGACGGTCTGTCCCACAGCCGTCAGTACGTCGTACTTGAGATAGTATGCGGGTGCTCGTTAGGTTACGGGTACACTGGACAGGACTCGTCGGGAACTGACTAGTTGGTATTATACCTATCGTCAGTTATCAGTTCCCAGGTGACATGAGTACAGCTTAGTCCGCTGACTTGACACTGTCACTTCGCCTCGGGTGTGTTCCCACTGTACTTTGATCACTACCCTACCACGGCTCAAAGGAGTCGTGCAAACAGGTGGTGGTTGGGTGCAGTCCCGAAGCACTTGGAGGCAGTGACGGTTAGACAGGATTCGTCTCTCCCGGTATTGGGGGTTGACATCGCGCTGTGTCTAGGAGAGCCATTACACGAGTAGTCCCTGGCCAGGGCAAACGAGATATACTGGTAGGTTTCCAGTGTTATCTCAGGGTGTATTGGGCTTCACTCCGGCACGACTTGTACCGCTATTGGGGGACTGACGTTTACCGCCCCCTAGGCCCGCCATGCGATGTATCAGACGAACAGACCGGACTGTATGGAGAATGTCACGCTCAGGCTCAGTAGGAGTTCAGATGGGTTTCGCCTCGTCGGTCTTCTTGTCGGCATTACCTGGGGACCGTTACGCACAGCTAGTGCCGCTTGCGGTCTGTGGTTAAACCCACTGCCAGCGTAGTGTCGAGTCTTTAGAGTCCCACACAGAAAGCTTTTCGCCTTTAGGCAAAAGAGTAGAGGTCGCATGGTATTGCGACAGGTCGCATGGTTTTGCGACAGGGTTCGGTCACATCCGTGCACTTGTGCACGTACAGTGTCCGGACAGTTTACACTAGCGGGCTTTGGTTTAAGCCAGATCCTAGTGTACCTTATGGGATTGGATTTATCCAGTTTGCATTCGTGTTCCTCGGAACGCGGATGCGGGTGTGTATGCACAGTTGACAGGGAGGCAGAGGCAGTGGATTCTCATTAGGGTTGTTGACAGTTGACCGTTGACTTTTGACTTTTTGCTCAACCCTAATGAGAATATGATTTGTGATTAACTATTATATTAATTAAGTATTATGGTGATATGGTTGTTGACTTGTTGACTTTTGTTGACTTGTTGACTTTGGTGACTTGTTGACTTTTGTTGACTTGTTGACCGGTTGACTAGGCTTGACTAGTTGACCATCATGATGACCATGGTTATCATTTCATGCCAAAGACTTTTTTCTTGCTTGCTTTTTTGAGTAAAATGAGTGCATGATATGATAACCTTATGGTTGCTTCTAACCATCACCAAAAGACTTTTTTGATATGATGAGTTATGATCACTTTGGATTATGAGAGGGTGAAAGGAAAAAGAGAGCCTCATTCTTTCTTGCTCATTCTCTCTCTTGTTCTTGAGCTCTCCCCTTGCTCTCACCCTCAACCTCTTGCTCCCTCTCTTGATCTATGGTTCTCTTGTCTCATGAGTTGAGAATCAAGAACCATAGATAAAATCCCATTCTATTTCCTCTCTACTCATTCTAGTTCACTAGGTTTAGCAAACCAAGTGAACTAGTTTCTTCAAAGACCGAAGAAGGAGCTAAAGGTTGGAGCTTTCAAGTGGATCTATCTTCGGCGTACGGAGACGACGAGAAGGAGCCATCGGACCACCACCGGAGCTTGAAGACGAAGGAGTTCAAGACAAGCTAGGTATAACCATCTCTATCCGAGTAGCTAAATATCTTTAGCTTAGTATGCTAGTTTTAGTTTAGGTAAAGATCCCGACCTAGCTTAGTCCATGTTGCCTCTTGCGTTAAAAATTTGATTTTATACCGTTTCCGCCTCCCCGTAAGAACCGGAGGTCGCAACGTGGACTTACAGTGGTATCAGAGCCTAACTAAACTTAAACTAGCTTGGTAGTGAAGTGTAACGAAGTTCGGAACCGAAAAAAATCACAAAACCGGATAATCACAAAAACTGAGTTTCTGTTGAAATTTTTTCTGCTCAAAATGAAAAACTTTATACTCCTAAATTCGGCTCAGGGTTTTGTGTGAACACCCAAGAAAAACGATACAGTGATTCGCCTAAAGTGCCGCGCTTCCGCCGCGTGATCCTTCTTAGACGCCGCGGAACCGCCGCGACTTGGTGTCTTCTCTGCATCGTTTTTCGTGCAGTGTGTTTGTGTGTTGGTTTTGGGTTTTTTAAAATATATTATATGTGCCCAGATTTTCCAGAAAAGAAATTTCCTTTTGGGGTCCTATAATTCCGTATTTTTTCCGAACTTCACTGCACTTTGACTATGATGGTTATATCTGTGATGCTTGCATGTATTGAACGTCGGCTAATCGCTATAAGTCGATTAGTCGGGGTTATACATGATCTGTAATGTGCTGGAATGTGTATATGAATGTGTTGGACTGTCGCGGGTGAATAGCCGGGGTGGATGTGAGATGAGCTTTTGTTTTTCTTTCATTCATTGTAAATGTAAATTGATGTAATAATTATTATTTGTTTGACCGCACAACCGGGTCGGGGTTGTAGCCGTCATTGTATAATTCTTTTTACTGTTTTTGCTCCTAGGATAGACCCATGGAGGGGTGCACAAACTACCGAGTACTTGGCGGGTAGTTTGCCGCACCCGTAGGGGTCTTGGGTGGGGTATTTGGCTATTCACCGCGACCGTGTTATCCGCTTTTCGTTTCAGGCTCGAAAGGATTGCGGATTGCTAGTATATCAAATGCATTCATCTGTGATCTGTAATGTCTATCATTGCTTATTATTTAGGCGTTGCTTATGTTTTACAGACGCGCTAGCCCAGCCCCCGCTCTGTCGTTAGTTAAGTAACCTAACGGGTAATGACGGGGCCCATTGGCGAATGCGAATGGCATAAGCGTACGTCATATTTTGGTTGTTTTCTGCAATGGTAGGGTTAAATGATGGGACGCATTAAAAGAACTAATGCAAGAATATCACGCATTAAAAGAACTAATGCAAGATAATAAACCAAGTTAAAGTCGTTGGAACACTTTCGAAAAACCACTCGGTTCTTTTCAAAACAAACTTTTAAAATACGGAGTTTGAGCCACTCCATTTAAAAGCTATCTCGTTCCATCGACCAAATCAAGTTCACTACGTTCACGGTTTTGCCAAAACCATCCGTAGCCCTCCATCATTTCAGTTAAATATTCGGTAGTATTCAAGCTATGTATTTTGACCTCACGCCAAGACATAGTGATTGGTAGCTGCCGGATATTTATCTGTTGCATAGATAGAATGCGTTGGTTTGAGACAGTCGTACTGCCATTTTGGCCTACGTCAAGGGTATGTACGGGTGGATTCAAATTAACCTGGATAATGATGGGACGAACTTGACATGTGACTTATGACATTTTGACCTCACGCCAAGGTCATAAGAGCATGGGGCAAAAATCCACATCGGGAGTTTCATAAGTACTGAAACTTGCTAGATTTGCATACCATTTGGAGTGTGATGATTCTGGTAGGATTCCTTCAGTTTCGTCACGCGATGATATTTGGATCCCGATCCTACTGTGAGTATATGCTACTCCTCGGGAAATTTCTCACTTAACGATCAATGCTATAAACCTAGTAGGTGCCTAGAAAGGTGTTAGCGGGGCTACGCCCCCAGGGAAAAGAGGTTCTCTAATTAAGGAACTTCGCGAAAGCGTTGGAAAACCTCCCTCGAAGTACCGACACCGGCCTGGCTGAACGGTTAAGCAAGTATTGTACGGTGGGATTGATCCTGACTAATTCTTCCTTTATGGTTTGAGGAGGGATTCGAGAAACAGTGGGAGCCATCCTGTTTAGACAAACTAAAAACCACTCTAAACTTGCAAGAGCATCATGCTGAGTGTTTCTTCTTCTCTCTCCTAATTGCAGCGACCAATCAACATGACTGGACTTAAGTTACTCCTAGATAGAAACAAACTGACAGGGCCAAACTACAAAGATTGGCTCAGGAATGTCACGATAGCAATCACTTATGACAAGCTGGGGTATCTTCTTACCACCAAAGCTTCCCCTGTCCCTGGTCCAACTTCCAGTGTCGCGGATAAGGAAATCCGCAAGACTTGGGAGATTGATAGCGCGAAGGCCAAGTGCCTCCTGCTTGCCTCGATGGACAACGAACATCAGAGGAGGCATGAGAATATGGACATGGAGTCCATATTGCTCCATACAAAAGAACTGTATGGAGAGCAATCACGTATCGCAAGATACGAAGCGTCGAAAAAGTTATTTTCGACAAGAATGGCCGTCGGATCATCAGTAGCCGAGCATGTGCTAAAGATGATCGGCTTCATTGAGGAGCTCGCTGACCTAGGGATCACATTGGAGAGTGAGCTATATACGGATATAGTTCTCCAGTCCCTTCCTTCCACTTACGCCCAGTTTATACTGAACTTCAACCTACAAGAAAAAGAGGTTGAACTATCAGAGCTCCTCAACATGCTGAGGAGCGCAGAGGGCACCCTACAGAAAGGTAGGGAAACATCCACTTTGTTTGTAGGAGGATCATCTTCTTCTAGGTCCAAGGCGAAAGCCAAGGGAAAGAAGAAGAAGGCCCCCGCCAAACCAAGGGGCGGTGTTGGTAAAGTGGATACGAAGGGAAAAGGCAAAGCAACAAAGATAGCGGGAAAGCTTGTGGATAAAGAAGAATGCTTCTATTGTCATAAGAAAGGACACTGGAAGAATGATTGCAGGGCCTGGAAGGCCAGAACACAGGAATTGAAGCAGGTTGCAGCTTCAGCTTCAGGTGTGTATGTTATTGAAAACTGTCTTTCAATAAACTCTACTTCCTGGGTATTGGATACCGGATCAGGATCTCATATCTGTAATTCTTTGCAGGCATTGAGAAACCGTAGTGTTTTGAAAGCAGGTGACATGACCCTCAGAGTTGCAAACGGAGCTAGCATGGATGCTAAAGCCGTGGGGGACTATCACCTGGGAATGTCAGATGGACATGTTTTGGTTTTGCGTAATTGCTTTTTTGTACCCAACGCAACTTGTAATATCATTTCTGTATCTTTAGTTTCTAAAGAAGGTTATGAATTTGCGTTTGTAAGTAATGTTGTAAACATTCACCTTAATCAAGTTTTGATTGGGTCAGGTACATTGAGTAATGGTATATACGTGTTAAACCAACCACAGATTTTCAACGTCCAGAATACACACAAAAGAAAGTCTCCAGAAATAAATCAGACTTTCTTATGGCATTGTAGATTGGGTCACATCAATGAGAGAAGGTTGACTAAGTTACATACAGAAGGATATTTGAATGCGTTTGAATATCAATCGTATGCCACTTGTCAATCTTGTCTCAAAGGAAAGATGACAAAGACTCCATTTACTGGACAAGGAGTAAGAGCGAGCGAGCTCTTGGGACTCGTACATAGTGACGTGTGCGGTCCAATGTCTACACATGCCCGAAGCGGACATTCTTACTTCATTACTTTTACGGATGACTTCTCAAGGTACGGTTATGTCTTCTTAATGAAACATAAGTCTGAGGCCTTTGGAAAATTCCAAGAGTATAAGAATGAAGTAGAGAAACAGACCGGCAAAAGTATTAAGATTCTAAGATCGGATCGAGGTGGAGAATACTTAAGTGCCGAATTCCTGGACTATTTAAAAGAGAACGGAATTCTCTCTCAGCTTACTCCTCCATACACCCCGCAACATAACGGTGTATCGGAGAGACGGAACCGCACCCTATTGGATATGGTGCGGTCCATGATGAGTAACGCTGAGTTACCGCGATCATTCTGGGGATATGCGCTAGAATCAGTAGCATACCTTTTGAACCGAGTTCCGACTAAGACTGTGCCTACCACCCCATATGAAATGTGGAGTGGGAAGAAACCCTATCTTCAATATCTGAAGATCTGGGGATGTCCAGCTTTTGTCAAAAAGCAGCATGCGGACAAACTTGAGGCACGCTCAGTACTGTGCAAGTTTGTGGGATACCCAAAGAACACCAGGGGGTATCTTGTCTACTACGCAGAGGAACAAAAAGTCCTTGTTTCTCGTAATGCCCACTTTCTAGAACACCAGTTCTTGGAAAAGGAAATTAGTGGGAGCGCAGTAGAACTAGAAGAAATTCCAGAACCACAGACTATTACTGAAAGGTTAGTGGAACCAGAGGGTTCAACAGAACAGGACATTCCTACGCCGCTCCGCAGGAGTAGTAGGCAGTCTCATCCGCCCGAGAGATACTACGGTTTTCTCATAGACGGGGATAGAGAGGATTGCATCATAGATTATGATGAGCCTACTAGCTTCCAGCAGGCCGTTCAGAGCGTTGACTCAGTGAAATGGCTGGATGCAATGCGGACCGAAATGGAGTCCATGTACACCAACAAGGTATGGACGTTGGACATTGCTCCAGACGGGGTAAAACCCGTAGGATGCAAGTGGATCTTCAAAAGGAAGATTGGTGTAGATGGACAGGTTGAGACCTATAAAGCTAGGCTGGTAGCAAAGGGTTTTCGTCAAAGACCTGGCTTGGACTACGACGAAACCTTTTCTCCAGTAGCCATGCTGAAATCCATTCGGATCCTTCTTGCCATTGCTGCCTTCCACGATTATGAGATCTGGCAAATGGACATAAAGACAGCTTTTCTAAATGGAAATTTAGAGGAGTGTGTCTATATGGACCAGCCAGAGGGTTTCTTTCAGAGTGGGAGCAGCGGAAAGGTGTGCAAGTTGCTTAAGTCCATCTATGGACTAAAGCAGGCATCGCGGAGTTGGAACATCTGCTTTGATGAGACGGTCAAAGAATTTGGCTTTATCAAAAATCCAGATGAACCATGCATCTATAGTAGATTTGTAGCGAGAACTGTAGTATTCCTCGTTTTATACGTGGATGACATTCTCTTAATAGGAAATGACATTCCTATGCTACAATCTGTCAAGGGGTTCTTGTCACACAGGTTCTCCATGAAAGACCTGGGTGATGCCTCATACATTCTGGGTATCCGGATCTACCGTGACAGATCCAAGAGGATATTAGGACTTTCACAGTCCAGGTACATCGACACCATACTGAAGAGATTCAGTATGGAAGATTCCAAGCGCGGTAACCTACCGGCTTGTCACGGGATCACCCTCTCTAAAGAGATGTCTCCCAAGACTGATTTGGAGAGGGATCGCATGTCTATTATACCCTACGCTTCTGCGGTAGGCTCTATAATGTATGCGATGTTGTGTACCAGACCGGATGTAGCTTATGCACTGAGTGTGGTAAGCCGGTATCAGTCTAACCCAGGGGAGAAACACTGGATAGCGGTAAAGAACATTCTCAAGTACCTGAGAAGGACTAAGGAGATGTTCTTGGTGTATGGCGGAAAAGACCTCCAGATCGAGGCCTTTGCTGACTCCAGCTTCCAGAGTGACAAGGATGATTCCAAGTCCATGTCGGGTTTTGTCTTTACCCTCAATGGAGGGGCGGTGTGTTGGAAGAGTTCCAAACAGGAAACCGTTGCAGACTCGACGATGGAAGCGGAATACATCGCTGCATCTGATGCCGCAAAAGAAGCTGTCTGGATGAGGAAGTTCTTGAAAGAACTTCAGGTGGTTCCGTCCATTGTTGATCCAATACCTCTGTATTGCGACAACAACGGGGCTATAGCTTTAGCGAAGGAACCCAGGTCCCATCAGAAATCCAGGCACATCTTAAGGCGGTATCACCTGATCAGGGAGATCGTAGATCGCCAGGAGATCGAGGTTCGGAGAGTCGCTTCAGAAGACAACACTGCAGATCCATTCACCAAGGCCTTGCCCCAGACTCAGTTCGAGCGGCTGATCGAGATGATAGGTCTTCGATATGCCAGTACATGGCCTTAGTGCAAGTGGGAGATTGTTAGTGTATATGCCCTAGAGGCCATTACTGTATCATACTAGTTTGTATATTACTTAATGGATGCTTGGGATATTCACCTTGTATATACAATCTTGCTCAAAATAGTAGTATGCTACTTGGTTTGTTTCTACTTCAATGTGTACTTGTGTTTATTTCAGTATATCACTTATACGCATTAGTGGAGCCCTTAGGATCTTTTGCTTGATTACCAGCGTTGTGATGGCAGTCACACTAGTGGGGGCTGGGTAATCTATAAGCACATCCTTATTCAGGTCCCTGGTCGCAGGACTATCGAGACAGGGCATCGATACTCCGGAGTAGACCAGCGCATGCGCTTCTCATCCCAGTGTGGGAGACGGTCTGTCCCACAGCCGTCAGTACGTCGTACTTGAGATAGTATGCGGGTGCTCGTTAGGTTACGGGTACACTGGACAGGACTCGTCGGGAACTGACTAGTTGGTATTATACCTATCGTCAGTTATCAGTTCCCAGGTGACATGAGTACAGCTTAGTCCGCTGACTTGACACTGTCACTTCGCCTCGGGTGTGTTCCCACTGTACTTTGATCACTACCCTACCACGGCTCAAAGGAGTCGTGCAAACAGGTGGTGGTTGGGTGCAGTCCCGAAGCACTTGGAGGCAGTGATGGTTAGACAGGATTCGTCTCTCCCGGTATTGGGGGTTGACATCGCGCTGTGTCTAGGAGAGCCATTACACGAGTAGTCCCTGGCCAGGGCAAACAAGATATACTGGTAGGTTTCCAGTGTTATCTCAGGGTGTATTGGGCTTCACTCCGGCACGACTTGTACCGCTATTGGGGGACTGACGTTTACCGCCCCCTAGGCCCGCCATGCGATGTATCAGACGAACAGACCGGACTGTATGGAGAATGTCACGCTCAGGCTCAGTAGGAGTTCATATGGGTTTCGCCTCGTCGGTCTTCTTGTCGGCATTACCTGGGGACCGTTACGCACAGCTAGTGCCGCTTGCGGTCTGTGGTTAAACCCACTGCCAGCGTAGTGTCGAGTCTTTAGAGTCCCACACAGAAAGCTTTTCGCCTTTAGGCAAAAGAGTAGAGGTCGCATGGTATTGCGACAGGTCGCATGGTTTTGCGACAGGGTTCGGTCACATCCGTGCACTTGTGCACGTATAGTGTCCGGACAGTTTACACTAGCGGGCTTTGGTTTAAGCCAGATCCTAGTGTACCTTATGGGATTGGATTTATCCAGTTTGCATTCGTGTTCCTCGGAACGCGGATGCGGGTGTGTATGCACAGTTGACAGGGAGGCAGAGGCAGTGGATTCTCATTAGGGTTGTTGACAGTTGACCGTTGACTTTTGACTTTTTGCTCAACCCTAATGAGAATATGATTTGTGATTAACTATTATATTAATTAAGTATTATGGTGATATGGTTGTTGACTTGTTGACTTTTGTTGACTTGTTGACTTTGGTGACTTGTTGACTTTTGTTGACTTGTTGACCGGTTGACTAGGCTTGACTAGTTGACCATCATGATGACCATGGTTATCATTTCATGCCAAAGACTTTTTTCTTGCTTGCTTTTTTGAGTAAAATGAGTGCATGATATGATAACCTTATGGTTGCTTCTAACCATCACCAAAAGACTTTTTTGATATGATGAGTTATGATCACTTTGGATTATGAGAGGGTGAAAGGAAAAAGAGAGCCTCATTCTTTCTTGCTCATTCTCTCTCTTGTTCTTGAGCTCTCCCCTTGCTCTCACCCTCAACCTCTTGCTCCCTCTCTTGATCTATGGTTCTCTTGTCTCATGAGTTGAGAATCAAGAACCATAGATAAAATCCCATTCTATTTCCTCTCTACTCATTCTAGTTCACTAGGTTTAGCAAACCAAGTGAACTAGTTTCTTCAAAGACCGAAGAAGGAGCTAAAGGTTGGAGCTTTCAAGTGGATCTATCTTCGGCGTACGGAGACGACGAGAAGGAGCCATCGGACCACCACCGGAGCTTGAAGACGAAGGAGTTCAAGACAAGCTAGGTATAACCATCTCTATCCGAGTAGCTAAATATCTTTAGCTTAGTATGCTAGTTTTAGTTTAGGTAAAGATCCCGACCTAGCTTAGTCCATGTTGCCTCTTGCGTTAAAAATTTGATTTTATACCGTTTCCGCCTCCCCGTAAGAACCGGGGGTCGCAACGTGGACTTACATGTACATGTGTTTCTTTTAACATATCGCCTATACACATTAGTAGAGCCCTTAGGATCTTTGCTTGATTACCAGCGTTGTGATGGCAGTCACACTCGTGGGGGCTGGGTAATCCACAAGCACATCCTTATGCAGGTCCTTACTCATAGGACTATCGAGACAGGGCATCGATACTACGGAGTAGCCTAGCATATGCGCTTCTCATCCCAGCACGGAAGAAGGTCTGTCCCACAGCCGTCAGTACGTCGTACTTTAGATAGTATGCGGGTGCTCGTTAGGTTATGAGTACACTGGACAGGACTCGTCGGGAACTGTTGGTTGGTACTATACCTATCATCAGTTATCAGTTCCCAGGTGACACGAGTACTGCTTAGTCCGCTCACTTGACACTGTCACTTCGCCTCGAGTGTGTTCCTACTGTACTTTGATTACTACCCTACCACGGCTCAAAGGAGTCGTGCAAACAGGTAGTAGTTGGGTGCAGTCCCGAAGCACTTGGAGGCAGTGACGGTTAGACAGGATTCGTCTCTCCCGGTATTGGGGGTTGATATCGTGCTGTTTCTAGGAGAGCCATTACACAAAGTCCCTGGCCAGGGCAAGCGAGATATACTGGTAGGTTTCCAGTGTTATCTCAGGGTGTTCTGGGCTACACTCCGACACGACTTATACCGCTATTAGGGGACTGACGTTTACCGCCCCCTAGGCCCGCCATGTGATATTCTCAGACGAACAGACCGGACTGTACGAAGATTGTCACATTGAGGCTCAGTAGGAGTTCAGATGGGTTTCACCTCGTCTGTCTTCTTATCGGTATCTACCTGGGGGCCGTTACGCACAGCTAGTGCCGCTTACGGTCTGTAGTTAAACCCACTGCCAGCGTAGTGTCGAGTCTTTAGAGTCCCAGACAGAAATCTATTCGCCTTTAGGCAAAAGAGTAGAGATCGCATGGTTTTGCGACAGGGTTCGGTCACATCCGTGCACTTGTGCACGTTTAGTGTCCGGGCAGTTATCACTAGCGGGCTTTGGTTTAAGCAAGATCCTAGTGTACGTTTTGGGATTGGTTTTATCTCGTTTGTATTCGTGTTCTTCGAAACACGGATACAGGTGTGTATGCACGGTTGACAGAGACAGAGACAGAGGATTCTCATTAGGGTTGTTGACTGTTGACTTTTGCTAAACCCTAATGAGAATAAGAAATATGATTAATGATAATATTAATTAAGTATTATTGTTCCATGGTTGGGTTGAAAGGTTGACTTTGTTGACTTGTTGACTTAGTTGACTGGTTGACTAGGATGGACTTGTTGACCATCATCATGACAATGGCTATCATTTCTTGGCATTGACCTTTGCTTGCTTGTTTGTTCACAAATTGCATTTAATGCATGAAATGATATTGCCATTTGATATGATAACAACCATCACATAATACTCAATTATTATTATTTGTTATGATTATTTTGGATTATGAGAGCAAGGGTGAGAAAAGTCTTGCTCATTCTATCATTCTCATTCTCTCTCATCCTCAAGCTCTCCCTCTTCCTCTTGCTCTCTCTCTAGTTCATGGTTCTATTGTCTCACGTGTTGAGAAGCAAGAACCATAGAGATAAAACCCAAAACACTTCTCTACTCATCCTAGTATACAAGGTCTAGCAAACTAAGTGTGCTAGTTTCCTCAAGATTGAGGTTGGAGCCAAAGGTAGAAGCTTTCAGGTGGATCCATTTTCGGCACAAGAAGACGACGAGGAGAGAACCATCCGACCACCATAAGGAGTCGAAGAGAAGGAGTTCAAGTTAAGGAATAACCCCCTAACCGAGTAGGCAAAACTCCTAGTTAGGTTGTTAGATAGTTGTTTAACAAAGATCCGTATTTTGAGTCTATGTTACCCCCCAAAGAAAAATCATTTTTCACCATTTCCGCAACCCCAAAGAACCGGGGACGGGTAACGTGGACTTACAGTGGTATCAGAGCCAGGTTAAACACTATCTAACAAGTTAGCAAAGTAACTAGAAGTTTGATCGGAGCAAAAGTCACGAAACATGCCCGGAATTCAAACTTTCTGTCGATTTTTAAACTGCTGAAAAAATTATTTAACATATACCAAAAATCGACTTAGGGTTTTTATTGTACACTGCAGAAAAATGATCAACAGAACCATCCAACTCACCGCGGAAACGCGGCAAGAACAGCTTCTTGCCGCGGATCTGCGGCCGAGTTGACTCGGCCGTGGATCGACTTTGCTGCAGTGTATTTACTGGGGTATTTTGGGATTTTTGGAATATGTTTTTTCTGCCCAGATTTTACAGAAAGAAAAATTTGTTTTTGGGGTTTAAAAATCCGTATTTTGATCGAACTTCTAAAGAATTTAGCTAACGGGGTTTATATCTGTGATGTGATATATGTATTGAACGTCTACTAATCGCTATATGTCGATTAGTGGGGGTTATACATATCTGTGATCTGTAATGTTGATGGTATGTGTATATGAATTCATTGGATTGTCGCGGATGAATAGCCGGGGGGTTGTGAGATGAGAGTTTTCTTTTTCTTTCAATTCATGTAATTTGTAATTGATGTAACATTATTTATATAGCCGCACAACCGGGATGGGGTTGTAGCCGTCATTGTATAATTTCTTTTACTGTTTTTGCTCCTAGGATAGACCCAAGGTGGGGTGCACAAACTACTGGGTACCTTGAAGTGCCGAGTGGCCTACTCACGGTGTTGATGTTAGTTATATGTATGCCCTAGAGGCCATTACTATACATAGGATGTATATTGTAGTGGATGCTTGGACATATATATGGATGACTTTCTTGCTCGATATGATAGTGTGCTATCTGGTTACTCTTTACCTTAACGTGTACACTGATTGTCTCTCTGTTACATGTTGGTAAAGCCCTTAGGATGTGCACTTGACTACCTGGACTATGATGCGGATCATACTAGTGGGGACATGGTAGTCCATAAGAACATCCTTCAAAGTCTCTAGTCGTCGGTGTATCGAGACGGGGCATCGATATACCAGAGTAGACTAGCGTGTAGCTTCTCGACCCATATAGATGGGCGATGGATGATCCCATATCCATTGGTGTTTGACATCAGAGATGATATACGGGTGCTCAGTGGAGACTGGGTACACTGGATGGACTCACCGAGAACTCCCAGATTGTATTATACCTTACGTCAGATGGCAGTTCTCTGGTGACACTGGTGCAGGTTAGTCTGTAGACACGAGATCGTCATAGAGTCATGTGTGATTCCCACTGTGCTTTGATTTCCATCATACCACGTCCAAGAGGGCGTGCAAAAAGGTGGCTTTTGGGAACAGTCCCGAATCACATCGAGGCAATGAGCGATAGGAGGGGTTTCGTCTCTCCCGGTATAGGGAGTTGATGTTGCGCTGTGCACGATTGGCTATAACAGGAAGTCCTTGGCCAAGGATGTTTTAGGGATTTACTGGTAAGTGTTGTTAGTTATATGTATGCCCTAGAGGCCATTACTGTACATAGGATGTATATTGTAGTGGATGCTGGGACGTATATAGGGAGGACTTTCTTGCTCGACATGATAGTATGCTATCTGGTTACTCTTTACCTTAACGTGTATACTGATTGTCTCTCTGTTACATGTTGGTAAAGCCCTTAGGATGTGTGCTTGACTACCTGGACTATGATGCGGATCATACTAGTGGGGACATGGTAGTCCATAAGTACATCCTTCAAAGTCCCTAGTCGTGGGTGTATCGAGACGGGGCATCGATATACCAGAGTAGACTAGCGTGTACCTTCTCGACCCATACAGATGGGCGATGGACGATCCCATATCCATTGGTGTTTGACATCAGAGATGATATACGGGTGCTCAGTAGAGACTGGGTACACTGGACGGACTCGCCGAGAACTCCCAGATGGTATTATACCTCACGTCAGATGGCAGTTCTCTGGTGACACTGGTACAGAGTAGTCTGTTGACCCGAGATCGTCATAGAGTCTCGTGTGGTTCCTACTGTGCTTTGATTTCCATCTTACCACGTCCAAGAGGGCGTGCAAAACGGTGGTTTTTGGGTACAGTCCCGAGTCACATGGAGGCAATGAGCGATAGGAGGGGATTCGTCTCTCCCGGTATAGGGGGTTGATGTTGTGCTGTGTTCGATTGGCTATAACAGGAAATCCCTGGCCAGGGTTGCTGAGATTTACTGGTAAGTGTTAGCAGTAGTATCTTGAATTGTTATAGACCTCATATCGACACGACTTATCGAGCTATTGGGGTCTGACGTTTACCACCCATAGGCGAGATATGCGACATATCAGACGATCAGACCGGACTGTACGGTAGTGTTACTGGTCGGATTCACTGGAGTGTGAGCGGGCTTGCTCGTCGATCTTCAGATCGCTCAATACCCGGGTGGCCGTTACGTTTAGCAGACCGCTTGCGGCTTGTGGGTGTTTGATATGATCATCACCTGCTGCCGGCGTATTGACGAGTCTTTAGAGTCCTACACAGAGGTTTCCTGGCTCAAGCGAAACGAAATAGGAGCGCATATGAGATATGTGCGGGACCGAGAATAATACTAGTATGTGATACTGTATTCGATTCTCGCGATGTGACATTGATCGGTTATATGCGATATAGCCGGGTTATCGGATCAAGTGTTGATTCGATAAGTTGTTGCTAATGATACCAGGCGGTTATGTGCGACATGACCGGTTCATTGAATCAAGTGTTGATTTAATGATTTAATGTATAATTATATATTTGATATATTATTTTGCATCAACTAGTATCGGTTCACTTTAAAATGGATTTTCTCACTCGGCTGTGCGCATTGCATATGCGATATGATTTTGTGCACTTTATTGTATCATGTTTGATGATGCATGATTGCTAGGTTATGTGTAAAGAATTTAACCAAAGTTATTTAAATGGTTAAGGGTTTTACTTATTCATTAATTAGTCTTTTTATTTTTGGAATAAGGAAAAGAAATGAGAGAAAAATGGTGGCTTATTTTGTTTGCACTTGAAGCTTCATGAAGCTTTTATGATGCAACCATTTTTGTCTCATCTCCTTAACCCTAACCATTCTTTAACCTTGGTCAATTCTCTACACTTAACTTGGGTTATGTTATGATAAGAATGGATTATTCTTTTCTTTTTTAATAATCTTATCATATCATTTCTTCTTCTTCTTCCTTGAACTCAAGAAGAAAACCTTAAGCTCCATCAATGGTGATTGATGGAAATGAGTGAGAAATCCAATTCTAAAGTTTACCCACTTCCTATTTCTTCATCCTATACCTCTTGCCAAGTAGTAGAGTGTGTTTACTTCACAAGTTTCATGACTTGGTGAAGTTGTGAGCTTGATCTAGCGATGCCTCGACGTAGATCATCTTCGGCATGGACATCGACGACCTAGCTCGCTTTTTCTCCGACGAAGCCGACTCTAGAGCCCGGATTCCTTTTGGACAGCGGAGACGACTTCGTTGCGGAGCAATGGAGGTGGAGCACCGGATCTACAAAGGTTGTATTTCCGTATCTCTTAGTTAAGTGTTAACTAGTTTGCTTTTTCGCCTAGTTTTCTAGCAAACGATCCGTAGTCGGGTCTCTCGGCACCTATAATTTTTGAAATTGGCATGTTCGATGCCTTGTGAGACCTCACTAGGGTGCCTAGGAACCCTACAGTGGTATCAGAGCCTAGCTAGAGCCTTAGGCGAAGTCTAGACGGATTTTGAACTCCGAACGAACCCGAAATCCCAACACACCCATGCTCTCTGTCCAATTTTCAAAAACAGGGATTTTTCAGTATTAAAAATATGCAGAAAATCAAGCAGGGTTTTCTAAGAATTACTGTAAATTTCGTGGGTCTAAGTCAACTTTTCCACCGCGGAACCGCGGCACATGCTATGCATGACGCGACGGTTCAGCGGTGGTTTTGTCGTTTTGTGCATTTTTCTTTTCACAGTAATTCTCAGATTTCTGTGCTGATTTTCCTGGGATATTTTAATATTTATTATACAGTTGAGTTTTCAGGGGTTGTTTTGGGTTTTCATGAGTTCGATCGGATTATCAAATTTTGTCTGTGTGGCTTTCCGGATAATTTTTAGAATATGTTAAAAAGTTCGACCGGATATAAATACCCAATTTTTCCCCTGTCGGGAAATTTCCAAGTGTTGGATTTTTCCGAAGTTTGACGACGTTCTAAGTAGTGCAAGTAACTCGATGGACCCTCTAGAAGACAACAAACCTTAACTCGATTATGTGACCGTCTTGAACTGCCCTTTGAACCTTCGGGTTTGGGGCAGTACGGCGTGCCACATGTGAGGCGTTGGCTTGACCCTTCTACGGCTGGACCGTTGGTACTGAGGCACGAACGGAATGTTGTTAGACTTATTTCATGTGTTGATCTGTATCGGGAAAACTTGGGTGTTCGATTGTTCAATCGAAAAGTTTGACATTTTCTATTTATCCGGAATGGGATACAATAATTGGAATTCACAAGTAGTTATGTGATAACGGAATGAATATTATAAACATAGCAGTTTAGTCTCACTTGATCGGTTGCCACGGAATTTTGATGTGATCAAAAGTCCGTCGCAATCACGTAGGGTACGCGGATACTCGCCGGGTAAACTTAATAGACAGCCTTGCTCCATAGCCCCGACCAAGTGACTGTAGGAGAACCCCATCGCCGAAAGCATCCGTTCGGGTGCTCGCGGTAGCGGTGTTCCGCCTTGGTGCACTTCGTCGACGGTATCAGGGGTGCGGCCGCCTACTAAAGTTTGCGACGAGCATTCGATCAGGATGTCGGGAATCTTGTTGAATTGCCCGACTTGATATTGAAAAGTGTTTTCGATAATGAGACTAAAATGCGGGGTTTATAATTGATAGGCATGCGATGTCTAAAGAATTCATTTGGTCAGGCATGCGATGTCTGAGGTGATTGCGGATTCCAACTGTTGTAGTTTTACACTTTCTTTTCTGTGACCGTAAGTGTAATATGTGATATCGCCGGTTTCGTTGCTATATGTCAACGACAATTGGGATGGACATATTTACTTACGTTGATGACATGTGATGTTATGTGTTGCTGGATATGTTATATTGGATCGTCGTGTTTGAATAGCCGGGGGTTTTTATGTGAGATGAGTGTTTTTCATTTTCATTCATGTAAAAACTTGTATGTAATATTCTTTTATTGGGGCGCTTCCAGGTTGCGGAAGTAGTCACCGTTTGTATATTATTTACTTTTCCGCACTAGGATAGACCCAAGGAGGGGAGCACAAGTAACCGGGTTCTGGAGTCAAGTGGGAGACCAACTCGAGGAGTCGAGTCCGGGTCTCCTAACTCTAGAATTGGTAGGTTTGCTTGCCGCTCTCGTAGGGGTCTAGGGTTGTGGGTTTGGCTATTCATCGCGACCGTGGAATCCGTGTTTTATACTGGCTCGTATTGAAAACACGGACGTCCTAGTATATCCAATATTTCATATGATTCTTCTGCTGCGATATCTGTGATGTGATCATGTGATGTTCTGTGATAGATACTGTATATAGTATATATGATATATTATATAGACGTTACTTATGTTTTACACCCGCGCTAGCCCTGCCCCGCTCTGCCGTTAGTTACCTAACCTAACGGTGCACGAGGGGACATCGAGGCGAATGCGGATGGCATAAGTGTACGTCGTATTTATCTGTGATGTTTAGGTAATTAAATGATGGGACTTCATTAATGTGATTAATGAAATAAAAGAAACCTAAGATGTTGTAGAATCGAATTTCAAAATAAAACAGGTAGCTACAGTTCTTGCTTTGCACAGCGGTATATGTGATATATCCTGCACCTTATTCGATGAGGAAAGGACCGAGATCCCTTCACCGGGAGTGACTCCTTTAGCAATAACTGGCAGATGCTACACACTCGGTTTGTCTTTTGATTGCTTTTAATAGTTTTGTTTTGCACAGTGATATATATGATATATCCCGCACCTCATTCGACGAGGAAAGGACCGACGATCCCTTCACCGGGAGTGACTCCTTTAGCAAAACTAGAAAAGCTTC
Organism: Agapanthus africanus; assembly: GCA_030015575.1. Lineage (NCBI taxonomy): Eukaryota > Viridiplantae > Streptophyta > Magnoliopsida > Asparagales > Amaryllidaceae > Agapanthus > Agapanthus africanus. Next base: position 395,253,243 of record CM057340.1, read on the forward strand.
AAAAACACTCCATTTTTAAAATCATTCGATCCTACAATGATATCAAGTTCATTACGCAATAGGTTTTCAGAAAAACCTGTCGTAGCCCTCCGTCATTTCAGATAAATCCTGTTTAGTATTCGTGCTGCGTTTGTTGACCTTGTCAAGGCGCAGTGTGCGGTAGCTAACCAGTATTTATCTGCTTATGCATATGATGCAGATTGGGTTAGGGTAGTCGTGCGGCCTTGTTGACCTTGTCAAGGGTCGTGCGGGTGGGTTTGATTCAATCAAGAAATGACGGGTTGAACTTGACTTGCGGTCTATGGTTTGTTGACCTTGTCAAGGTCATAGATCGTTCGGGGCAAAATATTATCGGGAATTTCAAGTGTTGAAATTTGCAATGAGATTGCATACCTTCTATGAGATAGTTGGATCCCGATACCCGCTGCGAGTAAGTGTTACTCCCGGGAGAGTTTTATACATTACAATTAGCCGATCAAGTAGGTGTCTAGAAAGGTGTCAACGGGGTTACGCCTCTGGGAAAACGAGGTTTACATTAATTAGGTTCGTGCGAAAGCACGGGGGACCTCCCTAAAAGTACCGACACTGGCCTGGCTGAAAGATTGGCGAACTTATAGTGTGTAATTAATCCCGGCTAGTCTTTCCTTTTAGGGTTTGAAGGAAGATTTGATAAAAAGCAGTGGGAGCCATCCTGATTAGATAAAATTACAACCAATCTATTCTTGCAAGAGCGCACGCTGAGTGTTTTCTTCTCTCTCTCTCCAGGTAGCGACCATATCACGCCTTAATCAAGATAATAATACGGATTATTAACCGAACCCGCTTGTTATACTGAACTGGGGAACGTAGGTCCCGCTCCAACTTATAATTGTTATAAGACAGAGCAGGAAATTGGGGATTACCAGAATTCCCGTGCCGCCCAAACGAAAGTGAGTGCATGCTGATGCATCATCTTCGGGTGTGTTCATTACAGAGAACTGTTTCTCAGTATCCTTTACGTCCTGGGTATGTGATACCAGATCAGGATCCCAGATATGTAATCTGTTACATAGGGCTACAGATAGGTAGAGAAATGAGAACGGGTGATAAGTTTCATGAGGCAGAAAACGGGGCAAGAGTTGCAGCCAAGTCTGTCGGTCACTGTCACCCTGTATTACCAATACATTGATTTTGAACGAATGTTATTAGATACCGAACCTGATATACCAAATCATATCACTCTCTTTGTTAGAAAAGAAAGGATATAATTTTGTATTGTTGGATAATGTTTTGAACATTTCCTATATCAAAAGTTGATCGGTTCAGGCACGTTATCTAAAAGCGTTGATGTTCTAAATCAAACTACAGTTCTTAGTATACGGAACACACACAAGAGGAAGAGTTCAGAAATGAACGAATCCTTCTTGAGGCATTGTAGACTAGGTCAGATCAATGCGACCCGACTGGCTAGAGTTACATAAAGATGCATATTTAAATTAGTTTGAACTTACATCTTGTGAAACTCGCCAGTCATGTCACAAAGATAAGATGACCATAGCTCCGTTTACTGGAAACAGAGAAAGAGTTAGTAAACTCTTGGGATGATACATGTTGATGTATGTAGGTCCCCTGTCTACACATACCAGGACTGGTTCTTTATACTTCATTATAATTCTCTGATAATCTTTCAAGATTCAGACCTATGTTCCTGTTGAAACATGAGTCCGAACCTTTTGAGATATTCATAGAATATAAGTTAGAAGTAGAGAACCAAAATACGGGTATAAGTATTATGTCCTTTGATGTGATCGAGGAGGAGAATACTTGGGCACGGAAATCCTGGACTATTCTAAAGGAGAATGAGATTCTCTCTCAGCATTACTCCTCTGTATACACCATAGCACGATGGTATATCGGGGCGGAGCAGATACACCCTATTTGATATGGTGTGCTCTATGATGAGTACTACTGAGTTACCTGTTTCCTTTTTGGGAGTTATGCACTTGAGAAGCTGCATACCTATTGAATATGGTTCAAATCAAATCAGTTGCCTACCGCTCCATATGAGATATGGTATGGGAAGAGCCCATGTCTTAAGCTAGTTAAGATTTGGGGTTGTCCGGCCTATGTCTAAAAGCAAAATCCGGACAAGCTCGAGGCAAGGTCTGTTATGTAGAACTGGAAATGTTCCAGCCTACAAACTACAGCTGATGATTTGATAGAACCAAAGGATTCTGTAGATTCCAACGAACCTCAGCCTCTCCGCCGATCTAGTAGGGTTCCTCGCCCACCTGAGAGATACTTCGTTTTCTCTATGACAGTGGGAGCGAGGATTGCATCATGAGATGATGACCCAACTAGCTTCGAACAGGCCATCGAGAGTAAGACTCTGTAAGAATGGCTGGATGCTTAGTGATCTGAGATGGAATCCATGTACACCAACAAAGTATGGACTTTGGTTGCTATATCTGAAGGGTTAAATCCCCATCAGGAGCTAGTATATCTTGAGAAGATTACTTGGTGAATATGGAAAAGTTGAGACTTTCAAAGCTAGACTTGTTAAAGGTCTTCGTCATCAACCAGGCGTTGATAATGATGAAACCTTTTCCAATACCTATGCTTAAGTCCATCCAGATCCTACTTGTCACGGCTACATACCATGACTACGATATCTGGTAGTTGGGTGTCTTGACTGCTTTTCTAAATGATGATTTAGAAGAGAGTGTCTATAAGTACACAGCCAGAGGGCTTCGTAGACAGTGGGAGCAGCGGAAACGTGTGCAAGATGCTTTATAGGATAAAGCAGGCATCGCGGAGTTGGAACATCTGTTTTGATGGATTAGTCAAAGAGTTTGACATCATCAAAATGGTAGATGAACCTTGTATAAACAAAAAGGTAGTAGGGAGTATGGTGACGATCCTCGTAGAGTACGTGGATGACATACTCTTGATGGGGAAGGAGTTTCCTATGCTACGCTCGATCAATATCCGCTTATCACAATGATTCTCCACAAAGGATCAAAGTGATACCTACTAAATCCTGGATTTTGGATCTATGAGATAGATCTAATTGGATGTTAGGATTCTCACTAGTTGTAGTGAGAAGGTATCAATCGACCCTGGGGAGAATCACTGGAAGTGTTCCAGGGTGATAAAGACGACTGAATGTCAGTCGCAGGCATTGTCTTTACCCTCAGTAAAGGGACGGTATGTTGGAAGAGTTCCAAGCTAGATACCGTGACATACTAGACGATAAAGGCAGGATACATCGCTACTTAAGATGCTACCAAAGAGGCTGTTTGGGTGTATATTGGTTCATGAGATGAACTATGTTCCTCCCATTGTGTGACAATGGAGTTGTGGCTTATGCCAAGGAACGTCCGTCCCATTAGTGATCCAGACATATTCTAAGGCAGTATCACTTGATCATGGAGATGGTTGATCTCCAGGGAGATCGAGGTTAGGAGAGCAGACTTAGAGGATAACACAGCGGATCCACTCACGAAGGCCTATTCCCAGAGAGAGACTTTCATGGGATGGTTGAGTATGAGATACTACGACCACTGCTACAGATGGCCCTAGTGCAAGTGGGAGATTGTTAGTTATATGTATGCCCTAGAGACCATTACTGTACATAGGATGTATATTGTAGTGGATGCTGGGACGTATATAGGGAGGACTTTCTTGCTCGACATGATAGTATGTTATCTGGTTACTCTTTACCTTAACGTGTATACTGATTGTCTCTCTGTTACATGTTGGTAAAGCCCTTAGGATGTGTGCTTGACTACCTGGACTATGATGCGGATCATACTAGTGGGGACATGGTAGTCCATAAGTACATCCTTCAAAGTCCCTAGTCGTGGGTGTATCGAGACGGGGCATCGATATACCAGAGTAGACTAGCGTGTACCTTCTCGACCCATACAGATGGGCGATGGACGATCCCATATCCATTGGTGTTTGACATCAGAGATGATATACGGGTGCTCAGTAGAGACTGGGTACACTGGACGGACTCGCCGAGAACTCCCAGATGGTATTATACCTCACGTCAGATGGCAGTTCTCTGGTGACACTGGTACAGAGTAGTCTGTTGACCCGAGATCGTCATAGAGTCTCGTGTGGTTCCCACTGTGCTTTGATTTCCATCTTACCACGTCCAAGAGGGCGTGCAAAACGGTGGTTTTTGGGTACAGTCCCGAGTCACATGGAGGCAATGAGCGATAGGAGGGGATTCGTCTCTCCCGGTATAGGGGGTTGATGTTGCGCTGTGTTCGATTGGCTATAACAGGAAATCCCTGGCCAGGGTTGCTGAGATTTACTGGTAAGTGTTACCAGTAGTATCTCGAATTGTTATAGACCTCATATCGACACGACTTATCGAGCTATTGGGGTCTGACGTTTACCACCTCTAGGCGAGATATGCGACATATCAGACGATCAGACCGGACTGTACGGTAGTGTTACTGGTCGGATTCACTGGAGTGTGAGCGGGCTTGCTCGTCGATCTTCAGATCGCTTAATACCCGGGTGGCCGTTACGTTTAGCAGACCGCTTGCGGCTTGTGGGTGTTTGATATGATCATCACCTGTTGCCGGCATATTGACGAGTCTTTAGAGTCCTACACAGAGGTTTCCTGGCTCAAGCGAAACGAAATAGGAGCGCATATGAGATATGTGCGGGACCGAGAATAATACCAGTATGTGATACTGTATTCGATTCTCGCGATGTGACATTGATCGGTTATATGCGATATAGCCGGGTTATCGGATCAAGTGTTGATTCGATAAGTTGTTGCTAATGATACCAGTCGGTTATGTGCGACATGACCGGATCATTGAATCAAGTGTTGATTTAATGATTTAATGTATAATTATATATTTGATATATTATTTTGCATCAACTAGTATCGGTTCACTTTAAAATGGATTTTCTCACTCGGGTGTGCGCATTGCATATGCGATATGATTTTGTGCACTTTATTGTATCATGTTTGATGATGCATGATTGCTAGGTTATGTGTAAAGAATTTAACCAAAGTTATTTAAATGGTTAAGGGTTTTACTTATTCATTAATTAGTCTTTTTATTTTTGGAATAAGGAAAAGAAATGAGAGAAAAATGGTGGCTTATTTTGTTTGCACTTGAAGCTTCATGAAGCTTTTATGATGCAACCATTTTTGTCTCATCTCTTAACCCTAACCATTCTTTAACCTTGGTCAATTCTCTACACTTAACTTGGGTTATGTTATGATAAGAATGGATTATTCTTTTCTTTTTTAATAATCTTATCATATCATTTCTTCTTCTTCTTCCTTGAACTCAAGAAGAAAACCTTAAGCTCCATCAATGGTGATTGATGGAAATGAGTGAGAAATCCAATTCTAAAGTTTACCCACTTCCTATTTCTTCATCCTCTACCTCTTGCCAAGTAGTAGAGTGTGTTTACTTCACAAGTTTCATGACTTGGTGAAGATGTGAGCTTGATCTAGCGATGCCTCGACGTAGATCATCTTCGGCATGGACATCGACGACCTAGCTCGCTTTTTCTCTGACGAAGCCGACTCTAGAGCCCGGATTCCTTTTGGACAGCGGAGACGACTTCGTTGCGGAGCAATGGAGGTGGAGCACCGGATCTACAAAGGTTGTATTTCCGTATCTCTTAGTTAAGTGTTAACTAGTTTGCTTTTTCGCCTAGTTTTCTAGCAAACGATCCGTAGTCGGGTCTCTCGGCACCTATAATTTTTGAAATTGGCATGTTCGATGCCTTGTGAGACCTCACTAGGGTGCCTAGGAACCCTACAAGTGTTACCAGTAGTTTCTCGACCCGTTATGAGCCTCATATCGACACGACTTATCGAGTTATTGGGGTCTGACATTTACTACCCCTAGACGAGATATGTGACATATCAGACGAACGGACCGGACTGTACGGTAAGTGTTACTGGTTGGATTCACAGGAGTGTCAGCGGGCTTGCTCGTTGATCTTCTGATCACTCAATACTCGGGTGGCCGTTACGTTTAGCAGACCGCTTGCGGCTTGTGGGTGTTTGATATGATCATCACCTACTGCCGGCGTATTGACGAGTCTTTAGAGTCCTACACAGGGATTTCCTGGCTCAAGCGAAACGAAATAGGAGCGCATATGAGATATGTGCGTGACCGAGAATAATACCAGTATGTGATACTGTATTCTATTCTCGCGATTTGTGACATTAATCGGTTGTATGCGATATAGCCGGGTTATCGGATCAAGTGTTGATTCGATAAGTTATTACTATTGATATTAGTCGGTTATATGCTATATGACCGGATCGTTAAATCAAGTGTTTATTTAATGATTTAATGTATAATTATATATTTGATATATTACTTTACATTAACTAGTATTGGTTCACTTAAGATTGATTTTCTCACTTGAATGTGCACATTGTTTATATGTGATATATGCAAGTGTACAAGTTTGTATCATGCTTGATAATACATACAAGTTGTGTGTATGAGAACTAAACCAAATCAAGGTTAAATTAGGGTTTACTATTTTCCTAGCGAATAACAAAAGAAATGAGACTTCGGTCAAAGTATCAAGCTTCATGAAGCTTGATAAACATTGACAAAGTCAACTCTTTTGTCATTTGTTCAAGATATTTGTTAATCCAATCTTTAACCTAATGCTTTGGTTAATTCTCTACATGAGTTAAGCATGAGGGCTTAACTCAACCATGGTGCCATAATTAAAAGGATAAGTTTCATATTATTCTATTGATTCTTTTCTTCTTCTTCTTCATCATCAAGCTCCATAAAAGCTTGCTAGCTCCAATGGTGCCATGAGAAAAAGAGTGAGAAATCCAATTCTAAAGTGAACCCACTTCCTATTTCTTCATCCTCTACCACTTGCCATGTAGTATAGGGTGTTCTCTTCACAAAGTTTTGACCAAGTGAAGGAATAGCTTGTGTTTGAGTCTCCCCGGCGTTGATCATCTTCGGCCTCGAAGTTAATGACCTAGCCCGATTATTTCTCCGACAAAACCTTCACTAGAGTCCAGGATTCCGATGATCGCAGTGGAGGGACATCAACACGGAGCTAAAGAAGTGGAGGACCGGATCTACAAAGGTTGTAATCCCTTTCACTTACTAGTAAAGTTGTTTGCTAGCTTATAGTTTCGCCTATCCTCTAGTTAACGATCTATATTAGGGTTTCTCGGCACCTAAAAATTTGAATTTGGCATGATAGATGTCTTGTGGAACCTCTTGAGTGTGCCTAGTAACCCTACAGTGGTATCAGAGCCTAGCTAGAGCATTAGGAGATGTGTTTGTGAAGTTAAAACCCCGATCGAACCCGAAAACAACAAATTAACCCCCTCTCTGGAAAATTTTTGAAATCTGGGATTTTTCTATATTAAAAATACCTAAAAAATTCAGTAGGATTTTCTAAGAATTACCATGAAAAACGAGCCCCTAATTCGTCTACATGGCCGCGGAACCGCGGCAATAAGCCCCCTTTGGCGGCGGTTCCGCGGCAAGGTGTTGGTATTAGGGACGGTTTTTTGCACAGTAATTTTAGTTGCTGCTTATATATTTTCTGGGTATTATTTTTTCTGACTCAAGTGTTGAGTGTTCTGGGGATTATTTTGTATTCGTTGATTCGATCGGAAATTTTTAATTCGTAATGTTTTCCGGATATTTTTAGAACATGTTAAAAAGTTCGACCGGATATAAATACCCAATTTTTCCCCTGCCGAGAAATTTCCAAGTGTTGAATTTTTTCCATAGTTTGAAAACGTTCTAAGTAGTGCAAGTAACGCGATGGACCCTGTAGAAGACAACAAACCTTAACTCGATTATGTGACCGTCTTGAACTGCCCTTTGAACCTTAGGGTTTGGTGCAGTACGGCGTGCCACATGTGAGGCGTTGGCTTGACCCTTCTACGGCCGGACCGTTGGTACGTGGCATGAAGTGAATGTTTTTAAACTTATTTCATGTGTTGAGCTATTTCGGGAAAAACTTGGGTGTTTGATTGTTCGATCGGAAAGTTTAACATTTTCTATTTATCTGGAATGTGATACAATATTTGGAATCCACAAGAAGTTATGAGATAACTGTTTTAAATGTTATAAACGTAGCAGTTTAGTCTCGAATGATCGGTTGCCACGGAATTTTGATGCGATCAAAAGTCCGTCGCAATCACGTAGCGTACGCGGATACTCGCCGGGTAAACTTAATAGACAGCTATGCCCCATAGCCCCGACCAAGTGACTGTAGGAGAACCCCGTCGCCAAAAGCATCCGTTCGGGTGCTCGCGGCAACGGTGTTCCGCCTTAGTGCACTTCGTCGACGGCATCCGGGGGTGCGGCCGTCTACTAAAGTTTGCGATGAGCATTCGATCAGTTTATCGGGAATCATGTTTAATTGCCCGACTAGATATTGAAAAGTGTTTTCGACATTGAGACTAAAATACGGGGTTTATAATTGTTAGGCATGTGATGTCTAAGGAATTCAGATGGTTAGGCATGCGATGTCTAAAGAGTTTGCGGATTCCAACTGTTGTAGTTTTACACTTTCTTTTCTGCGACCATAAGTGTAATATGTGATATCGCCGGTTTCGTTGCTATATGTCAACGACAATTGGGATGTGCATATTTACTTACGTTGATGACATGTGATGTTATGTATTGCTGGATATGTTATATTAGATTGTCGTGTTTGAATAGCCGGGTTTTTTTTATGTGAGATGAGTGTTTTTCATTTTCATTCATGTAAAAACTTGTATGTAATATTCTTTTATTGGGGCACTTCCAGGTTGCGGAAGATGTCACCATTTGTATATTTTTTACTTTTCCGCACTAGGATAGACCCAAGGAGGAGAGCACAAGTAACCAGGTTCTGGAGTCCAGAGGGAGACCTACTCGAGGAGTCGAGTCCGGGTCTTCTAACTCCAGAATTGGTAGGGTTGCTTGCCGCTCTCGTAGGGGTCTAGGGGTGTGGGTTTGGTTATTCATCGCGACCGTGGAATCCGTGTTTTATATTGGCTCGTATTGAAAACACGGACGTCCTAGTATATCCAATGTTTCATATGATTCTTCTGCTGCGTTATCTGTGATGTGATCATTTGATGTTCTATGATAAATACTGTATATAGTATATATGATATATTATATAGGCGTTGCTTATGTTTTACACCCACGCTAGCCCTGCCCCGCTCTGCCGTTGTTACCTAACCTAACGGTGCACGAGGGGACATCGAGGCAATGCGGATGGCATAAGTGTACGTCGTATTTATCTGTGATGTTTAGGTGCTTAAATGAAGGGACTTCATTAATGTGATTGATGAAAGAAAAGAAACCTAAGATGTTGTGGAATCAAATTTTTCAAAAACAGGTAGCTACTGTTCTTACTTTGCATCGCGGTGTTCCTTGTAGAACATTCTGCACCTTATTCGATAAGGAAAGGGCCGAGGTCCCTTCACCGGGAGTGACCCCTTTAGCAATAACTGGAAGATGTTACAACCCTCGGTTTGTCTTTTGATTGCTTCTATAGTTTATGCTTTGCACAGCGGTATATATGATATATCCTGCACCTTATTCGATGAGGAAAGGGTCGACGATCCCTTCACCGGGAGTGCCCCCTTTAGCAAAACTAGAAAAGCCTAAAAAACACTCCATTTTAAAATCATTTGATTCTACAACGATATCAAGTTCATTACGCTATAGGTTTTCAGAAAAACCTGTCGTAGCCCTCCGTCATTTCAGATAAGTACTACTTAGTATTCGTGCTGCGGTAGTTTGGCATTCGTCAAGGCGTAGTGTGCGGTAGCTAACTAGTACTTATCTGTTTATGCATATGATGCAGATTGGATTAGGGTATTCGTACGGCGTTGTTTGACATTCGTCAAGGGTCGTGCGGGTGGGTTTAATTCAATCAAGAAATGTACGGGTTGAACTTGACTAGTGGACTATGGGTTGTTTGGCATTCGTCAAGGTCATAGAACGCTAGGGGCAAAATATTATCGGGAATTTCAAGTGTTGAAATTTGCAATGAGATTGCATACCTTCTATGAGATAGTTGGATCCCGATACCCACTGCGAGTAATTGTTACTCCTGGGAGAGTTTTACACATTACAATTAGCTGATCAAGTAGGTGTCTAGAAAGGTGTCAACGGGGTTACGCCTCTCGGAAAACGAGGTTTACATTAATTAGGTCCGTGCGAAAGCACGGGGAACCTCCCTCAAAGTACCGACACTGGCCTGGCTGAAAGATTGGCGAACTTGTAGCGTGTAATTAATCCCGGCTAGTCTTTCCTTTTAGGGTTTGAAGGAAGATTTGATAAAATCAATGGGAGCCATCCTGATTAGATAAAATAATAACCAATCTGATCTTGCAAGAGCGCACGCAGAGTGTTTTCTTCTCTCTCTCTCCAGGTAGCGACCATGTCACGCCTTAATCAAGATAATATAACGGATATATTGACCGAACCCGCTTGTTATACTGAGCTGGGTAACGTTGGTCCCGCTCCAACTTATAATTGTTATAAGACAGAGCAGGAAATTGGGGATTACCAGAATTCCAGTGCCGCCCGAACGAAGAAAGTGCATACCGATGCATCATCTTCGGGTGTGTTCATTACACAGAACTGTTTCTCGGTATTCTCTGCCTCCTGGGTATCTGATACCGGATCAGGATCCCAGATATGTAATATATTACATGGGCTACAGAAAGGTAGAGAACTGAGAACGGGTGATAAGTTTCATGAGGCAGAAAATGGTGCAAGTGTTGCAGCCAAGTCTGTTGGTCACTGTCACCCTGTATTACCAGAATACATTGATTCTGAACAAATGTTATTAGATACCGAACCTGATATACAAAATCATATTAGTCTCTTTATTAGTAAAGAAGGATATAATTTTGTATTGATTGGATAATGTTTTGAACATTTCCTATATCAAGAGTTGATTGGTTCAGGCACGTTATCTAAAAGCATTGACGTTCTAAATCAAACCACAGTTCTTAGTATATAGAACACACATTAGAGGAAGAGTTCAGAAATGAACGAATCCTTCTTGAAGTATTGTAGACTAGGTCATATCAATGCGACCCGACTAGCTGAAGTTACATATAGATGCAAATTTAAATTAGTTTGAATTTACATCTTGTGAAACTTGCCAGTCATGTCACAAAGATAAGATGACCATAGCTCTGTTTATTGGAAGCAGAGAAAGAGTTAGTGAACTCTTGGGATGATACATATTGATGTATGAAGGTCCCCTGTCTACACATGCCAAGACCGGTTCTTTGTACTTCATTACCTTCTCTGATGATCTCTCAAGATACAGACATATGTTCCTGTTGAAACACAAGTCCGAACCTTTTGAGATATTTACAGAATATAAGTTAGAAGTAGAGAACCAAAAACGGGTATAAGTATTATGTCCTTTGATGTGATCAAGGAGGAGAATACTTGAGCACGGAATTCTTAGACTTTTCTAAAGGAGAATGAGATTCTCTCTCAGCATTACTCCTCCGTATACACCACAGCACCTCGGTGTATCGGGGCGGTGCAATAGCACCCTATGTGATATGGTGTGCTCTATGATGAGTACTACTGAGTTTCCTATTTCCTTTTAGGGAGTTATGCACTTATGAAGTTGCATACCTATTGAATAGGGTTCCGATCAAATCAGATGCCTACCTTTTCATATGAGATATGGAAAGGGAAGAGCCCATCACTTAAGTCAGTTAAGATTTGGGGTTGTCCGGCCTATGTCTAAAAGGCAAAATCCAGACAAGCTCGAGGCAAAGTCAGTATTGTAGAAGTTTGATGGATATCCCAAGCATACGCAAGGGAAAATCTTCTACCTAACCGAGGAACAAAAGATGTTTTGTTACTCAGCATGCCACCATTGTGAAAGGGAATTTCTTATGAAGAAATTTATGGACATAAGGTAGAACTGGAAAGAGTTCCAGCTATACAAACTGCAGCTGATGATTTGGTAGAACCAAAGGATTCAATAGCAACCAACGAACCTCAGCCTCTCCGCCGATCTAGTAGGGTTCCTCATCCACCTGAGAGATACTTCGGTTTCTCTATGACAGTGGGAGCAAGGATTGCATCATGAGATGATGACCCAACTAGTTTCGGGTTGGCCATCAGGAGTAGGACTCTGTAAGAATGGCTGGATGCTTATCGATCTGAGATGGAATCCTTATACACCAACAAAGTATGGACTTTGGTTGCTTTATCTGAAGGATTAAATCCCCATCAGGAGCAAGTATATCTTGAGAAGATTACTTGGTGTACATAGAAAAGTTAAGACTTTCAAAGCTAGACTTGTTAAAGGTTTGCATCATTGACCAGGTATGGATTATAATGAAACCTTTTCTAAGTAGCTATGCTTAAGTCCATCCAGATCCTACTTGCCACGGCTACATAACATGACTACGATATCTGGTGGTTGGGTGTCATGACTGCTTTTCTAAATGATGTTTTAAAAGAGAGAGTCTGTAAGTACACACTCAGAGGGCTTCGTAGACAGTGGGAGCAGCGAAAACGTGTGCAAGATGTTTTATGTGATAAAGCAGGCATCGCGGAGTTGGAACACTATTTTGATGAGTTAGTCAAAGAGTTTGACATCATCAAAATGGTTGATGAACCTTGTATATACAAAAAGGTAGTAGGGAGTATGCTGGTGATCCTCGTAGAGTACGTGGATGACATACTCTTGATAGGGAAGTAGTTTCTTATGATACGCTCGGTCAATCTCCGCTTATCACAAGGATTCTCCATATAGGATCAAAGTGATACCTACTAAATCCTGAATTTTGGATCTATGAGATAGATCTAATTAGATATTAGTATACTCACTAGTTGTAGTGAGATGGTATCAATTGATCCTGGGGAGAATCACTGGAACGGTTCCAGGGTGATAAGGACGACTGAATGTCAGTCACAGCCATTGTCTTTACCCTCAGTAAAGGGACGGTATGTTGGAAGAGTTCCAAGCTAGATACCGTGGCATACTAGACGATAAAGGATGGATACATCGCTACCAAAGATGCTACCAAAGAGGCAGTCTGGGTGTATATTAGTTCATGAGATGAACTTCGTTCCTCCCATTGGGTGACAATAGAGTTGTGGCTTATGCCTAGGAACGCCCGTCCCATCAATGATCCAGACATATTCTTAGGCAGTTTCACCTGATCGTGGAGATGGTTGATCATCAGGGGATCGAGGTTAGGAGAGTAAACTCAGAGGACAACACGGTGGATCCACTCACAAAGGCCTTTTCCCAGAGAGAGACTTTTATGGGATGGTTGAGTATGAGATACTACAACTACTGCTATCAGATGGTCCTAGTGCAAGTGGGAGATTGTTAGTTATATGTATGCCCTAGAGGGCATTACTATGCATAGGATGTATATTGTAGTGGATGCTTGGAGATATATAAGGATGACTTGCTCGATATGATAGTGTGCTATCTGGTTACTCTTTACCTTAACGTGTACACTGATTGTCTCTCTGTTACATGTTGGTAAAGCCCTTAGGATGTGTACTTGACTACCTAGACTATGATGCAGATCATACTAGTGGGGACATGGTAGTCCATAAGTACATCCTTCAAAGTCCCTAGTCGTGGGTGTATCAAGACGGGGCATCGATATACCAGAGTAGACTAGCGTGTAGCTTCTCGACGCATATAGATGGGCGATGGATGATCCCATATCCATTGGTGTTTGACATCAGAGATGATATACGGGTGCTCAGTGGAGACTGGGTACACAGGATGGACTCGCCGAGAACTCCCAGATGGTATTATACCTTACGCCAGATGGCAGTTCTCTGGTGACACTGGTGCAGGTTAGTTTGTAGACCCGAGATCGTCATAGAGACTTGTGTGATTCCCACTGTGCTTTGATTTCCACCATACCATGTCCAAGAGGGCATGCAAAAAGGTAACTTTTAGGTACTGTCCCGAATCACATGGAGGCAATGAGCGATATGAGGGGTTTCGTCTCTCCCGGTATAGGGAGTTGATGTTGCGCTGTGCTCGATTGGCTATAACAGGAAGTCCTTGGCCAAGGCTATTTTAGGGATTTACTGGTAAGTGTTACCGGTAGTTTCTCGACCCGTTATGAGCCTCATATCGACACGACTTATCGAGTTATTGGGGTCTGACGTTTACCACCCCTAGACGAGATATGCGACATATCAGACGAACAGACCGGACTGTACGGTAAATGTTACTGGTTGGATTCACAGGAGTGTGAGCGGGCTTGCTCGTTGATCTTCTGATCGCTCAATACCCAGGTGGCCGTTACGTTTAGCAAACCGCTTGCGGCTTGTGGGTGTTTGATATGATCATCACCTACTGCCGGCGTATTGACGAGTCTTTAGAGTCCTACATAGGGGTTTCCTGGCTCAAGCGAAACGAAATAGGAGCGCATATGAGATATGTGCGTGACCGAGAATAATACCAGTTTGTGATACTGTATTCTATTCTCGCGATTTGTGACATTAATCGGTTGTATGCGTATAGCCGGGTTAGCGGATCAAGTGTTGATTCGATAAGTTGTTACTATTGATATTAGTCGGTTATATGCTATATGACCGGATCGTTAAATCAAGTGTTGATTTAATGATTTAATGTATAATTATATATTTGATATATTACTTTACATTAACTAGTATTGGTTTACTTAAGATTTATTTTCTCACTTGAATGTGCACATTGTTTATATGTGATATATGCAAGTGTACAAGTTTGTATCATGCTTGATGATACATACAAGTTGTGTGTATGAGAACTAAACCAAATCAAGGTTAAATTAGGGTTTTCTATTTTCCTAGCAAATAACAAAAGAAATGAGACTTTGGTCAAAGTTATCAAGCTTCATGAAGCTTGATAAACATTGACAAAGTCAACTCTTTTGTCATTTGTTCAAGATATTAGTTAATCCAATCTTTAACCTAATGCTTTGGTTAATTCTCTACATGAGTTAAGCATGAGGGCTTAACTCAACCATGGATCCATAATTAAAAGGATATGTTTCATATTATTCTCTTGATTCTTTTCTTCTTCTTCTTCATCATCAAGCTCCACAAAAGCTTGCTAGCTCCAATGGTGCCATGAGAAAAGAGTGAGAAATCCAATTCTAAAGTGAACCCACTTCCTATTTCTTCATCCTCTACTACTTGCCATATAGTATAGGGTGTTCTTTTCACAAAGTTTTTGACCAAGTGAAGGAATAGCTTGAGTTTGAGTCTCCCCGACGTAGATCATCTTCGGCCTCGAAATTAACGACCTAGCCCGATTATTTCTCCGACGAAACCATCACTAGAGTCCAGGATTCCGATGATCGCAGCGGTGGGACGTTAACACGGAGCTAAAGAAGTGGAGGACCGGATCTACAAAGGTTGTAATCCCTTTCATTTACTAGTAAAGTTGTTTGCTAGCTTATAGTTTCGCCTATCCTCTAGTTAACGATTTATATTAGGGTTTCTCGGCACCTAAAAATTTGAATTTGGCATGATAGATGTCTTGTGGAACCTCTTGAGTGTGCCTAGTAACCCTACAGTTGAGGGAGGTTGCTTCGCTTCGGGTACTTGGCGGGTAGTTTGCCGCACCCGTAGGGGTCTAGGGTGGGGTCTTGGCTATTCATCGCGACCGTGTAATCCGCTCTTCGTTACAGGCTCGTGCGGAATGCGGATTCCTAGTATATCCAATTTGTTCATCTGTGATCTGGAATGGCTATCATTGCATGTAACGAATGTATATATCTATATATGATATTTATTTAGGCGTTGCTTATGTTTTTCATCCGTGCTAGTCCAGCCCTCGCTCTGTCGTTAGTTAAGTAACCTAACGGGTAATGACGGGGCCCCGTGGCGAATGCGGATGGCATAAGCGTACGTCATATTTTCGTTGTTTTCTGCAATGGTAGGATTAAATGATGGGACGCATTAAATTAATGCAAGAAAATAAACCAAAGTAGAGTCGTTGGAACACTTTCAAAACCACTCGGTTTCTTTTCAAAAACAACTTTTAAACGCGGAGCTTAAGTCACTCCTTTTAAAAGCTATCTCGTTCCATCGATTATATCAAGTTCACTACGTTCACGGTTTCTCCAAAACTATTCGTAGCCCTCCGTCGTTTCATATGGATAGTCAATAGTATTCAAGCTATGTTTGTTGGCCAAAGTCAAGGCATAGTGATTAGTAGCTATTGGGTGTTCATGTGCAGCATAGATAGATGTGTTGGTTTGGGACAGTCGTACTGCCTTGTTGGCCAAAGTCAAGGGTAGGTACGAGTGAGTTCAAATTAACCTGGAGAATGACGGGTAGAACTTGACATGTTACTTATGATTTGCTGGCCAAAGTCAAGGTCATAAGAGCATGGGGCAAAAATCCACATCGGGAGTTTCTAAAGAAACTGAAACTTGCTAGCGCTGCATACCATTTGGAGTGTGATGATTCTGGTAGGATTCCTTCAGTTTTGTCACGCGATGATATTTGGATCCCGATCCTACTATGAGTATATGGTACTCCTCGGGAAATTTCTCACTTAACGATCAGTGCTATAAACCAAGTAGGTGTCTAGAAAGGTGTTAGCGGGGCTACGCCCACAGGGAAAAGAGGTTATTTAATTATGGAACTTCACGAAAGCGTTGGAAAACCTAACTCGAAGTACCAACACTGGCCTGGCTGAACGGTTAAGTAAGTATTGTACGGTGAGATTGATCCCGACTAATTCTTCCTTTTTGGTTTGAGGAGGGATTCGAGAGACAGTGGGAGCCATCCTGTTTAGACAAACTAAAAACCACTCTAAACTTGCAAGAGCATCATGCTAAAGTGTTTCTTCTCTCTCTCCTAATTGCAGCGACCAAACATAATGACTGGACTTAAGTTACTACTAGATAAAAAACATACTGACAGGGCAAAACTACAAAGATTGGCTCAGGAATATCAAAATGGCAATCACTTATGATAAGTTGGGGTATCTCCTTACCACCAAAGCTCCCCCTGTCCTAGGTCCCAAAACCAGCGTCGTGGATAAGGAAATCCGTAAGACCTGGGAAATCGACAGCGCGAAGGTCAAGTGCCTCGTGCTTGCCTCTATGGACAATGGACATCAGAGGAGGCACGAGAATATGGACCTTGAATCCATATTTCTCCATACAAAAGAACTGTATGGAGAGCAATCCCGTATCGCCAGATACGAAGTCTCAAAAAAGTTGTTTTCGGCGAGATTGGCCGTCGGATCATCGGTAGCGGAACACGTGCTTAAGATGATTGGCTTCATTGAGGAGCTCGCAGACCTTAGGACCTTGTTAGAGAATGGGCTCTACACGGACTTGATTCTCCAGTCCTTTCCTTCCACTTACGCCTAGTTTATCTGAACTTCAACTTGTAAGAAAAAGAAGTTGAACTTTCAGAACTCCTCAACATACTGAGGAGTGCAGAGGGCACCCTACAGAAAATTAGGGAAACATCCACTTTGTTTGTAGGAGGATCTTCCTCTTCTAGGTCCAAGGCGAAAGCCAAGGGAAAGAAGAAGAAAGCCCCCGCCAAACCAAGGGGCGGTGTTAGAAAAGTGGATACGAAGGAAAAGACAAAGGCAACAAAGGTAGCGGGAAAGCCTATGGGAAAGGAAGAATGCTTTTACTGTCATAAGAGTGGACACTGGAAAAAGGATTGCAGGGCTTGGAAGGCCAGAAACCAGGATCTGAAGCAAGTTGCGGCTTCAGCTTCAGGTATGTATGTTATTGAAAACTGTCTATCAATAAACTCTACATCCTGGGTATTGGATACCGGATCAGGATCTCATATCTGTAATTCTTTACAGGCACTGAGAAGGCGTAGGGTTTTGAAGACAGGTGATATGACCCTCAGAGTTGCAAACGGAGCTGGCATGGATGCTGAGTCCGTGGGGGACTATCACCTGGGATTGTTAGATGGACACGTTTTGGTTTTGCGTGATTGTTATTTTGTACCCAATGCAACTTGTAATATCATATCTGTATCTTTATTATCTAAAGAAGGTTATGAATTTGCATTTGTAAGCAATGTTGTAAACATTCACCTTAATCATGTTTTGATTGGGTCAAGTACATTAAGCAATGGTATATACGTATTAAACCAACCACAGATTTTCAATGTCCAGAATACACACAAAAGAAAGTCTCCGGAAACAAATCAGGCTTTCTTATGGCATTGTAGACTGGGTCACATCAATGAGAGAAGGTTGACGAAGTTACATACAGAAGGATATTTGGATCCGTTCGAATATCAATCATATGCAACTTGTCAATCCTGTCTCAAAGGAAAGATGACAAAGACTCCGTTCACTGGACATGGAGTAAGAACGAGCGAGCTCTTGGGACTCGTACATAGCGACGTGTGCGGTCCAATGTCTACGCATGCGTGAAGCGGTTATTCTTACTTCATTACTTTTACGGATGACTTTTCAAGTTACGGATGTGTCTTCTTAATGAAACATAAATTCGAAGCTTTTGGAAAATTCCAGGAATATAAGAATGAAGTAGAAAAACAAACCGGCAAAAGTATTAAGACACTGAGATCTGATCGAGGTGGTGAATACTTGAGTGCCGAGTTCCTGGATTACCTAAAAGAGAATGGAATTCTCTCTCAGCTTACTCCTCCATACACTCCGCAACATAACGGTGTATCGGAGAGACGGAACCGGACCCTATTGGATATCGTACGTTCCATGATGAGTAACGCTGAGTTACCGCGATCATTCTGGGGATATGCACTAGAATCAGCTGCATACCTTTTGAACCGAGTTCTAACTAAGACTGTGCCTACCACACCATATCAGATGTGGTGTGGGAAGAAACCCTGTCTTAAGCACATTAAGACATGGGGATGTCCGGCTTTTGTCGAAAAGCAGCATGCGGACAAACTCGAGGCACGCTCAGTACGGTGCAAGTTTGTGGGATATCCAAAGAACTCCAAGGGATATTTCTTCTATTGTGAAGAGGAACAAAAGGATTTTGTTTCTCGTCATGCCCACTTCTTAGAAACTGAGTTTTAGGAAAATCAGATAAGTGGGAGCGCAATAGAACTGGAAGAAATGTAAGTGCACGGCGGCGCCCCGGCCGTCAATCCGACGCCGGAATGCGGAAGCGGTGGATAACTAAAATTTTGCGGACTTTGCAAACCGGCACCACCGCGCACTTTAACCGGATCGAACCATTAACTAGTCTAAGCTAACTACAAGAAAGGGAATAGAGATATACCGACGATCCAAGTCCTCCGGTCTTCATCTCCACTCCGATCTCCTCGCGGGATCTCCGTCCGTCTCCTCCTCGTCGGAAAGGGCACCACGAAGCCGGGTACTTTTACGGGCTCCCACCTCAATACCGAGGCAACTCGGGCACGAAGCCGGCTACTCAACGTGCCCAAGATTTGCTGTAGAATATGTAGTCCTCAAGTCTCACTTTGGGGTTCATGGAGATGCCATTTTGGTGGAGGGATGATACAAGCTTTTTTGGAGGAGAAGCTAATATGATTTTTGCCAAGCCAAAAGAGTGTAAATCCCTACACTAGCATTTTGGACAGCCCTTGAGGGGAGAGGCCGGCCATGCAAGTGAGGGGTGAGTGAAAAAGGAGAGAGACCCTCAACTCAAGAGAGTGAATCAAGAGAATAAGCAAGTGAAAGGCTATCATCAAAAGAATTGATCACAAGCCTAAACTAACACTCCATCAACCTCATCATCAACAACCATGATGACAAAGGAAAAACCAACACTCCACCTCAACCATCACCTCACCAAGTCAAGCAATCATGAAAAAGGAAAGTCAAGTGATGGTGCTCATCATGAAAACCATCATGATGCAACAAGATGCAAAGAACCCCCTCCACTAATGCTTATTTGCAACAATGCAAATAAGCCCTCCTCCACCAATCTTCGGCCAATGAACGGAACAATGGAAATCGGCCGAAACGGAAAGCAAACTGGCAACTCCAGAAAAATGGTCCCGTAATAAATTACAGGAAAAACCCCGATACTGTGCATACACACCCGCATCTGTATTTCGACCGAAATACAAAATGCAATGAGACAAAATCTACACTGTACTATACTAGAATCCGGCTTATACCAAAACCGGATAGTAATATCTGTTCGATCCTGATCCGTGCAATACCGCACGTATCTGATCGAACCCTGCCATATAACCATACGGCCTATAGTACAAACTGTCCGATCCTGATCCGTGCAATACCGCACGTATCTGATCGGACCTTGCCATATCTCCATACGGCCTCTACAACCTTTCGCCCGAAAGCTGAGTAACTGAATGTGGGGGACTCTAAAGACTCGTCAACACCTTGGTTGTGGATTTAACCACTAGCACGTCAGAGGTATAAGCCAATACATAACGGGCTACCAGGTATTGACTAAAAAGGACGTCGATGAGCGAACTCATCCTGACACCCTACTGAGCCTGTCAGTGACAATATCCGTGCAGTCCGGTCCGTTCGTCTATGAGTATCGCATGGCGGGCCTAGGGGGTTGGTAAAAGTCAGACCCCCAAAAGCGGTACAAGTCGTGTCGGAGTGTAGCCCAGAACACCCTGAGATACTACTGGAATACCTACCAGTAAATCTCCTTGCCTTGGCCAAGGACTTTGTGTAATGGCTCTCCTAGACACAGCACGACCTCACCCCCAATACCGGGAGAGACGAACCCCTGAAGATACGCTCACTGCCTCCATGTGGCTCGGGACTGTACCCAACTAAAACCTGTTTGCACGACTCCTTTGAGCCGTGGTAGGGTAGTAATCAAAGTACAGTGGGAACTCACACGAGACAAATGACGATCCCCAGGTCGATGAACTAACCTGCACACATGTCACCAGGGAACTGCCATCTGACGTCTGGTATATGACCAACTAGAATGTTCCCGGCGAGTCCTGTCCGGTGTACTCATAACCCAATGAGCACCTGTATACATCTTAGGTGATCCAACTGACACCAGTGGCTTGTGAGACCGGCCACCGCCCCTCGTCGGGGTCTCGACTGTATACACTAGTCTACTAATGGAGTATCGATGCCCAGTCTCGAAACTCCCACGACTAGGGACCTTTTAAGGATAAGCTTATAGACCCCCAGCTCCCACTTATATGATCGCCCTCATACTGCTGGGGGTCAAGCAAGAATCCTAGGGGCTCTATCAACGTGTAATAGCGACGTGTCATGTCACCTAAAGCAGTACACGATGATAAAGGTAAACCAGATAGCGTACTATCATCTCGAGTAAGACTGTCCTACCGGGATAGGTCCTCCCTCAATCATTACAATCACGTACCTGTGACCTAATAATTGACTCTGAGGGCACTATCTCCAACAATCTCCCACTTGCACTCAAGGCTAATTATTGCGATGTCGCATACTCACAGCCCGTGTGATACCGAACATCCAACTCCTCTACTAGTCAGTCTCACAAAGCTCGTTTGCGGAACTATTGCGTTCGAGGAATAGCCCCAGTGAGTGGATCCGCTTAGTTGTATCTTTCTATGTCTCTCTATATCTCAAGTTCGCGGAGAAACCTATCTCCCGAAATGAGCAATACCTGTCTTAGAATGTGTCTGGATGTCTGATGGGACATAGCTCATAAATGAACTCCAAATCCAAACTTCTTAGACTATATCGTCAACTGAACTTAATCAGTATCCTGCGCGCCATGCCTCCCTCAGTATTGCCTTGGACAACCTGTCCAAAATACTGCCCCTCATCAGAAGGAAAACTATAACTCTGACAACCTTCTTGTCGTCCATGTCACCTTGGAAGCCTGGAATGATAACTGTCTCCTGAATGAGGCTGTCGTTATCATCTCCCTAGAACATCCACTTATGTTCTAAAACTGCTTCCGACTGTTTCTCCAGGATTGGATTAATGTCAAGTTATTGCATCTAGTGCAAGAACAACATCTGGTGTGGTACTTGACATCTCATGATTGACTCAATTGCCTGAGCAAGTGATCTGCCAATCATGCCCGTCCCTCTCCCCTTTAGTCTGTAAGACACCTTTGGAGAGGGTGACTCCATTACCTGCAGGTACACTACCGTGCCAGGAGTCGTCCATCCTAAATACTCTTAGAACGCTGTCAAGTACCCTGATTGGGAAACCACCCAAATCTAGATCTAAGACCATATTTCTAGTAACCAGTATGTCTGATATAAAATCCATTTCCTTTGTGGAGAAACAACTGTGTGACGACCAAACTATAACCGATCGTAGTGTAGGAGTTTCCTTTCCTACTCTGTGTATATCATCCAAATACCAGGATATCACACCCTACTACCTTCTCAACAGATCCATCCCCTATTCTGATGAAGTCAAACCCATGACTGTCACGTCAGAAATAGATGATCTATCTCCGCTACATCTGCTCTAGTCTATAAATAGATATAAGCTACCTGTCCACCAATGCTTCCGCTGCTCCCACTGACTACGACAACCCTCTGGCAGAGTCATATAGACGTACACTTCTAAAACTGGTTTAGAACGACGCTATACTCATCCTCCCGCCAGGTCTCGTAACCTGGAACAACAGCAATGGCAATTGTGGGTAAACAAGAACTTCCCTGTCACCGTCCTTGAGGCTACCGTAGTGCCTCTCGGGTGCCTGAAGTTACCCACCTTATCTGCGGAGTGGCCAATGGAATGTCAATCCAGATTGAATCTTTAGGTTCCTTATCAAATCTTCAGTAATCGTTTGTGGTTCTGGAATCACTTCCAGTTCTACCATACTCCCACTACTGTTTTCTGAAAAAATCCATTTTTTTTTTAATAAAACTGTGGCGAGTCTAGAACAATATCGCTATTGCTCATCCAGATGGTAGAAAGTCAACCCTCGTCATAGCCTGGGTCAACCCACAAACAGCCATTACAGAAACGTGCCTTGAGTTGTCCAGTGTCTGGTTTTAATCATAAACCGGACAACTCCCCGTACCTCAACATCGTTAAGATATGAACTGTTCTATATCCAATATAGAAACAGAGGCACTGATTTAATTGAACCAGATTCAAATCATGCAGCTGTCCCCAGCGCATGTCAACTAAATGGAAGGAGGCCGATCAGTGTTACTCAACTTAGGAATACTTCCAATTATGAGTAACCTGAAAGAGAATCAAGATCTCTTTATCATTACTATCAACTGAATACCATACACAAGTATCTACATCTTCGATCTCTTTGAAGAATCCCGATACTTGCTATACCTGGTTCTCCACTCTATTCAAATACCAATAACTTCTCCAAATTCGGACCCTGTGTTTCCACGAAACACCTGTCTAAAAACTAGAGAAGTCATAAGTAAACTGAATGTAGTACGAGGACCAACCCCTCTGTCCTGATGGACCCTGGACAACATACAATACTCTGTATAAGTCCCTTGAGTCTGATAACTCATTCACTGTGTGTCGTAGGTTGAAAACTGTACTTATGGTTAAGAAGAATTACACCGCTGTTTAATGCTCCTTACCTAACCATCCACTGATATAGGTAAATTTTATCGACATAATATCAAAAGGTATATCTCACTCTATGAAAATAGACGTACAGATATATCAATTTGAAATTGGTGCATAACAGCGGATATTCAAAACCAAATATTTGCCGACCGGCAAACAACCCAGGTGATTTCCTCAAATATCACCGATTACAACGAATCCCGATATAATGAGGATAATCACCCAATTCCCAATAACTTACTCCCACTCATCATCTGTAAAACCATACAGATGTGAGAATCGTATCTGGTAAATACATACCCTGGAGTAAGTATCTAATCGGGAAATCAGTTTTCTATTAACAGTACACAGTGAAACTGAAACATTGAAATGTTTCGATGGGGTATCCTGGTATTCCTAGTAATGCCTCTTCCAGATTCACGACTGTAACCGTATAGTTCTTTGCCACCTCTCCAAATCCCTTCATATGTCTTTAGTCTTTACCTTCTGCACACCCCTTTAGGCCAAATGGTTTTCTTCCTTCCCTACCGTTCGGCACCAGCCTATGGTTTGGAAGAAGACTATCCAATAAGCATAATGGGTGTACTGTCCCAATCCTAGGAACACTCGCAACACGAGAGAAGGTGAAGATAAAAGACACCTGAATGTACTTTATTCCTATTTCTCCTGAACCAGGATCCATCCCCGAACTGGAACAAGTTCCTTTCGAGTTCGTATATAACCATACGATGGAATATCCAAATAAACTGTGGATCTTCGTAGTGATACGGAGTGTCCTGGAGAAATACAAAGGTGATGTGGGAGTGGTAACGAAATATTTGGTTTGGTCGTGAATATCTGTTGCAATTTACTTTGCCCTCCTACTAATCCCTTGCTTTGTCTGAACTTAATACCTTCTGCACACCATCGTTATGCTAATTGGTTTTCTTCATTCCCTACCGGTCGGCACCAGCCTAAGGTTTGGAAGAAGACTATCCAATTTGCGCAATAGGTGTACTACTCCTAAACCAAGGAGTACTCGCAACCTGAGAGAGGGTAAAAGGAAAAGACAACTGAATAATCCTATCCGTTTTCTCCAGAACCGGAAACCATCCTCAAATAAATTCTTTCGAGTTCGTATATAACCATACGATGGTTTTGTCCAATAGAAGTGGACGTTCGTAGCAATACGGGGTGTCCTGGAGAAAAGGGTAAAAGTAGGAGTGGCAATGAGGTCTGCAACTCTGACAATCCAAAAGCCAGTGTTAAGTAAGTTCGGTCAACTTGGTCACGGAGTCATAGTCTAGGGTCGGGTCAATGGTCGCTGCCAGAGAGAGAGAGAAAAGAAACACTCAGCGTGCACTCTAACCTAGATCAGAATGGTTACCAATTTATCTAATCTGGAAACCTCCCACTGTACCTCAAATTCTCCTCCAAACCTGAAAGAAGAATTAGTCGGGGTCACCCGAGGAGTAAACTAACTCATCAGTGGGAATCGGGATCCAACTCTCATCGCATGACAACGTGACGGAATCCGCTCACGGTGTCACACTCCAGAAGGTATGCGCATATCTGGCAAGTTTCAGTTCTTTTGAAACTCCCGATGTGATTTCTGCCCCATGCTCTTATGACCTTGACGAAGGTCAACAAATCATAAGTCACATGTCAAGTTCTACCCGTCATTATCCAGGGTTAATCTGAATCCACCCGTACAAACCCTTGACGAAGGTCAACAAGGCTATACGACTGTCCCAAACCAACGCATCTATCTATGCAGCAGAAAGGTAACAGGCAGCTACCATACACTATGCCTTGACGAAGGTCAACAAACATAGCATGAATACTACGTGCTACCCGTCTGAAACGACGGAGGGCTACGAATGGTTTCTGGCGAAAACCTTTAACGTAATGAACTTGATATCGTTGAAGGAACGGATAGCTTTTTGAAAATATAGTGACGAAAACCATTGCTAAAGAGGTCACTCCCGGTGAAGGGATCTCGGCTCTTTCCCTGTAGAATGGGGTGCAGGATATTCCAAATGAATACCGCGATGCAAAGCAAAAGTAATCGGCTATAGTGAAGTTAATGCCCTGACGCAAACTTCTGTCCAAGGGGTCACTCCCGGTGAAGGGATCTCGGCCCTTGCCTCGTCGACTGAGGAGCAGGATATTCCAATGAATACCACGATGCAAAACAAAAGTAAACGTCCTTGCAATAACAGCTTTTTGAAAAGTGTTCCAACAACATCAGATTAGGTTTGTTTTTAACTTGCATTGATCCGAATCAACGCAGTCCCATCAATTGATCACACCAAAAAGAACGAAAATATACTGATGTACGTATATGCCATCCGCATTCGCCACTGGGTCCCGTCATTACCCGTTAGGTTAGCTAACTAACGACAGAGCGGGGACTGGACTAGCGCGGATGTAAAACATATACAACATCTACTAATATATATACCAATATATAGTATTCGCTCAAGGCGTGAATAAAATGCAACATCACAGAAATGTACAGCATCACAGAAACTATACAGATATCTGGGATCCCCGGGTTTCACAGAGCCGCTGAAACCCGACGTTCCCCTGGTCGTGTGGATAGCCTGTGCAATGAAATCCTAGACCCCTACGGGCGCGGCAAGTCACCCGCCAAAACCTGAAGCGAGGCAGTCCCCTTCAGCGCCGTGAATGGACCACCCAGCACTTCACGGAATCCGGCAACTTGGGCACCCCTCCTGGGTCAACCTGTACCCCCTACGAGTGCGGCGAATAGCCCGCCAATCCTAGAGTGAAGCCCCCTCCGTCTCAATGCCATGAGATGCGGGCTTGTTGCCCTCCAGAACCCGGCTATCCGTGCACCCCTCCGCGGGGCAATCCTAGTACAGAAAGTAAAATATACATACAACGGGTACATCGACCGCAACCAGGTCGTGCCCCAAAAGAATAATACAATCCGGCAGTGACGGCAGTCCACAAGTCGGACGCTCGCCCCGCAATATCAAATGTACATAATACAACATCACAGTACTAGCATTGCATCCAGGCTATCCCCCACGACCGATCCGCAACATCACAGCATAAACAAAGAACATCAACGTGAAAGTCACGTTCGCAAATCCGTCTAACCGGGCTATAGCAGTTAGACAGGATTTACCGATCGAGTGACATTCACGGTCGCAGATATAATGTAAATACTGTGAAAAATGTGTTTAAGATTTTCCGATTGACCAAAAATTAACAAGTGGGCCCCAAACTAATACTGTAGCACTCACAGAAATAATTGGCCCAATTTTAATATTCCAAAACCCCTAATACTAGCCCAGAAGCCCACTGGGAAATTTTGGCCCATTGATCTCTCTAAGTTGCGGCGGATCCGCGGCCCAATAGAAGGGTGAGGCCGCGGTTCCGCGCTCTGGGAGAGGGATCAGTGCGTCGAATTTTCCCAGAGTTCTTAGAATCTCCTGCACATCATTCTGAGACCACCAGAAAAATTTTTAGACACCAAAAAATCTTAACAGAAAACTGATGTGAGGTAAAAAAGAGTTTTTGGAATTTTGGTCGATCGGAACCGCAAAACACATCAAACGAAGCTAGACGAAGTTAATGGCGAGGCTCTGATACCACTGTAAGTGCACGGCGGCGCCCCGGCCGTCAATCCGACGCCGGAATGCGGAAGCGGTGGATAACTAAAATTTTGCGGACTTTGCAAACCGGCACCACCGCGCACTTTAACCGGATCGAACTATTAACTAGTCTAAGCTAACTACAAGAAAGGGAATAGAGATATACCGACGATCCAAGTCCTCCGGTCTTCATCTCCACTCCGATCTCCTCGCGGGATCTCCGTCCGTCTCCTCCTCGTCGGAAAGGGCACCACGAAGCCGGGTACTTTTACGGGCTCCCACCTCAATACCGAGGCAACTCGGGCACGAAGCCGGCTACTCGACGTGCCCAAGATTTGCTGTAGAATATGTAGTCCTCAAGTCTCACTTTGGGGTTCATGGAGATGCCATTTTGGTGGAGGGATGATACAAGCTTTTTTGGAGGAGAAGCTAATATGATTTTTGCCAAGCCAAAAGAGTGTAAATCCCTACACTAGCATTTTGGACAGCCCTTGAGGGGAGAGGCCGGCCATGCAAGTGAGGGGTGAGTGAAAAAGGAGAGAGACCCTCAACTCAAGAGAGTGAATCAAGAGAATAAGCAAGTGAAAGGCTATCATCAAAAGAAATGATCACAAGCCTAAACTAACACTCCATCAACCTCATCATCAACAACCATGATGACAAAGGAAAAACCAACACTCCACCTCAACCATCACCTCACCAAGTCAAGCAATCATGAAAAAGGAAAGTCAAGTGATGGTGCTCATCATGAAAACCATCATGATGCAACAAGATGCAAAGAACCCCCTCCACTAATGCTTATTTGCAACAATGCAAATAAGCCCTCCTCCACCAATCTTCGGCCAATGAACGGAACAATGGAAATCGGCCGAAACGGAAAGCAAACTGGCAACTCCAGAAAAATGGTCCCGTAATAAATTACAGGAAAAACCCCGATACTGTGCATACACACCCGCATCTGTATTTCGACCGAAATACAAAATGCAATGAGACAAAATCTACACTGTACTATACTAGAATCCGGCTTATACCAAAACCGGATAGTAATATCTGTTCGATCCTGATCCGTGCAATACCGCACGTATCTGATCGAACCCTGCCATATAACCATACGGCCTATAGTACAAACTGTCCGATCCTGATCCGTGCAATACCGCACGTATCTGATCGGACCTTGCCATATCTCCATACGGCCTCTACAACCTTTCGCCCGAAAGCTGAGTAACTGAATGTGGGGGACTCTAAAGACTCGTCAACACCTTGGTTGTGGATTTAACCACTAGCACGTCAGAGGTATAAGCCAATACGTAACGGGCTACCAGGTATTGACTAAAAAGGACGTCGATGAGCGAACTCATCCTGACACCCTACTGAGCCTGTCAGTGACAATATCCGTGCAGTCCGGTCCGTTCGTCTATGAGTATCGCATGGCGGGCCTAGGGGGTTGGTAAAAGTCAGACCCCCAAAAGCGGTACAAGTCGTGTCGGAGTGTAGCCCAGAACACCCTGAGATACTACTGGAATACCTACCAGTAAATCTCCTTGCCTTGGCCAAGGACTTTGTGTAATGGCTCTCCTAGACACAGCACGACCTCACCCCCAATACCGGGAGAGACGAACCCCTGAAGATACGCTCACTGCCTCCATGTGGCTCGGGACTGTACCCAACTAAAACCTGTTTGCACGACTCCTTTGAGCCGTGGTAGGGTAGTAATCAAAGTACAGTGGGAACTCACACGAGACAAATGACGATCCCCAGGTCGATGAACTAACCTGCACACATGTCACCAGGGAACTGCCATCTGACGTCTGGTATATGACCAACTAGCATGTTCCCGGCGAGTCCTGTCCGGTGTACTCATAACCCAATGAGCACCTGTATACATCTTAGGTGATCCAACTGACACCAGTGGCTTGTGAGACCGGCCACCGCCCCTCGTCGGGGTCTCGACTGTATACACTAGTCTACTAATGGAGTATCGATGCCCAGTCTCGAAACTCCCACGACTAGGGACCTTTTAAGGATAAGCTTATAGACCCCCAGCTCCCACTTATATGATCGCCCTCATACTGCTGGGGGTCAAGCAAGAATCCTAGGGGCTCTATCAACGTGTAATAGCGACGTGTCATGTCACCTAAAGCAGTACACGATGATAAAGGTAAACCAGATAGCGTACTATCATCTCGAGTAAGACTGTCCTACCGGGATAGGTCCTCCCTCAATCATTACAATCACGTACCTGTGACCTAATAATTGACTCTGAGGGCACTATCTCCAACAAGAAATTCCAGAACCACGAGCTATTACTGAAAGCTTAGTAGAACCAGAAGGTTCGAAAGATCAGGACATTCCCGCGCCGCTCCGCAGGAGTAGTAGGCAGTCTCATCCGCCCGAGAGATACTACGGTTTTCTCATAGACGGGGTAGAGAGGATAGCATCATTGATAGTGATGTGCCGACTAGCTTCCAGCAGTCCATTCAGAGCGTTGACACGGTAAAATGGCTGGATGTAATGCGGACCGAAATGGAGTCCATGTACACGAACAAAGTATGGACGTTGGACGTTGCTCCAGATGGGGTAAAACCCGTAGGATGCAAGTGGATCTTCATGTTAGTGTATATGCCCTAGAGGCCATTACTGTATCATACTAGTATGTATATTACTTGATGGAAGCTTAGGATATTCACAGTTGTATATACAATCTTGTTCGAAATGGTAGTATGCTACTTGGTTTGTATCTGCTTTAATATGTGCATGTGTTTCTTTTAGCATATCGCTTATATACATATTAGTAGAGCCCTTAGGATCTTTGCTTGATTACCGGCGTTGTGATGGCGCTCACACTCATGGGGGCTGGGTAATCCATAAGCACATCCTTATACAGGTCCCTAGTCGTTGGACTATCGAGACAGGGCATCGATACTCCGGAGTAGACTAGCGTATGCGCTTCTCATCCCAGCGTGGGAGACGGTCTGTCCCACAGCCGTCAGTACGTCGTACTTGAGATAGTATGCGGGTGCTCATTAGGTTACGAGTACACTGGACAGGACTCGTCGGGAACTATTGGTTGGTATTGTACCTATCGTCAGTTATCAGTTTCCAGGTGACATGAGTACAGCTTAGTCCGCTGACTTGACACTGTCACTTCGCCTCGAGTATGTTCCCACTGTACTTTGATTACTACCCTACCACGGCTCAAAGGAGTCGTGTAAACAGGTAGTAGTTGGGTGCAATCCCGAAGCACTTGGAGGTGTTAGTTATATGTATGCCCTAGAGGCCATTACTATACATAGGATGTATATTATAGTGGATGCTGGGACATATATAGGGAGGACTTTCTTGCTCGACATGATAGTATGCTATCTGGTTGCTCTTTACCTTAACGTGTATACTGATTGTCTCTCTGTTACATGTTGGTAAAGCCCTTAGGATCTGTACTTGACTACCTGGACTATGATGCGGATCATACTAGTGGGGACATGGTAGTCCATAAGTACATCCTTCACAGTCCCTAGTCATGGGTGTATCGAGATGGGGCATCGATAATACCAGAGTAGACTAGCGTGTACCTTCTCGACCCATACAGATGGGCGATGGATGATCCCATATCCATCGGTGTTTGACATCAGAGATGATATACGGGTGCTCAGTAGAGACTG
Organism: Agapanthus africanus; assembly: GCA_030015575.1. Lineage (NCBI taxonomy): Eukaryota > Viridiplantae > Streptophyta > Magnoliopsida > Asparagales > Amaryllidaceae > Agapanthus > Agapanthus africanus. The sequence continues at coordinate 395,283,985 of CM057340.1, forward strand.
GGTACACTGGACGGACTCGCCGAGAACTCCCAGATGGTATTATACCTCACGTCAGATGGCAGTTCTCTGGTGACACTGGTACGAAGTAGTCTGTTGACCCGAGATCGTCATAGAGTCTTGTGTGGTTCCCACTGTGCTTTGATTTCCATCTTACCACGTCCAAGAGGGCGTGCAAAACGGTGGTTTTTGGGTACAGTCCCGAGTCACATGGAGGCAATGAGCGATAGGAGGGGATTCGTCTCTCCCGGTATATGGGAGTTGATGTTGCGCTGTGTTCGATTGGCTATAACAGGAAATCCCTGGCCAGGGTTGCTGAGATTTACTGGTAAGTGTTACCAGTAGTTTCTCGAACAGTTATAGACCTCATATCGACACGACTTATCGAGCTACTGGGGTCTGACGTTTACCACCCCTAGGCGAGATATGCAATATATCAGACGATCAGACCGGACTGTACGGTAGTGTTACTGGTCGGATTCACTGGAGTGTGAGCGGGCTTGCTCGTCGATCTTCAGATCGCTCAATACCCGGGTGGCCGTTACGTTTAGCAGACCGCTTGCGGCTTGTGGATGTTTGATATGATCATCATCCGCTGCCGGCGTATTGACGAGTCTTTAGAGTCCTACACAGAGGTTTCCTGGGTCAAGCGAAACGAAATAGGAGCGCATATGAGATATGTGCGGGACCGAGAATAATGCGTGTATGTGATACCGTATTCTATTCTCGCGATAAATATATCGAAAGGTTGTATGCGATATAACCTAGTTATCGATTCAAGCGTTGATTCGATAAGCCGATATATAAGATACCAGTCGGTTATGTGCGCATGACCGGATCATTGAATCAAATGTTGATTTAATGATTTAATGCATATTAATATATATATGATATATTACTTTGCATCAACTAGTATCGGTTTACTTAAGATGGATTTTCTCACTCTGATATGCGCATTACATATGCGATATGATTTTGTGCATTTGAATGTATCATGTTTGATGATACATGTTTACTTGGTTAAGTGCAAAGATTTAAACCATGGTTAAAAGAATGGTTAGGGTTTCTTTTCCTTTATTTATCTATTTATTTATTTATTGATTTTTGGAAAATAAAAGGCAAGAGAAAAGGATGGTGGCTATTTTTGTTTTAAGTTGAAGTTTCATGAAGCTTTGACTTTGTCCACCATTCTTATCTCATGCTTAACCTAACCATTTGAATTAACCCTAGTTAAATCTCTACACATAACCATGGTTATATTATGATAAGAATTGATTTTCTTTTCTTATTCTTTTTAACTTATCATAATGTTTTTCTTCTTCTTCTTCATGCTTCAAGTGAAGAAGCTTGAAGTCCATCAATGGTGATTGATGCATATGAGTGAGAAATCCAATTCTAAAGTCTACCCACTTCCTATTTCTTCATCCTCTACCTCTTGCCAAGTAGTAGAGTGTGTTTCCTTCACAAGATTTTAGGGTTTGGTGAAGGTGGAGCTTGATTCATCGATGCCTCGACGTAGATCATCTTCGGCATGGACATCGACGACCTAGCTTGCCCATTCTCCGACGAAGCCGATCCTAGAGCCCAGATTCGTTTTGGACAGCGGAGAGGACCTCGTTGCGGAGCTATGGAGGTGGAGCACCGGATCTACAAAGGTTGTATTTCCGTATTTTATATAGTTAACTGTTAACTAGTTCTTGTTCGCCTAGATATCTAGCAAACGATCCGTACTTTAGGGTTTGTAGGCACCATAATTTTTGAAATTGCCATGGTTGATGGCTTGGGAGACCTCACTAGAGTGCCTAGGAACCCTGCAGTGGTATCAGAGCCTAGCTAGAGCCTTAGGCGATCCCCGGACGGAATTAGAAACCCGATCGAACCAAAATCCCATTGCAAAATTGCTCTCTGTACTTTTTTCAAAACTGTTGATTTTTGGCAATTAAAAATATCCAGAAAAACAAGCAGGCTTTTTTAAGAATTACTGTGAAATTTGGTACCCTAATTCCACAAAAGCGCGGCTGAAGCGCCGCACAAAGGGGGTTTGCGCGGCGGAAGGGCCGCCAATAAGAAGCCGACACGTGTCAAATTTCACAGTAACTCGTAAAATTCAATGCTCATTTTCCTGGAATATTTAAACTGAACTCAAGAGTTGAGTTGTTCTGAGTTGTTTTGGGAATCATTGTTTCGATCGGAAAGTCTAATTCTGTCCATGTGTTTTCCGGATAAATTTTAGAATATGTTAAAAAGTTCGACCGGATACAAATACCCAACATTTCCCCTGTCGGGAAATTTCCAAGCGTTGGATTTTTCCGTAGTTTGACGACGTTCTAAGTAGTGCAAGTAACGCGACGGTCCCTCTAGAAGACACAAACCTTAACTCGATTATGTGACCGTCTTGAACTGCCCTTTGAACCTTCGGGTTTGGGGCAGTACGGCGTGCCACATGTGAGGCGTTGGCTTGACCCTTCTACGGCTGGATCGTTGGTACTGAGGCACGAACGGAATGTTGTTAGACTTGTTTCATGTGTTGATCTGTTTCGGGAAAACTTGGGTGTTCGATTGTTCGATCGGAAAGTTTAACATTTTCTGTTTATCTGGAATGGGATACAATAATTGGAATTCACAAATAGTTATGTGATAACTGAATGAATGTTATAAACGTAGCAATTTAGTCTCACTTGATCGGTTGCCACGGATTTTTGATGTGATCAAAAGTCCGTCGCAATCACGTAGTGTACGCGGATACTCGCCGGGTAAACTTAATAGACAGCCTCACTCCATAGCCCCGACCAAGTGACTGTAGGAGAACCCCGTCGCCGAAAGCATCCCTCCGGGTGCTCGCGGTAGCGGTGTTCCGCCTTGGTGCACTTCGTCGACGGTATTGGGGGTGCGGCCGTCTACTGAAGTTTGCGACGAGCATTCGATCAGTATGTCGGGAATCTTGTTGAATTGCCCGACTTGATATTGAAAAGAGTTTTCGATAATGAGACTAAAATGCGGGGTTTATAATTATTAGGCATGCGATGTCTAAGTAATTCATTTGGTCAGGCATGCGATGTCTGAGGTGGTTGCGGATTCCAACTGTTGTAGTTTTACACTTTCTTTTCTGTGACCGTAAGTGTAATATGTGATATCGCCGGTTTCGTTGCTATACGTCAACGACAATTGGGATGGACATATTTACTTACGTTGATGACATGTGATGTTATGTGTTGCTGGATATGTTATATTGGATCGTCGTGTTTGAATAGCCGGGGGTTTTTATGTGAGATGAGTGTTTTTCATTTTCATTCATGTAAAAACTTGTATGTAATATTCTTTTATTGGGGCGCTTCCAGGTTGCGGGAGTTGTCACCTGTTGTATATTATTTACTTTTCCGCACTAGGATAGACCCAAGGAGGAGGGCACAAGTAACCGGGTTCTGGAGTCCAGTGGGAGATCAACTCGAGGAGTCGAGTCCGGGTCTCCTAACTCTAGAATTGGTAGGGTTGCTTGCCGCTCTCGTAGGGGTCTAGGGGTGTGGGTTTGGCTATTCATAACGACCGTGGAATCCGTGTTTTATACTGGCTCGTATTGAAAACACGGACGTCCTAGTATATCCAATATTTCATATGATTCTTCTGCTGCGATATCTGTGATGAGATCATGTGATGTTTCTGTGATGGATATAGTATATAGTATATATGATATATTATATAGACGTTACTTATGTTTTACACCCGCGCTAGCCCTGCCCTGCTCTGCCGTTAGTTACCTAACCTAACGGTGCACGAGGGGACATCGAGGCGAATGCGGATGGCATAAGTGTACGTCATATCTATCTGTGATGTTTAGGTACTTAAATGATGGGACTTCATTAATGTGATTAATGAAATAAAAGAAACCTAAGATGTTGTAGAATCGAATTTCAAAATAAAACAGGTAGCTACAGTTTTTGCTTTGCACAGCGGTATATGAGATATATCCTGCACCTTATTCGATGAGGAAAGGACCGAGATCCCTTCACCGGGAGTGACTCCTTTAGCAATAACTGGCAGATGCTACACACTCGGTTTGTTTTTGATTGCTTTTAAGTGTTTTTGCTTTGCACAGCGATATATATGATATATCCCGCACCTCATTCGACGAGGAAAGGACCGACGATCCCTTCACCGGGAGTGACTCCTTTAGCAAAACTAGAAAAGCCTCAAAATCACTCCATTTTAAAATCATTTGATTCTACAACGATATCAAGTTCATTACGCAATAGGTTTTCAGAAAAACCTGTCGTAGCCCTCCGTCATTTCAGATAAGTAGTAGTTAGTATTCGTGCTGCGTTTGTTGGCCTTTGTCAAGGCGCAGTGTGCGGTAGCTAACTGGTGTTTATCTGCTTATGCATATGATGCAGATTGAGTTAGGGTAGTCGTGCGACCTTGTTGGCCTTTGTCAAGGGCCGTGCGGGTGGGTTTAATTCAATCAGGAAATGACGGGTTGAACTTGACTAGCATCCTATGGTTTGTTGGCCTTTGTCAAGGTCATAGGAGGTTAGGGGCAAAATATTATCGGGAATTTCAAGTGTTGAAATTTGCAATGAGATTGCATACCTTCTATGAGATAGTTGGATCCCGATACCCGCTGCGAGTAAGAGTTACTCCTGGGAGAGTTTTATACATTACAATTAGCCGATCAAGTAGGTGTCTAGAAAGGTGTTAACGAGGTTACGCCTCTGGGAAAACGAGGTTTACATTAATTAGGTTCGTGCGAAAGCACGGGGGACCTCCCTCAAAGTACCGACACTGGCCTGGCTGAAAGATTGGCGAACCTGTAGTGTGTAATTAATCCCGGCTAGTCTTTCCTTTTAGGGTTTGAAGGAAGATTTGATAAAAAGCAGTGGGAGCCATCCTGATTAGATAAAATAATAACCAATCTATTCTTGACAGAGCGCACGCTGAGTGTTTTCTTCTCTCTCTCTCCTGGTAGCGACCATATCACGCCTTAATCAAGATAATAATACGGATTATTGACCGAACCCGCTTGTTATACTGAGCTGGGGAACGTTGGTCCCGCTCCAACTTATAATTGTTATAAGACAGAGCAGGAAATTGGGGAATACCAGAATTCCCGTGCCGCCCAAACGAAGAGAGTGCATGCTGATGTATCATCTTCGGGTTTGTTCATTATACAGAACTGTTTCTCTGTAACCTCTACGTCCTGGGTATGTGATACCAGATCAGGATCCCAGATATGTAATCTGTTACATAGGGCTACAGAAAGGTAGAGAACTGAGAACGGGTGATAAGTTTCATGAGGCAGAAAACGGGGCAAGAGTTGCAGCCAAGTCTGTCGGTCACTGTCATCCTGTATTACAATACATTGATTCTGAACGAATGATATTAGATACCGAACCTGATATACAAAATCATATCTGTCTCTTTATTAGTAAAGAAACGATATAATTTTGTATTGTTGGATAATGTTTTGAACATTTCCTATATCAAAAGTTGATCGGTTCAGGCACGTTATCTAAAAGCATTGATGTTCTAAATCAAACTACAGTTCTTTAGTATACAGAACATACACAAGAGGAAGAGTTCAGAAATGAACGAATCCTTCTTGAGGTATTGTAGACTAGGTCATATCAATGCGACCCGACTGGCTGAGTTACATTTAGATGCATATTTAAATCAGTTTGAATTTACATCTTGTGAAACTCGCCAGTCATGTCACAAAGATAAGATGACCACAGCTCCGTTTACTGGAAACAGAGAAAGAGTTAGTAAACTCTTGGGATGATACATGTTGATGTATGTTAGGTCCCCTGTCTACAAATGCCAGGACTGGTTCTTTGTACTTCATTACGTTCTCTGATGATCTTTCGAGTTTCAGACCTATGTTCATGTTGAAACACAAGTCCGAACCTTTTGAGATATTCACAGAATATAAGTTAGAAGTAGAGAACCAAAATACGGGTATAAGTATTATGTCCTTTGATGTGATCAAGGAGGAGAATACTTGAGCACGGAATTCCTGGATTATTCTAAAGGAGAATGAGATTCTCTCTCAGCATTACTCCTCCGAATACACCATAGCACGATGGTATATCGGGGCGGAGCAATCACACCCTATGTGATATGGTGTGCTCTATGATGAGTACTACTGAGTTACCTATTTCCTTTAGGGAGTTATGCACTTGAGAAGCTGCATACCTATTGAATAAGGTTCAAATCAAATCAGTTGCCTACCACTTCATATGTGATATGATAAGGGAAGAGCCCATCTCTTAAGTTAGTTAAGATTTAGGGTTGTCTGGCCTATGTCTAAAAGCAAAATCCGGACAAGCTCGAGGCAAGGTCTGTTATGTAGAACTGGAAAGGTTCCAGCTATACTAAATACAGCAGATGATTTGATAAAACCAAAGGATTCAGTAGAAACCAACGAACCTCAGCCTCTCCGCCGATCTAGTAGGGTTCCTCACCCACCTGAGAGATACTTCAGTTTCTCTATGACAGTGGGAGCGAGGATTGCATCATGAGATGATGACCCAACTAGTTTCGAGCAGGCCATCAGGAGTAAGACTCTGTAAGAATGGCTGGATGTTTAGCGATCTGAGATGGAATCCTTATACACCAGCAAAGTATGGACTTTAGCTGCAAGATCTGAAGGGTTAAATCCCCATCAGAAGCAAGTATATCTTGAGAAGATTACTTGGTGTAGATGGAAAAGTTGAGACTTTCAAAGCTAGACTTGTTAAAGCTTTTCGTCATCGACCAGGCATGGATCATGATGATACCTTTTCAAGTGACTATGCTTAAGTCCATCCAGATCCCACTTGCCATGGCTACATACCATGACTGCGATATCTGGTGGTTGGGTGTCTTGACTGCTTTTCTAAATGATGATTTAGAAGAGAGCGTCTATAAGTACACAGCCAGAGGGCTTCGTAGACAGTGGGAGCAGCGGAAACGTGTGCAAGATGCTTTATAAGATAAAGCAGGCATCGCGGAGTTGGAACGTCTGTTTTGATGAAGTAGTCAAAGAGTTTGACATCATCAAAATGGTAGATGAACCTTGTACAAACAAAAAGGTAGTAGGGAGTATGGTGACGATCCTCGTAGAGTACGTGGATGACATACTCTTGATAAGAAAGGAGTTTCTTATGCTACGCTCGATCAATCTCCGCTTATCACCATGATTCTCCATATAGGATCAAAGTGATACCTCCTAAATCCAGGGTTTTGGATCTATGAGATAGATCTAAATGGATGTTGGGATGCTCACTAGTTGTAGTGAGATGGTATCAATCGATCCTGGGGAGAATCACTGGAAGGGTTCCAGGGTGATAAAGACGACTGAATGTCAGTCGCAGGCATTGTCTTTACCCTCAGTAAAGGGACGGTATGTTGGAAGAGTTCCAAGCTAGATACCGTGACATACTAGACGATAAAGGCTGGATACATCGCTACTTAAGATGCTACCAAAGAGGCTGTTTGGGTGTATATTGGTTCATGAGATGAACTATGTTCCTACCATTGTGTGACAATGGAGTTGTGGCTTATGCCAAGGAACGTCCGTCCCATCAGTGATCCAGACATATTCTAAGGCAGTATCACCTGATCATGGAGATGGTTGATCTCCAGGAAGATCGAGGTTAGGAGAGTAGATTCTGAGGACAACACAGCGGATCCACTCACAAAGGCCTGTTCCCAGAGAGAGACTTTTATGGGATGGTTGAGTATGAGATACTTCAAACCACTGCTACAGATGGCCCTAGTGCAAGTGGGAGATTGTTAGTTATATGTATGCCCTAGAGGCCATTACTATACATAGGATGTATATTGTAGTGGATGCTGGGACATATATAGGGAGGACTTTCTTGCTCGACATGATAGTATGCTATCTGGTTGCTCTTTACCTTAACGTGTATACTGATTGTCTCTCTGTTACATGTTGGTAAAGCCCTTAGGATCTGTACTTGACTACCTGGACTATGATGCGGATCATACTAGTGGGGACATGGTAGTCCATAAGTACATCCTTCACAGTCCCTAGTCGTGGGTGTATCGAGATGGGGCATCGATAATACCAGAGTAGACTAGCGTGTACCTTCTCGACCCATACAGATGGGCGATGGATGATCCCATATCCATCGGTGTTTGACATCAGAGATGATATACGGGTGCTCAGTAGAGACTGGGTACACTGGACGGACTCGCCGAGAACTCCCAGATGGTATTATACCTCACGTCAGATGGCAGTTCTCTGGTGACACTGGTACGAAGTAGTCTGTTGACCCGAGATCGTCATAGAGTCTTGTGTGGTTCCCACTGTGCTTTGATTTCCATCTTACCACGTCCAAGAGGGCGTGCAAAACGGTGGTTTTTGGGTACAGTCCCGAGTCACATGGAGGCAATGAGCGATAGGAGGGGATTCGTCTCTCCCGGTATATGGGAGTTGATGTTGCGCTGTGTTCGATTGGCTATAACAGGAAATCCCTGGCCAGGGTTGCTGAGATTTACTGGTAAGTGTTACCAGTAGTTTCTCGAACAGTTATAGACCTCATATCGACACGACTTATCGAGCTACTGGGGTCTGACGTTTACCACCCCTAGGCGAGATATGCAACATATCAGACGATCAGACCGGACTGTACGGTAGTGTTACTGGTCGGATTCACTGGAGTGTGAGCGGGCTTGCTCGTCGATCTTCAGATCGCTCAATACCCGGGTGGCCGTTACGTTTAGCAGACCGCTTGCGGCTTGTGGATGTTTGATATGATCATCATCCGCTGCCGGCGTATTGACGAGTCTTTAGAGTCCTACACAGAGGTTTCCTGGGTCAAGCGAAACGAAATAGGAGCGCATATGAGATATGTGCGGGACCGAGAATAATGCGTGTATGTGATACCGTATTCTATTCTCGCGATAAATATATCGAAAGGTTGTATGCGATATAACCTAGTTATCGATTCAAGCGTTGATTCGATAAGCCGATATATAAGATACCAGTCGGTTATGTGCGCATGACCGGATCATTGAATCAAATGTTGATTTAATGATTTAATGCATATTAATATATATATGATATATTACTTTGCATCAACTAGTATCGGTTTACTTAAGATGGATTTTCTCACTCGGATATGCGCATTACATATGCGATATGATTTTGTGCATTTGAATGTATCATGTTTGATGATACATGTTTACTTGGTTAAGTGCAAAGATTTAAACCATGGTTAAAAGAATGGTTAGGGTTTCTTTTCCTTTATTTATCTATTTATTTATTTATTGATTTTTGGAAAATAAAAGGCAAGAGAAAAGGATGGTGGCTATTTTTGTTTTAAGTTGAAGTTTCATGAAGCTTTGACTTTGTCCACCATTCTTATCTCATGCTTAACCTAACCATTTGAATTAACCCTAGTTAAATCTCTACACATAACCATGGTTATATTATGATAAGAATTGATTTTCTTTTCTTATTCTTTTTAACTTATCATAATGTTTTTCTTCTTCTTCTTCATGCTTCAAGTGAAGAAGCTTGAAGTCCATCAATGGTGATTGATGCATATGAGTGAGAAATCCAATTCTAAAGTCTACCCACTTCCTATTTCTTCATCCTCTACCTCTTGCCAAGTAGTAGAGTGTGTTTCCTTCACAAGATTTTAGGGTTTGGTGAAGGTGGAGCTTGATTCATCGATGCCTCGACGTAGATCATCTTCGGCATGGACATCGACGACCTAGCTTGCCCATTCTCCGACGAAGCCGATCCTAGAGCCCAGATTCGTTTTGGACAGCGGAGAGGACCTCGTTGCGGAGCTATGGAGGTGGAGCACCGGATCTACAAAGGTTGTATTTCCGTATTTTATATAGTTAACTGTTAACTAGTTCTTGTTCGCCTAGATATCTAGCAAACGATCCGTACTTTAGGGTTTGTAGGCACCATAATTTTTGAAATTGCCATGGTTGATGGCTTGGGAGACCTCACTAGAGTGCCTAGGAACCCTGCAGGAGGCAGTGACGGTTAGACATGATTCGTCTCTCCCGGTATTGGGGGTTGACATCGCGCTGTGTCTAGGAGAGCCGTTACACGAGTAGTCCCTGGCCAGGGCAAGCGAGATATACTGGTAGGTTTCCAGTGTTATCTCAGAGTGTTCTGGGCTACACTCCTACACGACTTGTACCGCTATTAGGGGACTGACGTTCACCGCCCCCCTAGGCCCGCCATGCGATGTATCAGACGAACAGACTGGACTGTACGGAGACTGTTACATACAGTCTCAGTAGGAGTTCAGATGGGTTCACCTCGTCAGTCTTCTTATCGGCATCTACCTGGGGACCATTACGTACAGCTAGTGCCGCTTACGGTCTGTGGTTAAACCCACTGCAAGCGTAGTGTCGAGTCTTTAGAGTCCCACACAGAGAGCTATTCGCCTTTAGGCAAAATGAGTAGAGGTCGCATGGTTTTGCGACAGGGTTCGTTCACATCCGCGCACTTGTGCACGTTTGCTGTCCGGACAGCTTATACTAGCGGGCTTTGGTTTAAGTATATGATTTGGGATTGGTTTTATCTCTTTGTATTCGTGTTCCTCGGATCACGAATACGGGTGTGTATGCACAGTTGATTGAGACAGAGGGAGAGGACTTTGATTAGGGTTAATGAACATTGTCATTTTATTAACCCTAATGCTTATGTGTGTATTATGATTAATTGATATTAGTTTAATATAATTGTGCATGGTTAGGGTTGTTCACCATTTGACATTCTTGACTTGTTGACCTAGGTTGACACTTTGACCATCATCATTTTATATAAAAGATGCTCTTTGATCCTTGCAATTTGCATTAAAAATAAAATGATAATGGTCATGTCTTGATTAAGCCATGATAATTATCTTGCTAATTATCAATTTACATAATTCACCCATATATGAGAGAATGGTTCATTTTATTCTCTCATTCTATCATATACTTTCTCTCTCTTGCTCTTCCTCTTCCTCAAGCTCTCCCCTCTCGTGTGTTGAGAAACACTTGAGCTTGAGAGAAAACCTCTTCTAGATAATCTCTACTCTCATCTAGGGTTCTAGGATTCGCACTTACAGTGGTATCAGAGCCTAACTAAACATAAACTAGCTAGGTAGTAAAGTGTATGGAAGTTTGATCATAAAAATCGCAAAACCAAAACATAAAACCCTAACTTTCTGTTGAAATTTTTTCTGCTCTAAAAATAAAAAATCATACTTCAAAAATAGTCTCAGGGTTTTATGAAGAAGCACACCAAATATGGTCAAGTGAACAGTTCAAAGCGCGGCGGTTCCGCGGCAAAAGCATGCCTATTGCCGCGGAACCGCCGCCGTTTTGACTCTTCTCTGGATCGAGTTTGGTGCAGTGTTCTTCTGACATGGTTTTGGGATTTTTAAGATGGTTTATTTGTGCCCAGGTTTTCCAGAAAAGAAATTTGCTTTTGGGGGCCTATAAATCCGTATTTTTGATCGAACTTCACTACACTTTGACTAAAGGGTTATATCTGTGATGTTTATATGTATTGAACGTCCGCTAATCGCTATACGTCGATTAGTGGGGGTTATACATATCTGTGATCTGTGTTTGTTGATGGTATGTGTATATGAATGCGTTGGATTGTCGCAGGTGAATAGCCGGGGTGGATGTGAGGTGAGTGTTTCTTTTTCTTTCATTCATGTAATATGTAAATTGATGTATTATTATTTGTTTGGCCGCACAACCGGGTCGGGGTTGTAGCCGTCATTGTATAATTCTTTTTACTGTTTTTGCTCCTAGGATAGACCCATGGAGGGGGTGCACAAACTACCGGGTATCTCGAAGTGCCGAGTGGCCTACTCACGGTGTTGAGGGAGGTTGCTTCGCTTCGGGTACTTGGCGGGTAGTTTTCCACACCCGTAGGGGTCTTGGGTGGGGTATTGGCTATTCACCGCGACCGTGTAATCCGCTTTTCGTTGCAGGCTCGAACGGATTTCGGATTCCTAGTATATCCAATGTATTCATCTGTGATCTATAATGTCTATCATTGCTATATATCTATATACTATAACTATTTAGGCGTTGCTTATGTTTTACAGCCACGCTAGCCCAGCCCCCGCTCTGTCGTTAGTTAAGTAACCTAACGGGTGATGACGGGGCCCCGTGGCGAATGCGAATGGCATAAGCCTACGTCATATATTGGTTGTTTTCTGCAATGGTAGGATTAAATAATGGGACTCATTAAAAGAACTAATGCAAGAAAATAAACCATGTAAAAGTCGATTGGAACACTTTGAAAACCACTCGGTTCTTTTCAAAACTAAACCTTTAAACGCGGAGCTTGAACCACTCCTTTTAAAAGCTATCTCGTTCCATCGATTATATCAAGTTCACTACGTTCACGGTTTCGCCAAAACCATTCGTAGCCCTCCGTCATTCCACATGAATGGACAAAAAGTATTCAAGCTATGTATTTTGGCCAAAGTCAAGGCATAGTGATTGGTAGCTATTGGGTATTCATGTGCAGCATAGATAGATGCGTTGGTTTGGGACAGTCTTGCTACCATTTTGGCCAAAGTCAAGGGTAGGTACGGGTGGGTCCAAATTAACCAGGAGAATGACGGGTAGAACTTGACATGTGACTTATGATATTTTGGCCAAAGTCAAGGTCATAAGAGCATTGGGCAAAAATCCACATCGGGAGTTTCATAAGTACTGAAACTTGCTAGCGCTGCATACCATTTGGAGTGTGATGATTCTGGTAGGATTCCTTCGGTTTTATCACGCGATGATATTTGGATCCCGATCCTACTATGAGTATATGCTACTCCTCGGGAAAAGTTTCACTTAACGATCAATGCTATAAACCTAGTAGGTGTCTAGAAAGGTGTTAGCGGGGCTACGCCCACAGGGAAAAGAGGTTACTTAATTAAGGAACTTCGCGAAAGTGTTGGAAAACCTCCCTCGAAGTACCGACACTGGCCTGGATGAATGGTTAAGCAAGTATTGTACGGTGAGATTGATCCCGGCTAATTCTTTCTTTACGGTTTGAGAAGGGATTCGAGAGACAGTGGGAGCCATCATGTTTAGACAAACTAAAAACCACTCTAAACTTGCAAGAGCATCATGCTAAAGTGTTTCTTTTCTCTCTCCTAATTGCAGCGACCATTCAAGATGACCGGACTTAAGTTATTACTAGATAAAAACATATTGACAGGGCCAAACTACAAAGATTGGCTCAGGAATGTCAAGATGGCAATCACTTACGACAAGTTGGGGTATCTCCTTACCACCAAAGCTCCCTCTGTCCCAGGTCCCAAAACCAGTGTCGCGGATAGGGAAATCCGTAAGACTTGGGAAATAGATTGCGCGAAGGCCAAATGCCTCGTACTTGCCTCGATGGACAACGAACACCAGAGGTGGCACGAGAATATGGACCTAGAGTCCATATTTCTTCATACAAAAGAACTGTATGGAGAGCAGTCTCGTATAGCCAGATACGAAGTGTCGTAGAAGTTGTTTTCGGCAAGGTTGGCCGTCGGATCATCGGTAGAGGAACACTTGCTTAAGATGATTGGCTACATAGAGGAGCTCGCGGAACCTGGGACCACGTTGGAGAATGAGCTCTATACGGACTTGATTCTTCAGTCCCTTCCTTCCACTTACACCCAGTTCATTCTGAACTTCAACTTACAGGAAAAGGAAGTTGAACTTTCAAAGCTCCTTAACATGCTGAGGAGTGCAGAGGGCACCCTACAGAAAGGTAGGGAGACATCCACTTTGTTTGTAGGAGGATCTTCCTCTTCTAGGTCTAGGGCGAAAGCCAAGGGCAAGAAGAAGAAAGCCCCCGCCAAACCAAGAGGCGGTGTCAGTAAAGTGGATACGAAGGGAAAAAGAAAGGCAACAAAGGTAGCGGGAAAGCTGGTGGGGAAGGAAGAATGCTTCTACTGTCACAAAAGTGGACACTGGAAACAGGATTGCAAGGCTTGGAAGGCCAGAACCCAGGATCTGAAGCAAGTTGCGGCTTCAGCTTCAGGTGTGTATGTTTTTGAAAACTGTCTATCAATAAACTCTACATCCTGGGTATTGGATACCGGATCATGATCTCATATCTGTAATTCTTTGCAGGCGTTGAGAAAGCGTAGGTTTTTGAAAGCAGGTGACATGACCCTCAGAGTTGCAAACGGAGCTAGCATGGATGCTGAGGCCGTGGGGGACTATCACATAGGATTGTCAGATGGACACCTTTTGGTTTTGCGTAGTTGTTATTTTGTACCAAATGCAACCTGTAATATCATTTCTGTATCTTTATTATCTAAAGAAGGTTATGAATTTGCATTTTTAAGTAATGTAGTGAACATTCACCTTAATCAAGTTTTGATTGGGTCAGGTACATTAAACAACGGTATATACGTATTGAACAAACCACAGATTTTCAATGTCCAGAATACACACAAAAGAAAGTCTCCAGAAATCAATAAAACATTCTTATGGCATTGTAGACTGGGTCACATCAATGAGAGAAGGTTGACTAAGTTACATACAAAAGGATATTTGGATTCGTTCGAATATCAATCGTATGCAACTTGTCAATCCTGTCTCAAAGGAAAAATGACAAAGTGTCCGTTCACTGGACACGGAGTAAGAGCGAGCGAGCTCTTGGGACTCGTACACAGCGACGTGTGCGGTCCAATGTCTACGCATGCACGAAGCAGTTATTCTTACTTCATTACTTTTACGGATGACTTTTTAAGGTACGGTTATGTCTTCTTAATGAAACATAAATCCGAGGTTTTTGAAAAATTCCAGGAATATAAGAATGAAGTAAAAAAACAAAAAGGCAAAAGTATCAAGGCACTAAGATCTGATCGAGGTGGTGAATACTTGAGTGCCGAGTTCCTGGGTTACTTAAAAGAGAATGGAATTCTCTCTCAGCTTACTCCTCCATACACTCCGCAACATAACGGTGTATCGGAGAGACGGAACCGAACCCTATTGGATATGGTACGATCCATGATGAGTAACGCTGAGTTGCCGCGATTGTTCTGGGGATATGCGCTAGAATCAGCTGCATACCTTTTGAACCGAGTTCCTACTAAGACTGTGCCTACTACACCATATCAGATGTGGTGTGGGAAGAGACCCTATCTTAATCACATTAAGACATGGGAATGTCCAGCTTTTGTCAAAAAGCAGCATGCGGACAAGCTCGAGGCACGCTCAGTACAGTGTAAGTTTGTGGGATATCCAAAGAACTCCAAGGGATATTTCTTCTATTGCGAAGAGGAACAAAAGGTTTTTATTTCTCGCCATGCCCACTTTCTAGAACACCAGTTCATAGAAAAAGAAATAAGTGGGAGCGCAATAGAACTGGAAGAAATTCCAGAACCACGAGCTATTACTGAAAGCTTAGTAGAACCAGAGGGTTCGAAAGATCAGGACATTCCTACGCCACTCCGCAGGAGTAGTAGGCAGTCTCATCCGCCCGAGAGATACTACGATTTTCTCATTGACGGGGATAGAGAGGATTGCATCATAGATTGTGATGAGCCTACAAGCTTCCAGCAAGCCATTCAGAGCGTCGACTCAGTAAAATGGCTGGATGCAATGCGGACCGAAATGGAGTCCATGTACACCAACAAAGTATGGACGTTAGACATTGCTCCAGATGGGGTAAAACCCGTAGGATGCAAGTGGATCTTCAAAAGGAAGATTGGTGTAGATGGACAGGTTGAGACCTATAAAGCTAGACTGGTTGCAAAGGGTTTTCGTCAGCGACCTGGTTTGGACTATGACGAAACCTTTTCTCCAGTAGCTATGCTGAAATCCATTCGGATCCTTCTTGCCATTGCTGCCTTCCACGATTATGAGATTTGGCAGATGGACGTAAAAACCGCTTTTCTAAATGGACATTTAGAGGAGTGTGTCTATATGGACCAGCCAGAGGGTTTCATCCAGAGTGGGAGCAGCGGAAAGGTGTGCAAGTTGCTTAAGTCCATTTATGGACTAAAGCAGGCATCGCGGAGTTGGAACATCTGTTTTGATGAGACGGTCAAGGAATTTGGCTTTATCAAAAATCCAGATGAACCGTGCATCTATTGTAGATTTGTAGCGAGAACTGTAGTATTCCTCGTTTTATACGTGGATGACATTCTCTTAATAGGAAATGACATTCCTATGCTACAATCTGTCAAGGGGTTCTTGTGACACAGGTTCTCTATGAAAGACCTGGGTGATGCCTCATACATTCTGGGGATCAGGATCTACCGTGACAGATCCAAGAGAATTTTAGGACTTTCACAGTCCAGGTACATCGACACCATACTGAAGAGATTCAGTATGGAAGATCCCAAGCGCGGTAATTTACCGGCTTGTCACGAGATCACCCTCTCCAAAGAGATGTCTCCCAAGACTGATTTGGAGAAGGATCGCATGTCTATTATACCTTACGCTTCTGCGGTAGGCTCTATAATGTATGCGATATTGTGTAGCAGACCAGATGTGGCTTATGCACTGAGTGTGGTAAGCAGGTATCAGTCAAACCCTGGGGAGAAACATTGGATAGCAGTAAAGAACATTCTCAAGTACCTGAGAAGGACTAAGGAGATGTTCTTGGTGTATGGCGGAAAAGACCTCCAGATTGAGGCCTTTGCAGACTCCAGCTTCCAGAGTGACAAGGATGATTCCAAGTCCATGTCAGGTTTTGTCTTTACCCTCAATGGAGGGGCGGTGTGTTGGAAGAGCTCCAAACAGGAAACCGTTGCTGACTCGACTATGGAAGCTGAATACATCGATGCATCTGATGCCGCAAAAGAAGCTGTCTGGATGAGGAAGTTCTTGAAAGAAATTCAGGTGGTTCCGTCCATTGTTGATCCAATACCTCTGTATTGCGACAACAACGGGGCTATAGCTTTAGTGAAGGAACCCAGGTCCCATCAGAAATCCAGACACATCTTGAGGGGGTATCACCTGATCAGGGAGATCGTGGATCGCCAGGAGATCGAGGTTCGGAGGGTTGCTTCAGAAGATAACACTGCAGATCCATTCACGAAGGCCTTACCCCAGACTCAGTTCGAGCGGCTCATCGAGATGATAGGTCTTCGATACGCCAGTACATAGCCTTAGTGCAAGTGGGAGATTGTTAGTGTATATGCTCTAGAGGCCATTACTGTATCATACTAATATGTATATTACTTGATGGAAGCTTGGGATATTCACAGTTGTATATACAATCTTGCTCGAAATGGTAGTATGCTACTTGGTTTGTCTCTGCTTTAATATGTGCATGTGTTTCTTTTAGCATATCGCTTATATACATATTAGTAGAGCCCTTAGGATCTTTGCTTGATTACCAGCGTTGTGATGGCGCTCACACTCGTAGGGGCTGGGTAATCCATAAGCACATCCTTATACAGGTCCTTAGTCGTTGGACTATCGAGACAGGGCATCGATACTCCGGTGTAGACTAGCGTATGCTCTTCTCATCCCAGCGTGGGAGACGGTCTGTCCCACAGCCGTCAGTACGTCGTACTTGAGATAGTATGCGGGTGCTCGTTAGGTTACGAGTACACTGGACATGACTCTTCAGGAACTGTTGGTTGGTATTATACCTATCGTCAGTTATCAGTTCCCAGGTGACATGAGTACAGCTTAGTCCGCTGACTTGACACTGTCACTTCGCCTCGAGAGTGTTCCCACTGTACTTTGATTACTACCCTACCACGGCTCAACGGAGTCGTGCAAACAGGTAGTAGTTGGGTGCAATCCCGAAGCACTTGGAGGCAGTGACGGTTAGACAGGATTCGTCTCTCCCGGTATTGGGGGTTGACATCGCGTTGTGTCTAGGAGAGCCATTACACGAGTAGTCCCTGGCCAGGGCAAGCGAGATATACTGGTAGGTTTCCAGTGTTATCTCAGGGTGTTCTGGGCTACACTCCGACACGACTTGTACCGCTATTAAGGGACTGATGTTCACCGCCCCCTAGGCCCGCCATGCGATGTATCAGACGAATAGACCGGACTGTACGAAGACTGTCACATACAGGCTTAGTAGAAGTTCAGATGGGTTCACCTCGTCAGTCTTCTTATCGGCATCTACCTGAGGACCGTTACGTACAGCTAGTGCCGTTTGCGGTGTGTGGTTAAACCCACTGCCAGCGTAGTGTCGAGTCTTTAGAGTCCCACACAGAGAGCCATTCGCCTTTAGGCAAAATGAGTAGAGGTCGCATGGCTTTGCGATAGGGTTCGTTCACATCCGCGCACTTGTGCACGTTTGCTGTCCGGACAGCTTATACTAGAGGGCTTTGGTTTAAGCCAGATCCTAGTATATGATTTGGGATTGGTTTCATCTCTTTATATTCGTGTTCCTCGGATCACGAATACGGGTGCGTATGCATAGTTGATTGAGAAAGAGGGAGAGGACTTTGATTATGGTTAATGAACATTGTCATTTTATTAACCCTAATGCTTATGTGTGTATTATGATTAATTGATATTAGTTTAATATAATTGTGCATGGTTAGGGTTGTTGACCATTTGACATTTTTGACTTGTTGACCTAGGTTGACACTTTGACCATCATCATTTCATATAAAAGATGCTGTTTGATCCTTGCAATTTGCATTAAAAATGAAATGATAATGGTCATGTCTTGATTAAGCCATGACAATTATCTTGCTAATTATCAATTTACATAATTCACCCATATATGAGAGAATGGTTCATTTTATTCTCTCATTCTATCATATACTTTCTCTCTCTTGCTCTTCCTCTTCCTCAAGCTCTCCCCTCTCATGTGTTGAGAAACACTTGAGCTTGAGAGAAAACCTCTTCTAGATAATCTCTACTCTCATCTAGGGTTCTACGATTAGCACTTCTAGCACCTTAGTTACTTCTAGCTTGAAGTTGAAGCCAAAGGTTGAGGCTTTCGGGTGGATCCTTCTTCGACTCGAGAAGGCGACAAAGCGATCTCTTTCTTACACTCCAAGGAGCAAGGAGAGAAGGACATAAAGCCCTAGGTATAACCATTCTTCCTTGTAGCTAATTTCTGGTAAGCTTTTAGTTAGTTTTGTTTAGTAAAGATCCTTCTTATGTTAGTCCATGTTGCCTAGCATGATAAAAATCCGATTTTTATTCCGTTTTCCGCCTCCCCGCAAGCACCGGGGTGGGCAACGTGGACTTACACTTCAAAAGGAAGATTGGTGTAGATGGACAGGTTGAGACCTATAAGGCTGGACTTGTTGCAAATGGTTTTCGTCAAAGACCTGGTTTGGACTATGACGAAACCTTTTCTCCAGTGGCTATTCTGAAATCCATTCGGATCCTTCTTGCCATTGCTGCCTTCCACGATTATGACATTTGGCAGATGGACGTAAAGACCGCTTTTCTAAATGGAAATTTAGAGGAGTGTGTCTATATGGACCAGCCAGAGGGTTTCATTCAGAATGCGAGCAGCGGAAATGTGTGCAAGTTGCTTAAGTCCATCTATGGACTAAAGCAGGCATCGCGGAGTTGGAACATCTGTTTTGATGAGACGGTCAAAGAATTTGGCTTTATCAAAAATCCAGATGAACCATGCATCTATAGTAGATTTGTAGCAAGAACTGTCGTATTCCTCGTTTTATACGTGGATGACATTCTCTTAATAGGAAATGACATTCCTATGCTACAATCTTTCAAAGGGTACTTGTCACACAGGTTCTCCATGAAAGACCTGGGTGATACCTCTTACATTCTGGGGATCCGGATCTATCGTGACAGATCTAAGAGAATATTAGGACTTTCACAGTCTAGGTACATCGACACCATACTGAGAAGATTCAGTATGGAAGATTCCAAGCGCGGTAATCTACCGGCTTGTCACGGGATCACCCTCTCCAAAGAGATGTCTCTTAAGACTGATTTGGAAAGGGATCGCATGTCTATTATACCCTACGCTTCTGCAATAGGCTCTATAATGTATGCGATGTTGTGTACCAGACCAGATGTAGCTTATGCACTGAGTGTGGTAAGCCGGTATCAGTCAAACCCTGGGGAGAAACACTGGATAGCGGTAAAGAACATTCTCAAGTACCTGAGAAGGACTAAGGAGATGGTCTTGGTGTATGGTGGAAAAGACCTCCAGATCGAGGCCTTTGCTGACTCCAGCTTCCAGAGTGACAAGGATGATTCCAAGTCCATGTCGGGTTATGTCTTTACCCTCAATGGAGGGGTGGTGTGTTGGAAGAGTTCCAAACAGGAAACCATTGCTGACTCGACGATGGAAGCGGAATATATCGCTGCTGCTGATGCCATAAAAGAAGCCGTCTGGATGAGGAAGTTCTTGACAGAACTTCAGGTGGTTCCGTCCATTGTTGATCCAATACCTCTGTATTGCGACAACAATAGGGCTATAGCTTAAGCGAAGGAACCCAGGTCCCATCAGAGGTCTAGACACATCTTGAGGCGGTATCACCTGATCAGGGAGATCGTGGGTCGCCAGGAGATTGAGGTTCGGAGAGTTGCTACGGAAGATAACACTGCTAATCCATTCACGAAGGCCTAACCCCAGACTCAGTTCGAGCGGCTGATCGAGATGATAGGTCCTCGATACGCCAGTACATGGCCTTAGTGCAAGTGGGAGATTGTTAGTGTATATGCCCTAGAAGCCATTACTATATCATGCTAGTTTGTATATTACTTAATGGAAGCTTAGGATATTCACAGTTGTATAGAAAATCTTGCTCAATATAGTAGTATGCTACTTGGTTTGACTCTACTTCAATGTGTGTACATGTGTTTCTTTTAACATATCGCCTATACACATTAGTGGAGCCCTTAGGATCTTTCCTTGATTACCAGCGTTATGATGGCAGTCACACTCGTGGGGGCTGGGTAATCCACAAGCACATCCTTATGTAGATCCCTAGTCGTAGGAGTATCGAGACAGGGCATCGATACTCCGGAGTAGACTAGCGTATGCGCTTCTCATCCCAGCACGGGAGATGGTCTGTCCCACAGCCGTCAGTACGTCGTACTTGAGATAGTATGCGGGTGCTCGTTAGGTTACGAGTATACTGGACAGGACTCGTCGGGAACTGTTGGTTGGTACTATACCTATCGTCAGTTATCAGTTCCCAGGTGACATGAGTACAGCTTAGTCCGCTGACTTGACACTGTCACTTCGCCTCGAGTGTGTTCCCACTGTACTTTGATTACTACTCTACCACGGCTCAAAGGAGTCGTGCAAACATGTAGTAGTTGGGTGCAGTCCCGAAGCACTTGGAGGCAGTGACGGTTAGACAGGATTCGTCTCTCCCGGTATTGGGGGTTGATATCGTGCTGTGTCTAGGAGAGCCATTACACAAAGTCCCCGGCCTGGGCAAGCGAGATATACTGGTAGGTTTCCAGTGTTATCTCAGGGTGTTCTGGGTTACACTCCGACACGACTTGTACCGCTATTAGGGGACTGACGTTTACCGCCCTCTACGCCCACCATGCGATATTCTCAGACGAACAGACCGGACTGTACGGAGATTGTCACATTCAGGCTCAGTAGGACTTCAGATGGGTTTCACCTCGTCTGTCTTCTTATCGGCATCTACCTGGGGGCCGTTACGCACAGCTAGTGCCGCTTGTGGTCTTTGGTTAAACCCACTGCCAGCGGAGTGTCGAGTCTTTAGAGTCCCACACAGAAAGCTATTCGCCTTTAGGCAAAAGAGTTGAGGTCGCATGGTTTTGCGACAGGGTTCGGTCACATCCATGCACTTGTGCACGTTTAGTGTCCGGGTAGTTATCACTTGTGGGCTTTGGTTTAAGCCAGATCCTAGTGTACGTTTTGGGATTGGTTTTATCTCGTTTGTATTCATGTTCCTCGAAACGCGGATGCGGGTGTGTATGCACGGTTGACAGAGACAGAGACAGAGGATTCTTATTTGGATTGTTGATTGTTGACTTTTGCTAAACCCTATTGAGAATAAGAATTATGATTAATGATAATATTAATTAAGTATTAATGTGCCATGGTTGGGTTGAAAGGTTGACTTTGTTGACTTAGTTGACCGGTTGACTAGGATGGACTTGTTGACCATCATCATGACAATGGCTATCATTTCTTGGCATTGACCATTGCTTGCTTGTTTGTTCACAAATTGCATTTAATGCATGAAACGATATTGCCATTTGATATGATAACAACCATCACATAATACTCAATTATTATTATTTGTTATGATTATTTTGAATTATGAGAGCAAGGGTGAGAAAAGTCTTGCTCATTCTATCATTCTCATTCTCTCTCATCCTCAAGCTCTCCCTCTTCCTCTTGCTCTCTCTCTAGTTCATGGTTCTATTGTCTCATGTGTTGAGAAGTAAGAACCATAGAGATAAAACCCAAAACACTTCTCTACTCATCTTAGTATACAAGGTCTAGCAAACCAAGTGTGCTAGTTTCCTCAAGATTGAGGTTGGAGCCAAAGGTAGAAGCTTTCAGGTGGATCCATCTTCGGCACAAGGAGACGACGAGGAGAGAACCATCCGACCACCACAAGGAGTCGAAGAGAAGGAGTTCAAGTTAAGGTATAACCCCCTAACCGAGTAGGCAAAACTCCTAGTTAGGTTGTTAGATAGTTGTTTAAAAAAGATCTGTATTTTGAGTCCATGTTACCCCCCAAAGAAAAATCGTTTTTCACCATTTCCGCAACCCCAAAGAACCGGGGACGTGTAACGTGGACTTACACTGAGACTAGGTTACATTTAGATAATAAAATGACTGAATCTGACTATAATGACTGGAAAAGGTTTGTCCAGATGTCCATTGCCCATGACAAGCTGGACCACATCTTTACTACTCGAAACCCCGCCGTCCCAGGTCCAGTTTCCACCATCGCTGTTAGTTGTATGTATGCCCTAGAGGCCAGTATTGTACAGATGATGTATATTATATTGGATGCTTGGACATATATAGAGATGACTTTCTTGCTCGACATGATAGTATGCTATCTGGTTGCTCTTTATCTTAACATGTACACTAGTCTCTTTATACTGTATTATAGTTACATGTTGGTAAAGCCCTTAGGATTTGTACTTGACTACCTGGACTATGATGCAGATCATACTAGTGGGGACATGGTAGTCCATAAGTACATCCTTCAAGGTCCCTAGTCGTGGGTGTATCGAGACGGGGCATCGATATACCAGTGTAGACTAGCATATACGCTTCTCGACCCATATGATGGGCGATGGATGATCCCATATCCATTGGTGTTTGACATCAGAGATGGTATACGGGTGCTCAGTGGAGACTGAGTACACTGGACGGACTCGCCGAGAACTCCCAGATGGTATTATACCTCACGTCAGATGGCAGTTCTCAGGTGACACTTGTACAGGTTAGTCTGTAGACCCGAGATCGTCATAGAGTCTTGTGTGATTCCCACTGTGCTTTGATCTCCACCTTACCACGTCCATGAGGGCATGCAAAACGGTGGTCTTTGGGTACAGTCCCGAGTCACATGGAGGCAATGAGCGATAGGAGGGGTTTCGTCTCTCCCGGTATTGGGAGTTGATGTTGCGCTGTGCTCGATTGGCCGTAACAGGGAAGTCCCTGGCCAGGGCTGTTCAGAGATTTGCTTGTAAGTGTTACCAGTAGTTTCTCGACCCGTTATGAGCCTCACATCGGCATGACTTATCGGGTTATTGGGGTCTGACGTTTACCACCCCTAGACTTGATATGCGACATATCAGACGAAGAGACCGGACTGTACGGTAAGTGTTACTGGTCGGATTCGCAGGAGTGTGAGCGGGCTAGCTCGTCGATCTTCTGATCGCTCAATACCTGGGTGGCCGTTACGTTTAGCAGACCGCTTGCGACTTGTGGATGCTTGATATGATCATCATCTGCTACCGGCGTATTGACGAGTCTTTAGAGTCCTACACAGAGGTTTCCTGGCTCAAGCGAAACGAAATAGGAGTGCATATGAGATATGTGCGGGAGCGAGAATAATGTGTGTATGTGATACCGCATTTCATTCTCGCGATAAATGTTTCGATTGGTTGTATGCGATATAACCTAGTTATCGAATCGAAGATCGATTCGATAAGTCGATACATTGAATACTAGTCGGTCATGTGCGACATGACCGGATCATTGAATCAAGTGTTGATTTAATGATTTAATGTATAATTATATATTTGATATATTACTTTGCATTAACTAGTATTGGTTCACTTTAAACGGATTTTTCTCACTTGATGTGCACATTATATATGTGATATGTTTTGTGTACACTTGAATGTATCATGTTTGATGATGCATGTTGTTTTGGCTATGTGTAAAAGAATTGAACCATGGTTATGAGAGTGGTTAGGGTTTATGGTTTATTCACTTATTATTTACTCCATTCTTTATTTTTTTATTGGTTTTATGAAAATAAAATGGTTTCATTTATCATGAAGAATGGTGAAGCTTCATGAAGCTTTTTCTAATGATGCTATTTTGTCTTCATACTTAAACCTAACCACTCCCACTAACCATGGTCAATTCTCTACACTTGACCATGGTTAGGATATGATAAATATCTTTTTCTTTTCTATTTTGATTAAGTCTTTTATCATATTCTATCATCTTCTTCATCTTCTTCTTAAAAAGAAAAGCTAGCTACTTTAATGGCAACTTGAGATCTAGTGAGAGAAATCCAAATCTAATGTGAACCCACCTCCTATTTTTTCATCCTCTACCTCTTGCCAAGTGGTTTTGGGTGTTTTCTTCACAAGTTTCACTACTTGGTGAAGTCGGAGCTTGAACTAGTGCAACCTCGACGTAGATCGTCTTTGACACGAAGCCGACGAACTAATCCGCTCACTTCTCCGATGAAGCCGTCGCGAGAGTCCGAGGTTCGTGATGGACAGCGAGGTGACGACCACATGGAGCTAAGCAAGTGGATATCCGGATCTACAAAGGTTGTAGCATGTCAACTTTAGTTAAAGTGTTAACTAGTTTGTTGTTTCGCCTAGAAATCTAGCCGACGATCCGTATTAGGGTTTCTCGGCACCCATAAAATTTTGAATTGGCATGTTCGATGCCTTGTGAGACCTCTATAGTGTGCCTAGGAACCCTACAGTGGTATCAGAGCCTAGCTAGAGCCTTAGGCGAAGTCTAGACGGAATTAGAACTCCGATCGACCCGAAAACCCCACTTGAAAATGCTCTCTGGACATTTCTGTAAAACGTGGTTTTTTGTCAATTAAAAATTCGTAAAAAATTCAGCAGGGAATTATTAGAATTACGGCGCAAAAATATTTTTATGAACAGTGCAAACGGCGGCGGAACCGCGGTTCCGCGGCACGTTGATGACATCATCGCTTCCTTTTTGCACAGTAACTCCTGATTAATTCTGCTGAGTTTTCTGGGAATTTTAAATTGACTCCACAGTTGAGTGTTCTGGGATTGTATAGGGGATTCGATGAATCGATCGGATTTTTAACTTTGTCTTTGTCGTTTTCCGGATAATTGATGAATATGTTAAAAACTTCGACAGGATATAAATACCCAACTTTTCCCCTGCCGTAAAATATCCAAGTGTTGGATTATTGTGTGGTTTAAGGACGTTCTGAGTAGTGCAAGTAACGCGATGGTCCCTCTAGAAGACAACAAACCTTAACTCGATTATGTGACCGTCTTGAACTGCCCTTTGAACCTTCGGGTTTGGGGCAGTACGGCGTGCCACATGTGAGGCGTTGGCTTGACCCTTCTACGGCTGGACCGTTGGTACTGAGGCATGAAACGAATGTCTTTGAACCTATTTCATGTGTTGGATGGTTTCGGGAAAACTTGGGTGTTCGAATGTTCGATCGGAAAGTTTAATATATTCTATTTATCTGGAATGGGATACAATAATTGGAATTCACAAACAGTTATGTGATAACTGAATGAATGTTATAAATCTAGCAGTTTAGTCCCACATAATATTGAAAAGAGTTTTCGATACTGAGACTAAAATGCGGAATTTATATCTGTTAGGCATGTGATGTCTAAGTATTTCATTTGATTAGGCATGCGATGTCTAAAGTAGTTGCGGATTCCAATTGTTGTAGTTTTACACTTTCTTTTCTGTGACCGTAAGTGTAGTATGTTCATATCGCCGGTTTCGTTGCTATACGTCAACGACAATTGGGGTATGCATACTTACTTACGTTGATGACATGTGATGTTATGTGTTGCTGGATATGTTGTATTGGATCGTCGTGTTCGAATAGCCGGGGGTTTTTATGTGAGATGGGTGTTTTTCATTTTCATTCATGTAAAAACTTGTATGTAATATTCTTTCATTTGGGGCACTTCCAGGTAGCGGAAGTTGTCACCCTTTGTATATTATTTACTTTTCCGCATTAGGATAGACCCAAGGAGGGGAGCACAAGTAACCGGGTTCTGGGGTCCAGTGGGAGACCAACTCGAGGAGTCGAGTCCGGGTCTCCTAACCCTAGAATTGGCAGGGTTGCTTGCCGCTCTCGTAGGGGTCTAGGGGTGTGGGATTGGCTATTCATCACGACCGTGGAATCCGTGTTTTATACTGGCTCGTATTGAAAACACGGACGTCCTAGTATATCCAATATTTCATATGTTGATTCTGCTGCGATATCTGTGTTGTGATTCTGTGATGGATATAGTATATAGTATATATGATATATTATATAGAAGTTACTTATGTTTTACACCCGCGCTAGCCCTGCCCTGCTCTGTCGTTAGTTACCTAACCTAACGGTGCACGAGGGGACATCGAGGCGAATGCGGATGGCATAAGTGTACGTCATATCTATCTGTGATGTTTAGGTATATAAATGATGGGACTTCATTAATGTGATTAATGAAAGAAAGAAACCTAAGATGTTGTGGAATCGAATTTTAAAATAAAACAGGTAGCTACAGTTCTTGCTTTGCATAGCGGTATATATGATATACCCTGCACCTTATTCGATGAGGAAAGGACCGAGATCCCTTCACCGGGAGTGACTCCTTTAGCAATAACTGGCAGATGCTACACACTCGGTTTGTTTTTGATTGCTTTTATAGTTTCTGCTTTGCACAGTGATATATATGATATATCCCGCACCTCATTCGACGAGGAAAGGGCCGACGATCCCTTCACCGGGAGTGACCCCTTTAGCAAAACTGGAAAAGCCTCAAAATCACTCCATTTCAAAACTCCATTTGATTCTACAACGATATCAAGTTCATTACGCAATAGGTTTTCAGAAAAACCTGTCGTAGCCCTCCGTCATTTCAGATAAGAACTGTTTAGTATTCGTGCTGCGTTTGTTGGCCTTTGTCAAGGCGTAGTGTGCGGTAGCTAAATAGTGATTATCTGCTTATGCATATGATGCAGATTGTTTCAGGGTAGTCGTACGACCTTGTTGGCCTTTTTCAAGGGTCGTGCGGGTGGGTTTGATTCAATCAAGAAATGACGGGTTGAACTTGACTAGCATCCTGTGATTTGTTGGCCTTTGTCAAGGTCATAGGACACTAGGGGCAAAATATTATCGGGAATTTCAAGTGTTGAAATTTGCAATGAGATTGCATACCTTCTATGAGATAGTTGGATCCCGATACCCACTGCGAGTAAGAGTTACTCCTGGGAGAGTTTTACACATTACAATTAGCCGATCAAGTAGGTGTCTAGAAAGGTGTTAACGAGGTTACGCCTCTGGGAAAACGAGGTTTACAGTAAATAGGTTCGTGCGAAAGCACGGGGGACCTCCCTCAAAGTACCGACACTGGCCTGGCTGAAAGATTGGCGAACTTGTAGTGTGTAATTAATCCCGGCTAGTCTTTCCTTTTAGGGTTTGGAGGAAGATTTGATAAAAAGCAGTGGGATCCATCCTGATTAGATAAGATAATAACCAATCTGATCTTGCACGAGCATACGCTAAAGTGTTTTCTTCTCTCTCTCTCCAGGTAGCGACCATTTCATGCCTTAATAAAGATAATAATATGGATGTATTGACCGAACCCGCATGTTATACTGTGCTGGGGAACGTTGGTTCCGTTCTTACCTATAAAAGTTATAGGACTGAACAGGATATAGGGGAATACCAGGATTCTCATGCCACCCGGATGAAGAAAGTACATGTTGATGCATTTTCTTCGGGTGTGTTCGTTACAGAGAACTGTTTCTCCATTTGCTCTACGTCCTGGGTATTAGATACCGGGTCAGGATCCCATATATGTAATCAGTTACATGGGCTTAGGAAAGGTAGAGAACTTGGAGAAGGAGATAAAGACATTAGAGTCGGAAATGGTGCAATTGTTGCAGCTAAGACTGTCGGGGAATATCACCTTGTATTACCAACTGGTAATACATTGGTTCTGAACGAATGCTATTACATGCCGAACCTGATATGCAACATTATATCGGTTTCTTTATTAAGTAAAGAGGGATATAATTTTGTATTACAGGATAATGTTATGAACATTTTCCATAACCAAAAGTTGGTTGGATCAGGCACGTTGTGCAATGGCATTTATGTTCTAAATCAATCAACAGTTCTGAACATAACAAACACACACAAGAGGAAGAGTTCTGAACTCAACGAATCCTTCTTGTGGCATTGTAGACTGGGTCACATCAATGCGACACGACTGGCTAAGTTGCATAAGGATGGATATTTAAATCCGTTTGAATTTTCATCTTATGACACTTGCCAGTCATGTCTCAAAGGCAAGATGACCAAAACTCCGTTTACGGGACACGGAGAAAGAGTTACCGAACTCTTGGGACTGATACATAGTGATGTATGCGGTCCCATGTCTACACATGCCAGGGATGGTTCTTCATACTTCATTACATTCACTGACGATCTCTCTAGGTTCGGGTATGTGTTCCTGATGAAACACAAATCAGAAGCTTTTGAGAAATTTAGGGAATATAAACAAGAAGTTGAGAACCAAACCGGAAAAAGTATTAAAATCCTACGATCTGATCGAGGAGGGGAATACTTGAGCAATGAATTCCTGGACTTCCTAAAAGAGAATGGGATTCTCTCTCAGCTGACTCCTCCATATACACCACAGCACAACGGTGTATCTGAACGGAGAAATCGCACCCTATTAGATATGGTACGCTCTATGATGAGTACAGCTGAGTTACCTATTTCCTTCTGGGGTCATGCGCTGGAGACAGCAGCATACCTATTGAATCAAGTTCCAACTAAATCTGTACCTACCACACCATATGAGATATGGAGTGGGAAGAGACCATGTCTTAAACGAGTTAAGATATGGGGTTGCCCGGCCTATGTCAAAAGGCAAAATCCGGACAAACTCGAGGCACGGTCAGTTCTATGTAAGTTTGTGGGATATCCCAAACATTCACATGGATATCTTTTCTACCATACAGAGGAACAAAAAGTGTTTGTTTCTCGACATGCCACCCTTTTAGAAAAGGAATTTCTTGCAAAAGAAATTAGTGGGGATATGGTAGAACTGGAAGAAATTCCGGCTACACAAACTCAAACTGAAGATTTAGTGGAACCAGAGGATTCAGTAGTACCCGACGAACCCCAGCCTCTCCGCCGATCTAGTAGGGTTCCTCGCCAACCTGGGAGATACTACGGTTTTCTCATGGACGGTAGGAACGAGGATTGCATCATGGAGGATGATGACCCAACTAGCTTCGAGCAGGCCATCACGAGTAGGGACTCAGTGAAATGGCTGGATGCTATGCGGTCCGAGATGGAATCCATGTACACCAACAAAGTATGGACTTTGGAAGTTGCTCCTGAAGGGGTAAAACCCATTGGGAGCAAATGGATCTTCAAGAAGAAACTTGGTGTAGATGGGAAAGTGGAGACTTTCAAAGCTAGACTTGTAGCAAAGGGTTTTCGTCAAAGACCAGGTGTGGACTATGACGAGACCTTTTCTCCAGTGGCTATGCTTAAATCCATCCGGATCATGCTTGCCATCGCTGCTTATCATGATTACGAAATCTGGCAAATGGATGTTAAGACCGCCTTTCTAAATGGTGATTTAGAAGAGTGCGTGTACATGACTCAGCCAGAGGGCTTCGTAGACAGTGGGAGCAGCGGGAAGGTGTGCAAGCTGCTTAAATCCATTTATGGATTAAAGCAAGCATCGCGGAGTTGGAACATCTGCTTTGATATCGTTATCAAAGAGTTTGATTTCGTCAAAAATCCAGATGAACCTTGTATCTACAAGAAGGTGGCAGAGAGTAAGGTTGTCTTCCTCGTATTGTACGTGGACGACATACTCTTGATAGGAAATGATATTCCTATGCTGCAAACGGTCAAGCTCTTCTTATCACAAAGATTCTCAATGAAAGATCTTGGTGATGCCTCCTGCATATTGGGAATTAGGATCTATAGAGATAGATCCAAACGGATTTTAGGATTGTCCCAATCCAGGTACATTGACACCATACTAAAGAGGTTTAGTATGGAAGAGTCCAAGCGTGGGAACTTGCCCACGATCTCTGGAGTCACTCTCTCCAAAGAGATGTCTCCCAAGACTGATTTGGAGAGAGCTCGCATGCAAGGGATACCCTATGCTTCGGCAGTAGGCTCTATCATGTATGCGATGCTATGTACCAGACCCGATGTAGCATACTCACTAAGTGTAGTGAGCAGGTATCAAGCTGATCCTGGAGAGAGTCACTGGACAGCTGTGAAGAGCATTCTCAAGTACTTGCGAAGGACTAGAGATATGTTCTTGGTGTATGGTAACGGAGAACTCCAAGTGGAGTCCTTTACCGATTCCAGCTTCCAGAGTGATAAGGACGACTCTAAGTCGCAGTCGGGTTTTGTCTTTACCCTTTACGGAGGGGCGGTTAGCTGGAAGAGTTCCAAGCAGGAAACCGTGGCAGACTCGACAATGGAGGCTGAATACATCGCTGCCAACGATGCTGCTAAAGAAGCTGTCTGGATCAAGAAGTTCATTACTGAACTTGGTGTGGTTCCATCCATTGAGCATCCAATACCTTTGTATTGCGATAACAATGGAGCAGTGGCTTTGGCCAAGGAACCCAGGTCCCATCAGCGATCCAGGCATATTCTGAGGCGGTATCACCTGATCCGGGAGATAGTTGATCGCCGGGAGATCGAGGTCAGGAGGGTTGACACGAAGGACAACACTGCGGATCCACTCACGAAGGCCATTCCCCAGATACAGTTTGAGAGACTCTTCGGGATGCTCGGTATGCGATACTACAGCAGCTGGCCCTAGTGCAAGTGGGAGATTGTTAGTTGTATGTATGCCCTAGAGGCCAGTATTGTACAGATGATGTATATTATATTGGATGCTTGGACATATATAGAGATGACTTTCTTGCTCGACATGATAGTATGCTATCTGGTTGCTCTTTATCTTAACATGTACACTAGTCTCTTTATACTGTATTATAGTTACATGTTGGTAAAGCCCTTAGGATTTGTACTTGACTACCTGGACTATGATGCAGATCATACTAGTGGGGACATGGTAGTCCATAAGTACATCCTTCAAGGTCCCTAGTCGTGGGTGTATCGAGACGGGGTATCGATATACCAGTGTAGACTAGCGTATACGCTTCTCGACCCATATGATGGGCGATGGATGATCCCATATCCATTGGTGTTTGACATCAGAGATGGTATACGGGTGCTCAGTGGAGACTGAGTACACTGGACGGACTCGCCGAGAACTCCCAGATGGTATTATACCTCACGTCAGATGGCAGTTCTCAGGTGACACTTGTACAGGTTAGTCTGTAGACCCGAGATCGTCATAGAGTCTTGTGTGATTCCCACTGTGCTTTGATCTCCACCTTACCATGTCCATGAGGGCGTGCAAAACGGTGGTCTTTGGGTACAGTCCCGAGTCACATGGAGGAAATGAGCGATAGGAGGGGTTTCGTCTCTCCCGGTATTGGGAGTTGATGTTGCGCTGTGCTCGATTGGCCGTAACAGGGAAGTCCCTGGCCAGGGCTGTTCAGAGATTTGCTGGTAAGTGTTACCAGTAGTTTCTCGACCTGTTATGAGCCTCACATCGGCACGACTTATCGGGTTATTGGGGTCTGACGTTTACCACCCCTAGACTTGATATGCGACATATCAGACGAAGAGACCGGACTGTACGGTAAGTGTTACTGGTCGGATTCGCAGGAGTGTGAGCGGGCTAGCTCGTCGATCTTCTGATCGCTCAATACCCGGGTGGCCGTTACGTTTAGCAGACCGCTTGCGGCTTGTGGATGCTTGATATGATCATCATCTGCTACCGGCGTATTGACGAGTCTTTAGAGTCCTACACAGAGGTTTCCTGGCTCAAGCGAAACGAAATAGGAGTGCATATGAGATATGTGCGGGAGCGAGAATAATGTGTGTATGTGATACCGCATTTCATTCTCGCGATAAATGTTTCGATTGGTTGTATGCGATATAACCTAGTTATCGAATCGAAGATCGATTCGATAAGTCGATACATTGAATACTAGTCGGTCATGTGCGACATGACCGGATCATTGAATCAAGTGTTGATTTAATGATTTAATGTATAATTATATATTTGATATATTACTTTGCATTAACTAGTACTGGTTCACTTTAAACGGATTTTTCTCACTTGATGTGCACATTATATATGTGATATGTTTTGTGTACACTTGAATGTATCATGTTTGATGATGCATGTTGTTTTGGCTATGTGTAAAAGAATTGAACTATGGTTATGAGAGTGGTTAGGGTTTATGGTTTATTCACTTATTATTTACTCCATTCTTTATTTTTTTATTGGTTTTATGAAAATAAAATGGTTTCATTTATCATGAAGAATGGTGAAGCTTCATGAAGCTTTTTCTAATGATGCTATTTTGTCTTCATACTTAAACCTAACCACTCCCACTAACCATGGTCAATTCTCTACACTTGACCATGGTTAGGATATGATAAATATCTTTTTCTTTTCTATTTTGATTAAGTCTTTTATCATATTCTATCATCTTCTTCATTTTCTTCTTAAAAAGAAAAGCTAGCTACTTTAATGGCAACTTGAGATCTAGTGAGAGAAATCCAAATCTAATGTGAACCCACCTCCTATTTTTTCATCCTCTACCTCTTGCCAAGTGGTTTTGGGTGTTTTCTTCACAAGTTTCACTACTTGGTGAAGTCGGAGCTTGAACTAGTGCAACCTCGACGTAGATCGTCTTTGACACGAAGCCGACGAACTAATCCGCTCACTTCTCCGATGAAGCCGTCGCGAGAGTCCGAGGTTCGTGATGGACAGCGAGGTGACGACCACATGGAGCTAAGCAAGTGGATATCCGGATCTACAAAGGTTGTAGCATCTCAACTTTAGTTAAAGTGTTAACTAGTTTGTTGTTTCGCCTAGAAATCTAGCGGACGATCCGTATTAGGGTTTCTCGGCACCCATAAAATTTTGAATTGGCATGTTCGATGCCTTGTGAGACCTCTATAGTGTGCCTAGGAACCCTACAATCGCGGATATGGATATCCGTAAGACAAGGGAAAAAGAATGTGCGAATGCCAAGTGCCTCGTGACAGCCTCAGTTGATGGTGTATAACAGAAGCAGCACGAGAAGATGGACTTAGTTTCTATCTTCCTCCATAACAAAGTCTTATATGGAGAGCAATCTCATATCGCAATATATAAGACCTCGAACGAATTGCTTCAAGCGAGGTTGGCTGTCGGGTCATCTATAGGGGACAACGTCCTTACGATGACTAGCTATATTAATGAGCTCACGGATCTGGAGACCACGTTGATAAACGGATCATATGCTGACTTGATTCTACAGTCCCTACCTCCTACTTACGCTCAGGAGAAGAAAGTTATACTTCCAGATAAGGGCATCCTGAAGGAAACCAGGGTGACATCCACTCTGCTTATTAGAGAATCTTCCTCTTCTGGATCCAAGGCGGATGCCAAGGGTGAGAAGATGAAGACCTCTACAAAGCTGATATGCGGTGTCAGTAAGGTAGAATGACAGGGAATGGTAAAAGTTTAAGGGTTAACAGTAAGGAACAAGGGATGTTCCTGTTGTTATGGGAAGGGGAATTGGTAGAGGGATTGCAGGGCTTGGAAAGCCAGAATCCAGGATCCGAAGCATGTTGTGGCTTCGACTTCGGGTGTGTTTGTGATTGAAAACTGTATGTCAATTAACTCTACTTCCTGGGTACTAGATACCGGATCAGGATCTCATATCTATAATTCGTTACAGACTTTGAGAAACCATAGAGTTATCAGGGTAAGTGATATGTCTCTCAGAGTTACGAACGGAATGAGCGTGGATGCTGAATCCGTGGGGGAATATCATCTAGGATTGACAAGTTGGCAGAAATTGATTCTACGTAACTGTTTGTATGTACTTAGTTTGGCTTGTAATATCATATCAGTGTCCTTGCTTTCTAAATAGGGATATGATTTTGCATTTGTAAGCGATGTCGTGTACATCCACCTAAATCAAGTTCTGATTGGGTCCGCTACATTAGAGGACGGTATATACGTATTGAATCAAGCTCAGGTTTTCAGTGTCCAGAACACACTTAAAAGAAAGTCTCCAGAAACAAATCAAGCTTTCTTATGGCATTGTAGACTGGGTCATATCAATGAAACACGGTTGACGAAGTTACATAGAGAAGGATATTTGAATCCGTTTGAATATCAGTCTTATGCCACTTGTCAATCTTGTCTCCTGGTAAAGATGACAAAGACTCCGTTCACAGGACACGGAGTAAGAGCGAGCGAGCTCTTAGGATTCATACACAGCGATGTATGCAGTCCAATGTCTACACATGCACGAAGTGGTTATTCCTATTTCATTACTTTTACGAATGATTTCCTTAGGTATGGATATGTTTTCTTGATGAAGCATAAATCCGAGGCCTTTGAGAAATTCCGAGAAAACAAGAATGAAGTGGAAAAATAAACAGGAAAAAGTATCAAGACACTAAGATCTGATCGAGGTGGTGAATACTTAAGTGCCGAGTTCCTGAGTTACCTAAAAGAGAATGGAATTCTCTCTCAGCTTACTCCTCCATACACGCCACAACACAAAGGTGTATCGGAAAGGCAGAATCGAACTCTGTTGGATATGGTTCGTTCTATGATGAGTAAGGATGAGTTACCACGATCCTTCTGGGGTTATGCACTAGAATCAGCTGCATATCTTTTGAACAAAGTTCCAACCAAGACTGTGCCTACAACACCATATCAGATGTGGAGTGGGAAGAAACCCTGTCTTAAGTACCTTAAGATATGGAGATGTCCAACTTTTGTAAAAAAGCAGTATGCAGACAAGCTCGAGGCACGCTCTGTAGGGTTCTTAGGCACACTAATGAAGTCTCACAAGTGATCAAACATGCCCAATTGAAATTTTACATGTGCCGAGAAAACCTAATACGGATCGTCAACTAGATATATAGGCGATGCAAGCATGTAAACGAATTAAATGCTAAAGGAAAGTGACTACAACCTTTGTAGATCCGGTCCACCACTTCCTAAGCTCCACGATGATGTCCCTCCGCTGTCTAAATCGGAATCCGGACTCTAGCATCGGCTTCATCGAAGAAATGGGCGGGCTTGGTTGTCGGCTTCGATGCCGAAGATGATTTATTTTCATCACTTGCCATTGATGTAGCAAGCTTTTCTTCATGGAAGAAGAAGATGAAGAAGAAGAAGAAGATATGATAAGTGTTATTTTAAATGGAAAATCAAAAGAATACTTATCATGACTTCAACCATGGTTTACTGTAGAGATTTAACTAAGATTAGATGAGTGGTTAGGGTTAGAGAAGAGACAAGAATGGTGGACTTGTTCAAAGCTTCAAGAAGCTTCAAAGGAAAAACAAATCTAGCAACCATTCTTTTCTCTTTATCTTTTCAAATGAAATAAATAAAAAATAAATAAATAGATAAATGAATAAGTGAATGAAATGAAACCCTAATCACTAACTAACCATGGTTTAATACTTTACACAAAACCAAGCTAGAATGTATCATCAAACATGATACAATCATGTGCATAAAAAATATATCACATATACAATGTGCACAATTCAAGTGAGAAAATCCATTTAAAGTGAACCAATACTAGTTAATGCAAAGTAATATATCAAATATATAATTATACATCAAATCATTAAATCAACACTTGATTCAATGATCCGGTCATGTCGCATATAACCGGCTAGTATCCAATGTATCGGCTTATCGAGTCAATCCTTGATTCGATAACTAGGTTATATCGCATACAACCATTCGACACATTCATCGCGAGAATGAAATACGGTATCACATACACGCATTATTCTCGGTCCCGCACATATCTCATATGCGCTCCTACTTCGTTTCGCTTGAGCCAGGAAACCTCTGTGTAGGACTCTAAAGACTCGTCAATACGCCGGCAGCAGGTGATGATCATATCAAACACCCACAAGCCGCAAGCGGTCTGCTAAACGTAACGGCCACCCGGGTATTGAGCGATCAGAAGATCGACGAGCAAGCCTGCTCACACTCCTGTGAATCCAACCAGTAACACTTACCGTACAGTCCGGTCTGTTCGTCTGATATGCCGCATATCTCGCCTAGGGGTGGTAAACGTCAGACCCCAGTAGCTCGATAAGTCATGCCGACGTGAAGTCCATGACATGTGTGAAACTACTGATAACACTTACCAGTAGGTCACTGCAACCCTGGCCAGGGATTTCCTGTTATGGCCAGTCGAGCATAGCGCAACATCAACCCCCAATACCGGGAGAGACGAATCCCCTCCTATCGCTCATTGCCTCCATATGAATCGGGATTGTACCCAAAAACCACCTGTTTGCAGGCATCCGTAGAGCCGTGGTAGGGTGGAAATCAAAGCACAGTGGGAGACACACAAGACTCTATGACGATCTCGGGTCAACAGACTAAGCTGTACCAGTGTCACCAGAGAACTGCCATCTGACGTGAGGTATAATACCATCTGGGAGTTCTCGGCGAGTCCGTTCAGTGTACCCAGTCTCCACTGAGCTCCCGCATACCATCTCCGATGTCAAACACCAATGGATATGGGATCATCCATCGCCATCACATGGGTCGAGAAGATATACGCTAGTCTACTCTGGAATATCGATGCCCCATCTCGATATTCCCACGACTAGGAACAATGAAGGATGTACTCATTAACTACCCAGGCCCCACTAGTATGATCTTCATCATAGTCCTGGAAGTTGAGTACACATCCTAAGGGCTTTATCAACATGTAATCAGAGAGACATAAAGTATACATGTTAAGATAAAGAGCAACCAGATAGCGTACTATCATGTCGAGCAAGAAAGTCCTACCTATATATGTCCCAGCATCCACTACAATATACATCCAATGTACAGTAATGGCCTCTAGGGCATACATATAACTAACACGCTCAGTATTGTGTAAATTTGTGGGATACCCAAAGAACTGTTAGTTATATGTATGCCCTAGAGGCTATCACTGTACATACGATGTATATTGTAATGGATGCTAGGACATATATAGGGAGGACTTTCTTGCTCGACATGATAGTATGCTATCTGGTTGTACTTTATCTTAATATGTACTCTGATTGTCTCTATGTTACATGTTGATAAAGCCCTTAGGATATGTACTCGACTACTGGGACTATGATGAGATCATACTAGTGGGGCCACGGTAGTCGACGAGTACATCCTATAACTGTTCCTAGTCGAGGGTGTATCGAGACAGGGCATCGATGCACCAGAGTAGACTAGCGTATACGCATCTTGACCCATATGATGGGCGATAGAGGATCCCATATCCATCGGTGTTTGACATCAAGGATGGTGTACGGGTGCTCAGTGGAGACTGGGTACACTGGACGGACTCGCCGAGAACTCCCAGATGGTATTATACCATACGTCAGATGGCAGTTCTCCGGTGACACTGGTACAGAGTAGTCTGTTGACCCGAGATCGTCATAGAGTCTTGTGTGGTTCCTACTGTGCTTTGATTTCCATCATACCACGTCCAAGAGGGCGTGCAAAAAGGTGGCTTTTGGGTACAGTCCCGAATCACATGGAGGCAATGAGCGATAGGAGGGGATTCGTCTCTCCCGGTGTAGGGAGTTGATGTTGTGCTGTGTTCGATTGGCTATAACCGGAAATCCCTGGCCAGGGTTGCTGAGATTTACTGGTAAGTGTTATCAGTAGTTTATCAAACCGTTATAGACCTCAAATCGACACGACTTATCAAGCTACTGGGGTCTGACGTTTACCACCCCTAGGCGAGATATGCAACATATCAGACGACGAGACCGGACTGTACGGGAGTGTTACTGTTTGGATTCGCAGGAGAATGTACAGGCTTGCTTGTTGATCTTCTGAGCGCTCAATACCTGGGTAGCTGTTACGTTTAGCTGACCGCTTGCAGCTTGTGGGTGATTGATATGATCATCACCTACTGCCGGCGTATTGACGATTCTTTAGAGTCATACACAGAGGTTTCTTGACTCAGGCAAAACGGAGTAGGAGCACATATGTGATATGTGCGGGACCGAGGATAATGCGATATGTGATATCGTATTATATTCTCGTGATATTTGATATCAGCCGGGTCATCGGATCAAGTGTTGATTCGATGAATCGGTACGGATAAATATTAGCCGGTTATATGCGATATAGCCGGATTGTCGGATCAAGTGTTGATTCGATAATTTAATGTATAATAATATATATGATATATTAAATTGCATTAACTAATATTTGCTCACTAAAAGATTCTTTTTCTCACTCGGGTAATACATTGATATATATGCGATATATGTTAAATGTATTATTTTATTTTGTTACATTAAATATTATATATATGATATATAATATTGTAACATGATATGATAACTAATGCAACATGTTTAGTGGAGTTTAAACATGATTAGGGTTTGGATTAGGGTTAAGCTTTCTAGATGTTTCTAGAAGGTTTTCTTTTTGTCATGATAAAGATATTTACAAGTGACTCATGCTTTAACCCAACCCAAACCCTAACCCTAGTTAATTCTCTACAATGGTTAAGTCAACCATGGTTGCATTATTCTTCATATCATTTCTTTTTCTATTCATCACAAAAAGGATTCTAATATTATTGTTCATCTTCTTCCTTCTTCTTCTTTGCTTGAAATGGTTTCTTGCTTTGATTTTTGTGATGGATAAATATGAGAAAAAGATAAATAAAGAGAGCAAAAATCCTACTTCATCATCCTCATCTTCCCTTGCCATTTAGATGAGGGTGTTCACATCATTTCATGAGTGTTAGCTTGTGTTAAAGAAACTTCAAGGTAGATCATCTTAGTATCGAAGATCGGAAGCAAAGGTTGTGTCTTTCTCTTCGTGGAACCTCTCGAGAGTCCGGATCCCGATGATCGCAGCGAAGGGACCACAACACGGAGCATATGAAGTGAAGGACCGGATCTACAAAGGTTGTAATCCCTCTCACTTAGTGTTAAAGTTGTTAACATGCTTGTTTTCGCCTAATCTCTAGTTTAAAGTTCCGTATTCGGGTTGTTCGGCATGGCTAAATTTTTAATCGGGCATGGTTGATGCCTCGTAGACCCTTATGCGCGTGCTTAGCAACCCTACAAGAACTCTATGGGGTATCTTTTCTATTACGCAGAGGAACAAAAGGTTTTTGTTTCTCAGCATCCCCACTTCTTGGAAGCTGAATTTTTAGAAAATCAGACTAATGGGAGCGCAGTAGAACTGGAAGAAATTCCAGAACCACAATCTATTACTGAAAGTTTGGTAGAACCAGAAGTATCAGAAGAAAGGGACATCCCAACCAATCCGCAGAAGTAGTAGGAAGTCTCATCCGCCCGAGAGATACTACGGTTTTCTTATAGACGGGGATCGAGAGGATTGCATCATTTATAATGATGACCCTACTAGCTTCCAGCAAGCCATTTAGAGCGGCGACTCGGTAAAATGGCTGGATGCAATGCAGAACGAAATGGAGCCCATGTACACAAACAAAGTATGGACTTTGGACATTGCTCCGGAAGGGGTAAAACCCATAAGATGCAAGTGGATCTTCAGGAAGAAGATTGGTGTAGATGGACAGGTTGAAACCTATAAGGATAGAGTTGTTGCAAAGGTTTTTCGTCAAAGACCTGGTTTAGACTATGACGAAACCTTTTCTCCAGTGGCTATGCTCAAATCTATTCAGATCCTTCTTTCCATTGCTGCCTTCCATGATTATAAGATCTGGCAGATGGACGTAAAGATGGCTTTTCTAAATGGTAATTTGGATTAGTGCATCTATATGGATCAGTCAGAGGGTTTCATTCAGAGTGGGAGCAGCGGGAAAGTGTGTAAGTTGCTTAAGTCCATTTTTGGACTAAAACAGGTATCGCGGAGTTGGAACATCTGTTTTGATGATACTGTTAAAGAATTCAACTTTGTCAAAAATCCATATGAACCATGCATTTACAGTAAGATTGTAGGGAGAACTGTAGTATTCCTCGTCTTGTACGTGGATGCCATTCTCTTAATAAGAAATGATATTCCTATGCTACAGTCAGTCAAAGAATTCTTGTCACAGAAGTTCTCCATAAAGGACCTGGGTGATGCCTCCTACATTCTGGGGATCCAGATCTATCATGATAGATCTAAACGGATAGTTGGACTCTCACAGTCAAGGTACATAGACACCATACTGAAAAGATTCAGTATGGAAGATTCTAAGCGCGGTAATCTGCCGGCTTGCCACGAAATCACCTTCTCCAAAAAGATGTCTCCAAAGACTGATTTGGAAAAGGCTCACATGTCATCTATATCCTACGTGTCAACGGTAGGCTCTATAATGTATGCGATTTTATGTAACAGACCAGATGTAGCCTACGCTTTGAGCGTTGTAAGCCGGTATCAGTCGAACCCAGGGGAGAAGCACTGGATAGCAGTAAAGAACATTCTCAAGTACCTGAGAAGGACTAAAGAGATGTTCTTGGTGTATAGCGGAAAAGACCTCCAGATCGAGGTTTTTGCTGACTCCAGCTTCCAGAGTGACAAAGATGACTCTAAGTCTATGTCGGGTTATGTATTTACCCTCAATAGAGGGGCGGTCTGTTGGAAGAGCTCCAAGCAGGACACCGTTCTGACTCGACGATGGAAGTGGAGTACATAGCTGCTTGCGATGCCGCAAAAGAAGCTGTTGGGTGAATAAGTTCTTAACTGAACTTCAGGTGGTTTCTACCATTGTTGATCCAATACCGCTGTATTGCGACAACAACGGCGCTATAGATTTAGCGAAGGAACCCAGGTCCCATCAGAAGTCTAGACATATCTTAAGGCGGTATCACCTGATCAGGGAGATCGTTGATCGCCAGGAGATCGAGGTGAGGAGAGTTGATACAGAGGATAACACTGCTGATCCACTCACGAAGGCCATCGCTCAGACACAGTTCGAGCGGTTAATCGAGATGATAGGTCTGTGATACGCCAGTACATGGCCCTAGTGCAAGTGGGAGATTGTGAGTGTATATGCCCTAGATGCCATTATTGTATCATACTGGCTTGTATATTACTAATGGAAGCTTGGGATATTCACAGTTGTATTGACAGTCTTGCTAAAAATGGTAGTATGCTACTTGGTTTGTTTCCACTCAGATATGTGCGTATGTTTCTTTTAGTATATCGCTTATACATATTAGTAGAGCCCTTAGGATCTTTGCTTGATTACGAGCATCATGATGGCAGTCACACTAGTGGGGGCTAGGTAGTCTATAAGCACATCCTTATATAGGTCCCTGGTCATTGGATTATCGAGACGAGGCATCGATACTCCGGAGTAGACTGGTGTATACGTTTCTCATCCCAGGTGGGGAGATGGTCTGTTCCACAGCCATTAGTACGTCGTACTGGAGATAGTATACAGGTGCTCGTTAGGTTATGGGTACATTGGAAATGACTCGCCGGGAACTGCTGATGGTTATTATACCTGTCGTCAGGTAGCAGTTCCCAGTTGACATGAGTACAGCTTAGTCTGTCGACTTGACACTGCTACTTCGCCTCGAGTGTGTTCCCACTGTACTTTGATCACTACCCTATCACGGCTCAAAGGAGTCGTGCAAATAGGTAGTGGTTGGGTGTAGTCCAGAAGCACTTGGAGGCAGTGGCGGTTAGATAGGATTCGTCTCTCCCGGTATTGGGGGTTTATATCGTGTTGTGTTAGAGAGCCATTACACAAAGGTCCATGGCCATGACGAGTGAGATTTACTGGTTGGTGTTCCAGTAGTTTCTCTGGGTGTTCTGGGCTACACCCAGACACGACTTATACCGCTATTAGGGGACTGACGTTCACCATCCCCCTAGGCCCGATATGTGATACTCTTAGATGAACAGACCGGACTGTACGGAGATTGTCACGTACAGGCTCAGTAGGAGTTCGGATGAGTTACCTCATCGGCCTTCTTATCGTCGTCTACCTGGGGACCGTTATGTACAGCTAGTACCGTTTGCGGCCTGTGGTTAAACCCACTGCCAGCGTAGTATCGAGTCTTTAGAGTCCCACACAGAGAGTTTCCCTGCACCGGGAAATAGGTGTAGAGGCCGTATGATTTTACAGCAGGGCCGCGATTACTTACGTACACTTGTGCACGTACTGTGATCGGGCAGATAATACTAGTGGGCTTTGGTTTAAGCCGGATTCTAGTATTATACTGATGGATTTGTATGGTCTCAGTTTATCCGTGTTTTTCGTAAATACAGATGGGAGGGGCAGTCTCGTAATTTGTCGGGAAGCTTCTAGAAGGAAATGAGGTGGAGGAGATGAGGTGTAGGTTTTCATTAAATGAACCATGACTCATGAGGTGATTCACCCTTTGAATTAAATGAAGCTTACAAGATATTTCTAGATATTTATCAAAAGATATTTTTATGCTTCATTATTATTCAAGCATGAGAATATTCATTATCATTATCACAAACACATTTTCTTTCCTCAAGTCTTCATCTTCTTCTTCATCTTCTTCCTCAAACCCTAAAAGCTCTCATGTGTTGATGATCCTAGGATTTAATGTGACAAAGTAATTCATCTAAATACTATACACCATCTAAGACTTCTAGATTAGCAAACTAGAAGCCGTAGTTATCTCAGATTCGAGATAGGAGCTCGGACTATAGACTCTCGGGTGGATCGTCTTTGACTCGAGGAGGCTGTCGAGGCAGCCGCGATCCGTTACGATCCTTGGAGCCTACGATGAGGAGGAGGACAGCGATGAAGACCCGAAGGACTTGTAACGTGAGGTATAACTTTGAGATTGAGTAGTTAAACCTCATACTATTTGCTAGTAATGGTTTAGACATGATCCGTATGCTCAAGTCCGTGTTACGAAGCAATGATAATTGTTTTTCATATATTCCGCCTCCCCGAAAACCCGTGGGGTGCGTGACATGGACTTACAGGAATATCCTGCACCTCATTCTACGTGGAATGAGCCAAGATCCCTTCACCGGGAGTGACCTCTTTAGCAAAAGTTTTCGCCACTATATATTTGTAAAACCACTTGGATTCCTTCAACGATGTCAAGTTCATTACGTTAAAGTTTTTTCGCGAAAAACCAGCCGTAGCCCTCCGTCATTTCCTCTGTGTAGGACTCTAAAGACTCTTCTGATGATCATATCAAACACCCACAAGCCGCAAGCGGTCAGCTAAACGTAACGACCACCCGGGTATTGAGCGACCAGAAGATCAACAAGCAAGCCTGTACATACTCCTGCGAAATCAATCAATAAACACTACCACACAGTCCGGTCTCATCGTCTGATATGTCGCATATCCAGTTTAGGGGTGGTAAACGTCAGACCCAAATAACCGATAAGTCGTGTCGATGTGAGGCTCATAACAGGTCGAGAAACTACTGATAACACTTACCAGTAGATCTCCATATCAGCCCTGGCCAGGGACTTCCAGTTATGGCCAATCGAACACAGCGCAACATCAACCCCCTATGACGGGAGAGACAAAACCCCTCCTATCGCTCATTGCCTCCATGTGATTCGGGACTGCACCCAAAAGCCACCGTTTTGCACGTTATCATGAACGTGGTAAGGTGTAAGTCAAAGAACAGTGGGAATCACACAAGACTCTATGACGATCTCGGGTCTACAGACTAACCTGTACCAGTGTCACCGGAGAACTGCTATCTGACGATAGGTATGATACCATCTAGGAGTTCTTGGCGAGTCTGTTCAGTGTACCCAGTCTCCACTGAGCACCCGTATACCATCTTTGATGTCAAACACGAATGGATGTGTGATCATCCATTGCCCATCTCAAGAGGCATATATGCTAGTCTAATCTGGAGTATTGATGCCTTGTCTCGGTACACCCTCGACTAGGAACAGTTATAGGATGTACTTGTGGACTACCCTGGCCCCACAAGTATGATCTGCATCATAGTTCTAGTAGTCAAGTACACATCCTAAGGGCTTTATCAACATGTGAGAGCAAGACAGTAACATAATACAAGTCAACATGTTAAGACAAAGGGCAACCAGATAGCATACTGTCATATCGAGCAAGAAAGACCTCTCTATATATATCCAAGCATCCACTATAATATACATCATATATACACTAATGTCCTCTAGGGTATATACATAACTAACAGCTGTGTGCCAGCGATACCGTAACTGATCCCAAGCGGTCAAACATGCAAGAACTGTAGCACAATGGGGGTGAGTTGCCTACTCGTGAGTAGAAAAAAATCAACAAATAGAAATCGAATAAAACAACGATTTCCTAGGTCACTATATCCTGAAGGTAATACTATGATATCTAGGGTGACCAAAAATGTATATATGTCAACAATCG
This sequence comes from Agapanthus africanus, assembly GCA_030015575.1. Taxonomy (NCBI): domain Eukaryota; kingdom Viridiplantae; phylum Streptophyta; class Magnoliopsida; order Asparagales; family Amaryllidaceae; genus Agapanthus; species Agapanthus africanus. The sequence continues at coordinate 395,328,782 of CM057340.1, forward strand.
AGTCAATGCAATGGCATATAAATAAACCTCCGACATCATATGCCTATATGCCTGTGGATATCATCCACGTGTCCATCAACGGCACAAACAATATCATGGAACCTGAGTGTCCAACACCGATACTCGAAACCATGAAAATTTATGCCTGTATATATATATATATATATTATATATATATATATATAAGGATATCAACCACGTGTGTCCATCAACGGCACAAACAATATCATGGAACCTGAGTGTCCAACACCAACACTCGAAATATCATGAAAACCCGTGTCCAGGATCGACACGCAAATCCTCATATCTCAGGTGCCGCATACTCAGATCGGCCCTCATATCTATCTCATCTCAGGCCCCGCATCCTCAGATCGGTCCTCATATCAATCTCATATCATAACTCCAAAACGGTATCCTCCGGATATCTGCCGAGTTCTATACAATCACTGGTAGGTAGTGCTCCCCTGCCAGGCTCACTGCCTAACAATACGAGTCTTCTTGCCCCGGGGTACTGTAAGTCCATATTGCGACCCCCGGTGCTTACGGGGAGGCAGAAAACGGTATAAAAAACAAATTTTTATCGCAAGAGGCAACATGGACTAAAACAATGTCGGGATCGTGTCTAAACCAAAACTAGCATACTTGCTAAAGAGATTTAGCTACTCGGATGAAGATGGTTATACCTAAACTTGAACTCCTTCTTCTTCAAACTTTTGTAGAGGTTGATGGTTCTCTTCTTGTCGCCTTCTTCCGTCGAAGATGGATCCACCTCGAAGGTTCGACCTTTGGGCTCTTCCTCGATCTTTGAGTGAACTAGGGTTTCCGGCTTGCTAAACCTTGAACCTAGAATGAGTAGAGAGTGACTAGGGGTTGCTTTTCCTTTTAAAGAGAAGGATTCTTAACACATGAGAAGGGTTCTCTTTTGCAAGAGGAAGAAGAAGATGAAATGAGGAGAGAGAGTTGTTCTGATAAAGTGAGCTCTTTTTCTTTTGCAACCATAACATAAAGCAAAAGAATTATCAAATAATAATAATAATGAAAATGAAAAGGTTGATGGAAAGTTTAAGAATGACCATTATCATTTCAAACATTAAATGAATTTGCTAGAATCAAAGAGCATCTTTCTTTTGTAATGATGATGGTCAAAACTTCAACCATGGTCAACAAGTCAACCATGGTCAACAAGTCAACATAAAAACCAACCATGACACAATTTCATTTTATTATATATTATTAATTGATATAGCATAAATCCATTAGGGTTTGGAAAAAGACGACTGTCAACTGTGCATACGCACCCGTTCCGAAACCCTAATGAAAGCCCTCTTCCTCTTCCTCAAATAACCGTGCATACACACCTGCATCCTTGTTCCGAGGAACATGAATACTGAGAGATAAAAGCAACCCCAAAACATATACCAGTATCTGGCTCAAACCAGAGCCTGCCAGTATAATCCGTCCGGACTCCAAACGTGCACAAGTGCGCGGATGAGAACAAACCCTGTCGCAAAACCATGCGACCTCTACTCAGTTTTGCCCAGAGGCGAATACCCTCTGTGTGGGACTCTAAAGACTCGACACTACGCTGGCAGTGGGTTCAACCACAGACCGCAAGCGGCACTAGCTGTGCGTAACGGTCCCCAGGTAGATGCCGACAAGAAGGCTGACGAGGTGAAACCCCATCTGAACTCCTACTGAGTCTGAATGTGACATTCTCCGTACAGTCCGGTCTGTTCGTCTGATACATCGCATGTCGGGTCTAGGGGGCGGTAAAACGTCAGTCCCCCAATAGCGGTACAAGTCGTGTCGGAGTGAAGCCCAAAACACCCTGAGATAACACTGGAAACCTACCAGTATATCTCGCTTGCCCTGGCCAGGGACTACTCGTGTAATGGCTCTCCTAGACACAGTGCGATGTCAACCCCCAATACCGGGAGAGACGAATCCTGTCTAACCGTCACTGCCTCCAAGTGTTTCGGGACTGCACCCAACCATTACCTGTTTGCACGACTCCTTTGAGCCGTGGTAGGGTAGTGATCAAAGTGTAGTGGGAACACACTCGAGGCGAAGTGCCAGTGTCAAGTCAGCGGACTAAGCTGTACTCATGTCACCTGGGAACTGATAACTGACGATAGGTATAATACCAACCTTTCAGTTCCCGACGAGTCCTGTCCAGTGTACCCGTAACCTAACGAGCACCCGTATACTATCTCCAGTACGACATACTGATGGCTGCGGGACAGACCATCTCCCACACTGGGATGAGAAGCGCATACGCTAGTCTACTCCGGAGTATCGATGCCCTGTCTCGATAGTCCTGCGACTAGGGACCTGTACAAGGATGTGCTTATAGATTACCCAGCCCCCACTAGTGTGACTGCCATCACAACGCTGGTAATCAAGCAAAGATCCTAAGGGCTCCACTAATGCGTATAAGTGATATACTGAAATAAACACAAGTACACATTGAAGTAGAAACAAACCAAGTAGCATACTACTATATTGAGCAAGATTGTTTATACAAGGTGAATATCCCAAGCTTCCATCAAGTAATATACAAACTAGTATGATACAGTAATGGCCTCTAGGGCATATACACTAACAATCTCCCACTTGCACTAAGGCCATGAACTGGCGTACCGAAGACCTATCATCTCGATCAGCCGCTCGAACTGAGTCTGGGGTAAGGCCTTGGTGAATGGATCTGCAGTGTTCTCTTCTGAAGCAACCCTCCGAACCTCGATCTCCTTGCGATCCACGATCTCCCTGATCAGGTGATACCGCCTCAAAATGTGCCTGGATCTCTGATGGGACCTAGGTTCCTTCGCTAAAGCTATAGCCCCGTTGTTGTCGCAATACAGAGGTATTGGGTCAACAATGGACGGAACCACCTGATGTTCTTTCAAGAACTTCCTCATCCAGACAGCTTCTTTTGCGGCATCAGATGCAGCGATGTATTCCGCTTCCATAGTCGACTCTGCAACGGTTTCCTGTTTGGAACTCTTCCAACACACCGCCCCTCCATTGAGGGTAAAGACAAAACCCGACATGGACTTGGAATCATCCTTGTCACTCTGGAAGCTGGAGTCAGCAAAGGCCTCGATCTGGAGGTCTTTTCCGCCATACACCAAGAACATCTCCTTAGTCCTCCTCAGGTACTTGAGAATGTTCTTTACTGCTATCTAGTGTTTCTCCCCAGGGTTTGACTGATACCTGCTTACCACACTCAGTGCATAAGCTACATCCGGTCTGGTACACAACATCGCATACATTATAGAGCCTACCGCAGAAGCGTAGGGTATAATAGACATGCGATCCCTCTCCAAATCAGTCTTGGGAGACATCTCTTTAGAGAGGGTGATCCCGTGAGAAGCCGGTAGGTTACCGCGTTTGGAATCTTCCATACTGAATCTTTTCAGTACGGTGTCGATGTACCTGGACTGTGAAAGTCCTAATATCCTCTTGGATCTATCACGATGGATCCGGATCCCCAGGATGTAAGAGGCATCACCCAGGTCTTTCATGGAGAACCTGTGTGACAAGAAACCCTTGACAGATTGTAGCATAGGAATGTCATTTCCTATTAAGAGAATGTCATCCACGTATAAAACAAGGAATACAACAGTTCTCGCTACAAATCTACTATAGATGCATGGTTCATCTGGATTTTTGATAAAGTCAAATTCCTTGACCGTCTCATCAAAACAGATGTTCCAACTCCGCGATGCCTGCTTTAGTCCATAGATGGACTTAAGCAACTTGCACACCTTTCCGCTGCTCCCACTCTGAATGAAACCCTCTGGCTGATCCATATAGACACACTCCTCTAAATTTCCATTTAGAAAAGCGGTTTTTACGTCCATCTGCCAAATCTCATAATCGTGGAAGGCAGCAATGGCAAGAAGGATCCGAATGGATTTCAGCATAGCCACTGGAGAAAAGGTTTCGTCATAGTCCAAGCCAGGTCTTTGACGGAAACCCTTTGCTACAAGTCTAGCTTTATAGGTCTCAACCTGTCCATCTACACCAATCTTCCTTTTGAAGATCCACTTGCATCCTACGGGTTTTACCCCGTCTGGAGCAATGTCCAACGTCCATACTTTGTTAGTGTACATGGACTCCATTTCGGTCCGCATTGCATCCAGCCATTTTACCGAGTCAACGCTCTGAACGGCCTGTTGGAAGCTAGTAGGCTCATCATAGTCTATGATGCAATCCTCTCTATCCCCGTCTATGAGAAAACCGTAGTATCTCTCGGGCGGATGAGACTGCCTGCTACTTCTGCGGAGCGGCATAGGAATGTCCTGTTCTTTTGAACCCTCTGGTTCCACTAAGCTTTCAGTAATAGTCTGAGGTTCTGGAATTTCATCCAGTTCTACTGCGCTCCCACTTATCTGATTTTCTAAAAACTCAGTTTCCAAGAAGTGGGCATGACGAGAAACAAGGACTTTTTGCTCCTCTGCGTAATAGAATAGATACCCCTTGGAGTTCTTTGGGTATCCCACAAACTTGCACTGTACTGAGCGTGCCTCGAGCTTTTCCGCATGCTGCTTTTATACAAAAGCTGGACATCCCCATGTCTTAAAGGATTTAAGACAGGGTTTCTTCCCACTCCATATCTGATATGGTGTGGTAGGCACTGTCTTAGTAGGAACTTGGTTCAAGAGATGTGCAGCTGTTTCTAGTGCATATCCCCAGAAAGATCGCGGTAACTCAGCCTTACTCATCATGGAACGAACCATATCCAATAGGGTTCGATTCCTCCTTTCTGATACACCGTTATGTTGCGGAGTGTATGGAGGAGTACGCTGAGAGAGAATACCATTCTCTTTTAAATAGTCCAGGAACTCGGCACTCAAGTATTCACCACCTCGATCCGATCTTAGGATCTTGATACTTTTGCCTGTTTGTTTTTCAACTTCATTCTTGTAATCCCGAAATTTCTCAAAGGCCTCGGATTTGTGCTTCATCAAGAAGACATGTCCATACCTAGAGAAATCGTCTGTGAAAGTAATGAAGTATGAATAACCGCTTCGCGCATGTGTAGACATTGGACCACACACGTCACTGTGTATGAGTCCCAAGAGCTCGCTCGCTCTTTCTCCGTGTCCAGTGAACGGAGTCTTTGTCATCTTTCCCATGAGACAAGATTCACAAGTGGCATAAGACTGATACTCGAACGGATCCAAGTATCCTTCTTTATGTAACTTAGTCAACCGTGTCTCATTGATGTGACCCAGTCTACAATGCCATAAGAAAGCCTGATTGATATCTGGAGACTTTCTTTTGTGTGTATTCTGGACATTAAAAATCTGTGGTTGGTTTAATACGTATATACCATTGCTCAATGTACCTGACCCAATCAGAACTTGATTAAGGTGAATGTTTACAACATTACTTACAAACGCAAATTCATAACCTTCTTTAGATACCAAAGATACAGAAATGATATTACAAGTTGCGTTGGGTACAAAAAAGCAATTACGCAAAACCAAAACATGCCCATCTGACATTCCCAGGTGATAGTCCCCCACGGCTTTAGCATCCATGCTAGCTCCGTTCGCAACTCTGAGGGTCATGTCACCTGCCTTCAAAAACCTACGGTTTCTCAACGCCTGCAAAGAATTACAGATATGAGATCCTGATCCGGTATCCAATACCCAGGAAGTAGAGTTTATAGAAAGACAGTTTTCAATAACATACACACCTGAAGCTGAAGCCGCAACCTGCTTCAGTTCCTGTGTCCTGGCTTTCCAAGCCCTGCAATCTTTCTTCCAGTGTCCACTCTTGTGACAATAGAAGCATTCCTCTTTACCAACAAGCTTCCCCGCAATCTTTGTTGCCTTTTCCTTTCCCTTCGTACCCACTTTACTAACACCGCCTCTTGGTTTGGCGGGGGCTTTCTTCCTCTTTCCCTTGGCTTTCGCCTTGGACCTAGAGGAAGAAGATCCTCCTACAAACAAAGCGGGTGTATCCCTACCCTTCTGTAGGGTGCCCTCTGCGCTCCTCAACAGGTTGAGGAGTTCTGAAAGTTCAACTTCCTTTTCTTGCAAGTTGAAATTCAGTATGAACTGGGCGTAAGTGGATGGAAGGGACTGGAGAATTAAATCTGTATAGAGTTCACTGTCCAACGTGGTCCCAAGTTCTGCGAGCTCCTCAGTATAGCCAATCATCTTAAGCACGTGGTCCGCTACCGATGATCCGACGGCCAACTTTTTCGAAAACAACTTCTTCGACACTTCGTATCTTGCGATACGAGACTGCTCTCCATACAGTTCTTTTGTATGGAGAAATATGGACTCGAGGTCCATATTCTCATGCCTCCTCTGATGTTCGTTGTCCATAGAGGCAAGCACGAGGCACCTGGCCTTCGCGCAATCAATCTCCCAAGTCTTACGGATTTCCTTATCCGCGACGCTGGAGGTGGGACCTGGGACGGGGGGAGCTTTGGTGGTAAGAAGATACCCCAGCTTGTCGTAAGCGATTGCCAATTTGACATTCCTGAGCCAATCTTTGTAGTTTGGCCCTGTCAGTATGTTTTTATCTAGAAGTAACTTAAGTCCAGTCATTTCGATTTGGTCGCTGCAGGGGGAGAGAAGAAACACTTAGCACGATGCTCTTGCAAGTTTAGAATGGTTTTTAATTTGTTTAAACAGGATGGCTCCCACTGTCTCTCGAATCCCTCCTCAAACCACAAAGGAAGAATTAGCCGGGATCAATCCCACCGTACAATACTTGCTTAACCGTTCAGCCAGGCCAGTGTCGGTACTTCGAGGGAGGTTTTCCAACGCTTTCACGAAGTTCCTTAATTTAAGAACCTCTTTTCCCTGGGGGCGTAGCCCCGCTAACACCTTTCTAGGCACCTACTAGGTTTATAGCATTGATCGTTTAGTGAGAAATTTCCCGAGGAGTAGCATATACTCACAGTAGGATCGGGATCCAAATATCATCGCGTGACGAAAAATGAAGGAATCCTACCATAATCATCACACTCCAAATGGTATGCAAATCTAGCAAGTTTCAGTACTTATGAAACTCCCGATGTGGATTTTTGCCCCATGCTCTTATGACCTTGAGTAAGGCCAACAAATCATAAGTCACATGTCAAGTTCTTCCCGTCGTTATCCAGGTTAATTTGAACCCACCCGTATATACCCTTGACTATGGTCAACAAGGCAATACGACTGTCCCAAACCAACGCATTCTATCTATGCAACATATGAATACCCACCAGCTACCAAACACTGTGCCTTGACTAAGGCCAACAAACACAGCTTGAATACTGTTGAATATTCATATGAAACGACGGAGGGCTACGGATGGTTTTGGCGAAACCGTGAACGTGGTGAACTTGATATAATCGATGGAACGAGATAGCATTTAGAAGGAGTGGCTCAAGCTCCGCATTTAAAAGTTAGTTTTGAAAAGAACCGAGTGGTTTTGCGAAAGTGTTCCATCGACTTAAACTTGGTTTATTATCTTGCATTAGTTCTTTTAATGCGTGATATTCTTGCATTAGTTCTTTTAATGCGTCCCATCATTTAATCCTACCATTGCAGAAAACAACCAAAATATGACGTACGCTTATGCCATTCGCATTCGCCACGGGGTCCCGTCATCACTCGTTAGGTTACTTAACTAACGACAGAGCGGGGGCTGGGCTAGCGCGGCTGTAAAACATAAGCAACGCCTAAATAGAAAGCAATGATAGACATTACAGATCACAGATGAATACATTGGATATACTAGCAATCCGCAATCCTTTCGAGCCTGCAATGAAAAGCGGATTACACGGTTGCGGTGAATAGCAAATACCCCACCCAAGACCCCTACGGGTGCGGCAAACTACCCGCCAAGTTCCCGGTAATTTGTGCACCCCTCCATGGGTCTATCCTAGGAGCAAAAACAGTAAAAAGAATTATACAATGACGGCTACAACCCCGACCCGGTTGTGCGGCCAAACAAATAATAATTATTACATCAATTTACATTTACAATGAATGAAAGAAAAACAAAAGCTCATCTCACATCCACCCCGGCTATTCACCCACGACAGTCCAACACATTCATATACACAATCCAATATCAAACACAGATCATGTATAACCCCGACTAATCGACCTATAGCGATTAGCCGACGTTCAATACATGCAAACATCACAGATATAACCATCATAGTCAAAGTGCAGTGAAGTTCGGAAAAAATACGGAATTATAGGACCCCAAAAGTGAATTTCTGTTCTGGAAAATCTGGGTACATATAATATATTTTAAAAATCCCAAAACCAACACAGAAGAACACTGCACGAAAAACGATGCACAGAAGACGACAAACGGCGGCGCTTCCGCGGCACATGCATACCTCGTGCGGCGGAAGCGCGGCGGTTTGAATGAATTAGGGCAACGTTTTTCTTGGGTGTTCACACAAAACCCTGAGCCGAATTTACAAGTATAAAGTTTTTCATTTAGAGCAGAAAAAAATTCAACAGAAACTTAGGGTTTTGTTTTTTCGGTTTTGTGATTTTTTCGGTTCCGAACTTCGTTACACTTCACTACCAAGCTAGTTTAAGTTTAACCTGGCTCTGATACCACTGTAAGTCCATATTGCGACCCCCGGTGCTTACGGGGAGGCGGAAAACGGTATAAAAAACAAATTTTTATCGCAAGAGGCAACATGGACTAAAACAATGTCGGGATCGTGTCTAAACCAAAACTAGCATACTTGCTAAAGAGATTTAGCTACTCGGATGAAGATGGTTATACCTAAACTTGAACTCCTTCTTCTTCAAACTTTTGTAGAGGTTGATGGTTCTCTTCTTGTCGCCTTCTTCCGTCGAAGATGGATCCACCTCGAAGGTTCGACCTTTGGGCTCTTCCTCGATCTTTGAGTGAACTAGGGTTTCCGGCTTGCTAAACCTTGAACCTAGAATGAGTAGAGAGTGACTAAGGGTTGCTTTTCCTTTTAAAGAGAAGGATTCTCAACACATGAGAAGGGTTCTCTTTTGCTAGAGGAAGAAGAAGATGAAATGAGGAGAGAGAGTTGTTCTGATAAAGTGAGCTCTTTTTCTTTTGCAACCATAACATAAAGCAAAAGAATTATCAAATAATAATAATAATGAAAATGAAAAGGTTGATGGAAAGTTTAAGAATGACCATTATCATTTCAAACATTAAATGAATTTGCTAGAATCAAAGAGCATCTTTCTTTTGTAATGATGATGGTCAAAACTTCAACCATGGTCAACAAGTCAACCATGGTCAACAAGTCAACATAAAAACCAACCATGACACAATTTCATTTTATTATATATTATTAATTGATATAGCATAAATCCATTAGGGTTTGGAAAAAGACGACTGTCAACTGTGCATACGCACCCGTTCCGAAACCCTAATGAAAGCCCTCTTCCTCTTCCTCAAATAACCGTGCATACACACCTGCATCCTTGTTCCGAGGAACATGAATACTGAGAGATAAAAGCAACCCCAAAACATATACCAGTATCTGGCTCAAACCAGAGCCTTCCAGTATAATCCGTCCGGACTCCAAACGTGCACAAGTGCGCGGATGAGAACGAACCCTGTCGCAAAACCATGCGACCTCTACTCAATTTTGCCCAGAGGCGAATACCCTCTGTGTGGGACTCTAAAGACTCGACACTACACTGGCAGTGGATTCAACCACAGACCGCAAGCGGCACTAGCTGTGCGTAACGGTCCCCAGGTAGATGCCGACAAGAAGGCTGACGAGGTGAAACCCCATCTGAACTCCTACTGAGTCTGAATGTGACATTCTCCGTACAGTCCGGTCTGTTCGTCTGATACATCGCATGTCGGGCCTAGGGGGCGGTAAAACGTCAGTCCCCCAATAGCGGTACAAGTCGTGTCGGAGTGAAGCCCAAAACACCCTGAGATAACACTGGAAACCTACCAGTATATCTCGCTTGCCCTGGCCAGGGACTACTCGTGTAATGGCTCTCCTAGACACAGCGCGATGTCAACCCCCAATACCGGGAGAGACGAATCCTGTCTAACCGTCACTGCCTCCAAGTGTTTCGGGACTGCACCCAACCATTACCTGTTTGCACGACTCCTTTGAGCCGTGGTAGGGTAGTGATCAAAGTGTAGTGGGAACACACTCGAGGCGAAGTGCCAGTGTCAAGTCAGCGGACTAAGCTGTACTCATGTCACCTGGGAACTGATAACTGACGATAGGTATAATACCAACCTTTCAGTTCCCGACGAGTCCTGTCCAGTGTACCCGTAACCTAACGAGCACCCGTATACTATCTCCAGTACGACATACTGATGGCTGCGGGACAGACCATCTCCCACACTGGGATGAGAAGCGCATACGCTAGTCTACTCCGGAGTATCGATGCCCTGTCTCGATAGTCCTGCGACTAGGGACCTGTACAAGGATGTGCTTATAGATTACCCAGCCCCCACTAGTGTGACTGCCATCACAACGCTGGTAATCAAGCAAAGATCCTAAGGGCTCCACTAATGCGTATAAGTGATATACTGAAATAAACACAAGTACACATTGAAGTAGAAACAAACCAAGTAGCATACTACTATATTGAGCAAGATTGTTTATACAAGGTGAATATCCCAAGCTTCCATCAAGTAATATACAAACTAGTATGATACAGTAATGGCCTCTAGGGCATATACACTAACAGGTACCTCACCGAGTCCACCAAGTACCCGCAGATGGTGCCTACCGCTCCTCGAATCGGGTATACTCACTGCTCAGAACCGAGAAAACTCATGGTGAACACCTCGAATTATCTTATCAAGAGATACCACATTTTTAAAACAATACATAATTTCCTTTGAAATTAAACTGCGGTTTTCAAATACAGAGATCTCATAAAAACAGTATCTCAATGCATATAACCATAAAGTACGATGTATGCAACATAGAGTAGTAATATGAGTATATCGGGTATATCATGCAAGCATATAACCATAAGGTACGATGTATGCAACATAGAGTAGTAATAGGAGCATATCGGGTATACCATGCAAGCATGTCAAGTGATAGTACTGAACAATGAATGTACTTTTACTTTTAAGATTAATCTCATAATATGGAAGTTCTACTGTGTAAATGGCACGACAATTCAACTTTGTAAGTGACATGGCGATTCTACTGTATCAGTGACATGGCAATTCTACTTTGTAAGTGACATGGCAATTACCGTTGAAGAATGTGTGTGAGCCGGCAAATCTGTATATGTATAACATACGCATCAACGGTAATTGTTCAGGTGTACTAGCAAATGATATCATATAGCATTAAATACCGGCACGTGGTATGTACTTCACGAGGGGTAATATCTTACACAACATGAACAATAAATGGGTATATCTATTTACACAAGAATCATACGGTCATTTTTTAAACAATACACGTTGTCATTTTGAAAATAGGTATGGTTTAAGTGGCAATCTTTATATCGGCGATCCCGCCTCATAACATCCGATATGACAATAATTCTCAATCATCATCCTCAAATTACTAGCGCGGATCAATAATCCGGTACATCTCGTCATGTACGGTAATCCATCGTACGGGGTCATCAAACAGAATAGGGAATCTATCGACCTATACAATAATGAGGGTACAGATCTGTCACGACCCGAAAGTACGGAACATGACCGGCACTTAAACTACAAAACGTCTCGAGGCGTACGTAATCTAAGTAAACCGAAAACCCAGAAATCCAAACCAAGAAAAGAAGTAGAGTGAAAGAAAACCAATTTAAAACAAGTAGTTTTAATAGCATAAGCCGAATTATGCGGTTTTTAAGAACATCAAAATTTACTGAAAATTTCAGCAGAGTCTCCTTTGTAAATACTGGCTCCCAAACGGGATACAACATGAATAGTATACGAAATCAATAAAAAGGCATCCCCAAGCGGGAGCTAGCTCTTCGTCAATCGACGGTCACAACCACACAAGCAATATAATATACAACGCCAACGGCGAGGATCAAAATTCAAAAGGAAACTCAAATCCACAAGAAAACCGCAGAAAAATAACGCGCGACTCTAAGGTCGAAGGAATAACATCACTGGTCTCTATCTCAAAATAAATACATGTTTGGTTGATGGAATTTACTAGATACAACGGAATAATATTATACAAGGTAATATGATGGGTACGATACAAGAAAAACCCACCTACTAGCAAGTCACCCCAATGAAACTGAGCCCGCAAAGCCGTAATTAAACCTGTACGGCAAAACCTGCAAGAAACTGGGGCACAACGGGGGTGAGTTGCCAACTCGTGAATAGAAAAACATCTACGAATAGAAATAGCATGTATGACGCAATCCTAGGTCATACGATCAATATACATCCTCAAATATAAATAACCAGCAGCTTATAACAAGGCTAGGGTAAATATCTAACCCGAGTGTAATCTCATGTACCCGTGTCAGTGCCCAAGGGTAGCAATATATCATATGAATGAGGTATGAATGCATGAAAACAGAATACATGTAAATGAAGAACTGTTTCCATAATTTAGTGAGATTTCCTTTGTATTTTTAAAATGAGGTATCATAATGAAATCAGCATAAAACAGTGCCTAGCATCGGCACAAAACGTAATCCCAATATCTCGATATCTCTGTATCACAGTCCCTGTACCTCAATATCTCGAAATCTCAATGTCTCAATCACAATATCTAGGGCGCCGTCAGTCCAGACCGGCCCCAACCATCCATCTCAAGACCACGATGGTATCCTCCGGATATCCGACGCGTCGGGTAAAATCACCGGTAGGTAGTGCTCCCCTGTCAGGCTCATATTGTCATCATCACGCGCTTCTTGCCCCGGGGTACCTTACGGGTCCACCATGTACCCGAAACGGTTCATCCGCCTCCTCGAATCGGGTCTCGAAATCCATCAGCAAACTCATGGTGGACGACTCATACAGCATGGGAAAACCGCACTTTTTATTTTAAAGAGAGAAAGAAGCTTATATAAGTTTTGCGGTTTTCCCCCAAAACCAGAAAATCTCATAGAAATCCGAATCCAATCCTCAATAGCATGTAAACAGTGCATATCGGCATAAAAATCCATGAACGCGGCATAACAATGAATATTAACATGCATGAAGTAACAAGTAATATCTAAAATGTCTAATCTAGCATATAAGGCGAGTACACTAATATCATGTCTAAATTATTAGCTAACAACCTATGTCAATGCAATAGTATTTCTAAAGTGTACGTGGCATGACAATTACCGATGAAGATGTGTGTGAGCCGGCAAGTAAGTGTACGTGGTACATACGCATCATCGGTAATGGTGCTGGTGTCCTAACAGCATGATATCAATAATGTAGTACGAAACATAATATAAGCATGCGATGCGAAGCGAACCACAATAATGAGCGGAAGCTGAAAACTAGACGCAACTATAACTAATCTGCATTAATCTAATATAAGTCTTACAAATGGTGTCTTTTGAAATAACACGAATCATGGGGTTTTGAAAATAGGGACTACGGTGTTTTTATGAAAAGATACGTCTTTTGAAATCTCCGTAGGATCCCTTGGGCTGTCTTTTAAAATACCAACGATTCGTTAGTTTTTGAAATAGGTAAGAATCGAATCTAATCTAACAACTAAACTAAACTAAAGGGCTAAGCTAACCAGCTGGACTACAGGTAAGGAAACCGCCTAACATCTGAGTCGATGTATATACATACCTGTATATATATTAGTCGGTGATCCCGCCTCAATAATATCATATCCGATACCATATCTATAATCAGACATCCCAAGTCAAGAGTGCGGATCAATCATCAATATATAGCTCGTACGTAAATCCGTCGTACGGCATCCCCAAATCTGGGTACGGGTCAAAGTCACATCAATCACACTATTCATTTGGTATCTTCTTTATCAAATATCATGATCCGGAATAATGTCCTACGTCTAGTACAATATGGATGCTATCTATGTATGCATGCGGGTGTAAGAATTACTACGTCAGAAGACCCGCTAAAACATCATGTCGTATCTCAATACGAACCAAATCACATCACCGATCTCCTGGCCTCAAGCCCAATCTCATTGACTCATCTCAAATTCCAAATACTATCCTCAAATCCAGTATATGAACACATAGTCCCATACCCATGTGAACACATAAATATATATTCCCATACACGCACATATGAAATAAGGAATGTATGCAAGTATGTATATGTGTGTATGTGTAAGTGTAGTGCACCCACTACCTAAGGTTTCGTAACCATGCACCAATCCAACACCAATATCCATCTAAAATCATCAATAATAAATCCTAACAACATATCATAAATTGTTGGTGTGTATACGCATCCGTATACATCACCACGGACTGCGGAGGTGCTATACGCCATCCACCCGACTTCTCCCTGTAGATATAAATCTACTCACCTGGTCCTCGCTAGCCGGTGCCGATGTCGCCACGCGCTTGCTTGTCGTCTCGAAGTCCACATGGGGGTACCTACATATCATAACGCACCATATCGTATTAAAACTAAATTCAAAATCGAAACGGCATACGAAAATCAAATCGGCACGCGTATCACGCATAGGTCCAAACCCATCGCCTACGCATGCAAGAATAGTCAAACCAACCCTCGATGTCGATGTACAAACGTCAAACCACCGAGAAAAATCCAATCACACTCATTTGCACATTCACGAACACTAATTTTAATATGAACTAGGTTAAAACTCACAAAAACCCCAATTTCACTTAAAAAGTCATTTTTCCGAAAATCTAGCAAACACAATTCGTCGTTTTTGTACAAAACATGATGTTTAAATGAATGTAGCGCCCAATATACTTATTAAATATCTTAAATAAGTCATAGAAACAATTTCCGGAATTTAATCTCATTAAATTCCAAAAACCCTAATATTCTAGTTTACAAAATACCCTTTTTAACAATTTCATAGCAAAAATGCACAAACTACAATTTAGGTTGGATTTCCATGAACTAAAGTGTTAAACTACACTTAATAAAGTTAATAATATGATAAAAATCCTAACCATATTTTTAATCTCATATTTCGAATTAAATCAAAAAAACTAGTTTGCAACAAAAAGCTTAATTTGGACATTTTTCAAGTAACAACTTGTAATTAACAACTAGATTAGTTTTCTACAAAACTAAATATGTTAATCCACCTCACTAAACCATACACAATCAAACACAACTCATTTCCACAACAAACCCTAACTTGAAATCTTTAATCATGCAATTAAACTCACATAAACCAAATTAACACTTAATTAAATTAGCTTTAAGAAATTAGTAACAAATTAAGCAAAAATGTTTTAGAATTATACCCAAAAACATTTGAAGATCCACAAGCATCCATGGCCTCCCAAAATGCTCTCTTTTCACAAAGATCCATGCTATACGGGCTAAGCTAAAATGGGTAGGAGTCGGATTTGGGTTTTGGGATTTTTTTGATGGATTTTGGGGCAATTTTTGATGAAGTTTTGAAGAGAAAAGAGAAGGGAAATGGGGGGGGGGCTGTTGCTGCAGTAGGAGAGGGGGGGGTCGGCTGGAATGGGAGGGGGAGAGGAGAGAGAGGGAGGTAGAGAAAGTGGGGGGAGAAGTCAAAGTCAATTCAAGGTCAAAGGTCCACCTCATTTCTCCATTTTCTTTTCTTTTCTTTCATTTCTTTTCCTTTGAAATTCAAGTGGGGAAAAAGATGGGGACTGCTGAATTCAGCCAAGGGGAGAAGTGAATGGGGGTGTGTGGGTGTGGGTACGGGTGTGGGGTGATGAAAAATGATAAATACAATACCCCAAACATCCATTTACGCTAAAAAAAAAGCCTTTTTTTTTCAATAATTTCTAAACCGTTTTGGCAAATGATTTCGTTCCAAAAACCACATGATAAAATTTTATTTAATGTTTTATGATGCACAAAATTTGTTTCAACTCATTCCAATTTGTAATTTTCCTTAATTAAATGTATTAGTGACGGCTTAAAATAATAATAAAATAATATTTTTTTCAGAAAATTTGAAATTTCACCAGCGGCTCAATAACACCAAATAATAGCAATTACATTGCTAGAATATGTATATTTAATTTTTATAATAAGATATTTGTATTTTGACTTTTTACAGAAAACCCCTTATTTTACCGATTTTTTCGAAATTTTACCGAAACGATTTTCAAAACGTTACAATCTTCCCCCCATAAAGAAATTCGGTCCCCGAATTTAAATTCAAACTCCCCCAAATACTAAAACATCTAAGAAAAACCATCAAGTCGTCGGGGCTCTGAAATTGTAACTACATAAAACAAATCGTAGCGTAGCGCATGCGCTTGAAAAATGAGCATATAACTCAAATCAAAACTCCGTCAAGCATTCCGCAATCATCGGAGTCATGGAGAAGACATCAATGCCAAATCCAAATCAAAACCAATATGACATAACTCGAAACTATACATGTAAATATCGAATCTATATCTGTAAGTATCTGAAAGAAATGCATGCCAAATCTCTTTAAGTCGCTGTGCAACGCGTATAACACTGCACAGTGGCGGACGTCTATCATAAGAAAATAACTATATACATATATACGTTTGTTTGAAATGTACGTTCCGCCGTTTTGGAAACAATTTAGAAGGGTCTCCTTGTTTTAAACATTTCGTGTCATATCAGACACGTAGGTAAATACTGAGGCTATAGCTCGCTTTTTGGAAATCCCTTCAATAACTATCAATGCATGCAAAAATATATTCAGGTACTGTCCTCTGACTAGTCCTGCTCAGTATGAAAACACATAGCAATATCATAAAAACGTACTGCTCTATACGAAATCAATCCCAAAATATGCACATGAATGCTACGTGCGTCTGGTGCGCACGGAAATCAAAATCCATGAATGTGCCATACATGCGCACAGAAACAACATCTAAGTGCATCGGGTGTGGACGAAACATCTGTCGTAGGAAATATGTGTGCCTGACAGCAAAATCAGGTGCACCTGACATACACGAAAAATTCTCAATTTAGTGCCTCTGGTGTGCACCAAAATCACCCTTCAAAACATGCGCCCAACATGCGCGAAAATCCAAATCAGGTGCATCCATCGTGCACGAAATCATGAAATCCAATATCAAGCGCCGAACGTGCGCAAAATCAATCAGGTGCACAAGGTGCACAAAACAAATATCGAGTATCACAATCAAAATCGAAGTCCAGTGCACACTGCAAGCATATAATAACTATACAGAGTGCAGGAACCAATTCGTGTGCATGCATACGCACAAAACCAACTCAACTGTTTAAAACCGTAAAATCACAAACATGTGAAACTAAAGCACGAAAACGATATCAAGTGCAACACTGTGCAAAGATCGTAAATCCTCAATCATCAAAATCAAATCATACGAATAAATCACCCAAAACATCGAAATCAATAATAGCGGAATAATGCCGCTCAAGTGCATCCTCTAAGAATCTCGGGCCAACTGTCGCGGTCACTAGTGGGACGTCTCGTAGATGATCATGAACTCTGGCCTGCTGGTGTGCGTAACATGACCACTCCTGGGTCCAAGTCTTCTCCGTGGATTACCAATCTCACAATCCATCGGCTCATCGGCCCTGTCAAGGCAGCATATCACTGGCGTCGGCCTCTGGCTCTCTGAATGCACGTGACACATCTGATCCTGGGTGCAAATATCATTGCATCAGTGGCCTGGAAGGAATCCTGCTCACGGTCTATTCCATGCCTCGTCTCTGCCAACTGTCCGGAAGTCGTTGTCCTTTCCTATATCTGCATCTTGCTCTGGAACGACAGCATACTCATCGCGACTCCTTCTAGAAGGTAAGTCCAAGTACCATGCCTCGGCATGCGCATCGCATCTCTGATGTCGGCGGAGTGGAACGTCATCTCATCTAGATCTGGTACGAACCTCTTACTCCACTTTTCTCTAATGTCGTCTGCTTCGGACTCGTCTCGTCGTGGCTGCATGGACTGAGCTCCAACGGCTATCCTCGTATCTGGAGTCTCCCAAGAATGCATCTCACCACCTAGCATCTGAATTAAGTCGAGCCATCCAATCGATTCGTCAAAACCTCATAATCCCCCAAGAGCTCAACATCTCGGGTACAGTTTAATAGTATCGAGTACATACCACAGCATCGGTGGTCCAGCCGTAGAGGGGCAAACCCAAGCCTCACTAATGGCGCCGCAGAACTGCCGCAAACCCTAAGGTTCAAAGGCTTTCACACGGTCATTAAGTCGAGTTAGGGTTTCATTCTTCTAGAGGGACCATAGAATTGCCTGCATGTCTTTCCGACTACCTTAAACTTGGAATAATAGGTTTCTGACATTCAATCGTCTCTGTCGACTCCCAACGTCTCCGCGTGAAGTCGTCTCTAGCTGGAATCAATCTATCTGATGACCTCGCATCGGGGTAGGCGAACGATCCACATGTCCTAGTCATTCATCCTCGATGACTAGCGACCTTCTATCATCTCTTAGTACAACTTATACTGCAATAGCTCCAATATCTGGGGCGATATCTCGTCGTTCGCAGCAATAACTGGCTCACTCGTCTGCATGCTGAACCGTGCCTCAATCATCAGGAGTAAGCAACACACCAACGGTCATCAAAATCTGGCTGGCTTCCATCATTGGCTCAATTCTCTAGTGTCGATCAGCACCTCCGAGTAACCTCATAAAGGCGATCCGCCAAACGCTCGTGGCGCGGAAACACAGTAAAAAGACACATCTCTGCAATTGGGTGTCGCCGGAATCACGCCCTAGTCAGTCCTCGTTTGTGACGAGCTCCTGTTGACCGCAACTCTAGCCGTAGCTCTCCCTGCCCGAAATCGTGGCAGCAAAACCAAACTGGTAACGATGAGGCTAGATCAGGAAGGAATATAATACTGAACAAGGAAATGTACATCCTAAGGCTTCTTAAATGGAGTGGCGTGTCGTAAATATGCCGCGGAACATACCAACGGTACGTCACTCTACTTTAGTCACCTATTCCATCAACCAAGGGTCATCCTACGCGCCGAAGGTTAAAACCTAACGCTCTGATACCAACTTTGTCACGACCCGAAAGTACGGAACATGACCGGCACTTAAACTACGAAACGTCTCGAGGCGTACGTAATCTAAGTAAACCGAAAACCCAGAAATCCAAACCAAGAAAAGAAGTAGAGTGAAGGAAAACCAATTTAAAACAAGTAGTTTTAATAGCATAAGCCGAATTATGCGGTTTTTAAGAACATCAAAATTTACTGAAAATTTCGGCAGAGTCTCCTTTGTAAATACTGGCTCCCAAACGCGATACAACATGAATAGTATACGAAATCAATAAAAAGGCATCCCCAAGCGGGAGCTAGCTCTTCATCAATCGACGGTCACAACCACACAAGCAATATAATGTACAACGCCAACGGCGAGGATCAAAATTCAAAAGGAAACTCAAATCCACAAGAAAACCACAGAAAAATAACGCGCGACTCTAAGGTCGAAGGAATAACATCACTGGTCTCTATCTCAAAATAAATACATGTTTGGTTGATGGAATTTACTAAATACAACGGAATAATATTATACAAGGTAATATGATGGGTACGATACAAGAAAAACCCATCTACTAGCAAGTCACCCGAATGAAACTGAGCCCGCAAAGCCGTAATTAAACCTGTACGGCAAAACCTGCAAGAAACTGGGGCACAACGGGGGTGAGTTGCCAACTCGTGAATAGAAAAACATCTACGAATAGAAATCGCATGTATGACGTAATCCTAGGTCATACGATCAATATACATCCTCAAATATAAATAACCAGCAGCCTATAACAAGGCTAGGGTAAATATCTAACCCGAGTGTAATCTCATGTACCCGTGTCAGTGTCCAAGGGTAGCAATATATCATATGAATGAGGTATGAATGCATGAAAACAGAATACATGTAAATGAAGAACTGTTTCCATAATTTAGTGAGATTTCCTTTGTATATTTAAAATGAGGTATCATAATGAAACCAGCATAAAACAGTGCCTAGCATCGGCACAAAACGTAATCCCAATATCTCGATATCTCTGTATCACAGTCTCTGTACCTCAATATCTCGAAATCTCAATGTCTCAATCACAATATCTAGGGCGCCGTCAGTCCAGACCGGCCCCTACCATCCATCTCAAGACCAAGACGGTATCCTCCGGATATCCGACGCGTCGGGTAAAATCACCGGTAGGTAGTGCTCCCCTGCCAGGCTCACATCGTCATCATCACGCGCTTCTTGCCCCGGGGTACCTTACCGGGTCCACCATGTACCCGAAACGGTTCATCCGCCTCCTCGAATCGGGTCTCGAAATCCATCAGCAAACTCATGGTGGACGACTCATACAGCATGGGAAAACCGCACTTTTTATTTTAAAGAGAGAAAGAAGCTTATATAAGTTTTGCGGTTTTCCCCCAAAACCAGAAAATCTCATAGAAATCCGAATCCAATCCTCAATAGCATGTAAACAGTGCATATCGGCATAAAAATCCATGAATGCGGCATAACAATGAATATTAACATGCATGAAGTAACAAGTAATATGTATAATGTCTAATCTAGCATATAAGGCGAGTACACTAATATCATGTCTAAATTATTAGCTAACAACCTATGTCAATGCAATAGTATTTCTAAAGTGTACGTGGCATGACAATTACCGATGAAGATGTGTGTGAGCCGGCAAGTAAGTGTACGTGGTACATACGCATCATCGGTAATGGTGCTGGTGTCCTAACAGCATGATATCAATAATGTAGTACGAAACATAATATAAGCATGCGATGCGAAGCGAACCACAATAATGAGCGGAAGCTAAAAACTAGACGCAACTATAACTAATCTGCATTAATCTAATATAAGTCCTACAAATGGTGCCTTTTGAAATAACACGAATCATGGGGTTTTGAAAATAGGGGCTATGGTGTTTTTATGAAAAGATACGTCTTTTGAAATCTCCGTAGGATCCCTTGGGCTGTCTTTTAAAATACCCACGATTCGTTAGTTTTTGAAATAGGTAAGAATCGAATCTAATCTAACAACTAAACTAAACTAAATGGCTAAGCTAACCAGCTGGACTACAGGTAAGGAAACCTCCTAATATCTGAGTCGATGTATATACATACCTGTATATATATTAGTCGGTGATCCCGCCTCAATAATATCATATCCGATACCATATCTATAATCAGACATCCCAAGTCAAGAGTGCGGATCAATCATCAATATATAGCTCGTACGTAAATCCGTCGTACGGCATCCCCAAATCTGGGTACGGATCAAAGTCACATCAATCACACTATTCATTTGGTATCTTCTTTATCAAATATCATGATCCGGAATAATGTCCTACGTCTAGTACAATATTGATGCCATCTATGTATGCATGCGGGTGTAAGAATTGCTACGTCAGAAGACCCGCTAAAACATCATGTCATATTTCAATACGAACCAAATCACATCACCGATCTCCTGGCCTCAAGCCCAATCTCATCGACTCATCTCAAATTCCAAATACTATCCTCAAATCCAGTATATGAACACATAGTCCCATACCCATGTGAACACATAAATATATATTCCCATACATGCACATATGAAATAAGGAATGTATGCAAGTATGTATATGTGTGTATGTGTAAGTGTAGTGCACCCACTACCTAAGGTTTCGTAACCATGCACCAATCCAACACCAATATCCATCTAAAATTATCAATAATAAATCCTAACAACATATCATAAATTGTTGGTGTGTATACGCATCCGTATACATCACCACGGACTGCGGGGGTGCTATACGCCATCCACCCGACTTCTCCCCGTAGATATAAATTTACTCACCTGGTCCTCGCTAGCCGGTGCCGATGTCGCCACGCGCTTGCTTGTCATCTCGAAGTCTACATGGGGGTACCTACATATCATAACGCACCATATCACATTAAAACTAAATTCGAAATCGAAACGGCATACGAAAATCAAATCGGCACGCGTATCACGCATAGGTCTAAACCCATCGCCTACGCATGCAAGAATAGTCAAACCAACCCTCGATGTCGATGTACAAACGTCAAACCACCGAGAAAAATCCAATCACACTCATTTGCACATTCACGAACACTAATTTTAATATGAACTAGGTTAAAACTCACAAAAACCCCAATTTCACTTAAAAAGTCATTTTTCCGAAAATCTAGCAAGCACAATTCGCCGTTTTTGTACAAAACATGATGTTTAAATGAATGTAGCGGCCAATATACTTATTAAATATCTTAAATAAGTTATAGAAACAATTTCCGGAATTTAATCTCATTAAATTCCAAAAACCCTAATATTCTAGTTTACAAAATACCCTTTTTAACAATTTCATAGCAAAAATGCACAAACTACAATTTAGGTTGGATTTTCATGAACTAAAGTCTTAAACTACACTTAATAAAGTTAATAATATGATAAAAACACTAACCATATTTTTAATCTCATATTTCGAATTAAATCAAAAAAACTAGTTTGCAACAAAAAGCTTAATTTGGACATTTTTCAAGTAACAACTTGTAATTAACAACTAGATTAGTTTTCTACAAAACTAAATATGTTAATCCACCTCACTAAACCATACACAATCAAACACAACTCATTTCCACAACAAACCCTAACTTGAAATCTTTAATCATGCAATTAAACTCACATAAACCAAATTAACACTTAATTAAATTTGCTTTAAGAAATTAGTAACAAATTAAGCAAAAATGTTTTAGAATTATACCAAAAAACATTTGAAGATCCACAAGCATCCATGGCCTCCCAAAATGCTCTCTTTTCATAAAGATCCATGCTATACGGGCTAAGCTAAAATGGGAAGGAGTCGGATTTGGGTTTTGGGATTTTTTTGATGGATTTTGGGGCAATTTTTGATGAAGTTTTGAAGAGAAAAGAGAAGGGAAATGGGGGGGCTGTTGCTGCAGTAGGAGAGGGGGGGTCGGCTGGAATGGGAGGGGGAGAGGAGAGAGAGGGAGGTAGAGAAAGTGGGGGGAGAAGTCAAAGTCAATTCAAGGTCAAAGGTCCACCTCATTTCTCCATTTTCTTTTCTTTTCTTTCATTTCTTTTCCTTTGAAATTCAAGTGGGGAAAAAGATGGGGGCTGCTGAATTCAGCCAAGGGGAGAAGTGAATGGGGGTGTGTGAGTGTGGGTACGGGTGTGGGGTGATGAAAAATGATAAATACAATACCCCAAACATCCATTTACGCTAAAAAAAGCCTTTTTTCTTCAATAATTTCTAAACCGTTTTGGCAAATGATTTCATTCCAAAAACCACATGATAAAATCTTATTTAATTCTTTATGATGCACAAAATTTGTTTCAACTCATTCCAATTTGTAATTTTCCCTAATTAAATGTATTAGTGACGGCTTAAAATAATAATAAAATAATATTTTTTTCAGAAAATTTGAAATTTCACCAGCGGCTCAATAAACACCAAATAATAGCAATTACATAGCTAGAATATGTATATTTAATTTTTATAATAAGATATTTGTATTTTGACTTTTTACAGAAAACCCTTTTATTTTACCGATTTTTTCGAAATTTCTCCGAAACGATTTTCAAAACGTTACAAGATCTAAAGTCTCGTACGACATATTACTCATTGTACATATAAATACACACACACACACATATCTCAAATCACATATGTATAAACGTCATATCTTGTTAATTTCACAACACCTCTATCTCAATCTCGTGTCGTGTTTATCGATCTCGATCTCATATAAAACCATTAACAACTTATACTTGTCGTCTTTCAATTCATATTCATTAGCGTCAACTTTTTATCATATTATCTATTTACTAAATCCTATAACCATGTCCATAAGTTCGTAGCATATCTTATTTTTGATTATAATTTATAACACAATCTTCCATATCAATGGTTGCGGGGGTGCTATACGCCATCCACCCGACTTCTCTCGTAGATATAAATCTACTCACCTACTAAACTCCTCCCCTAGCCGAAGTCGATGTGCTTCGTCGTCTCGAAAGTCCACGCGAAGGTACCTACAATCAATACACAATCGCAATTCTATTAAAACCAATATCCGAAAACCGATACGGCACACGGATTGCTTATAGGTTAAGACCTATAGCTTACGCATGCAAGATCAACCAAATAACCCTCGTCGTTGACATACAAACGTCCAACGACCAATTCAAATCTCAAACATAAGAACCAAGAATTCAAATATCGGAACAATAGCCAAGGCACTCACAAGCAACTCCCAGATTATGGCTCAGGTAAATGGGGACTGAACAAACAAGTACAGAGGATAGGTTATAGGGTAAGTGAGCTAGAGGCAAAACCACATCACTATAGGAATTAGGGGGTCTGGCGAGATGCCCTCAAAATTCGGTGCCGCTGGTCAAACTAGGGTAGAATAGGTTCGTACTTCTATGGTGGTCTTCTAGTGACTTATCTAGGTCAATGGACTTTCTTGATTTTCTTAAAAATATCCTAGATTGCTCCATATACCCTATAGGCTAACAAACTCTACAAAACTGACACGGAACAATTTCTAAGTTCGTGTATTGGGTTCTAAATCCATTTCCAGGCTAGGAATTTAATCTCTAAGGTCTTGTAAACACTCACTACAGCTCCATTAACCACTTAACAGCAACTTGGAATTTTCTAAAATCACATATCCTAATTATATCAAATTCTAAACTAAATTAGGATATTTAACATAAACACTAATCTAAAGTGAATAGATTACCTCATTTGGCAACATAGGAAGATTCTTGAGTTGCCTAAAGTCTTCAAAATCCAAACTTGAATGGTTCAAAGGGTTTAGAATAGGTTTGTGCATGTTTTATGTGAAGGGGGCATAAGGTTTTGGAAAACATGGTGAATGAGAATGGGGCAGCCAAGTCTAACTCTCTCTCTCTTATGCTCACTCTCTCACTCACAAATATCCCCTACACTCACTCTCCAAACAAATATCTCTTTTGTTTTTCACTCATAACTCCTTTCACACACAACCCTTTTCTTTCTCAGCATTTCCTTTTCTTTTCTCATTCTCATAAATTCATAAGTCACAAACACAAAAACAACATGCACACGACATCGTGCACTAGCCATGGAAAAATGTAAAAATAAGGATTTGGCCAAATCGCGATTAGTAGTGCACTAATCAATTTTAATTTAAACTTGCATTTAATTATTTATAAAAATGCTAAAATCCGATAAATATCATTATAATAAATAATTCTTTTTAATCTCCGATTATTTTCCAAATATTAGTATATACTTATACCAATTTATGAAAACCCCTATTCGCCAATCGAATAGTTTTCGTGAAATATATTATTTTAATATTAAATTTACAAAAATAATATTTTATATTTCTGAAATGTTACAGTCTTCCTCCCTTAAATAAATTCGGTCCCTGAATTTAAATTTAAATCCCCGAATGCTAAAACATTTCAATAATCAGCTCAAGTCAACGGGGTTCCGAAATCATGGAAGATACAGAAATTGCACAACGTATCCTGTGTGCATGAAAACGAGCGCAAAACTCAAAATCAAACTCCATCAAGTGTGACGCAATCATCTGAGTTATAAAGGAAATACGAATATCGAATTCCACTACTAGAATCCAAATGCACTATAGTCAAATCATAATACGTATATAGCACGCATCTTTGTAAAACCATTTTAAAAGCTGAATAACTCATGCAAAATCTTTTCCAAATCACCGCGCTATGCATAGATCACGGCACAAGTGGCGGACGATCATTTGTAAAGTAGTAAATATATACTTATATTTGTTTTGCTCGAATTATATGTCCGGCCTTTTTGAAATATCCCAGAATGTTTCTTTATAAAATTTTCTGTCACTCGCTGACACGTACGAAATAGCGAGAATATAGCTCCTTTTTGAAAACCTTTGGTAACTTTTTCACGCATGCAAAAGTACTCAGGCACTGTCCTCAGACCAGCCCTGCTCGGCTACTATATAATATAGTATCCATTATCAAAATACAATACTCATAAATAAAATCAGCCTCAAAAGGCGTCTCCAACATCACATGCGTCTGGTGCGCACGGAAATCAAATCAAATATAAGTGCCACAAATATGCACAAAAGAAAAACTAAGTGCAGCAGGTGTGCATGAAAGCATCTGTCCAGTGCAACGAATGTGCACGACAACAATATCAAATGCATCTATAGTACACGAAAGCATCTGTCCATTGCAACGGATGTGCACGACAACAATATCAAATGCATCTATAGTGCATGAAAATCTCAACCCAGTGTAACGAACATGCACGAATGAAAATCCCAATCAAGTGCATCCAACATGCACGAATAAAAATCTCTATCGAGTGCACCCGATGTGCATAAAATCTCATATTATGCGCCCAAATGCACGAAAATTCAAAACAAGTGCGTCTGGTCCGTATAAAACATCTAGTACAGTAGCGTGCACGATAACGAATGCCAATTGCAGACGCTCACGAAAATATAAATCTGGCGCAACAAATGCACAGAATACAAATCCGGTGCAACCAATGGACGAAAATACGAATCAGGTGCAACCAATGCACGAAATACCAATCTGGTGCAACTAATGCATGAAAATTCATCAATATCTCAAATGCGTATTAAAATAACACCGAGTATACCAAGGTGTATAGAACCATAAACGTGTGTAACCATGTGCACAAAACATGAATCAATGCACTGCAAGCACATATAAGCTATACCGAGTGCATAAGTAAAGGCAAGTGCATACAACATGCACGAAATCAAATCGACAGTATCGAATCCACGAAACCATAAATACGTGCTACGAAGGCACGAATCGATACCAAGTGAAATAGATATGCACAAATCATAAACTAATGTAGTGCTGTATAAAATATAAATCAAATGCAATAACTGTGCACAAAATGTAAATCTCCAGTGGGTGCAGCTATGGTGCACAAAAGCATAAATCATGAAACCCAATCATAGAAACTCAAGTCCAAGTGATAAAAGTGTGATACTCGGATCACAAAACACAAATCGCAATAAATGACATTGAGGTACACCTTCTACAATGTCGAAAAATAGGCCGGTGCGCCCAAAGCTGGCAGAGCAAGATCATCTACTTGCTTCCTGCTCACGATATGGCGTCTTCGGTCTCAGGGTCCTCATTTTCTCTGTGGATTACAAATCTCATGATCTTTCTGCTCGTCGGCCCAGTTAGGTGTACTAACAGAATAGTCCCGCTCTGGAACTCCTCTGATCACCGTTTGGCCAATCAACATGACCACTCTCAACGGCACATTACTGACGGCGACATCTGGCCCTCTGAATACGCACGCTATAACCGATCCTGGGTGCAAATCTCTATTGCTGTGGTGTCCTGGAAAGAACCTGCTCACGGGTTCTTTCGATCTCACCTATGCCGAACTATACGAAGGTTGGCACTCTTGCTTAACTCTTTTCTCATAATTGGACAGCTGTGTCCTCAGCAAGGCTTTCTTCTGGAAATTTGGCTGTATCTAACGCCTCTACACACATATCAATCCTCTGGCATCAATGGAGCATAACAACCACTCGCTAAAATCTCGCACGAACCTCTTTATTCCACTCGTTTTTATTATCGTCCACTTCGACGTCATCTCTTGCTGTCTGAATGTTGCGATTCATCCTCGGCTACGGTCAATCTGGAGTCTCTCACACAGACTCAAAATTACAAACTTGGTATCTTCATCACTCTTTTGAAGATATCTAGCCGAACACGTCCTCGGAAACTTGTCCAATCATCGGAGGAATATACTTTATTCGTCCGTTCTCGATCAACTCACAACGCATCTGGTGAGGTCCTTCTATCTGAAATTGGTCAACTTACCGATGTCACATCGGAGCATCCAACGAACAACGTCATCTCTTGATCGGTCTACTCTAGATCTGAGTAAGATCTTTCAACTGGAATTCTTCGACTCAATTGAGCCTGCATCGGCACATCAAATCTGGCGTATCATATCAGTCACTCAACTCAAGATAGACTACCTATCTACTGTCACATATTTGCCTGGAAGCTCCAGCGGTTTCAGCTCATAGACTCTAGAAACGACATCCCATCAATCTCAGCAACAGCTGGTCTTCTGTCTGCATGGTAGACGACATCACGATCTCTGAGGTAGGTTGTACATCAACAGTCCTCTCAACCTGGCAGCCTCTATCAATGGCCCGATCATCCGGTGCAAAACCGTACACTCTCTTCAAACGAGAGATCATAACACAACACTATACCTACACATCCCGATGTCGCCAGAAAAAAACATGGTCAGTCATCATCCATGATGAGCTCGCCCTGACCGCAACACTAGCAGCAGCTCAATCTGTGCTCAAACTATGATGACAGGAACCTCAAGCAGGTATCGAAGAAGATAGATCAATGAATGAAAGAATCAACAGATCCCAAATGGATATTTGATCATAGGAACGAATAGTATCACAGATCTCAAGATAAGTACATCCTAAGGTTTCTTAAGTGGAGTATCGTATCGTAAATATGCCGCAGAACATACGTACGGTACGTCACTCTACTCAAGCTACCTGCTCTATCAATCAAGGTCAACCTATGAAATGAAAGTTCGGGTCTAATACCCCCCGTCAAGTCTAAGTTCCGTAAGGTCAAGCCTATGTTCCGAAATATATACGCCCTAGACTCCGCATAATCAAACCCATACGCAAACCAAGATTAAACCTAATGCTCTGATACCAACTTTATCACGACCCGTAATTTAGCACGTGACCGGCACTTAAATTATGCAACGTCTAAAGGCGTAACGTAAATCAAGTAAGCCAAAGCCCAGAAAATCTAAACCTTTTTGCGGAAAATAGTGGGGGTGCAGTTTTGAAATAAAGGTATAATGAATCATGTTTTTCTTTAAATGCATAGCTAATAAAACACGAAAATGCAAGTGGATTAAACTAGAGTTGAAAACATGTTTCGTCTTCAAAAATTTGGCCAGCACCCCCCTTTTATATTTTGATCCAAAATCATATACACAACAATATATAAGCATCCCCAAGCGGGAGCTAGCTCTTTGCCAACTGGCGTAATCACAACTACGCAATAACATATATACGACTCCCAACGGCGAAGATCAACCCAGAAAGAACAAATAAAGAATCGACATCAAAACTCATGAAAGAGATCATAAACCCATCGCTCTAAGTCTCGCACAATACCCAAGTCTGACTAGGTCTACCAATATACAATTCTAGCCTTTGATTTGATCTGATCTGATGGAGTTTATTTAGATACAACGGAATATAAAGTAGGAGAGTGAGCATGATCCAACATGTGTCCCACCTACCAAAGCAAACACTCTGGATGAAGCTGTGTGCCAGCGATACCGCAACTGATCCCAAGCGGTCAAACCTGCAAGAACTGTGGCACAACCGGGGTGTGTTTCCAACTCGTGAGTAGAAAATATCAGCAATTAGATATCGAATAAAACAACGATTTCTTAGGTCACTATATCCTGAACGTAATACTATGATATCTATGGTGACCACAAATGCATATATGCCAACAATCGAGTCAATGCAATGAAAAATAAATAAACCTCCGACATCATATGCCTGTATGCCTGTGGATATCATCCACATGTCCATCAACGACACAAACAATATCATGGAACCTGAGTGTCCAATACCGACACTCAAAATCATGAAAACATATGCCTGTATATATATATTAGGATATCAACCACGTGTGTCCATCAACGACACAAACAATATCATGGAACATGAGTGTCCAACACTGACACTCGAAACATCATGAAAACCCGTGTCCAGCATCGACACGCAAATCCTCATATCTCAGGCACCGCATACTCAGATCGGACCTCATATCTATCTCATCTTAGTCACCGCATCCTCAGATCGGTTTCATATCCATCTCATATCATAACTCCAAAACGGTATCCTCCGGATATCCGCCGAGTTCTATACAATCAACGGTAGGTTGTGCTCCCCTGCCAGGCTCACTGCCTACAATACGTGTCTTCTTGCCCAGGGGACCTCACCGGGTCTACCATGTACCCACAGACGGTGCCTACCGCTCCTCGAATCGGGTATACTCACTGCTCAGAACCGAGAAAACTCATGGTGGACACCTCGAAATATCATACCAAGAGATACCACATTTTTAAAACAATACACAATTTCCTTTGAAATTAAGCTGCGATTCTCAAATCCAGAGATCTCATAAAAACAGTATCTCAATGCATATAACCATAAAGTACGATGTATGCAACATAGAGTAGTAATATGAGCATATCGGGTATATCATGCAAGCATATAACCATAAGGTACGATGTATGCAACATAGAGTAGTAATAGGAGTATATCGGGTATATCATGCAAGTATGTTAAGTGATAGTACTGAACAATGAATGTACTTTTACTTTTAAAATTAATCTCATAATATGGAAGTTCAACTTTGTAAATGGCACGACAATTCAACTTTGTAAGTGACATGGCAATTCTACCGTGTCAGTGATATGGCAATTCTACTATGTAAGTGACATGGAAATTACCGATGAAGAATGTGTGTGAGCCGGCAAATCTGTATATGTGTAACATACGCATCAACGGTAATTGTTCAGGTATACTAGCAAATGATATCATATAGCATTAAATACCGGCTCGTGGTATGTACTTCACGAGGGGTAATATCCTACACAACATGAACAATAAATGGGTATATCTATCTACGCAAGAATCATACGGTCACTTTTTAAACGATACACATCGTCATTTTGAAAATAGATATGGTTCAGGTGGCAATCTTTATATCGGCGATCACACCTCATAACATCCGATATGACAATAATTCTCGATTATCATCCTCAAATTACTTGCACGGATCAATCATCTAGTACATCTCATCACG
This sequence comes from Agapanthus africanus, assembly GCA_030015575.1. Taxonomy (NCBI): domain Eukaryota; kingdom Viridiplantae; phylum Streptophyta; class Magnoliopsida; order Asparagales; family Amaryllidaceae; genus Agapanthus; species Agapanthus africanus. The sequence goes on from CM057340.1 coordinate 395,359,803, forward strand.
TATGGTAATCCATCGTACGGGGTCATCAAACAGAATAGGGAATCTATCGACCTATACAATAATGAAGGTACAGATCTAAAGTCTCGTAAGGCATTTTACTCATTATACACATAAATATATATATACACACACATATCTCAAATCACATTTGTATAAACGTCATATTTAATTATTTCACAACACCTCTATCTCAATCTCGTGTCGTGTTTATCGATCTCGATCTCATATAATACCATTAACAACTCATACTTGTCCTTTTTCAATTCATATTCATTAGCGTCAACTTTTATCATATTATCTCTTTACTAAATCCTATAACCATGTCCAAAAGTTCATAGCATATCTTATTTTTGATTATAATTTATAACACAATCTTCTATATCAATGGTTGCGAGGGTGCTATACGCCATCCACCCGACCACCCTCATAGATATAAATCTACTCACTTTCTAAACTCCTCGGCTACCCGAAGTTGATGTGCTTTGTCGTCTCGAAAGTCCTTGCAAAGGTACCTAATATCAATACACAATCGCAATTCTATTAAAACCAATATCTGAAAACCGATACGGCACACGGATTGCTTATTGGTTAAGACCTATAGCTTATGCATGCAAGATCAAACAAATAACCCTTGTCGTTGATATACAAACGTCCAACGACCAATTCAAATGTCAAATATAAAAACCAAGAATTCAAATATCGGAACAATAGCCAAAGCACTCGCAATTAACTCCCAGATTTTGGCTCAGGTAAATGGGGACTGAACAAACAAGTACAGGGGATAGGTTATAGGGTAAGTGAGCTACAGGAAAAACCACATCTCCTTAGGAATTAGGGGGTCCGGCGAGATACCCTCAAAATCCGGCGCCGCCAGTCAAGCTAGGGTAGAATGGGTTCGTACTTTTATGGTTGTCTTCTTGTGGTTTATCTAGGTCAATGGACTTGCTTGATTTTCTTAAAAATATCCTAGATAGCTCCAGATATCCTATAGGCTAACAAACTCCACGAAACCGACACGGAACAATTTCTAAGTTCGTTTATCGGGTTCTAAACCCATTTCCAGGCCAGGAAATCAATCTCTATGGTCTTGTAAACTATCACTACACTTTAATTAACCACTTAACTGGAACTTGGAATTTTCTAAGATCACATATCCTAATTATATCAAATTCTAAACTAAACTAGGATATTTAACATAAACACTAGTCTAAAGTGAAGAGATTACCACATTTGGAAACTTAGGAAGATTCTTGAGTTGCCCAAAGTCTTCAAAATCCAAACTTAAATAGTTCAAAGGGTTTAGAATAGGTTTGTCCATGTTTTATGTGAAGGGGGCATGAGGTTTTTGAATGTATTTGGAGATGATGAATGGAGGTAGTGGAGGTTGAAGAAGCATGGAGAAGATGAAGAAAAACAATGGGGAATGAGAATGGGCCAAGTCTAACCCTCTCTATCTTATGCTCACTCTCTCACTCACAAATATCCCCTACACTCACTCTCCAAACAAATATCTCTTTTGTTTTTCACTCATAACTCCTTTCACACACAACCCTTTTCTTTTTTTGCATTTACTTTTCTTTTCTCATTCTCACAAATTCACAAGTCACAAACACAAAAACAACATGCACATGACATGGTGCACTAGCCATGAAAAAATATAAAAATAAGGATTTGGCCAAATCGCGATTAGTAGTGCACTAATCAATTTTAATTTAAACTTGCATTTAATTATTTATAAGAATGCCAAAATCCGATTAATATCATTATAATAAATAATTATTTTTAATCTCCGATTATTTTCTAAATATTGGTATATACTTATACCAATTTATGAAAACCACTACTCGCCAATCGAATAGTTTTCGCGAAATATATTATTTTAATATTAAATTTCCAAAAATAATATTTTATATTTCTGAGATGTTACAAAGAGCTCAACACGAGGCAGCATAGATGGTTAGAGCTGATGGCGGACTATGATCTTGATCTCAAATACCATCCCGGGAAGGTTAATTTAGTGCCGTATGCGCTAAGTCGGTTAACAGCAATACGTATGTTGACTACACAGAAGGAGATCATATATGAGTTTCAGAGATTCGAGTTGGAGATCGTATTACCGTATTCTTTGGGGCAGTTGATGCAGTTGCAAGTACAATTATCCCTGATCGATAATATTAAAGCAGCGCAGTCGCACGATCCAAGATTGCTGAAGTTTCGAGAACAAGTAGAAGCGGGACTTCGAACGGACTTGTTGATTCATGAAGATGGTTGGTTACGATATGTGAGCCATTTATGTGTGCCGAAAGGAGATATTCGTGAAGAAGTTATGAAGAAGGCACATAGTTCCGCATATTCCGTACATCCGGGAGGCACGAAGATGTACCGAGATCTATGACATCATTTCTGGTGGGATGGCATGAAAAGGGAGATTGCTCGCTATGTAGCGAAGTGCTTGGTGTGTCAGTAAGTCAAAGCTAAATATCAAAGAGTAGCTGGTTTATTGCAACCACTTCCGATTCCTCAGTGGAAGTGAGAATATATAATCATGGATTTCGTGACAGCATTACCGCGGAGTCCAAAGGGTAATAATGCAGTTTGGGTGATTGTTGATCGATTGACCAAGGCAGCACATTTTATACCGTTTTGAGTTGGTCAGTCGACCGAAGCTTTAGCTGAACGGTACATGCAGGAGATTGTGAGATTGCATGGAGTACCTATGAGCATCGTTCACGATCGTAATACCTGATTCTTATCTTACTTTTGGAGGAGTCTACAGGAAAGTTTGGGGACTCGATTGACCTCTAGCACCGCCTATCATCCCCAGACAGATAGCCAGTCAGAAAGAATGATTCATACTATTGAAGATATGTTGAGAGCATGCATGTTAGACTTCAAGGGTTCATGGGATGATCATTTGCACTTGGTGGAGTTTTCGTATAATAACAGTTTTCAGGCAACTATTCAGATGGCTCCATTCGAAGTATTATATGGTCGCAAGTGTCGCTCGCCCGTCTGTTGGGTTGGTGTTGGTGAAAGAAGATTATTGGGACCAGATCTTATCGTGCCAATAGTGGAGAAAGTTAATGTGATCCGAAATCATATGATGGCGGCGCAAGATCGACAGAAAAGTTGGGCCGGTATAGGGTAAAGACCTCTAGAGTTCGCAGTTAGTGATCTGTATTCTTGAAGATATCACCAACCAGAGGAGTGATTCGATTTGGTAGTCGATGCAAGCTCAGTCCTCAATTTGTGGGGCTTTTCGGTATCATCGAGCGCGTTGGAGAAGTAGCTTATCGATTGGGTTTACCACCATCCTTGGCGAGTGTTCACGATGTGTTTCATGTATCTCAACTCCGCAAGTATGTTCGAGATGAGACACACGTTTTAGATCACTCAGAGTTGACAGTAAGGGAGGACTTGACATACGAAGAACGACCGATGGTGATTGTAGATCAGAGAGAAAAGGTCCTCAAGAACAAGGTTATCCTTCTAGTACTTGTCTTCTCGTTCGCACGGAGAATCAAATTGGGAACGAGAAGACAAGATTCGACAGAAGTTTCCACACCACTTTTCTGAGATTCATGTTTTCTCATCTTTTCTTGTTCCGGAAATTTCGAGGACGAAATTCTTTTGTAGTTGGGTATAATGTAACACCCTAGTTCATTTATACCATATTCTATTAGATGATTTCCTAATCTTGTGACTATTTCTTGATTATTATTTGTTTTAGGTATGGATAGTGCTTTGGTATCTATGATTAGTATCCGACCCGACCCGCATGTTTGAAATCCATCACGGTTCTAGATTACGACATATCCTTACTAGTACTAAGGATTTGTGCACATTTAGATTTGATATTACACTTATATGATATGTTGTATCTGCATTTCTTTTAGATAATACAAATAATAGTCAAATATATATTTTAACATCTAGCATGGCCTGTATCATACCCCATATCCTATGATTGCATCCAGACATCTTGTTCACTTCCTGTTTGATGAAACAGACTCGTTTAGATCGCTACGTATTTTTACGTGTATTGGGGGTATACATTTTATCTAACTGGATGTCTCATTATAATTTTTACTGACACGTGTATTATCCATATTTAAAACTAGATTTTTAGAAAGAACCCGGGTAATTTTCGGAGTATTTTTGTATTAACTGTATAATCATATAATATATATTATTATATTCTTTATAACCTAACCGTTAATATATATTTTATATGAGGTTAATGGAGGAAATATGTCATAGGAGGGAATTTCCTCCTATGGCGTCGGAAAAATATATGCTCCGTGATTTTTTTCGACGATCGGCATATATCACTTCAATCTTTATCATCTAAGATGTGGATACACTAAATTTCGTGTGATTATACCATTTTTTCACCGTTGATTTAATTGATGCAAAATTAATGGTTTACCGACAATAGAACTTTTTACATTGCTAATTCAACGGTGAAAAAGTGGTGGAATCACAAGAAATTTGCGATATGCACATCTTAGATGATAACAATGATAAGGATCGGTGCCGATTGTCGGAAAAAAATGGCGGATGTTGTATTTTTTCGATGCCATAAGAGGAAACTCCCTCCTATGGCCTCTTTCCTCCATTATTCTTATTATATATATATATATATATATATTTAACTAATAATTCTGCACAGTCTCTCTCTCTAATTATATATATATATACTTAATTTTATTAACTAATTATATAACCCTCACATCTCTCTCTCCTTTCTTTCACTCTAACCTTCTTTCTCTCCTCTCTCTCTCTCTCTCTCTCTATATATATATATATATATATATATATATTAATTTAACCCTAAATATTAACCCCTCTCTCTCCTCTCTATTATTTTCCTTCTTCTTCCTCGCGAGAAAACTGTTGGAGATAGTGCACTCAGAGTCAATTATTGGATCACAGGCACGTGATTACAATGATTGAGGGAGGACCTGTCCCAGTAGGACAGTCTTACTCGAGATGATAGTATGCTATCTGGTTTACCTTTATCATCGTGTACTGCTTTAGGTGACCTTACTGGTCGCTATTACACGTTGATAGAGCCCCTAGGATTCTTGCTTGACCACCAGCAGTATGAGGGCGATCATATAAGTGGGAGCTGGGGTCTATAAGCACATCCTTAAAAGGTCCCTAGTCGTGCGAGTTTCGAGACAGGGCATCGATACTCCAGAGTAGACTGGTGTATACAGTCGAGACCCCGACGAGGGGCGGTGGCCGGTCTCACAAGCCATTGGTGTCAGTTGGATCACCTAAGATGTATACAGGTGCTCATTGGGTTATGAGTATACCGGACAGGACTCGCCGGGAGCATGCTAGTTGGTCTTATACCTCATGTCAGATGGCAGTTCCCTGGTGACATGTGTTCAGGTTAGTTCATCGACCTGAGGATCGTCATTTGTCTCGTGTGAGTTCCCACTGTACTTTGATTACTACCCTACCACGCTCAAAGGAGACGTGCAAACAGGTTTTAGTTGGGTACAGTCCCGAGCCACATGGAGGCAGTGAGCGTATCTTCAGGGGTTCGTCTCTCCCGGTATTGGGGGTGAGGTCGTGCTGTGTCTAGGAAAGCCATTACACGAAGTCCTTGGCCAAGGCAAGAGATTTACTGGTAGGTATTCCAGTAGTATCTCAGGGTGTTCTGGGCTACACTCCGACACGACTTTTACCGCTTTTGGGGGTCTGACTTTTACCAACCCCCTAGGCCCGCCATGCGATGCTCATAGACGAACGGACCGGACTGTACGGATATTGTCACTGACAGGCTCAGTAGGGTGTCAGGATAAGTTCGCTCATCGACGTCCCTTTTGGTCAATACCTGGTAGCCCGTTACGTATTGGCTTATACCTCTGACGTGCTAGTGGTTAAATCCACAACTAAGGTATTGACGAGTCTTTAGAGTCCCCCACATTCAGTTAGTCAAGCTTTCGGGCGAAAAGCTGTAGAGGCCGTATGGAGATATGGCAAGGTCCGATCAGATACGTGCGGTATTGCACGGATCAGGATCGGACAGTTTGTACTAGAGGCCGTATGGATATATGGCAGGGTTCGATCAGATACGTGCGGTATTGCACGGATCAGGATCGAACGGATATTACTAGCCGGCTTTGGTTTAAGCCGGATCCTAGTATAATACAGTGTAGATTTTGTCTCATTGCTTTTGTATTTCGGTCGGAATACAAATGCGGGTGTGTATGCACAGTATCGGGGTTTTCCTGTAATTTATTACGGGACCAGTTTTCTGGAGTTGCCAGTTTGCTTTCCGTTTCGGCCGATTTCCTTTGTATCGTTCATTGGCCGAAGATTGGTGGAGGAGGGCTTATTTGCATTTGTGCAAATAAGCTTTTGTGGAGGGGGTCTTTGCATTTTATTGTATCATGATACTTGCACCATCTTTTGACTTCTTTTGACCATGATGGCTTGACTTTTGTTTTCATGATGGTTGTGGTGGAGCGTTGGACTTAGTTTGTTATCATGGTTGTTGATTGGTTGGTGGAGTGAGGGTTTGGTTGGTGATCATTGTTTGTTATCATCACCCTTTTCTCTCTCTTGCATGATGACCATTCCTCTCACTTGCATTTTTTTTGGTGTGGCTACCTTTTTTTCTACACTCCCTCATTCACTCTCTCCTCTTGATTGATACATGGCCGGCCAAGCCTTGAGGGGGGCTGCCCAATTCATTTGGTGTGGGATTTTGGTTCATTTCATGTTGCAAAATTCCCACAAGATCAATCTCCAAAACTCCAAGTATCATTCCTCCACCAAAGGCAACATCCACTACCCCAAAGTGAGACATGAGCACTACACATTCTACAGCAAATCTTAGGCACGTCGACTAGCCAGCTTCGTGCCCGAGTTACCTCGGTATTGAGGTGGGAGCCCCTAAAAGATGCAGACGATGTGGTGCCCTTCCGGCAAGGAGGCGACGACCGGAGTTTCCGCAGGAGATCGGGACGACGACGAGAAGACCGGAGGACACGGATCAGTCGGTATATCTCTCTTCCCCATCTTGTAGTTAGCTAGGACTAGTTAATGGTTCGATCCGGGTTTTAGTGCGCGGTGGTGCCGGTTTGCTAGTTTGCAAAATTAAAGTTTATCACCGCTTCCGCATTTGGCCTCGGGATGGAGGCCGAGGCGCCGACGTGCACTTACAGTGGTATCAGAGCCTCGCTATTAACTTAGTCTAGCTTTGTCTAATGTGTTTTATATTTTCGATCGAACAAAATTCCAAAAACCCGCGTTTTCTTCACATCAGTTTTCTGTTGAATTTTTTCTGTCTCGAAAATTTTTTCAGGTTGTAGAAAAGTGATGTACTGGAAATTTTAAGAACACTGTAGAAATTCGATACAGTGACTCCATAGTGGGAGCGCGGAACCGCGGCCAAACCCTCCTTTGGGCCGCGGTTCCGCCGCACTATATTTAGATCACTGCATGAAATTTCTGCAGTTGCTCTCCGGGTTGATTTTAGGGTTTCTGGAATATTAATTTTGGGCCCAGAATTTCTCGATGTGCTACAGTAGTACTTGGGGCCCACTTGTTAAAATTTGATCGATCGGATATTTTAAACACATTGTTTCACAGTATTTACATTATATCTACGACCGTGAATGTCACTCGATCGGTAAATCCTGTCTAACTGCTATAGCCCGGTTAGACGGATTTGCGAACGTGACTTTCACGTTGATGTTCTGTGTATTTGCTGTGATGTTGCGGATCGGTCGTGGAGATAGCTTAGATGCAATGCTAGTACAGTTTTGTTGTATTATGTACATTTGATATTGCGGGGCGAGCGTCCGACATGTGGACTTCCGTCACTGCCTGTTTGTATTATTATTTTTGGGGCACGACCAGGTTGCGGTCGATGTACCCGTTGTATGTATATTTTACTTTCTGTACTAGGATTGCCCCGTGGAGGGGTGCACGGATAGCCAGATTCTAGAGGGCAACAAGCCCGCATCTCATGGCATTGGGACGGAGGGGGCTTCACTCTAGAATTGGCGAGCTATTCGCCGCACTCGTAGGGGATACAGGTTGACCCAGGAGGGGTGCCCAAGTTGCCGGATTCCGTGAAGTGCTGGGTGGTCCATTCACGGAGCTGAAGGGGGCTGCCTCGCTTCAGATTTTGGCGGGTGACTTGTCGCGCCCGTAGGGGTCTAGGATTTCATTGCACAGGCTATCCACACGACCAGGGGAACGTCGGGTTTCAGTAGTGGCTCTGTGAAACCCGGGGATCCCAGATATCTGTATTGTTCTGTGATGCTGTACATTTTCTGTGATGTTGCATTTTATCACGCCTTGAGCGAAAATAATATATTAGTATATATATTAGTAGATGTTGTATATGTTTTGCATCCGCGCTAGTCCAGTCCCCGCTCTGTCGTTAGTTAGCTAACCTAACAGGTAATGACGGGACCCAGTGGCGAATGCGGATAGCATATACGTACGTCATATTATTTTCGTTCTTTGTGGTGTGATCAATTGATGGGACTGCGTTGATTCGGATCAATGCAAGTTAAAAACAAACCAAATCTGATGTTGTTGGAACACTTTTTCAAAAAGCTGTTATTGCAAGGACGTTCACTTTTGTTTTGCATCGTGGTATTCAGTTGGAATATCCTGCTCCTCAGTCGACGAGGCAAGGGCCGAGATCCCTTCACCGGGAGTGACCCCTTAGACAAAAAGTTTGCGTCAGGGCATTAACTTCACTATAGCCGATTACTTTTGCTTTGCATCGTGGTATTCAGTTGGAATATCCTGCACCTCATTCTACGGTGAAAGAGCCGAGATCCCTTCACCGGGAGTGACCTCTTTAGCAACGGTTTTCGTCACTATATTTTCAAAAAGCTATCCGGTTCCTTCAACGATATCAAGTTCTTTACGTTAAAGGTTTTCACCAGAAACCATTCGTAGCCCTCCGTCGTTTCAGACGGGTAGCACGTAGTATTCATGCTATGTTTGTTGGCCTTCGTCAAGGCATAGTGTATGGTAGCTGCTTGTTGCCTTTCTGCAGCATAGATAGATGCGTTGGTTTGGGACAATCGTATAGCCTTGTTGGCCTTCGTCAAGGGCTTGTGCGGGTGGGTTCAAATCAACCTGGAGAATGACGGGTAGAACTTGACATGTGACTTATGATTTGTTGGCCTTCGTCAAGGTCATAAGAGCATGGGGCAAAAATCACATCGGGAGTTTCAAAAGAACTGAAACTTGCCAGATATGCGCATACCTTCTGGAGTGTGATAGCGTGAGCGGATTCCGTCACGTTATCATACGGTGATAGTTGGATCCCGATTCCCACTGATGAGTTAGTTTACTCCTCGGGTGTTCCCGACTAATTCTTCTTTTAGGTTTGGAGGAGAATTTGACGGTACAGTGGTAGGTTTCCCGATTAGATAAATTGGTAACCATTCTGATCTAGGTTAGAGTGCACGCTGAGTGTTTCTTTTCTCTCTCTCTTTGGCAGGGACCATTGACCCGACCCCAAGACTATGACTCAGAGACCAAGTTGACCGAACCTTCTTAAACACTGGCTTTTGGATTGTCAAAGTTGCAAACCTCATTGCCACTCCTACTTTTACCCTTTTCTCCAGGACACCCCGTATTACTACGAACGTCCACTTCCATTGGACAAAACCATCGTATGGTTAGATACGAACTCGAAAGAATTTATTCGAGGATGGTTTCAGGTTCTGGAGAAAACGGATAGGACTATTCAGTTGTCTTTTCCTATTTCCTTCTCTCAGGTTGCGAGTACTCCTTGGTTTAGGAGATAGTACACCTATTACGCAAATTGGATAGTCTTCTTCCAAACCTTAGGCTGGTGCCGACCGGTAGGGAATGAAGAAAACCAATAAGCTAACGATGGTGTACAGAAGGTATTAAGTTAAGACAAAGCAAGGGATTAGTAAGAAGGCAAAGTAAATTACGACTGATATTCACGACCAAACCAGGTATTTCATTACCAGTCCCACTTCACCTTTGTATTTCTCCAGGACACTCCGTATCACTACGAAGATCCACAGTTTATTGGATACTCCATCGTATGGTTATATACGAACTCGAAAGGAACTTGTTCCAGTTCGGGGATGGATTCTGGTTCAGGAGAAATAGGAATAAGGTTTATTCGGTTGTCTTTTATCTTCACCTTCTCTCGCATTGCGAGTGTTCCTAGGATTAGGACAGTACACCCATTATGCTTATTGGATAGTCTTCTTCCAAACCATAGGCTGGTGCCGAACGGTAGGGAAGGAAGAAAACCATTTGGCCTAAGGGGTGTGCAGAAGGTAATGACTAAAGACATAAAAAGGGATTTGGAGAGGTGGCAAAAAATTATACGGTTATAGTCGTGAATCTGGAAGAGGCATTACTAGGAATACCAGGATACCCCATCGAAACATTTCAATGTTTCAGTTTCACTGTGTACTGTTAAAGGAAAACTGATTTCCCAGTTAGACACTTGCTCCAGGGTATGTATTTACCAGGTATGATTCTCACATCTGTATGGTCTTACAGATGATGAGTGGGAGTAAGTTATTGGGAATTGGGTGATCATCCTCATTATATCGAGATTCGTTGTAATCGATCACCTGGGCTGTTTGCCGGCCGGCAAATATTTGGTTTTGAATATCCGCTGTTATGCACCAATTTCAAATTGATATATCTGTATGTCTATTTTCATAGAGTGAGATATACCTTTCTGAAATTATGTCTACGACATTTACCTATATCTGTGGATGGTTAGGTAAGGAGCATTAAACAGTGGTGTAATTCTTCTTAACCATAAGTACAGTTTTCAACCTACGACACACAGTGAATGAGTTATCAGACTCGAGGGACTTATACAGAGTATTGTATGTTGTCCAGGGTCCATCAGGACAGAGGAGTTGGTTCTCGTACTATATTCGGTTTACTTATGACTTCTCTAGTTTTTAGACAGGTGATTCGTGGAAACACAGGGTCCGAATTTTGAGAAGTTATAGGTATTTGAATAGAGTAGAGAACCAGGTGTAGCAAGTATCGGGATTCTTCAAAGTGATCGAAGATGTAGATACTTGTGTATGGTATTCAGTTGATAGTGATGATTAAGAGAACTTGCTTCTTTTTCAGGCTACTCATAATTGGAAGTATTCCTAAGTTGAGTAACGCTGATCGGCCTTCTTCCATTTCGTCGACATGCACTGGAGACAGCTGCATGATTTGAATCTGGTTCAATTAAATCAGTGCCTCTGGTCCTATATTGGATATAGAACAGTTCGTATCTTAACGATGTTAAGGTACGGGGAGTTGTCCGGCTTATGATTAAAACCAGACTCTGGATAACTCAAGGCACGTTTCTGTAATGGCTGTTTGTGGGTTGACCCAGGCTATGACGAGGGTTGATTTTCTACCATAAGAAAGATCAATAGTGATATTGTTCTTAACTCGCCACAGTTTTAATAAAAATGGATTTTTTTCGGAAAAACAGTAGCGGGAGTATGGTAGAACTGGAAGTGATTCCAGAACCGCAAACGATTACTGAAGATTTGATAAGGAACCTAAAGATTCAATCTGGATTGACATTCCATTGGCCACTCCGCAGATAAGGTGGGTAACTTCAGGCACCCGAGAGGTACTCCGGTAGCCTCAAGGACGGTGACAGGGAAGTTCTTGTGTACCCACACTTGCCATTGCTGTTGTTCCAGGTTGCGAGACCCGGCGGGAGGATGAGTATAGCATCGTTCTAAACTAGCTTTAGAAGTGTACGTCTATATGACTCTGCCAGAGGGTTGTCGTAGTCAGTGGGAGCAGCGGAAGCATTGGTGGACAGGTAGCTTATGTCTATTTATAGACTAAAGCAGACATAGCGGAGATAGATCATCAATTTCTGATGTAACAGTCATAGGTTTGACTTCATCAGAATAGGGGATGGATCTGTTGAGAAGGTAGTAGGGTGTAATGTCCTGGTATTTAGATGACATACACAGAGTAGGAAGTGATATTCCTATACTACAATCGGTTATACTTTGGTCGTCAGACAGTGGTTTCTCCACATGGGACTTGGATATTATATCAGACATACTGGTTACTAGATCTATGGTTTTAGATCTAGATTTGGGTGGTTTCCCAATCAGGGTACTTTGACAGCATTCTAAGAGTATTTAGAATGGACGACTCTTGGCACGGTAGTGTACCTGCAGGTGATGGAGTCACCCTCTCTAAAGCTGTCTTACAGACTAAAGGAGAGAGGGATGTGCATGATTGGCAGATCACTTGCTTAGGCAATTGAGTCAATCATGAGATGTCAAGTACCACACCAGATGTTGTTCTTGCACTAGATGCAATAAGTTGACATTAATCCAATCCTGGAGAAACAGTCGGAAGCAGTTTTAGAACATAAGTGGATGTTCTAGGGAAATGATAACGACAGCCTCATTCAGGAGACAGTTATCATTCCAGGCTTCCAAGGTGACCTGGACGACAAGGAGGTTGTCAGAGTTATAGTTTTCCTTCTGACGAGGGGCAGTATTTTGGACAGCTGGTCCAAGGCAATACTGAGAGAGGCATGGCGCAGGATACTGATTAAGTTCAGTTGACGATACAGTCTAAGAAGTTTGGATTTGGAGTTCATTTATGAGCTAGGTCCCATCAGACATCCAGACACATTCTAAGACAGGTATTGCTCATTTCGGGAGATGGGTTTTTCCGCGAACTTGAGATATAAAGAGACATAGAAAGAAACAACAAGGCGGATCCACTCACTGAGGCTATTCCTCGAACGCAATAGTTTCACAAACGAGCTTTGTGAGACTGACTAGTAGAGGAGTTGGGTGTTCGGTATCACACGGGCTGTGAGTATGCGACATCACAATAATTAGCCTTGAGTGCAAGTGGGAGATTGTTGGAGATAGTGCCCTCAGAGTCAATTATTGGATCACAGGCACGTGATTACAATGATTGAGGGAGGACCTGTCCCAGTAGGACAGTCTTACTCGAGATGATAGTATGCTATCTGGTTTACCTTTATCATCGTGTACTGCTTTAGGTGACCTTACAGGTCGCTATTACATGTTGATAGAGCCCGTAGGATTCTTGCTTGACCACCAGCAGTATGAGGGCGATCATATAAGTGGGAGCTGGGGTCTATAAGCACATCCTTAAAAGGTCCCTAGTCGTGTGAGTTTCGAGACAGGGCATCGATACTCCGGAGTAGACTAGTGTATACAGTCGAGACCCCGACGAGAGGCGGTGGCCGGTCTCACAAGCTATTGGTGTCAGTTGGATCACCTAAGATGTATACAGGTGCTCATTGGGTTATGAGTACACCGGACAGGACTCGCCGGGAGCATGCTAGTTGGTCTTATACCTCACGTCAGATGGCAGTTCCCTGGTGACATGTGTACAGGTTAGTTCATCGACCTGAGGATCGTCATTTGTCTCGTGTGAGTTTCCACTGTACTTTGATTACTACCCTACCACGCTCAAAGGAGACGTGCAAACAGGTTTTAGTTGGGTACAGTCCCGAGCCACATGGAGGCAGTGAGCGTATCTTCAGGGGTTCGTCTCTCCCGGTATTGGGGGTGAGGTCGTGCTGTGTCTAGGAGAGCCATTACACGAAGTCCTTGGCCAAGGCAAGAGATTTACTGGTTGGTATTCCAGTAGTATCTCAGGGTGTTCTGGGCTACACTCCGACACGACTTGTACCGCTTTTGGGGGTCTGACTTTTACCAACCCCCTAAGCCTGCCATGCGATGCTCATAGACGAACGGACCGGACTGTACGGATATTGTCACTGACAGGCTCAGTAGGGTGTCAGGATGAGTTCGCTCATCGACGTCCCTTTTGGTCAATACCTGGTAGCCCGTTACGTATTGGCTTATACCTCTGACGTGCTAGCGGTTAAATCCACAACTAAGGTGTTGACGAGTCTTTAGAGTCCCCCACATTCAGTTACTCAAGCTTTCGGGCGAAAAGCTGTAGAGGCCGTATGGAGATATGGTAAGGTCCGATCAGATACGTGCGGTATTGCACGGATCAGGATCGGACAGTTTGTACTAGAGGCCGTATGGATATATGGCAAGGTTCGATCAGATATGTGCGGTATTGCACGGATCAGGATCGAACGGATATTACTAGCCGGCTTTGGTTTAAGCCGGATCCTAGTATAGTACAGTGTAGATTTTGTCTCATTGATTTTGTATTTCGGTCGGAATACAAATGCGGGTGTGTATGCACAGTATCGGGGTTTTCCTGTAATTTATTACGGAACCAGTTTTCTGGAGTTGCCAGTTTGCTTTCCGTTTCGGCCGATTTCCTTTGTATCGTTCATTGGCCGAAGATTGGTGGAGGAGGGCTTATTTGCATTTGTGCAAATAAGCTTTTGTGGAGAGGGTCTTTGCATTTTATTGTATCATGATACTTGCACCATCATTTGACTTCTTTTGACCATGATGGCTTGACTTTTGTTTTCATGATGGTTGTGGTGGAGTGTTGGACTTAGTTTGTTATCATGGTTGTTGATTGGTTGGTGGAGTGAGGGTTTGCTTGGTGATCATTGTTTGTTATCATCACCCTTTTCTCTCTCTTGCATGATGACCATTCCTCTCACTTGCATTTTTTTTTTGGTGTGGCTACCTTTTTTTCTACACTCCCTCATTCACTCTCTCCTCTTGATTGATACATGGCCGGCCAAGCCTTGAGGGGGGCTGCCCAATTCATTTGGTGTGGGATTTTGGTTCATTTCATATTGCAAAATTCCCACAAGATCAATCTCCAAAACTCCAAGTATCATTCCTCCACCAAAAGCAACATCCACTACCCCAAAGTGAGACATGAGCACTACACATTCTACAGCAAATCTTAGGCACGTCGACTAGCCAGCTTCGTGCCCGAGTTACCTCGGTATTGAGGTGGGAGCCCGTAAATGATGCAGACGATGTGGTGCCCTTCCGGCAAGGTGGCGACGACCGGAGTTTCCGCAGGAGATCGGGACGACGACGAGAAGACCGGAGGACACGGATCAGTCGGTATATCTCTCTTCCCCATCTTGTAGTTAGCTAGGACTAGTTAATGGTTCGATCCGGGTTTTAGTGCGCGGTGGTGCCGGTTTGCTAGTTTGCAAAATTAAAGTTTATCACCGCTTCCGCATTTGGCCTCGGGATAGAGGCCGGGGCGCCGCCGTGCACTTACAAAAACTGCCTCCCTGCGACGAAACCCTAACCCTAGCCCCTTACCTCTCCATAGTCGCCACCATTCCAACCTCAACATCTCCTCGCCCTTGTCATCATCTCCTCAACCCCTTTTCCTCCTCTCCAATACCCAATGACCTATGAACCCCCGAGTAGCCCAAGAAACACCCGAACCCAAACCTTAGCCTACGCCTCTCCATCGCCGCCAATCATCTCACCACCCCGACCTCACCCTCACCACTTCCTCCTCTCTTTCTTCATCCCCAACGAGACACCTACAACTCCTGAGCACCCACCAACGCAACCCATCCCTGCAACCGACACCTAGGAACCCATGCACTCGCCACCACCGCCGATCACCTCGTCGACCCTACCTCACCTCCTCCTTCTCCTCCCCTTTCTCTTCTCTCCACCGACACCATAATGCCACCACCACGACCCCAGCAACTCACCTGAGAACCCATACCCACGAGCCCAAGAACCCCGACATTGGCACCTCTCATCGCTGGAGACCCACGACCTCCTCATCGTTTCCCCTCCGTCTCTTCACTTCCCTCTTCAACTCCCAACACCACCACATCCATCCCTACAGCCCTGACTAATTTACAGCAATCCATGACCAACTCTAGAAACCCCTCTGCCTTTCGTCGTCGACGGATGCCCTTCGTTGCCGTCATCACCCCCTCGTCTCCTCTGTCCCAGAAACCCCAAGCCAAGCTACACCCCACTCTCCTTCTTCCCTTTTCTTTCTTTCTTACATTCTTTCTTTATTGAATTTTTCGGCTGTCTCATCGGAGTCGGGCATGTCGCCGACGATCCAGACGACCCAGTCACCATCGTTGTCTAGCCCTGTGACCATGACACACAGCTGCTCTGATACCAAACAAACCCTGTCACACCCCGCTTTCCAAAGTGCGCTAACTACGACACGTGAAAGAGCCAACCATGCTACGTATGGCGAGGAAAGATCCTTTGTGCCACCACCAGATCACGACCGTGTCACCACTAGATCGCTACTAGACCACCACCAGACCATGCACCAGGCCATACACCAGATCACGACCAGACCACCACCAGACCATGCACCAGATCGCGATCAAACCACCGCCAGACTATGCACTAGATCACGACCGTGCCACCACCAGACCATGACCGTGCCACCACCAGACCACCACCAGACCATGCACTAGATCGCGACTAGACTGCGACCAGACCATGCACCAGACCGTGACCAGACCACGACCAGACCACCACCGGACCATGCACCAGATCGCGACTAGACCACCACCAGACCATGCACCAGACCCAGATCATGCCATGACCGTGTCATCACCATACCCAGACCGTGTCATGCCATGTTCCTTGCTCCTATACCATGCCATGCTTGCTTCGTGATCAGCTCATACCACTTGTGTGCCACCATCGCATCAGTCCCATGTCACCGTAAGGCCCACGCACCATGTCGTGTCATGTCTCACCAAGCCGCCTGCACATCGATCGATGTTTCCAAGGCAAGTTTATCTTGCTACATGCTATGTTATTATAGTTATATCCATATGAAAAAAATAATACATGTATTTTAATTATACATCCAATGCTATAGTTTTACCGTTTTTCGATATCCGTTCGTATCCGTACTGTCAATTTCATATCTAGTCGTATGCCGGAACTTCATTATATCATGTTACTTTTATATTAGTGCGACATCTTATCTAGCTTGCATCGTACGTAGTCATATATATATATATATATATATATATATATATATATAGGTTATTACAGATAGACACATATGCATTCTAACATCAGCACTATTTACCGTGATCCGGATATCGTTTACAATATCGCATTTGGTGTCCATTTGATACATATGCATTGTTAGGAATATGTAAGCCCTAGAGGCCATTATTGATGATATAGTGGATGCTTGGACATATATATAGAGGACTTTCTAGCTCGACATAATAGTATGCTATCAGGTTGCAGGGTTCCCTAGGACGGCAGCAAGGTTTCGGGAGGCATCGTCCATGCCAATTTCAAAAATTTGTCGTTCTAGTTAACTCTAACCATAGAATCCTTACTAGAAAATCCGATGAATAAACATGTAAACACCTTTACAACTAAGTGAATGAGAAATACAACCTTTGTAGACCAGTCCTTCACTTCTAATGCTCCGTGTAGTAGTCCCTTCACTGCGATTTGTGATCTCCCAAACTCTAGAAAGGGTTCTCCCGGAGAAATGAACAAGCTTGCTCGAAGTCTTCGAGGCCGAAGATGATCTACATCGAGGAGACTCATGCTCATGCTACCTCTTCACTAATTGTGAAATTAGTGAAGCAAACACCCTATACTAAATGGCAAGTAGTATAAGATGATGAAGTAGGAAATGAGCTCACTTTAGTTTTATTTTTCTCACAATATTTTCTCACTTTTCCAAAAGCTAGAAAGCTTTTTCTCAAGGATGAAGAAGATGATGAGAAGAAGTGAGAATGAACTCATGAGGTGAGAATAACAACCATGGGTGAGTTAGTATCATACACTAAACCATGTAGAGATTAAACCATGGCTAATAATAATGGTTAGGTTAATAAATATCTACAAGTAAAATAAAAGGAATGGACTTAGTCAAAGATGCTACAAGCTTCTCCAAGCTTCCAAGCATGTAACTAATTAACACTAATTTTGATTTACTTAAATAAATATAAACCCTCACATTATTATTAGTATGGTGTGAGTCTCATACACCCATGTAGCATGTGGCATCAAACATGACACAATAAAATGTACACTAATATATATCACATATATACTAATGCACACTTGTGAGAAAAAGAAAAGTTTAAGTGAGCTGATATTAGTTAATGCAATATAGTATATCAAATATACAATTATACATTAAATTATTAAATCAATACTTGATTTAATAATCCGGCTATATCACATATAACCGACTAATATCAAATGCAACAACTTATCGAATCAACACTTGATCCTATAACCCGGCTATATCACATATAACCGACCGGTGTCAAAAATCGCGAGAATAGAACGCGGTATCACATACGCGCATTAATCTCGGTCCTGCACATATCACATATGTGCTCCTACTCTGTTTCACATAATTCAGGAAACCTCTGTGTAGGACTCTAAAGACTGTAGGGTTCCTAGGCACCCTAATGAGGTCTCACAAGGCATCAACCATGCCAATTTCAAATTTTACGGTGCCGGGAAACCCTAAACTACGGATCGTTGGCTAGATATTTAGGCGAAAAGTAAACTAGTTAACACTTAACTATAGAGAATACGGAAATACAACCTTTGTAGATCCGGTGATCCACCTCCACGGCTCCGCAATGAAGTCCTCTCCGCTGTCCAAATCGAACCATGACTCTCACGGTGGTTTCATCGGAGAAAAGACCGGGCTAGGTCGTCGACAACGTGCCGAAGATGATCTACGTCGAAGCATCGCTAGATCAAGCTCCAACTTCACCAAGTGATGAAACTTGTGAAGAAAACACACTCTACTACTTGGCAAGAGGTAGAGGATGAAGAAATAGGAAGTGGGTTCACTTTAGAATTGGATTTCTCACTCTTTTTCTCACTTTGCCATTAAAGCTTTCAAGCTTTTTCTTGAAGTGAAGAAGAAGAAGAAGATAGAAATTGTTATGATAAGTTAATTTAGAAAATAGAAAATAAAAGAATACTTATCATAATCAACCATGGTTAAGTGTAGAGACTAAACTCAAGTTAAGTGAATGGTTAGGTTAGGTATGAAGACAAAAATGGTGACTAAGTCAAAGCTTCATGAAGCTTCAACATATATCCAAATTAGCCACCATTTTCCTTTTGCCAAAAATGAATAAATAAACAAATAAATGAATAAGTAAAAACCCTAATCATCCACTTAACCATAGTTTAATACTTTACACTAAACCAAAAAGCATGTATCATCAAACATGATACAATCATGTGCACAAAATCATATCGCATATGCAATGCGAACACCCGAGTGAGAATATCCATTTAAAATGAACCGATACTAGTTAATGCAAAGTAATATATCAAATATATAATTATACATCAAATCATTAAATCAACACTTGATTTAACGATCCGGTCATATCACATATAACCGACTAGTATCCAATGTATCGGTTTATCGAATCAATCCTTGATTCGATAACTAGGGTATATCGCATATAACCTAATCGATACATTCATCGTGAGAATGGAATACGGTATCACATACACGCATTATTCTCGGTCCCGCACATATCTCATATGCGCTCCTATTTCATTTCGCTTGAGCCAGGAAACCTCTGTGTAGGACTCTAAAGACTCGTCAATACGCCGGCAGCAGATGATGATCATATCAAACACCCACAAGCCGCAAGCGGTCTACTAAACGTAACGGCCACCCGGGTATTGAGCGATCTGAAGATCGACGAGCAAGCCCGCTCACACTCCAGTGAATCCAACCAGTAACACTACCGTACAGTCCGGTCTGATCGTCTGATATGTCGCATATCTCGTCTAGGGGTGGTAAACGTCAGACCCCAATAGCTCGATAAGTCGTGTCGATATGAGGTCTATAACAATTCGAGAAACTACTGGTAACACTTACCAGTAAATCTCAGCAACCCTGGCCAGGGATTTCCTGTTATAGCCAATCGAACACAGCGCAACATCAACCCCCTATACCGGGAGAGACGAATCCCCTCCTATCGCTCATTGCCTCCATGTGACTCGGGACTGTACCCAAAAACCACCATTTTGCACGCCCTCTTGGACGTGGTAAGATGGAAATCAAAGCACAGTGGGAACCACACAAGACTCTATGACAATCTCGGGTCAACAGACTACTCTGTACCAGTGTCACCAGAGAACTGCCATCTGACGTGAGGTATAATACAATCTGGGAGTTCTCGGCGAGTCCGTCCAGTGTACCCAGTCTCTACTGAGCACCCATATATCATCTCTGATGTCAAACACCAATGGATATGTGATCATCCATCGCCTATCTGTATGGGTCTAGAAGGTATACGCTAGTCTACTCTGGTATATCGATGCCCCGTCTCAATACACCCACGACTAGGGACTTTGAAGGATGTACTTATGGACTACCATGTCCCCACTAGTATGATCCGTATCATAGTCCAGGTAGTCAAGTACACATCCTAAGGGCTTTACCAACATGTAACAGAGAGACAATCAGTGTACACGTTAAGGTAAACAGTAACCAGATAGCATACTATCATGTCGAGCAAGAAAGTCCTCCCTATAGATGTCCCAGCATCCACTACAATATACATCCTATGTACAGTAATGGCCTCTAGGGCATACAAATAACTAACAGTCTCCCACTTGCACTAGGGCCATCTGTAGCAGTGGTTGTAGTATCTCATACTCAACCATCCCATAAAAGTTTCTCTTCTGGGAAAAGGCCTTTTTGAGTGGATCCGCTGTGTTGTCCTCTGTGTCTACTCTCCTAACCTCGATCCCTTAGAGATCAACCATCTCCATGATCAGGTGATACTGCCTTAGAATATGTCTGGATCACTGATGGGATCGGCGTTCCTTGGTATAAGCCACAACTCCATTGTCATACAATAGGAGGAACATAATTCATCTCATGAACCAATATACACCCAAACAGCCTCTTTGGTAGCATCTTAAGTAGCGATGTATCCTGCCTTTATCGTCTAGTATGTCACGGTATCTATCTTGGAACTCTTCCAACATACCGTCCCTTTACTGAGGGAAAAGACAATGCCTGCGACTGACATTCAGTCGTCTTTATCACCCTGGAACCATTCCAGTGATTCTCCCCAGGGTCGATTGATACCATCTCACTACAGCTAGTGAGTATCCTAACATCCATTTAGATCTATCTCATAGATCCAAAACCCAGGATTTAGGAGGTATCACTTTTATCCTATATGGAGAATCATTGTGATAAGCGGAGATTGATCGAGCGTAGCATAGGAAACTCCTTCCCTATCAAGAGTATGTCATCCACGTACTCTACGAGGATCATCACCATACTCCCTACTACCTTTTTGTTTATACAAGGTTCATCTACCATTTTGATGATGTCAAACTCTTTGACTAATCCATCAAAATAGATGTTCCAACTCCGCGATGCCTGCTTTAATCCTATAAAGCATCTTGCACACGTTTTCGCTGCTCCCACTGTCTACGAAGCCCTCTGGCTGTGTACTTATAGACGCTCTCTTCTAAATCATCATTTAGAAAAGCAGTCAAGACACCCAACCACCAGATATCGTAGTCATGGTATGTAGCCGTGGCAAGTAGGATCTGGATGGACTTAAGCATAGATCCTTAGAAAAGGTTTCAACATAATCCACACCTGGTCAATGATGCAAACCTTTAACAAGTCTAGCTTTGAAAGTCTCAACTTTTCCATCTACACCAAGTAATCTTCTCAAGATATACTTGCTCCTGATGGGGATTTAACCCTTCAGATATAGCAACCAAAGTCCATACTTTGTTGGTGTACATGGATTCCATCTCAGATCACTAAGCATCCAGCCATTCTTACAGAGTCTTACTCCTGATGGCCAGCTCGAAAATAGTTGGGTCATCATCTCATGATGCAATCCTCGCTCCCACTGTCATAGAGAAACAGAAGTATCTCTCAGGTGGGTGAGGAACACTACTAGATCGGCGGAGAGGCTGAGGTTCGTTGGTATCTATTGAATCCTTTGGTTCTATCAAATCATCTGCTATAGTTTGCATAGCTGGAACCTTTGCAGTTGTACATAACAAATCTTGCCTCGAGTTTGTCCGGATTTTGCTTTTAGACATAGGCTGGTCAACCCCAAATCTTAACTAACTTAAGACATGGGCTCTTCCCTTTCCATATCATATATGAAGTGGTAGGCAACTGATTTGATTCGAACCCTATTCAATATGTATGCAGCTTCTCAAGCGCATAACTCCCAAAAAGGAAATAGGTAACTCAGTACTACTCATCATAGAGCACACCTTATCATATAGGGTGTGATCGCTCCGCCCCGATATACCATCGTGCTATGGTGTATACGGAGGAGTAATGCTGAGAGAGAATCTCATTCTCCTTTAGAATAGTCCAGGAATTCCGTGCTTCATTATTCTCCTCCTTGATCTCATCATAGGACATAATACTCATACCCATATTGATTCTCTACTTCTAACTTATATTCTGTGAATATCTCATAAGGTTCGGACTTGTGTTTCAACAGGAACATAGGTCAGAAACTCGAAAGATCATCAAAGAACGTAATGAAGTATAAAGAACCAGTCCTGGCATGTGTAGATAGGGGACCTACATACATCAACATGTATCATCCCAAGAGTTCATTAACTCTTTCTCTGTTTCCAGTAAACGGAGCTATGGTCATCTTATCTTTGTAACATGACTGGCGAGTTTCACAAGATGTAAGTTCAAACTAATTTAAATATGCATCTTTATATAACTCAAGCCAGTCGGGTCGCATTGACCTGACCTAGTCTACAATACCTCAAGAAGGATTTGTTCATTTCTGAACTCTTCCTCTTGTGTGTGTTCCGTATACTAAGAACTGTAGTTTGATTTAGAACATCAATGCTTTTAGATAACGTGCCTGAACCGATCAACTTTTGATATAGGAAATGTTCAAAACATTATCCAACAATACAAAATTTTATCATTTCTTTACTGATAAAGAGACTGATATGATTTTGTATATCAGGTTCGGTATCTAATAACATTCGTTCAGAATCAATGTATTGGTAATACAGGGTGACAGTGACCAACAGACTTGGCTGCAACACTTGCCCCGTTTTCTGCCTCATGAAACTTATCACCCGTTCTCAGTTCTCTACCTTTCTGTAGCCCTATGTAACAAATTACATATCTGGGATCCTGATCTGGTATCACATACCCAGGACGTAAAGGATATGAGAAACAGTTCTCTGTAACGAACACACCCGAAGATGATGCATCAGCATGCACTCTCTTCGTTTGGGCGGCACGGGAATTCTGGCATTCCCCAATTTCCTGCTCTGTCTTATAACAATTATAAGTTGGAGCGGGACCAACGTTCCCCAGCTCAGTATAACAAGCGGGTTCGGTCAAAAATTCGTATTATTATCTTGATTAAGGCGTGATATGGTCGCTACCAGGAGAGAGAGAGAAGAAAACACTCAGCGTGTGCTCTTGCAAGAATAGATTGGTTATTATTTTATCTAATCAGGATGGCTCCCACTGCTTTTTATCAATTCTTCCTTCAAACCCTAAAAGGAAAGACTAGCCGGGATTAATTACACACTACAAGTTCGCCAATCTTTCAGCCAGGCCAGTGTCGGTACTTTGAGGGAGGTCCCCCGTGCTTTCGCACGAACCTAATTACAGTAAACCTCGTTTTCCCAGAGGCGTAACCCCGTTGACACCTTTCTAGACACCTACTTGATCGGCTAATTGTAATGTGTAAAACTCTCCCACGAGTAACTCTTACTCGCAGCGGGTATCGGGATCCAACTATCTCATAGAAGGTATGCAATCTCATTGCAAATTTCAACACTTGAAATTCCCGATAATATTTTTCCCCGAACGATCTATGACCTTGACAAGGTCAACAAACCATAGACCGCAAGTCAAGTTCAACCCGACATTTCTTGATTGAATCAAACCCACCCGCACGACCCTTGACAAGGTCAACAAGGCCGCACGACTATCCTAACCCAATCTGCATCATATGCATAAGAAGATAAATACTGGTTAGCTACCGCACACTGCGCCTTGACAAGGTCAACAAGCGCAGCACGAATACTAAATAGGAGGGCTACGACAGGTTTTTACGAAAACCTATTGCGTAATAAACTTGATATCGTTGTAGGATCGAATGAATTTTGAAATGGAGTGCTTTTGAGGCTTTTCTAGTTTTGCTAAAGGAATCACTCCCGGTGAAGGGATCGTCGGTCCTTTCCTCGTCGAATGAGGTGCGAGATATATCATATATATCACTGTGCAAAGCAAAAACACTTAAAAGCAATCAAAAGACAAACCGAGTGTGTAGCATCTGCCAGTTATTGCTAAAGGAGTCACTCCCGGTAAAGGGATCTCGGTCCTTTCCTCATCGAATAAGGTGCAGGATATATCATATATACCGCTGTGCAAAGCAAGAACTGTAGCTACCTGTTTTATTTTGAAATTCGATTCTACAACATCTTAGGTTTCTTTTATTTCATTAATCACATTAATGAAGTCCCATCATTTAAGTACCTAAACATCACAGATAAATACGACGTACACTTATGCCATCCGCATTCGCCTCGATGTCCCCTCGTGCACCGTTAGGTTAGGTAACTAACGGCAGAGCGGGGCAGGGCTAGCGCGGGTGTAAAACATAAGTAACGTCTATATAATATATCATATATACTATATACTGTATCTATCACAGAACATCACATGATCACATCACAGATATCGCAGCAGAAGAATCATATGAAATATTGGATATACTAGGACGTCCGTGTTTTCAATACGAGCCAGTATAAAACACGGATTCCACGGTCGTGATGAATAGCCAAACCCACACCCCTAGACCCCTATGAGAGCGGCAAGCAACCCTACCAATTCTAGAGTTAGGAGACCCGGACTCGACTCCTCGAGTTGGTCTCCCACTGGACTCCAGAACCCGGTTACTTGTGCCCTCCTCCTTGGGTCTATCCTAGTGCGGAAAAGTAAATAATATACAAGAGGTGACAACTTCCGCAACCTGGAAGTGCCCCAATAAAAGAATATTACATACAAGTTTTTACATGAATGAAAATGAAAAACACTCATCTCACATAAAAACCCCCGGCTATTCAAACACGACGATCCAATATAACATATCCAGCAACACATAACATCACATGTCATCAACGTAAGTAAATATGCGCATCCCAATTGTCGTTGACATATAGCAACGAAACCGGCGATATCACATATTACACTTACGGTCACAGAAAAGAAAGTGTAAAACTACAACAGTTGGAATCCGCAACCACCTCAGACATCGCATGCCTGACCAAATGAATTCCTTAGACATCGCATGCCTAACAATTATAAACCCCGCATTTTAGTCTCATTATCGAAAACACTTTTCAATACCAAGTCGGGTAATTCAACAAGATTCCCGACATTTTGATCGAATGCTCATCGCAAACTTCAGTAGACGGCTGCACCCCCGATACCGTCGACGAAGTGCACCAAGGCGGAACACCGCTACCGCGAGCACCCGGACGGATGCTTTCGGTGACGGGGTTCTCCTACAGTCTCTTGGTCGGGGCTATGGAGTGAGGCTGTCTATTAAGTTTATCCGGCGAGTATCCGTGTACGCTACGTGATTGCGACGGACTTTTGATCACATCAAAATTCCGTGGCAACCGATCAAGTGAGACTAAAGTGCTATGTTTATAATATTCATTCAGTTATCTCATAACTAATTGTGAATTCCAATTATTGTATTACATTCCAGATAAATAGAAAATGTTAAACTTTTCGATCGAACAGTCAAACACCCAAGTTTTCCCGATACAGATCAACACATGAAACAAGTCTAAAAACATTCAGTTCGTGCCTCAGTACCAACGGTCCAGCCGTAGAAGGGTCAAGCCAACGCCTCACATGTGGCACGCCGTACTGCCCCAAACCCGAAGGTTCAAAGGGCAGTTCAAGACGGTCACATAATCGAGTTAAGGTTTGTTGTCTTCTAGAGGGTCCATCGAGTTACTTGCACTACTTAGAACGTCTTTAAACTACGGAAAAATCCAACACTTGGAAATTTCCCGACAGGGGAAAAATTGGGTATTTATATCCGGTCGAACTTTTTAACATATTCTATAATATTTATCCGGAAAGCCACATAGACAAAATTTGATACCCCGATCGAAACACCGAATCCCCAAAACAACCCCTGAAAATTCAACTCTTGAATAAAAATTAAAAATTCCCAGAAAATCCAGCATAATTAATTAGGAGTTACTGTGTAAGATTCACTGAACAATGAGGCCGTACGGCCGCGGAACCGCCGCACGAGCCATGCTCGTGCCGCTGATCCACGGCAGGTTGATGGAGTTAGACACTCGAACTTCACAGTAACTCTTAAAATTGCCTGCTGATTTTTCTGCATATTTTTAATGTTGAAAAATCCCAGATTTTAGAAAAAGGACAGAGAGCATGTTTGGAATTGGGTTTCGGGTTCGTTCGGACTTCAAATTGCGTCTAGGCTTCGCCTAAGGCTCTAGCTAGGCTCTGATACCACTGTAGGGTTCCTAGGCACCCTAATGAGGTCTCACAAGGCATCAACCATGCCAATTTCAAATTTTACGGTGCCGGGAAACCCTAAACTACGGATCGTTGGCTAGATATTTAGGCGAAAAGTAAACTAGTTAACACTTAACTATAGAGAATACGGAAATACAACCTTTGTAGATCCGGTGATCCACCTCCACGGCTCTGCAATGAAGTCCTCTCCGATGTCCAAATCGAACCATGACTCTCACGGTGGTTTCATCAGAGAAAAGACCGGGCTAGGTCGTCGACAACGTGTCGAAGATGATCTACTTCGAAGCATCGCTAGATCAAGCTCCAACTTCACCAAGTGATGAAACTTGTGAAGAAAACACACTCTACTACTTGGCAAGAGGTAGAGAATGAAGAAATAGGATGTGGGTTCACTTTAGAATTGGATTTCTCACTCTTTTTCTCACTTTGCCATTAAAGCTTTCAAGCTTTTTCTTGAAGTGAAGAAGAAGAAGAAGATAGAAATTGTTATGATAAGTTAATTTAGAAAATAGAAAATAAAAGAATACTTATCATAATCAACCATGGTTAAGTGTAGAGACTAAACTCAAGTTAAGTGAATGGTTAGGTTAGGTATGAAGACAAAAATGGTGACTAAGTCAAAGCTTCATGAAGCTTCAACATATATCCAAATTAGCCACCATTTTCCTTTTGCCAAAAATGAATAAATAAACAAATAAATGAATAAGTAAAAACCCTAATCATCCACTTAACCATAGTTTAATACTTTACACTAAACCAAAAAGCATGTATCATCAAACATGATACAATCATGTGCACAAAATCATATCGCATATGCAATGCGCACAACCGAGTGAGAATATCCATTTAAAATGAACCGATACTAGTTAATGCAAAGTAATATATCAAATATATAATTATACATCAAATCATTAAATCAACACTTGATTTAACGATCCGGTCATATCACATATAACCGACTAGTATCCAATGTATCGGTTTATCGAATCAATCCTTGATTCGATAACTAGGGTATATCGCATATAACCTAATCGATACATTCATCGCGAGAATGGAATACGGTATCACATACACGCATTATTCTCGGTCCCGCACATATCTCATATGCGCTCCTATTTCATTTCGCTTGAGCCAGGAAACCTCTGTGTAGGACTCTAAAGACTCGTCAATACGCCGGCAGCAGATGATGATCATATCAAACACCCACAAGCCGCAAGCGGTCTGCTAAACGTAACGGCCACCCTTGTATTGAGCGATCTGAAGATCGACGAGCAAGCCCGCTCACACTCCAGTGAATCCAACCAGTAACACTACCGTACAGTCCGGTCTGATCGTCTGATATGTCGCATATCTCGCCTAGGGGTGGTAAACGTCAGACCCCAATAGCTCGATAAGTTGTGTCGATATGAGGTCTATAACAATTCGAGAAACTACTGGTAACACTTACCAGTAAATCTCAGCAACCCTGACCAGGGATTTCCTGTTATAGCCAATCGAACACAGCGCAACATCAACCCCCTATACCGGGAGAGACGAATCCCTACCTATCGCTCATTGCCTCCATGTGACTCGGGACTGTACCCAAAAACCACCGTTTTGCACGCCCTCTTGGACGTGGTAAGATGGAAATCAAAGCACAGTGGGAACCACACAAGACTCTATGACGATCTCGGGTCAACAGACTACTCTGTACCAGTGTCACCAGAGAACTGCCATCTGACGTGAGGTATAATACCATCTGGGAGTTCTCGGCGAGTCCGTCCAGTGTACCCAGTCTCTACTGAGCACCCGTATATCATCTCTAATGTCAAACACCAATGGATATGGGATCATCCATCGCCCATCTGTATGGGTCGAGAAGGTATACGCTAGTCTACTCTGGTATATCGATGCCCCGTCTCGATACACCCACGACTAGGGACTTTGAAGGATGTACTTATGGACTACCATGTCCCCACTAGTATGATCCGCATCATAGTCCAGGTAGTCAAGTACACATCCTAAGGGCTTTACCAACATGTAACAGAGAGACAATCAGTGTACACGTTAAGGTAAACAGTAACCAGATAGCATACTATCATGTCGAGCAAGAAAGTCCTCCCTATATATGTCCCAGCATCCACTACAATATACATCCTATGTACAGTAATGGCCTCTAGGGCATACATATAACTAACAAAGAATCGTCAATACGCCGACAGTAGGTGATGATCAAATCAAACACCCAAAAGCTGCAAGCAGTCTGCTAAACGTAACGACCACCCGAGTATTGAGAGATTAGAAGATCAAAAAGCAAGCATGCTCATACTCCTGCGAATCCAATCAGTAACACTACCGTACTGTCCGGTCTTTTCGTCAGATATGTCGCATATCTCGACTAGGGGTGGTAAATGTCAGACCCCAGTAACTCGATAAGTCATGCCGATATGAGGCTCATAACGGGTCAAGAAACTACTGATATCACTTACCAGTATATCTCATAAACAGCCCTGGCCAGGGACTTTCCTGTTATAGCCAATCGAGCACAGTGCAACATCAACCCCCAATACCGGGAGAGACGAAATCTCCTCCTATCGCTCATTGTCTCCATGCGACTCGGGACTGTACCTAAAAACCACCATTTTGCACGTCCTATTGAATGTAGTATGGTGGAAATCAAAGCACAGTGGGAATCACACAAGACTCTAAGACAATCTCGGGTCGACAGACTAACTTGTACCAGTGTCACCAGAGAACTGCCATCTGACGT
The DNA here is from genome assembly GCA_030015575.1 of Agapanthus africanus. Lineage (NCBI taxonomy): Eukaryota > Viridiplantae > Streptophyta > Magnoliopsida > Asparagales > Amaryllidaceae > Agapanthus > Agapanthus africanus. Next base: position 395,389,057 of record CM057340.1, read on the forward strand.
GAGATATAATACCATCTAAGAGTTCTTGGCGAGTCCGTCCTGTGTACCCAGTCTCCACTGAGCACCCGTATAACAACTCTGAGTCAAACAACAATGGATATGGAATCATCCATCGCCCATCTACATGTTTCGAGAAGCTATATGCTAGTCTACTCTGGTATATCGATGCCCCGTCTTGATACACCCACGACTAGGGACATTAAGGGATGTACTTACCGACTACTTTTGTCCCACTAGTATGATCCGCATCATAATCGAGGTAGTCAAGTACACATCCTAAGGGCTTTACCAACATGTAACAGAGAGACAATCAATGTACATGTTAAGATAAAGAGTAACCAGAGAGCATACTATCATGTCGAGCAAGAAAGTCCTCCCTATATATGTCCAAGCATCTACTACAATATACATCTCATGTACATTAATGGCCTCTAGGGCATACATATAACTAACAATCTCCCACTTGCACTAGGGCCATCATATAGGAGTGGTTATAGTATCTCATACCCAACCATCCCATAAAAGTCTCTCTCTGGGAAAAAAGGCTTTTGTGAGTGGATCCGCCGTATTGTCCTCTGAGTCTACTCTCCTAACCTCGATCTTCCTGGAGATCAACCATCTCCATGATCAGGTGATACTGCCTTAGAATATGTCTGGGTCACTGATGGGACGGAGGTTCCTAGGCATAAGCCACAACTCCATTGTCACACAATGGTAGGAACGAAGTTCATCTCATGAACTTAAATACACCCAGACTGCCTCTTTGATAGTATTGTTGGTAGCGATGTATCGAGCCTTTATCGACTTGTTTGCCACGGTATCTTGGTTGGAACTCTTCCAACATACCGTCCCTGCATTGAGGGTAAAGACAATGCCTGTTATTGACTTTCAGTCAACCTTACCACCTTGGAAGCTATCCAGTGATTCTCTCCAGGATCTATTGATACCATCTCACTACACCTAGTGAGAATCCTAACATACACTTAGATTATCTCATAGATCCAAAACCCAGGATTTAGGAGGTATCACCTTGATCCTATATGGAGAATCAATGTGATAAGTGGAGATTGACCGAATGTCGCATAGGAAACACCTTCCCTATCAAGAGTATGTCATCTACGTACAATACGAGGAAGACCACCTTACTCTCTACTACCTTTTTGTTTATACAAGGTTCGTCTACCATTTTGATGAAATCAAACACTTTGACTTCCACATCAAAACAAATGTTCTAACTCTGCGATGCTTGGTTTAACCCGTAAAGCAACTTGCAAATGTTTCCGCTGCTCCCACTGTCTACGAAGTCCGATAGCTGTGTACTTATTGAAGCTCTCTTCTAAATAACTATTTAGAAAAGCTGTCATGACACCAAACTGCCAGATATCGTAGTTATGGTATGTAGTAATGGAAAGTAGGATCCGGATGGACTTAAGCATAGCCACTGGAAAAAAAGGTTTCATCATAAAGCACACCTGGTCGAAGACGAAAATTTTTTACAACAAGTATAGCTTTGAAAGTCTCAACTTTTCCATCTACACCAAGTAATCTTCTCAAGATATACTTGCTCCTGATGGGATTTAACCCTTCAGATAAAGCAACCAAAGTCCATACTTTGTTGGTGTACATAGATTCCATCTCCGATCGCATAGCATCCAGCCATTCTTACAGAGTCCCTACTCTTGATGGCCTGCTCGAAACATAGTTGAGTCATCATCTCATGATGCAATCCTCGCTCCCACTGTCATTGAGAAAACCGAAGTATCTCTCAGGCGGATGAGGAACCCTACCAGATCGGTGGAGAGGCTGAGGTTCGTCGGGGACTATTGAATCCTCCGGTTCTACCAAATCATCAGTTGTAGTTTGTATAGCTGAAACTCCATCCAGTTCTACCTCATGAACACTAATTTCTTCACAAGAAATTCCTTTTCTAAAAAGGTGGCCTGTCAAGAAACAAAACACCTTTTGATCCTCGGTGTGGTAGAAGATATTTCCTTGCGAATACTTGGGATATCCAACAAACTTCCACAGAACTGACCCTGCTTCGAGCTTGACTGGATTTTGCTTTTTACACATAGGTCGGACAACCCCAAATCTTAACTTACTTAAGACATGGGCTCTTCCTATACCATATATCATATGGAGTGGTAGGCACCTGATTTGGTTGGAACCTAATTCAATAGGTATGCAGCTTCTCAAGTGCATAACCCCAAAAGGAAATAGGCAACTCAGTAGTACTCATCATAGAGCGCACCATATCTAATAGGGTGCGATCGCTCCATCCCGATACACCGACGTGCTGTGATGTATACGGAGGAGTAATACTGAGAGAGAATCTCATTCTCCTTTGGAATAGTCTAAGATCTCCATGCTCAAGTATCCTCCTCCCTGATCTCATCAAAAGACATAATACTTATACCCATTTTGGTTCTCTACTTCTGACTTATATTCTTTGAATTTCTCAAAAAATTCAGACTTGTGTTTCAACAGGAACATATGTCCGAATGTTGAGAGATCATCAGTGAATGTAATGAAGTACAAAGAACTAGTCCTGGCACGTATAGACAGGAGACATACATACATCATCATGTATCAATCCCAAGAGTTCACTAACTCTTTCTCTGTTTCCAGCAAACAGAGCTATGGTCATTTTATCTTTGTGACATGACTGGCAAGTTTCACAAGATGTAAATTCAAACTGATTTAAATATGCATCTTAATGTAACTTAGCTAGTCAGGTCGTATTGATATGACCTAGTCTACAATGCCTCAAGAAGGATTCGTTCATTTCTTAACTCTTCCTCTTGTGTGTGTTCTGTACGTTGAGAACTGTAGTTGATTTAGAACGTCTAAGTTTTTAGATAACGTGCCTGAACCGATCAACTCTTGATATAGGAAATGTTCAAAACATTGTCCATCAATACAAGATTATATCCTTCTTTACTTAATAAGGAGACTGATATGATGTTGTATATCAGGTTCGGTATCTAATAACATTCATTCAGAATCAATGTATTTGGTAATACAGGGTGATAACTGCCAACACCTTGGCTGCAACGATTGCACCGTTTTCAACTCTTGAAACTTTATCACCCATTCTCAGTTCTCTACCTATCTGTAGCCCATATAACGGATTACATATGTGGGATCCTGATCCGGTATCTGATACCCAGGACTTAGAGGATACCGAGAAATAGTTCTCTGTAATGAACACACCCGATGAAGATGCATCATCATGCACTTTCTTCGTTTTGGAGGCACGGGAATCCTGGTAATCCCCTATTTCCTGTTCGGTCTTATAACAATTATATGTTGGAGCAGGACCAAGGTTTCCCAGCACAGTATAACAAGCTGGTTCGGTCAATACATCCATATTATTATCTTGATTAAGGCGTGACATGGTCGCTACCTAGAGAGAGAGAGAAGAAAACACTCAGCATTTACTCTTGCAAGATCAGATTGGTTATTATTTTATCTAATCAGGATGACTCCCACTGTTTTTATTAAATATTTCTCCAAACCCTAAAAGGAAAGACTATCAGGGATTAATTACACCCTACAAGTTCACCAATCTTTCGGACAGGCCAGTGTCGGTACCTTGAGGGAGGTTCCCCGTGCTTTCACATGGACCTAATTAAAATAAACCTCGTTTCCCCAGGGCGTAACCCCGTTGTTTCTAGACACCTACTTGATCGGCTAATTGTAAAGTGCAAAACTCTTCCAGGAGTAGCTCTTACTCACAGTGGGTATCGGGATCAAACTATCTCACAGACGGTGTGCAATCTCATTGCAAATTTCAACACTTGAAATTCCCGATAATTTTGCCCCAAGCGATCTATGAGCTTGACAAGGTCAACAAACCATAGACCGCAAGTCATGTTTAACCCGTCATTTCTTGATTGAATTAAATCCACCCGCACGACCATTGACAAGGTCAACAAGGTCGTACGACTACCCTAATCCAATCGCATCATATGCTAGCGGATAAGTACTAATCAGCTACCGCACACTACGTCTTGACAAGGTCAACAAACGCAGTACGAATACTAAATACTACTTATCTGAAATGATGGAAGGCTACGACAGGTTTTTAAGAAAACCTTTTGCTTAATGAACTTGATATCGTTGTAGAATCGAATGAATTTTAAAAGGAGTGTTTTTGAGGCTTTTACTAGTTTTGCTAAAGAGGTCACTCCCGGTGAAGGGATCTCGGCTCGTTCCTTATCGAATAAGGTACAGGATATTCACAATACCACTATACAAAGCAAAAACTAGAAAAGCAATCAAAAGACGAAACCGAGGGTTGTAGCATCTGCCAGTTATTTCTAAAGAGGTCACTCCCGGTAAAGGGATCTCGGCTCTTTCCTTATCGAATAAGATGCTGGATATTCTATAAGGAATGCCGCTATGCAAAACAACAACTAGAGCTACCTGTTTTTGAAAATTCGATTCCACAACACTTTTAGATTTATTTTCTTTCATTAATCTCATTAATGAATGTCCCATCATTTAAGTTACCTAAGCATCACAGATAAATACAACGTACGCTTATGCTATCCGCATTCGTCTCGAAGTCCCGTCATTCACCGTTAGGTTAGGAAACTAACGGCAGAGTGGGGCAGGGCTAGCGCGGGTGTAAAACATAAGCAACGTCTATATAATATATCATATATACTATATACAGTATCTATCTTATCATATAAAGTGATCACATTATAGAATATCGCAGCAGAAATCAACATATGAAATATTGGATATACTAGGATTTCCGTGTTTTATATTAAGCCTGTATAAAACACGGATTCCACGGTCGTGATGAATAGCCAAACCCACATCCCTAGACCCCTACGAACGCGGCAAGCAACCCTACCAATTCTAGAGTTAGGAGACCCGGTTTCGACGCCTCGAGATGGTCTCCCACTAGACTCTAGAACCCGGTTAATTGTGCTTCCCTCCTTGGGTCTATCCTAATGCGGAAAAGTAAATAATATACATCAATGGTGACATCTTCCTCAACCCAGAAGTGCCCCAATAAAAGAATATTACATACAAGTTTTTACATGAATGAAAATGAAAAACTCTCATCTCACATAAACCCCCGGCTATTCAAATACGACGATCCAATATAACATATCCCAGCAACACATAACATCATATGTCATCAACTTAAGTAAATATGCGTATCCCAATTGTCGTTGACGTATAGAAACGAAACCAGCGATACACCACATATTACACTTACGGTCGCAGAAAAGAAAGTGAAAAACTATAACAATTGGAATCCGCAACCACCTTGGACATCTTAAACCCAATGTAACACATACTTTGGATTTCATGCCCAACCAAATGAATTCCTTAGACATCACATGCCTAACAATTATAAACCTTGCATTTTAGTCTCGATATTGAAAACACTTTCCAATAACCAGTCGGGTAATTCAACAAGATTCCCGATAACCTGATCGAATGCTCGTCGGAAACTTTAGTAGACAGCCGCACCCCCGATACCGTTGACGAAGTGCACTTAGGAGGAACACCGCGGCCGCGAGCACCCGGACGGATGCTTTTGGCAATAGGTTACTCCTACAGTTACTTGGTCGGGGTTATGGGTTGTTGCTGTCTAATAAGGTTACCCGGCGAGTATCCGCGTACTCTACGTTATTGCGACGGACTTTTGATCACATCAAAATCCCGTTGCAACCGATCATATGAGACTAAATTGCTAGATTTATAAAATTCAAATTAGTATGGATTCCAAGTACTGTATCCCATCACATGATATCCGGACGACGTTAAACTTCTCGATCGATTCATCAAAGTCCCACAATTTCCCGACAGCTCAACACTTGAGCATTGTTCACAAATACCCAGAACATGCCACAGTACCTATGGACCAGTCGTAGAAGGGCAAACCCAAGCCTCATTAATGGCACCGCGGAACTGTCACAAACCCTAAGGTTCGAAAGCGTTCCATGGTCATTATGTCGAGTTAGGGTTTCATTCTTCTAGAGGGTCCACAGAATTACTTGCATGTTTTTCCGAATACCATAAACTTGGAAAAATGGGTTTTTCGATCGAACTTTTTAACTTTGCCTAGACAATATGTGAATACCCGAAACAATGTTAAAACTACGAATGTGAAATACTCCGAATTTCTTATAGTGTAAGATCACATCACAACAAACTTAGAAAAAACAAACAATACCTGAAATACCAAAACCCAGTGCCTGGAACATAAAAAAAATTTCAGCCCAAAAATCCTCAAACTGGCCGAGCAGGCCGGATTTTCCTTGCATGTGGCCGACCCAATTATGGTGAAGGGGGGTGAAATTTCTTGTGTGTTCATGTTGCATCTCATACAACAATATGTACTTGTTTAAAAAAAATTTAGAACACTTTTTAAATTCGATAGAAACTACGTTCTCGTGTTTTAAGTTTCGGAGTCGTTTCGGTTTCATAATCTAACAAACATCGTCTAATTTCTAGCATGTCTCTGATACCACTACAGGGTTCCTTAGGATGGAAGCAAGGTTTTGGGACCCATCATCCATGCCAATTTCAAAAATTTGCCATTCTAGTTAACTCTAACCATAGAATCGTTATTAAAAAATCCGACGAATAAACATGTAAACACCTTTACAACTAAGTGGATGAGGAATACAACCATTGTAGACCGGTCCTTCACTTCTAATGCTCCGTGTAGTAGTCCCTTCGCTGCGATTTATGATCTTCCGAACTCTAGAAAGGATTCTCCTGGAGAAATGAACAAGCTTTCTAGAAATCTTCGAGACCGAAGATGATCTACGTCAAGGAGACTCAAGCTCACGCTACCTCTTCACTAATTGTGAAATTAGTGCAGCAAACACCCTATACTAAATGGCAACTAGTAGAGGATGATGAAGTAGGAAATGGGCTCACTTTAGTTTTATTTTTCTCACAATATTTTCTCACTTTTCCAAAAGCTAGAAAGCTTTTTCTCAAGGAAGAAGAAGACGATGAGAAGAAGTGAGAATGAACTCATGAGGTGAGAATAACAACCATAGGTGAGTTAATGTCATACACTAACCCATGTAGAGATTAAACCGTGGCTAACAATAATTGTTAGGTTATTAAATATCTACATGTAAAACAAAAGGAGTGGACTTAGTCAAAGATGCTACAAGCTTCTCCAAGCTTCCAAGCATTTGACTAATTAACACTAATTTTGATTTACTTAAATAAATATAAACCCTTACATTATTATTAGAATGGTGTGAGTCTCATACACCCATGTAGCATGTGGCATCAAGCATGACACAATAAAATTACACTAATATATATCACATATATACCAATGCACAGTTGTGAGAAAAAGAAAAGTTTAAGTGAGCTAATATTAGTTAATGCAATCTAGTTTATCAAATATGCAATTATACATTAAATTATTAAATCAACACTTGATTTAATAATCTGGCTATACCACATATAACCGACCAATATCAAATGCAACAACTTATTGAATCAACACTTCATCCGATAACCCGGCTATATCACATATAACCGACCGATGTCACAAATCGCGAGAATAGAATGCGGTATCACATACGCGCATTAATCTCAGTCCCGCACATATCACATATGTTCTCCTACTCTGTTTCTCATGAACCAGGAAACCTCTGTGTAGGACCCTAAAGACTCGTCAATACGCCGGCAGTAGGTGATGATCATATCAAACACCAACATGCCGCAAGCGGTCTTCTAAACGTAACGGCCACCCGGGTATTGAGCGATCAGAATATCAACAAGCAATCATGCTCATACTCCTGCGAATCCAATCAGTAACACTACCATACAGTCCGGTCTCTTCGTCAGATATGTCGCATATCTCGTCTGGGGGTTGTAAACGTCAGACTCTAATAACTCGATAAATCATGCCGATATAAGGCTCATAATGGGTCGAGAAACTACTGATAACACTTACCAGTAAATCTCATAAATAGCCCTGGCCAGGGACTTTCCTGTTATAGCCAATCGAGCACAGCGCAACATAAATCCCCAAATCGGGAGAGACGAAATCCCCTCCTATCGCTCATTGCTTCCATGTGACTCGGGACTGTACCCAAAAGCCACCGTTTTGCACGTCCTATTGAACGTGGTAAGGTGGAAATCAAAGCACAGTGGGAATCACACAAGACTCTATGACGATCTCGGGTCGACAGACTAACCTGTACCAGTGTCACCAGAGAACTGCCATCTGACGTGAGGTATAATACCATCTAGGAGTTCTCGGCGAGTCCGTCCAGTGTACCCAGTCTCCAATGAGCACCCGTATACCATCTCAAATGTCAAACACCAATGGATATGGGATCATCCATCGCCCATCTACATGGGTCGAGAAGCTATACGCTAGTCTACTCTGGTATATCGATGCCCCGTCTTGATACACTCACGACTAGGGACATTAAATGATGTACTTACCGACTACTTTTGTCCTACTAGTATGATCCGCATCATAATCGAGGTAGTCAAGTAAACATCCTAAGGTCTTTACCAACATGTAACAGAGAGACAATCAGTGTACATGTTAAGATAAAGAGTAACCAGAGAGCATACTATCATGTCGAGCAAGAAAGTCCTCCCTATATATGTCCAAGCATCCACTACAATATTTATCTCATGTACAGTAATGGCCTCTACGACATACATATAACTAACACATGTTACCTTTATCTTAATATGTAGACTGGTATTTATACTATCTGTCTCTTACATGTTGATAAAGCCCTTAGGATATGTACTTGACTACTAGGATTATGATGAGATCATACTAGTGGGGCCAGGGTGGTCCAAAAGTACATCCTTTAATCAGTTCCTAGTCGTGGGAATATCGAGACCAGGGCATCGATATTCCAGAGTAGACTAGTGCGTACGTTTATGTCCCTTAGAGGGCGATGGTTGATCCCACAACCATTGGTGTGTGACATCAAAGATTGTACACTGGTGCTCATTGGAGAATGGGTACACCGAACAGGACTCGCCAAGGACTCATATGTGGTAGTATACCTATCGTCAGATAGCAGTCCTCTGGTGACACTGGTAAAGGTTAGTCTGTAGACCCGAGATCGTCATAGAGTATTGTGTGGCTCCCACCGTACTTTGATTTCCTCCCTACCACGGCTCAAAGGAGTCGTGCAAACAGGTGGATTTTGGGTACAGTCCCGAGTCACATAGAGGCAATGAGCGATAGGTGGGGTTTCGTCTCTCCCGGTATTGGGGGTTGATGTTGCGCTATGCTCGATTGGCTATAACTGGAAGTCCCTTCCCAGGGCTGCTACTGAGATTGACTGATAAGAGTTATCAGTAGTTTCTTAAACCATTATAGGCCAGACATCGGCATGACATATCATGTACTGGGGCCTGATGTTTACCACCCCTAGACATGATATGCGACATATCACAAGAAGAGACCGGACTGTACGGTAGTGTTACTGGTAGGCTTCATGGAGAGTATGGATGAGCTTGCTTGTTGATCTTCATATCGTTCAATACCCGGGTAGCCGTTACGTCCAGCTGGTACCGCTGAGGGCTTGCAGGTGATTGATGTGATCATCACCTACTGCTGGCGTATTAACGAGTCTTTAGAGTCCCACACAAAAGTTTCCTGGTTCGAGAGGGCACATATGTTGATATATGCATGGGCCTGATTAAATATGAGTATGTGATACCGTATTGTAATCTGGCAGTTATCTGTTATCGGTTCGATTATATGTGATATAACCAGATTGTCGAATCAAGTGTTGATTTGATAATGTAATATACAGATGAATGATATTAGTCGGTCATATGTGATAAAACCGGATTATTAAATCAAGTGTTGATTTAATAATGTGATATATATTATATGTGATATAATTATATCTTAACTAATATTATTAGCTCACTAATTTTTCTTCATTATATATATAAATTATGAGCATGGTTGCAAGCATGTGAGTTATATTTGTTTATTCATCTTGACTTACTATTCAAGCATGGTTGCAATTTTAAATTGCAAAATTCCATGCTTGAATGAGTGGGGGTCAAGGGTTGCGAATCATTCTTACTTCATTCTCAATACTTAGCCATTTTCTTGCTTTGCTCCTATGGTTGCTCTCTAGCTTCTTCTTCCTCCTTAAATGCTATAGTTCAAGCTTCAACCTTCACATGTGATGTGAACCATGAAGCTTGAACACAAACCTAGTGAGCAAATTAAACCCTTACTTCACCATCACACATTAAATTAGCAATTTGATGTGGAGTGTTGCCTTCACTAATGAGATTAGTGAAGGGTTAGCTTGAGCTTGTGGACTTCGGGTGGATCGTCTTTGGTGCGAAGATCACGAAGGAGGTTCGTTCAACTCGAAGAGGAGCCTAGTAGAGTCGCGTAGGCTTCAACCCGGAGGTATTGAAGAGAATGACTCGAACTACAAAGGTTGTATGCTCTTTTCTTCTCTTTAGTTCATCACATTACAAAGGCAAACCCTAAATAATCTAGTAAAGATCTTGTTAGTCTAACTTAGCACCAAATAAAATTAAAATTTGGCATTCTTGATGCCTCTTGAACCTCATGGTGGTGCTAAGGTAGACTTTCATGCACTACATGACATGTCTTGACACACTACTTGACTTGTTACCTGATCTTGTTACTGATGCCAACAATCCTGACTTGTTGTCCTGACGGACGTAACCTGTTGTCTATATAGACGAAACCTGTACCTGCTTGATCCTGTGTTGGCATTAGACTTATATTATCAATACTTGACTTGAACACATAACCTTAGGGGTAAGGGAAAATCAATAATGAAACCTGACTTGTAACTCGACAGTTCAATGCTTATACCGATCAGTCTTTACGGGCTCGGCCAGCCCCAGAATGATGCTGCTGACATCATTCGTCTGTACATGTTACCTATTTACTACCTAGCGACACGTCTCGGATTCAGCCCGAGAGTCTTGAACGTGGTCTCGGACACGCACGGGATATTATTGAGTTATATCGATGATTCCATTAAATTGATTTCAAAAACTTTAGAGTAGATAACCTAGTAGCACAGTTTAGGTTACTCATCGCACTTCACATACACATACATACCACACCGTTCATATCCGTGTTATTCTTTATTTTCATGTTTACCTATATCGTTACATCCTGGTTATTACTATTGTTTTGATATTATGACGCACTGACGTCTGGGTTTTCATGGCCAAGATACTTGACATAGCATGTGAGTATTCGACAGGATCGCCGATCAGTGAGGACCACCTCATTGATATAGCTCTTATGCGGGTTAGTTATTCCTTGGATCTTTATTGCTTCCGTGTCATGACCCGAAATATTAGCTCATGACCAGCACTTGAATCACGCAACGTCTAAAGGCGTAACGGAATTCAAGTAAGCTGAAACCCAGAAATCTAAACCTTTTTAAGAAAATAAAGGAGGTGAAGTTTTGAAATAAAGGTATAATGAAATCGAGTTTTCTTAATGCATATAAAAGAAACATGAATGATGCAAGTGAAATTTACTAGTTTGAAATCATGTTTCGTCTTTTAAAAATTTTGGCAGCACCTCCTTTGTATATTTTGATCCAGAACCACAAATACATAATAATGATAAAGGCATCCCCAAGCGAAAGCTAGCTCTTCGCCAAACGGCGGATCACAACCACGCAATACAGTAAATATGAGTATACGACGCCCAACGGCGAAGATCACCATAAAAGATGGAGAAAAATAAGACATAAATACCACAAGTAGCAGAAAACCCCTCGCTCTAAGTCTCGCAACCACAATCCCACTAAGTCTCATTACTTATACAATTTACTAATTTTGATTGATTGATGGAGTTAACTAGATACAATATGAAATATAATACAAGAGTGGGTACGATACAAATGTCCCACCTACCACTGCAAAACACCCAAATGAAGCTGTGTGCCAGCGATGCCGCTACTGATCCAAGCGGTCAACCTGCAAGAACTGTGGCACAACGGGGGTGAGTTGCCAAATCATGAGTAGTAGAAAAACATCAACAGATAGAAATCAGATAAACAATGACTCCTAGGTCAACTATATCAAAAAGGTAGTACTATGATATCTAGGGTGACCGGGTCGTATATGTGCCAACAAGGTAGTCAATATCTATATGCATGCAGAAAACATCCAACAGTAATAATCAATACATGTATGCATGTGGATCTCGTCCACCCATATGATCAATGTATGTATGCGCGTAAATATCATAAAAGAGTGTGCATGAAACTATGAGGATATATATCAACAGTGTCCCCCACGACACATCAAATCATGGAACCTGAGTGCCTAGCATCGACACTCGAAAACATCATGAAAACCGTGCCCAGTATCGGCACGCAAATCCTCATATATCGGGCTCCGTCAGTCCGGATCGGCCCACGGGCTCCATCAGTCCGGATCGGCCTATATTATCTTTCGACTCCAGTCGGTATCCTCCGGATATCCGCCGAGCCCAAACACTATCACCGGTAGGTAGTAGTCCCTCTGCCAGGCTTACCGTCTGTATACATAGCATCTCTTTCTTGCCCCGGGGTACCATACCGGGTCCACCATGTACCCGCAATCGGCCTCATCCGCCTCCTCGAATCGGGTTTCACATGTCACTCTCGGAACTGAGAAAACACATGGTGGACGCACTGAAATATCATATCAGGAGAAACCGGGTATTTAAAACAACACATAATCTCTTTTAAAATGTCCACGGTTCTCAAATCCAGAAATCTCATGAAAATAGCATATCTCAATGCGTAAAATCATAGAGCATGATGCATGCGACATATAATAGAAATTTAAGAATATCCGTGTATCATGCAACATGGAATAGTGGTATGACATATTAAGGGAAAACCGCTCTTTTAAAATGATTCCAGTTTTTAAAATATAACATGCGGTTCCCAATTTTACAATAAAACCAGTTATCTATGTAGGCACAATATGCATATGCGCAAGTATAGAGATACCAATGTGTATATGCGCCAAGATAGGTATGCAATGTGGATATGCGCAAGTATGGATGTATTAATATATATGTGCACCAATATGAATATACAATGTGTATGTAAGCATGTTATGCAAAGAGTCATATCATGATGCAGCAATCTTACTGTGTAGTGACATGGCAATTATCGATGATGAAGTGTGTGAGCCACAATCTGTGTACGTGTAACATACGCATCATCGATAATGGTGTAGGTGTACTATCACAGGTATAAGTAGAACAATGTGAATAACATGAATGCATCATAAGGTAAATCGTCAGCTAGAAGCTATAAGGTATACATATCTAAAATGGTCGAGTCGGTGAATCTATCAATCGGCATCCAACCTAAACAACATTGCGTACAGTATAATCCATCGTACGACAAGCTCTAGTCAAGGATAAGGATCAATCATCAAGTCAAACTTATCACGCACGGAAAATCATCGTACGACGACATTAATCTAATAGGGATCATATCATCCTATAAGACAATAAGGATACGGCCTAATGTCACGTACGGCCTATCATCCATGATTCACAACATTATATATATATATATATATATATATATATATATATGTATCTATGTCCCAGGTCACATCCACAATAATCTCATATCAGGGGACTGGCAGTGTACAAATCATCTCGATCGACTCGCATCCGTGTACCAACATATCATCATATCCTTATGTCATCATATCATATCATCATATCATCATATCCGTCTTATATTGTAACATCATATTTATATCTCACATCAAGTCGAGTTTACCTAAACAATCTATCTTTTCTATAAATATAAGTATCTAATCTAACATACACACCCGAACCATACAAGTAGATTTTAAAAGAAGCGAATCGTAGTTTTGAAAATAGGGGTTACGGTGTTTTAAAGAAAAGGTATCATTTGAAAATCCGTAACATCCCTCAAGGTATATATTTAAAAGATACATACGATTCTTCGATTTAGAAAAAGATATGGATCGGATGACACATCTACATCGACTATCTAGTCCTATAGTACCCTAAACGGTAATATCATCAAACATCAATCTCAAACCCCGTCATCACATAATAGCCGTATTATATCATTTCTAACTATCCTTAGTTTCTAATATAGTATCACTAACTATCCTTTAATTATAACCCTAGTTTCCTAATCTAGCTTTCCTTAACCATATCCTACAAATCAGTTTTCCATCAAACTTTGCGGGGGTGCTATACGCCATCCACCCGACTTCCCCCGTGGATATAGATCCACTCACCTTGGTCTTCGCTTGCCGAAGTCGATGAAGCCATGCTCCGTCGCCTCGGAATCCATGCGAAGTTACCTACAATAACAACACATATCGTAACGCTATTAAAATCAAGTTCTGAAATCCGAAACGGCACGCGCCTTGCTCGTAGGTTAGAACCTATAGCATATGCGTACAAAATCAACCAAACAACCCTTGTTGTCGATGTACAAACATGCGACAACCAAATAAAAATCTAAATATCAAAACTAAACATTTCAAAATATGGAAACATAGCCAAAACCACACTAAAGTGCTCCAGATTTTGATTCAGGCCAAAAGGAGCTTCCCAAACAAGTATAGGGTGCTGTATATGATGTATATGAGCTACTGGACCAACCCCGACACCCCATGTCACCATGTGGCCGGCCACTTCATCAAAAAAACCGGCCTCTCTTTCTAGGGTGTTGTATATGATTATACCTCATGGATGAACTCAAGAGAACCCTAGTAGTCCCAATGTTGCCAAAATCCCACTTTGTTTGGTTCAATGTGTAGAGCGTGAATAGAGGATCAACTTTTGTGAAAGGGGTTTAGGGTTTTGGAGATTGCTTGGAGATAGATCTAGGGTTTGAAGTGGAGGGTTGTGGAGTTGAGGAAGATGAAGAGGGAGATGAAAATGATGGGGGAAATGAAGTGGCAGCCCCCTCTCTCTTTCTCACTTAATCACACACTCTCTCTCTCTCCAAAAGTATACCTAACCCACTCATTTTGTCCCCCTTGAATTTTCTTTTTTTCCTTTTCTTATTCTCACCAAAAACACATACACCCATATAAAACCACAAATGAAATAATATATAACCAAATGAAACATTTCATGGTGCACTAACCAAGAAAACTGTAGAAACACGGATTTGGTTTAATCGCGATTAGCAGTGCACTAATCGGGTGTTTATCAAAACTGCGTATAATAAATTTTAAAATAGAAAAATTCGTTAAACATATTTTTAAATGAATAAATCATTTTAATTTCCTTTTATTTCACAATTATTGGTATATAATTATACCCTTTTTCGAAAACCCCAATTTCGCAAATCGGGCAGTTTTCGGGAAAAATATTATTTTAATATTAAATTCGAAAAATAATATTTTATATTTTCTGAAATGTTACATTCTCCCCCCGTACAGAAATTCGGTCCCCGAATTTAAATTTAAAGCCCCAAATTCTAAAACATTTTAATAATCTGCTCAAATCAACGGGGCTTCGAAATCACCGAAGATACGAAACAACACAGCACGGCAAGTGCGCAGGAAAACGAGTACAAAACTCAAATCGAACTCCGTCAAGCGTTACGAAAATCATCGGATTTGCACGCATATCCTCGGAGTTACAATAAAGATATAGATCCCGAATCTATTACTGAAATCCAATATACACTAGTCAAATACTATAATACGTGTATAGTACGCATCCTTGGAAAACTTTCACGAACTGAATAAAACTCATGAAAAAATCCTTTCTAAATGGCCGTAAGATGTGTAACTCACGGCATAACTGACGGACGCTCATTTTAAAATAATAATATATGTCCATATATGTTTTCTTAAATACACGTTCCGTCGTTTTCAAAATATCCCAAAAGGTTTTCCTTTATAAAAGTTCGTGTCGCTCACGGACACGTAGGAAATAGCGAGACTATAGCTCCTTTGAAAACCACTTGGTAATCTTTTAATGCATGCAAAGCACTCAGGTACTGTCCTCGGATCAGTCCTGTTTGGCTACTACACAATATAGTGCCCAACATGAAAACAAGGTGCTGAAAAGCAAAATCAGCCTCAAAAGGTTTATCCAATAATCACATGCGTCTGGTGAGCATGGAAATCAAATCCAAATACAGGTGCCACAATATGCACAAAGCAAATCTAAGTGCAACGGGTGTGCACAAAAGCATCTGCCCACTATAACGGGTGGGCATGACCACAATACCGGGTTCATCTGATATGCACAAGAATCCAATCAGGTGCACAAGGTGCACAAAACAAATATCGAGTATCGAAATCGAAATCAACGGTATACAACACCTTCCGATCCAAATCTAAATCAAGTATACCGTGGCATATAATCTCACAATCATGTGCATCCTCATGCACAAAAGCAAATAAAAATACTAAAAAGTGCATGAAAACTATGCCGAAAGCATAAATCAAATCATTTGCATGCCCTAGTCAAGAAATCACAATAAATATCTCAATGACATCAAAACGAAGTCAGGTGCAACTGTGGTGCACAAAATACGTATCAATGCACTACAAGCTCATATAAGCTATAACGAGTGCAAAAATCAAATCATCCGTATGAAATCCACGAAATCATTAACACATGCTACCAAGGTACAAAATCGACATCAATGCAATAGATATGCACAAATCGTAAATCAGCACAACGGTGTATAAAATATATGTCAAGTGTGACAACTATGCGCAAAATGTAAATACCCAATAGGTGCAACCATGGTGCAAAAAAAATATATCATGAAACTCAATCATCAAAAGGCAAATCCAAGCGATATAAGCGTGATACTCAGATCACAAACGCAAATCGCAACAAAGGACATTGAGGTACACTTCCTTCAATGTCAAAAAATGAATTGGTGCGCCTAAAACCGGCAGAACAAGAATATCCGCTCGCCTCTTGCTCATGGTCTGGCATCCTCTGTCTCTGGGTACTCATCTTCTCCTCGGATTACCAATCTCGCAATCCATCGGCTCATCGGCCCTGTCAGGTGTGCTAACGGGGACGATTCCGTTCTGGCACTTCTCTGGTCATCCCCTGGTCATTCATCACGACCTCTCGTAAGGCAGCACGTTACTGGCGTCGACCTCTGGCTCTCTGAATATACGTGACACATCTGATCCTGGGTGCAAATCTCATTGCAGCAGTGTCCCGGAAGGAATCCTGCTCAAGGTCTCTTCCGATCTTGCCTATGCCGAACTGTATGGAGGCTGGTACTCTTACATAATCCTTTCTCATTCTCTGGACATCTGCGTTCTCAGCACAACATTTCCTCAGGAATTGGCCGCATCCCAACGCCTTTGTAAGCATATCAGATCTCTAATCTCGACGGGGAGTAGCAACAGCTCGTCAGCATCTCGCATGAACCTCTAGCTCTACTCGCCTTTGCCATCGTCCGCTTCGACGTCACGTCTTGCTATCTGCATACTACCACTGTTCTCGGCCACGGTTAATCCGAAGTCTCTTACACGGACTCGAAATCGCGATCTCGGTATCTTCATCACTCTGTAGAAGATATCTGGCCGAACGCGTCCTCGGGAACTCATCCCAACGATCGGAGGAATACTCTATACTCGCCCGCTCTTAATCAACTCACAACACATCTGTGTGAGGTCTTCTATCCGAAGCTGGTCAGCTTGCTGATCTCTTATCACATGGTATCTGGACGATGTCAAAATTTTCGATCGAGTCATCAAGGTCCCAAAATTTCCCGAAGGCTCAACACCTGAGCGCAGTTTAAAAATATCTGGTACATACCACAGCACCTCTGGACTAGCCGTAGAAGGGCAAACCCAAGCCTCAATGATGGCACCGCTAAACTGCCACAAACCTTAAGGTTCAAAGAGGTTCCATGGTCATCATGTCGAGTTAGGCTTTCATTCTTCTAGAGGATCCACAGAATTACCTGCATGTTCCTCCGAACACTATAAACTTGGGAAAAATGGGTTTCTAACACTCGTCCGAACTTTTTAGCTTCACATATACAACATGTGAATATTCTTCGCCCGCGTGCTAAACAATGCCTCAATCCTTCAGGAAAGGCGATGCATCGGCGGTCATCTCTTGATCGGTCTGCTCAAGATCTGAGTAAGACTCTCCACACTGAAAATCTTCAAATCAACTGGGCCTGCGTCGGCACATCAATCTGATGAATCACCTTCGTCCCTCAACTCAGGATAGACTAGCTATCATCTGTCGCATATCTTCCTGGAAGCTCCGGCGATCTTAGCTCGTAAGCTCAGGAAGCGACATCCCATCAATCTCAGCAACAACTAGGTCATCTGTCTGCACGGTAGGCGACATCATAATCTCTGATGTATACTGTACATCAACAGTCCTCTCGTAACTGGCAGCTCTAACAGTGGCCCGATCATCCGGTGCAAAACCAACCCTCGCCTCACCCTAGAGGTCACAACATAAATACTAACTCTAGATGTTCCCATGTCACCACAAAACACAATGGTCAGCCCTCGTACCAGACGAGCTCACCCTGACCGCAACACTAGCAGCAGCTCAATCTGCGCTCAAACCATGGTGACATGAACATCAATCCAGTATCGAAGAAAGCAGATCAACGGCATGAAAGGAAACGACAGATCCAGAATGGATACATGATTATAAGAAGGAACAACATCAATGGGAGTATGATCATAGGAAAAAATAGAATCAAGGATCTCCAATGTATGTATAATCATGGGTACGAAGAGAATGATAGATCTCAAAATATGTACATCCTAAGGTTTCTTAAGTGGAGTATCGTATCGTAAATATGCCGCGGAACATACGTAAGGTACGTCACTCTACTCAAGTTATCCATCAATAAGGGACAGCCTATGAAACGAAAGTTCGGGTCTAATACCCCCCCGTTCAAGTCTAAGTTTCGTAAGGTCAAGCCTAGGTTCCGAATTACATACCCGCCCTAGACTCCGCATAGTCAAACATAGACTCGAACAAAGGTTAAACCTAGCGCTTTGATACCAACTTTGTCACGACCCGAAATATTAGCTCGTGACCAGCACTTGAATCACGCAACGTCTAAAGGCGTAACGGAAGTATGCTGAAACCCAGAAATCTAAACCTTTTTAAGAAAATAAAGGAGGTGAAGTTTTGAAATAAAGGTATAATGAAATCGAGTTTTCTTAATGCATATAAAAAAAACATGAATGATGCAAGTGAAATTTACTAGTTTGAAAATATGTTTCGTCTTTTAAAAATTTTGGCAGCACCTCCTTTGTATATTTTGATCCAAGACCACAAATACATAATAATGATAAAGGCATCCCCAAGCGGGAGCTAGCACTTCGCCAAACGGCGGATCACAACCACGCAATACAGTAAATATGAGTATACGACGCCCAACAGCGAAGATCACCACAAAAGATAGAGAAAAATAAGACATAAATACCACAACTAGCAGAAAAACCCTCGCTCTAAGTCTCGCAACCACAATCCCACTGAGTCTCATTACTTATACAATTTACTAATTTTGATTGATTGATTGATGGAGTTAACTAGATACAATATGAAATATAACAAAAGAGTGGGTACGATACAAATGTCCCACCTACCACTGCAAAACACCCAAATGAAGCTATGTGCCAGCGATGCCGCTACTGATCCAAGCGGTCAACTTGCAAGAACTGTGGCACAACGGGGTGAGTTGCCAACTCGTGAGTAGAAAAATATCAACAGATAGAAATCGGATAAACAACGACTCCTATGTCAACTATATCAAAAAGGTAATACTATGATATCTAGGATGACTGGGTCGTTTATGTGCCAACAAGGTAGTCAATACTTATATGCATGCAGATAACATCCAACAGTAATAATCAATGCATGTATGCATGTGGATCTCGTCCACCCATATGATCAATGTATGTATGCACGTAAATATCATAAAAGAGTGTGCATGAAAGTATGAGGATATATATCAACAGTGTCCCTCACAACGCATCAAATCATGGAACCTGAGTGCCTAGCATCGACACTCGAAAACATCATGAAAACCGTGCCCAGCATCGACACGTAAATCCTCATATATCGGGCTCCATCAGTCCGGATCGTCCCACGGGCTCTGTCAGTCCGGATCGGCCCATATTATCTCTCGACTCCGGTCGATATCCTCCGGATATCCGCCGAGCCCAAACACTATAACCGGTAGGTAGTAGTCCTTCTGCCAGGCTCACAGTCTATATACACAACATCCCTTTCTTGCCCCGGGGTACCATACCGGGTCCACCATGTACCCGCAATCGGACTCATCCGCCTCCTCGAATCGGGTTTCACAAGTCGCTCTCAGAACCGAGAAAACACATGGTGGACGCACTGAAATATCATATCAGGAGAAACCGGGTTTTTAAAACAATACATAATCTCTTTTAAAATGTCTACGGTTCTCAAATCCAGAAATCTCATGAAAATAGCATATCTCAATGCGTAAAATCATAGAGCATGATGCATGCGACATATAATAGAAATGTAAGAATATCCATGTATCATGCAACATGGAATACTGGTATGACATATTAAGGGAAAACCGCTCTTTTAAAATGATTCCAGTTTTTAAAATATAACATGCTGTTTCCAATTTTACAATAAAACCAGTTATCTATGTAGGCACAATATGTATATACGCAACTATAGAGATACCAATGTGTATATGCGCCAAGATGGGTATTCAATGTGCATATGCGTAAGTATGGATTTATCAATATATATGTGCACCAATATGAATATACAATGTGTATGTAAGCATGTTATGCAAAGAGTCATATCATGATGCAGCAATCCTACTGTGTAGTGACATGGCAATTATCGATGATGAAGTGTGTGAGCCACAATCTGTGTACGTGTAACATATGCATCATCGATAATGGTGCAGGTGTACTATCACAGGTATAAGTAGAACAAAGTGAATAACATGAATGTATCATAAGGTACATCGTCAGCTAGAAGCTATAAGGTATACATATCTAACATGGTCGAGTCGGTGAATCTATCAATCGGCATCCAGCCTAAAGAACATCGCGTACGGTATAATCCATCGTACGACAAGCTCTAGTCAAGGGTAAGGATCAATCATCAAGTCAAACTCATCATACGCGGAAAATCATCGTACGGCGGCATTAATCTAATAGAGATCCTATCATCCTATAAGAAAATGAGGGTATGGCCTAATGTCACGTACGGCCTATCATCCATGATTCACAACATTCTATATATATATATATATATATGTACCTATGTCCCAGGTCACATCCGCAATAATCTCATATCAGGGGACCGGCAGGGTACAAATCATCACGATTGACTCGCATCCATATACCAACATATCATCATATCCTCATGTCATCATATCATATCATCATATCATCATATCCGTCTTATATTCTAACATTATATTTATATCTCACATCAAGTCGAGTTTACCTAAACATTCTATCTCTACTATATGTATAAGGATCTAATCTAACATATACACCCGAACCATACAAGCAGATTTTAAAAGAAGCAAATCATAGTTTAGAAAATAGGGGTTACGGTGTTTTAAAGAAAAGATATCATTTGAAGAGCCGTAACATACCTCAAGGTATATATTTAAAAGATACATACGATTCTTCGGTTTAGAAAAATGTATGGTTCGGATGACACATCTACATTGACTATCTAGTCCTATAGTGCCCTAAACGGCAATATCGTCAAACATCATCCTCAAACCCCGTCATCACATAATAGACATATTATATCATTTCTAACTATCCTTAGTTTCTAATATAGTATCACTAACTATCCTTTAATTATAACCCTAGTTTCCTAATCTAGGTTTCCTTAACCATATCCTACAAATCAGTTTTCCATCAAACTTTGTGGGGGTGCTATACGCCATCCACCCGACTTTCCCCGTGGATATCGATCCACTCACCTTGGTCTTCGCTTGCCGAAGTCGATGATGCCACGTGATTGATCATTTAAATTCTCGATGTCGTATATAAGATGTTTCACAACCAAAGAAATTTATACCGCAATCAATTAACGGTGTCGATGTAACGCGGTAATGAATACAGATCATCCACTGAGATGTGTGTTTTGCTCAATTTTTTTTGGATGAGTCGAAATGAAAAGATAAAAGAAAAATTGCAAGAAAATTGATTCAAAAAGTTTGAAATTTAGTTTCAAGAATTGTAAAGAACTAGATCTAAAGATCAAGAATCAATAAAGTCCTAGAAGATTTCCAAATCTAATGAACTATCAAGATTTGTAATGAAGCTCGTAGGAATCGATCGAATCGATAGTGAGGATGAAGACTTGTGATTACGTATTCTTATCCATTGATGATTTGTTACTAGATCGATGATGATCAACGAGGTTTAGGGATCTCTTGAAGAAACTAGGGTTTCTCCATCATCATCCCTTGTCCTTTCATTGATTATCATTCAAACTCAAGCCTCTAGGAAATTCAATCATCGATCGTTGATCACTAATTAATAGAGAAAACATTCAATAAAGCATCTCGCTCAAAACTAGGTTGTCAATGATTCAATTTCCTAAAGTTTACAAAACTCATATGACTTAAGAATCATTCAAGAATTTAATCATCATCATCTATTGATTTTCTCGATTCCTCCACGAGCGGAGTTTTCACTCAAACATCATAACAAAGAAATTAATCAAGAATTGAGAACTCATTATAATGCTCAAATGTAAAGAAAAGCAAGATAAAGAAATTTCATCTTTTATTATTCAACAATTTCGTTACAAT
This sequence comes from Agapanthus africanus, assembly GCA_030015575.1. Taxonomy (NCBI): domain Eukaryota; kingdom Viridiplantae; phylum Streptophyta; class Magnoliopsida; order Asparagales; family Amaryllidaceae; genus Agapanthus; species Agapanthus africanus. Next base: position 395,411,874 of record CM057340.1, read on the forward strand.
TCGCTCAAGACTGCAAGAATTGAGGAGAGAACTTTATCGTCGAATTAGCTTCGCATCGTCTCCGTGAGCCGCGGATCGTCTTGGATCACTTGCTTGGTTGAAGATCGGCGTCGCTTCAAAAAGGCTTGTTGGCATCTTGCTTGATATTGTACTCGGTGATTTTGATTTGGATCAAATTGTGTCACTCAATTTGATTTAGATTTGATTTGGATCTACAATTTTTCCCTCCAATTTCAACAACCTCAAACCCTAGATCTAGATCTCATTTTATAGCCACCTCATTTGAATCTTCCCTCCAAAGCTAGGTTGTTAGAGAGAGGCTTCTAGAAGAAGTTTGTTGGAGGGAAGATTCTAGAATAAGGAATATTCTAGGATATGGTTGTTAGGCCGAGCCTTCTGGATGAAGCCACGTGGTCTTTGGGAGTATTCTAGAAGCTGAGGCCGTTATGGAAAGCCACGTGGAGAAATTTGCAACGCTGATGTGTCCAGTGCGCCGCGGATCCGCCGCAAATAAGCCCATTCGGCCGCGGATCCGCGGCCGAATGGGCTTATCTGCATGGAATTTTCTGAGTGATCTTGTGCTGGCTTTAGGGCTATTTCCTGATGTCTGTAATATTTTTATACTGTCTTCTTCACTGCCAGATCACAAGTCTTTGACTTGGCGTATTTTTATCAGCACTTCCGGTTCTTTACCTGGAATTTCCTGCACATAATCTCGAGACAAGTGCTGCGATATACAAAGATCATGTGTGGAATAATAAACACTCAATTTCCCTCAAAATGCCAGTTATAATATATAACACTTGTTATTTAGTATTTTACAGACGGATTTCTAATATGTGCTATATTTATACTGAACACCTTTAGTTGATTGCAAATAGTAGGGAAATTGATGTGTTAAAAATACAATATTTTCGACTGATCAAATTCCCCCAAACTTATTTTTAGTCGTCTCGAGTAAACTGTTTTATTAAAAAGAGAAGGAGAAAATATAAGAAAAAGAAAAAGTAACTAGCACACTTTCGTAGGCAACACGATTGCACTGAGCACGTGCAACAAGCCTTTAAACCTCTGGGTGTCCCTAGTAGGAGGAGTGTTGTCTCCTGAGGGTTTTCAATGGATTGCACCCACGAAATCCAATAATAAAAGGAAGACCATGAAAGTTACATATAAAGACAAGAATTGTAAAGGAAAAGCTTTGAAAATCAGAGTTTCCAACTATACTAGCTTTTCCGTTGTCATGAGCCCTATCTTAATAGTCATGAAAAGATGTTATAAATCATATCATCCCTCAATAAAACATCGTCTTTATTCTTCATTCCTATCTTTCATCCAAACATCGATCATATAACCCTACGTGTGTGTAAAGGACATCCCTACACTCGGAGAATTCAATTCAAGCTATCATACTCTTGTCCATCTGCCTCAGTACTTTTTGATTTGATGAATATTTAGATGAAATTGCTCACACATTTTTCATGCGACCATTAATACTTCTTGAGGTACTAACCGACCGATTACTCATGTGCTAGCTTATTAGGTGTTTTCCTCGTCTTGCACCACCTAAGGCTTTGTAGTGACTCCCAGACCAGTTGGTCTAATGCACTAGGTGATGAAGCACCCTCGCTACATTTTTTTATTGCTGCCTTGGCGATAACAAAACCAGTGTTCATTTTTCTTCACCATTTTTATATTTTATTCAATTTTTATTTCCTTCATACATTGGCTTTCAGACAAGAGCATTTCAAGGTATCCTTTACTATCCCGAGTTTCAAGACGTGTGTAAGTGCGTATAGTAGGGTATCAACGTTCAAATGTTTGGCTTCCAGAATAGGAACTATTTTTTAGACTTATTTTTATCCTCAGATTAGCGACTTCTTTCATCTTACTAACCCTTGGGACAACGGCTCATAACTACTTATTACTAGTTTGTTTAAGAAAACTTCTAATTTTCTTGGTTTTCTTAAATTTTAATCTCTTGGATGTAATTTTTCACTATCTAATCTTTTATTATCTTATTTATGTACAAATTTTTTATATATTTTTTAAATATTTTTTTATATGTTTTGTGATATGTTTTGTGCTTATGCAAAGTATGTTGCAAAGTGATACGTAAATAAGCACAAACCTCCCCCAAACATGTTTTCAACAGTGTCCTCGCTGTTGCTATCTGCTGAACCTCAAAAAACCTGTAAGCTTGGGAGGATATTTATTAATGGGGGTAAAATATATTAAAGTGAAAATCCCCCCTCAAACTTATTTGTGGCTCTCAATATTGAGGACAACAGTTATTTCAAGAGCCAAAAATACACCCCCCCTCAAACATGAGTTAGACAATATTAAGCATTTTAAGAGGGGGTGAGTCATTTGGTCAAAATAAGACTTTACAAAGACCAAAAGTTAATACCAATCATTCAAAATTTTTATCAGTGTAGCGTATAGGTCGGTGGAAGAATATGTTGTATCGAGTCAGGAAAAAGTGGGGAAGAGATAAGTGGTTGTCTGGAAAGGGTTTGAGTTTTAAATTAGAGAAAAGAAAGAATGAGGATGAATGTGAATGATTAGGAAGAAAGAGTGGTGGCGGTTCAACTTCTATAAGTAGAGGTTTATCAATCACAAAATCCGTATTGTTTAGAAATGCAAGTTCGTCAGCAAAAAGTTCTTCAAAACTTTCATCGATGATGTGATCAAACATTTTGCTGTCAATAAATTTTGTGTCAGATTTTACCATACTTGATTCATAAAAAATTATTGAAGTAGAAGACTCAAAAACTCATCTACCTCATTGTCAAAAATATTCAAATAAAGTTGGCTCTCTGGGATTGTCGAACTTGAATTAACGGATTGTGATTCATCAACACTCACTATCATTTTAGGAACAGAAGAAGAACCAGAAAGAAAGGAAGATGAAATGGGTAAACCTATTGATGTGTCGAGTGTCGCTAAATCAGATGTGGGAGATGAAGGCTAAATTTCGATCTGATCTTCGGTCATACGATTATCATCAACTTCAAGACGTATTTGGGGTTCGGGAAGAATTAAAGGCTCAAGATGATGACCACAAGGAAGTGAAAGGATCTGATGAATTTGTGGGCCAAACTCATCCAAAATTTCTGTTTCATCAATCAATATATTCCCAACGTCAATCACCTCATTCAAGTGATGGTTAAAATTCTCAAACACCTCATCAAAAGTATGGTTTTCAATCAGTTTTGGTTCAAGAGTGGAGGTGTAGAGATCACAAGGATTTGGCATGGTTTCACTTGAAATGGACCCTTCGCAGTTGGGTAAATCAAACATTGCATTATTACACAACTTGTCATACATTCTATCGTCAATTGGTGAATCCTTTGGTGTACTCGATGAATCAGTGAAACTGGAGTTGTGGATTTCGGTTTGGAAAGGGAATGTTTGATTAGGAAAGGTGTACAGTTCTCTCTCACTACCCAAATTCTCATTTTTTCCTATACCCGAATTATATACTGAAAAATTTTGGGCTGGTTTGAAATTATTTGCTCCTTCATATTTAGCCATGCTTACCTTCCAATCCTCTCTGATGCGGTTCAACATTACTAAACCTTCTTCTAATATCCGCTCAAGACTAGACTTGGGTCGATAAGGATTTTCAGTATAAGATTGAAATTCTTGTAGACAATTAAAACTCCCAAATGGCTGATTAGAAGGACCGTTTAGGGAAGGTGGAAAAGTCGGATTTGATTGATAGGAACAGAGTGGTTGAGAAAATTGGGCAGGAGTAGGGTCAACATTGTGATAAGAAGAATTTTGATATTGGTTCGTCGGTTGGCTATTGGACATCATACATGCTACAAACCGATTATGAAATTCTTCTTTGGAAAGTGGAGGTGATGGTTGATATTGGCCTGGGTTGAAACTTTGGCCTCTAGCCCTAGCCATATGCTCAGTAATGGACATGCGTCTAGAGGCATCCTCACTCGGAGTATCAACTGAAACGGATGTAGAATTAGGATATGGTTGATATTGGTTCGGATTGAAACTTTGGCCTTTAGCCCTAGCTATATGCTCAGTAATGGACATATGTCTAGGGGCATCCTCACTCGGAGTATCAACTGAAACGGATGTAGAATTAGGATACGGTTGATAAGACCTGGACTGAGGTGGCCAACTGTTTCTACCCGCTTGTTTTATCCGATCTCTTAAGGACATGGGAGAGTCGGACGGTATACCGAAGGGATTACGAAAACAAGAAATATCTGGTTATGGACAACAAAGCTCGGCAAGAGTTTTTCTGTTCGGGTCACCCATTATAAGAAGAGAAGAGGGGAAAAAGGGTAAAAAGGGGGAAGAAAATAATTGGTTTGTTTTGAAAAAGGATGGATTTATGAAAATTCACACAAACATGCACAAGCAACTCTATTTCTAATGGTCACCTAGGTCAAGTCTCTAGACCACTCCTAGACTTCCAGAAGACAAATCCCAGGATAAATTCTCTACTACCTCTTTACCCCTTATGTGGCTAGGTAAGTGCCAGGTAAGTGGGAGGTTCTCCACTACGTAAGTAGTGGGCCTAATTAAGTAACCACTTGCCTTAGACACACTTGCTTAGGCACCACAAAAGAAACGCGGATAAGAAATAGATTACCCACGACCTCCTTCTGTCCTAATTGAGCGCGACAGTCCTTAGAGTCTTGTCTAGATATTTTTTAATTAATGAGGGTGATGCGGATGCAAGTTTATGATTTTCGGGGCTTAGGAAGGGTAATGAACTCCCCACCTAATCTGAATTTGGTCTTTGCCCCTTAATTTCCGTATTAAAATATGCAAACAACCAATTTCAAGAATCGCAACAAATTTATTTTTTAGCGGCGCTGAATTTTGCAAAGAATCCAGCAAGAATTTGATTATTAGACAAGATTAGAGTGAAGAGAAGAGAACAGAGAATATACCTGAGAAGTTGGGAACAGAGAACACCCTAAACGGCGGCGGAACCGCCGCAAACACCTAAAAAAAGCCGTGGATCCGCGGTGGAGCAGAGGAATTAGGGTTTCCAAATTTTCCTATAGGTCCCTGTGCTTCTCTGGATTCTTCAGATCTTCTCTGAATCTTGATCTCACAGCTGAAATGATTCCAGATTCCCTCGCAAAAATTCAAACACTAATCGTTAAGCACTTGAAGCGAATCTTGGATGAAAATTTGATGGAATAATAATTTTTCAACTCAAATAACAAAAACGAACAAAATAGTACACATCCCAGGCAACAGCGCCATTTGATTGATCATTTAAATTCTCGATGTCGTATATAAGATGTTTCACAACCAAAGAAATTTATACCGCAATCAATTAACGGTGTCGATGTAGCACGTTAATGAATATGGATCGTCCACTGAGATGTGTGTTTCGCTCAATTTTTGTTTTAGATGAGTCGAAATGAAAAGATAAAAGAAAAATTGCAAGAAAATTGATTCAAGAATTTTGAAATTTAGTTTCAAGAAAAGTAAAGAACTAGATCTAAAGATCAAGAATCAATAAAGTTCTAGAATATGTCCAAATCTAATGAACTATCAAGATTTGTAATGAAGCTCGTAGGAATCGATCAAATCGATAGTGAGGATGAAGACTTGTGATTACGTATTCTTATCCATTGATGATTTGTTGCTAGATCGATGACGATCAACGATGTTTAGGGATCTATTGAAGAAACTAGGGTTTCTCCTTCATCATCCCTTGTCCTTTCGTTGATTATCATTCAAACTCTAGCTTCTAGGAAATTCAATCATCGATCGTTGATCTCTAATTAAGAGCGAAAACATTCAATAAAGCATCTCTCTCAAAACTAGTTTGTCAATGATTCAATTTCCTAAAGTTTGCAAAACTCATAAGACTTAAGAATCGTTCAAGAATTTAATCATCATCATCTATTGATTTTCTCGATTCCTCCACGAGCGGAGTTTTCACTCAAACATCATAACAAAGAAATCAATCAAGAATTGAGAACTCATCATAATGCTCAAATGTAAAGAAAAAAGCAAGATAAAGAAATTTCACCTTTTATTATTCAACAATTTCGTTACAATTCGCTCAAGACTACAAGAATTGAGGAGAGAACTTGATCGTCGAATTAGATTCGCATCGTCTCCGTGAGTCGTGGATCGTCTTGGATCACTTGCTCGGTTGAAGATCGGCGTCACTTCAAAAAGGCTTGATGGCTTCTTGCTTGATATTATACTCGGTGATCTTGATTTGGATCAAATTGTGTCACTCAATTTGATTTATATTTGATTTGGATCTACAATTTTTCCCTCCAATTTCAACAACCTCAAACCCTAGATCTAGATCTCATTTTATATCCACCTCATTTGAATCTTCCCTCCAAAGCTAGGTTGTCAGAGAGTGGCTTCTAGAAGAAGTTTGTTGGAGGGAAGATTCTAGAATAAGGAATGTTCTAGGATAAGGTTGTTAGGCCGAACCTTCTGGATGAAGCCACGTGGTCTCTGGGAGTCTTCTGAAAGCTGAGGCCATTATGGAAAGCCACGTGGAGAAATTTGCAACGCTGACGTGTCCAGTGCGCCGCGGATCCGCCGCAGATAAGCCCATTCGGCCGCGGATCCGCGGCCGAATGGGCTTATCTGCATGGAATTTTTTGAGTGATCTTGTGCTGCCTTTAGGGCTATTTCCTGATGTCTGGAATATTTTTATACTGTCTTGTTCACTGCCAGATCACAAGTCTTTGATTTAGCGTATTTTTATCAGCACTTCCGGTTCTTTTCCTGGAATTTCCTGCACATAATCTCGAGACAAGTGTTGCGATATACAAAGATCATGCGTGCAATAATAAACACTCAATTTCTCTCAAAATGCCGGTTATAATGTATAACACATGTTATTTGGTATTTTACAGACGAATTGCTAATATGTGCTATATTTATACCGAACACCTTTAGATGATTGCAAATAGTAGGGAAATTGATGTGTTAAAAATGCAATATTTTCGACTGGTCACCACGCTCCGTCACCTCGGAATCCATGCGAAGGTGCCTACAATAACAACACACATCGCAACGCTATTAAAATCAAGTTCTGAAATCCGAAACGGCACGTGCCTTGCTCGTAGGTTAGAACCTATAGCATACGCGTACAAAATCAACCAAACAACCCTTGTTGTCGATGTACAAACATGCGAAAACCAAATAAAAATACAAATATCAAAACTAAACATTTCAAAATACGGAAACATAGCCAAAACCACACTAAAGTGCTCCAGATTTTGATTCTGGCCAAAAGGAGCTGCCCAAACAAGTCTAGGGTGCTGTATATGATGTATATGAGCTACTGGACCAACCCCGACACCCCATGTCACTATGTGGCCGGCCAATTCATCAAAAAAACCGGCCTCCTCGGGTCCTACTTCTCAGGTTGAGTCCGTCTCGTCATGGTGGTCTCCTAGTACCCTAATTTGGTCCCTAGAGTTGTTTGCTACTCTCAAAAATCCCCCTGGTTGCTCTAGATTTCCCTGCACACCCTAAATTCTCACAAATCGACATGAACTCAAATCCTAAATCCGTATTTTGGTTTCCCATACTAAATCTCAGGTCCTTCACAGCCACAAGATTTCACTAAAACCATCTTTAACCCTAAACCTTCTCTAAGGGTTTCTATTTCCACAACCACCCAACCAATCCAACTTCCAATTTATCTAAAACACAAGAAAACTAAAACTAACTAAGTGGAAATGATTATACCTCATGGATGAACTCAAGAGAACCCTAGTAGTCCCAATGTTGACAAAATCCCACTTTATTTGGTTCAATGTGTAGAGCGTGAAAAGAGGATCAACTTTTGTGAAAAGGGTTTAAGGTTTTAGGGATTGCATGGAGATAGATCTAGGGTTTGAAGTGGAAGATTTTGGAGTTGAGGAAGATGAAGGGGGAGATGAAAATGATGGAGGAAATGAAGTGGCATCCCCCTCTCTTTCTCACATAATTACACACTCTTTCTCTCCAAAAGTATACCTAACCCACTCATTTTGTCCCCCTTGACTTTCCTTGTTTTCCTTTTCTTTTTCTCACCAAAAACACATACACCCATATAAAACCACAAATGAAATAACATGTAACCAAATGAAACATGTCATGGTGTACTAACCATGAAAACTGTAGAAACACGGATTTGGCTTAATCGCGATTAGTAGTGCACTAATCGGGTTTTTATCAAAACTGTGTATAATAAATTTTAAAATTGCCAAATTCGTTAAATATATTTTTAAATGAATAAATCATTTTAATTTCCTTTTATTTCACAATTATTGGTATATAATTATACCCTTTTTCGAAAACCCCAATTTCGCAAATCGGGCAGTTTTCGGGAAAAATATTATTTTGATATTAAATTCCAAAAATAATATTTTATATTTTCTGAAATGTTACATTCCGCTATCTTTTCTAGTTATTGTTCTTGTGGAAAACCCAGACAATATGCTATCTGGTTGCTCTTTGTCTTAATATGTAGATTTGTATTGTGATACTGTCTTGCTCTCACATATAGATAAAGCCCTTAGGATGTATACTTGACTACTATGACTATGATGGAGATCATACTAGTGGGGCCAGGGTAGTCCATAAGTACATCCTTTAATTGTTCCTAGTCGAGGGTGTATCGAGACAGGGCATCGATACTCCAGAGTAGACTAGCGTATACACTTCTTGACCCATATGGTGGGCGATGGATGATCCCACATCCATTGGTGTTTGACATCAAAGATGGTATATGGGTGCACAGTGGAGACTGGGTACACTGAACGGACTCGCCTAGAACTCCTAGTTGGTATTATACCTATCGTCAGATAGCAGTTCTCTGGTGATACTGGTACAGGTTAGTCTGTAGACCCGAGATCGTCATAGAGTCTTCTGTGATTCCCACTGTGCTTTGATTTCCACCTTACCACGTTCAAGAGAACGTGGAAAATGGTGGATTTTTGGTACAGTCCCGAATCATATGGAGGCAATGAGCGATAGGAGGGGTTTCTTCTCTCCCGGAATTGGGGGTTGATGTTACGCTGTGCTCGATTGGCTATAACTGGAAGTCCCTGGCCAGGGCTGATATGGAGATCTACTGTAAGTGTTATCAGTAGTTTCTCGACCCGTTATGAGCCTCACATCGGCATGACTTATCGGTTACCGGGATCTGACGTTTACCACCCTTAGACTGGATATGCGACATATCAGATGAAGAGACCGGACTGTAAGGTAGTGTTACTGACAGGCTTTTTAGGAGTATGAGCAGGCTTGCTTGTTGATCTTCTGATCACTCAATACCCGGGTAGCTGTTACGTCCAGCTAGTACCGCTGATGGCTTGTGGGTGCTTGATGTGATCATTATCTACTGCCGGCGTATTGATGAGTCTTTAGAGTCCTACAAAGAGGTCTACTGGATCAGGCAAAATGAAGTAGGAGCACATATGTGAGTATGTGTAGGAACGAGAATAATACGAGTATGTCATACCGTATTCTATTCTCGCGATATGTGATATCGGTCGGTTATATGTGATATAGCCAGGGTTATTGAATCAAGTGTTGATTTGATAAGTGGATACATATAATAATTAGTCGGTTATATGTGATATAACCAGATTATTAAATCAAATGTTGATTTGATAATTTAATGTATAATTGTATATTTGATATGCTAATTTACATTAACTAATATTTTCTCACTTATACTTTTCTCTTTCTCACATGTGCACACTTAATATATGTGATGTATATTATTTGTGTTTTCTTTTTTGTGTCATGCTTGATGATACACACTACATGGGTGTATGAGACTTATACAATGCCATTAGATTATTAGGGTTTTTATTTATTTAATGAAAATATAAATTGGTAGGAATTAAGCATGGTTGCAAGCTTTGGAAGATTGTGGAAACCCTTGACTTAGTCCACTAAATTTGTCTTGAATTAGATATTTATTAACCTAATCTTAATCTTTAGCCATGGTTATGTCTCTACAAGGGTTATATGAGATATTTCTCACCCATGCTTGCCATTCACTCTCTCATCCATTATTCTCTTCATCTTCATCTTCAATAAGAGAAAGCCCTCTAGATTTTGGTGAGGAAAAGAAATAGAGTGAGAAAAAGAATTCTAAAGTGAGCAAAATTCCTACTTCATCATCCTCTACTAGATTAGCCATTTAGTTTAGGGTGTTAGCTTCACTAATCCCTAATTAGTGAAGAGCTATCTTTAGTTGGTGTCTCCTCAATGTAGATCATTTTCGGCCTCGAAAATCATTGAGCAAGCTCATTCATTTCGACTAGTGGAGCCTACGGAGAGTCCGGATCACCACAACTTGGAGCGAAGGGACTTCTACACGGAGCATTTGAAGTGAAGGACCGGTCTACAAAGGTTGTATTCCTTGTTCACTGTGTTGTAAAGTTGTTTACACTTGTATTGTCTAATTCTCGAGTTAAGATTCTAGGGTTAGGGTTATGTAGTATGGTAAATTTTTGGAAAATGGCATGGACGATGACCCCCGAAACCTTGCTGTCGTGCAAAGTAACCGTACATACACAAGTGAGAAAAAGAAATCTTAAGTGAGCTAATATTAGTTAATATAAGATAATATATCAAATATATAATTATACATTAAATTATTAAATCAACAATAGATTTAATAATCCGGCTATATCACATACAACCGACTAATATCAAATGTATCAACTTATCGAATCAACACTTGATTCGACAGCCCGGCTATATCACATATAACCGACCGATATCACATATCGCGAGAATAGAATACGGTATCACATACACGTATTAATCTCGGTCCCGCACATATCATATATGTTCTCCTACTTCGTTTCGCTTGAGCCAGCAAACCTCTGTGTAGGACTCTAAAGACTCGTCAATACGCCGGCAGTAGGTGGTGATCATATCAGTCATCCACAAGTCATCAGCGATCTGCTAAATGTAACGGCCACCCGGGTATTGAGAGATCAGAATATCAACAAGCAAGGTTGCTCATACTCCTGTGAATCCAATCAGTAACACTACCGTACAGTCCGATCTCTTCGTCAGATATGTCGCATATCAAATCCTGGGGATGGTAAACGTCAGACCCTAATAGCCTGATAAGTCATGCCGATGTGAGGCTCATAACGGTTCGAGAAACTACTGATAACACTTACTAGTAAATCTCAGCAACCCTGGCCAGGGATTTCCTGTTATGGCCAATCAAGCATAGCGCAACATCAACCCCCAATACTGGGAGAGACGAAATCCCTTCCTATCGCTCATTGCCTCCATGTGACTTGGGACTGTACCAAAAAACCACCGTTTTGCATGATCTCTTGAACGTGGTAAGATGGAAATCAAAGCACAGTGCGAATCAGACAAGACTCTATGACGATCTCGGGTCGACAGTCTAACCTATACCAGTGTCACCAGAGAACTACTATCTGACGATAGGAATAATACCATCTAGGAGTTCTCGACGAGTCCGTTCGGTGTACCCAGTCTCTACTGAGCAACCTTATACCTTCTCTGATGTCAAACACCAATGGATGTGGGATCATCCATCGCCTATTATATGGGTCAAGAAGTGTATACGCTAGTTTACTCTGGAATATCGATGCCCCGTCTCGATACTCCCACGACTAGGAACAATTGAAGGATATACTTACCGACTAGCTCTGCCCCACTAGTATGATCTGCATCATAATCCTGGTAGTCAAGTACTCATCGTAAGGGCTTTATCAACATGTAATAGAGAGACAATAAGTGTACATGTTAAGATAAAGAGCAACCAGATAGCACACTATCATGTCGAGCAAGAAAGTACTCCCTATATATGTCCAAGCATTCACTATAATATACATCATATGTACAATAATGGCCTCTAGGGCATACATATAACTAACAATCTCCCACTTGCACTAAGGCCATTTGTTGCAGTATCTCATACTCAACGTCCCATAAAATTCTCTCAAGGGAAAGGCCTCTGTGGTGGATCCGCCATGTTATCCCTCGCGTCAACTCTCCTTACCTCGATCCCTTGGAGATCAACCATCTCCCTGATCAGGTGATACTGTTCTCAGAATATGTCTGGATTGCTGATGGGACCGGCGTTCCTAGGAAAAATCCATGACTCCATTGTTGTCACAATAACAGTTATTGGACGCTCAATGGTAGGAACCATGTTCATTTCATGAACAAGAAATATCCAGACATCCACTTTGGTAGCATCGTTGGTAGTGATGTTTTAGCCTTTATCGTTTAGTTTGCCACGGTATCCATCTTGGAACTCTTCGAACATACCGTCCCTCCTATGAGGGTAAAGACAAAGCCCAAGACTGACTTTCAGTCGACCTTATCACTCTGGAAGCTTGAATTGGTAAAGGACTCCCACTGGAGTTCACCGTTACCAAACACCAAGAACATTTCTTCAGTGCTTCTCAAGTACTTAAGAATGTCCTTCACGGCTGTCCAGTGATTCTCCCAAGATCCGATTAATTCCTGATCACTACTCCTAGTGAGTCAGCTACATCTTGTCTGGTATATAATATCGCATACATGATAGAGCCTAGCGCCGAAGCATAGGGAATCCCTTGTACGCGAGCTCTCTCCAAATCAGTCTTGGGAGACATCTTTTTGGAGAGAGTGATTCACAAGTAAGTGGGAAAACCTCCACGCTTAGAATCCTCCATACTAAACCATTTAGTACAGTGTTAATGTACCTGGATTTGGGACACTCCCAACATTCACTTAGATCTATCACCATAAATCATAATCAACAAGATGAGTAGGTATCATTCAGATCTTCCTTGGAGAATCTTTGTAATAAGAGGAGATTGACCGAGTGTAGCATTGGAAACCATTTTCTATTAAGACTATGTCATCTACATGCAATACGTGGGAGACAACCTTACTCTCTACAACCTTCTTGTATATACAAGGTTCATCTACCTCTTTGATGAAGTCAAACTCTTTGACTGTCACATCAAAACAGATGTTCCAACTCCACGATGCGTGCTTTAATCCTGATGGACTTAAGCATAGGAACTGGAGAAAAGGTTTCATCATAAACCACACCTGGTTGTTGACGAAAATCTTTTACTACAAGTCTAGTTTGGAAAGCCTCAACTTTTCCATCTACACCAAGAATCTTCTCAAGTTCCATTTGCTCCGGATGGGTTTTACCCTTCAGATGCAACGTTCAAAGTCATACTTTGTTGGTGTACATTGATTCCATCTTTGATCGCATAGCATCTGGCCATTTCACAGAATCCTCACTCCTGATGGCCTGCCTGAAGCTAGTTGGGTCATCATCTACCATGATGCAATCCTCGCTCCCACCGTCACCGAGGAAACCGTAGTATCTCTCAGGTGGACGAGGAAACCTACCAGATTCACGGAGAGGCTGAGCTTCGTTGGAGACTATTGAATTTTTTGGTTTCACCAAATCATCAACTGTTAGTTTGTCTAGCTGAAACTCCTTCCAGTTCTACCTCATGACCACTAATTTCTTCATAAGAAATTTCTTTTCTAAAAAAATTGGTATGCTGAGAAACAAAATACCTTTTGTTTCTTAGTGTGGTAGATGATATTCCCTCGCAAATATTTAGGATATCCAACAAACTTACAGAACTGACCTTGCCTCGAGCTTGTCCGGAATTTGCTTTTCAACATAGCCCGGACAACCCCATATCTTAACTCGTTTAAGACATGGTCTCTTCCCATTCCATATCTCATATGGATTGGTAGGCAGTGATTTAGATGGAACTGCATTCAATAGGTATGCAGCTTCTCAAGTGCATAACTCCAAAAGGAAACAAGCAACTCAGCAATACTCATCATAGAGCGCACCATATCTCATAGGGTGCGATAGCCTCCGTCCCGATACACCGTTGTGCTGTGGTGTACTCGGAGGAGTAAGCTGAGAGAGAATCCTATTCTCTTCTAACTAATCCAGGAATTCCGTGCCCGAGTATTTTCCTCCCCGATCTCTTTGAAGGACTTAATATTTTACCCTTCTGGTTCTCAACTTCAAGTTTATATTTCTTGAATTTCTCAAAAGTTTCAGACTCGTGTTTCAACAGGAACACATGTCTGAATCTTGAGAGATCGTCGATGAATGTAATGAAGTACAAAGAATCAACCCTGGCATTTGTAGACATAGGACCGTATACATCACCATGTATCAGTCCTAACAGTTCAGCAACTCTTTCTCCGTTTCCAATAAACGGAGTTTTAGTCATTGTACCTTTGAGACAAGACTGGCAAGTATCATAAGATGAAAATTCGAACGGATTCAAATATTCATTCTTATGTAACTTAGCTAGTTGTGTCGCATTGATATGACCTAATCTACAGTGCCACAAGAAGGATTCGTTCATTTCTGAACTACTCCTGTTGTGTGTGTTCTAGATACTTTGAACTATGATTTGATTTAGAACGTATATGCTATTATATAAAGTGCCTGATCCAATCGACTCTTGATTAAGGAAAATGTTGACAACATTATATTTCAATACAAAATTATATCCTTCGTTAACTTAATAAAGAAACTGATGTAATGTTATATATCAGGTTCGGCATGTAATAACATTTGTTCAGAATCAATGTACTTACCATTTGGTAATACAAGGTGATATTTGCCAACTGATTTGGCTACAAAAATTGCACTATTCTCTAACACTTAGAGACATATCAACCAATTCCATTTCTCTACCTTTCGTAGTGTCACGACCCGAAATTTGGCACATGACGACCCTTAAACCACGTAACGTCTACAGGCGTAAAGCAATTCAAGTAAGCCGAAAACCCAGCAATCTAAACCATCAAAAGTAGTAAGTGATAAGAACATTGTTTAAAGCTTTTAGGAACCTCAAATGAAAATCTTTAACTTAAGTTTCTTTCTAAAAAATTTTGGCAGCACCTTCTTTGTAAAAACAAACCCCGAAAACGGGTACAACATAAAGTATAAGTAAAACATCCCCAACAGGAGCAAATCCATGCCCAAAGACGGAAACAACCACCAAAACAGATATACGACGCCGTAGCGATGAAAATGGACGATATAAAGTGACAACAGCATAAAAGACATTCAAAGTCACAAAATAATATACAATATCGTCCTCCCAACTCGTCTCTATGTCAATACATGAAGTAGTAGATGGAGAGTAATAGATACAATAAGATATACAATGAGCATCATCGGATAACCGCAAAACCCACCTATAGAAAAACTGCTCACGGCCAGCCGTAGCGGTATCCGCTGCAAAAGATGATACCATAAGAAGAAGCCCTGCCGCTACCACTCTGAGGGACACCTGCAAAACACTATGTTACGATGGGGGGTGAGTTTCCAACTCGTGAATAGTAAATAACATATGTAGGTAATCGCAGGTATGCACGTACTACGATAATCTATCACATGCAACAGATAGTAATATGGCAATATGTATATGCAACGGTCATGAAAGGTACTCTATCAGGTACTACTAATACATGAAGCAATGCATATCAAATAAATACTGAGTATGGGATAAAACATATCATCAACATGGAATCTTCATCGTGGAGAAGCTAGTGTCCATCAATGACACTCCAAATCCCAATACCATAAGCACCGCATCCTTAGATCGGCCCTCATATCCTGTAAGTCTCATGGAACCTGAGTGACCAATATCGACACCTGAAACATCATGAAAACATATGCATGTGTGTGTGTGTGTGTTTGTGTGTGTGTGTGTGTAAGGATATCTATCTCGTGTGTCCATCAACGATACATAAAAATCATGGAACCTGAGTGTCCAACATCGACACTCGAAACATCATGAAATACTCGTGTCCAGCATCGACACATAAATCCTCATATCTAGGGCTCCGTCAGTCCGGATCGGCCCGTATCATCTCATGACTCCGGTCGGTATCCTCCGGATATTCGCCGAGTTCAAATACTATCACCGGTAGGTACTAGCCTAGCCTGCCAGGCTCATCGCCATCATCTGCGATCTTCTTGCCTCAGGGAACCATACCGGGTTCCACCTTGTACCCGCACACGGCCCACTCCACTCCTCGCATCGGGTATATATCACAAATCTCAGAACCGAGAAATCTCATGGTGGACGCATCGAAATATCATATCAAGAGAAACCGGGTTTTTCAAACAAAGCATAATTTTATGAAAATACCACGGTCCTTAAATCCAGAAAACATCAAGCAATGAATAAGAATACTTGCATAGATCATTATGATATATATATATATATATTATATATACATATATAACAGCGTCCCATACCACTGATATATATATATATATATATATATATATCAGCGTCCCATACCACTGATATATACCTTCAGAAGTAAAACATCCAGAAAACATCATATGAAATCCATATCTCAATGCGAAATCCATGAAATATAATATATGCAACATAAAACAGTAATATGAGCATATAAAGGAAAACCTCTATTTAAATGCAACAGGTTATTAAATATATCATGCGGTTCCTATTTTCTCCAAAATCCAACGCAGCATCATATAAAAGTGAATATGTGGCTATAGCAAGGTATATGTCTGTACATGTAAGTATGTATGCAAGATGTATATGTAGCTATATCTCATATGTGTATATACCTGTCAATAATGATGTAATACCCTCTACGTATAGGTGTAGCTATGTCCAGGTATGTGTATATACATGTCAATAATGATGCAATACCCTCTAGGTATAGGTGTAGCTATCTCCAGTATGTGTATATACATGTCAATAATGATGTAATACCCTCTAGGTATATGTGTATATATATGTCAATAATGATGCAATACCCTCTAGGTATAGGTGTAGCTATGTCCAGTATGTATATATACATGTCAATAATGATGTAATACCCTCTAGGTATATGTGTATATGCATGTCAATAATGATGCAATACCCTCTAGGTATAGGTGTAGCTATGTCCAGTATGTGTATATACATGTCAATAATGATGTAATACCCTCTAGGTATATGTGTATATACATGTCAATAATGATGCAATACCCTCTAAGTATAGGTGTAGCTATGTCCAGTATGTGTATATACATGTTAATAATAATGTAATACCGTCTAGGTATATGTGTATATACATGTCAATAATGAATGTAATACCCTCCAGGTATATGTTTATATACAAGTCAATAATGATGCAATACCCTCCAGGTATATGTGTAGCTATATCAAGGTATAACAAGGCATATGTGTAAGCATGTAAGTATATAGGTATGCTATATCTCATATGTACAATGGAAATAAGGATCATACCTCAATGTCCCTAACCAATACAACATCACGTATGTATATGTGTTGTGCGTGTCATGGCAATTATCGACGGTGTGGGTGTAACATACAATTTGTGCTCGTGCAACATGAACCGTCAATAATGGTGTTGTGTCTCTTTAATACTATGTCTATATATAATAGGAAATGAGATATGCGGCAATGGTACACATGCACAATCAATGTACATATACATATAACAAATAGTCATGTTATATAATTTAGCCTAGACGCATAACGCCATGTGGGCGATTCCCCTGTAGATCTTAAATCTACTCACAGATGATCTCGAGCTAAGTAATTCCGACCACCTGCTTCCCTTTCTTCGCAGCGTCCGAAGTCCCTGCTCGCGATCCTAAATTCCACAAATACAACACATAAGGTTAAATATCCTGCGTCGATATAAAGCCAACGAAACGCAAGGATAACGTCCACAAAATATACACACTGTGCACTCAGTGCACAAAACGCGTATGATATCGGCACTGTTAGTGATATGTATGCCCTAGAG
Source organism: Agapanthus africanus (assembly GCA_030015575.1). Classification (NCBI taxonomy): domain Eukaryota; kingdom Viridiplantae; phylum Streptophyta; class Magnoliopsida; order Asparagales; family Amaryllidaceae; genus Agapanthus; species Agapanthus africanus. Next base: position 395,429,691 of record CM057340.1, read on the forward strand.
GCCATTACTGTATATACGATGTATATTGTAGTGGATGCTTGGACATATATAGGGAGGACTTTCTTGCTGAACATGATAGTAAGCTATCTGGTTGCTCTTTATCTTAACATGTACGCTGATTGTTTCTATATCACATGTTGATAAAGCCCTTACACTAGTAAAATAAGGGGTTGCCCCTACGGATAACAACATCCGTAGGGGCAGATAAAGTTTGGCCCTACGGATTAATCCGTTGGGCCAAACGGTTGCCCCTACGGTCCTTCCATATTTATTTAAAAATTATTAAATCTTAAAGTGTTGTTTGCCCCTACGGAGCCGCAAACCAAGCATCTATGGGTATATCCGTAGGGGCATCTAAATAGGGATTTAAGTGATAGATCCCTACGCTGATTATTTCTTATTCCCTTTATCGTTGCGCGCGAACCGAAATCCCAAAACCCTCGACGTTCCGACTGATCGCCGTTCTCGTCGTCGCCAGCGCCGGCCGAATCGTCGTCGCCACCGCCTGCAGTGATCTCGTCGTCACTACCGCCCTCCATTCTCGTTGTCGCCACCGCCCTCGTTCTTCCTCGTCACCGATTGCGCGCGTCGTCGACCACCGAGCGTCTCCGTCGTCTCCTCCACCGCCTAGCCTACAGGTTAGTTAAACATTATTTTAATGATGTTAGGGTAGCGATGAGGGTTAGGGTTAGGTATCGGTTGGGGTTAGGGTTAGGATTAGGGTTAGGATACGGGTTCGGTTGGGGTTCGGCTGGTGTTGCGGTTAGGGTTAGGGTTAGGGTTCGGTTGGGGTTTGGTGTTGGGGTTGGGGTTCGGCTGTGGCTGGGTTGGGGTTAAGGTTAGGGTTTGGTGTTGGGTTGGGGTTCGGCTGGGTAGGGTTCCTAGGCACTCTCTAGAGGTCTCACAAGGCATTAACCATGCCAATTTCAAATTTTATGGGTGCCGAGAAACCCTAATACGGATCGTCGACTAGAAATTTAGGCGAAATACGAAACTAGTTAACACTTTAACTAAAGATAAGAAGCTACAACCTTTGTAGATCCGGTTATCCACTTCCTTAGCTCCACGTAGTCGTCCTCTCGCTGTCCATCTTGAATCCCGAACTCAATCGTCGGCTTCATCAGGAAAATGGGCGGACTAGGTCGTCAGCTTCGTGCCGAAGATGATCTACGTCGAGGCATAACAAGTTCAAGCTCCGACTTCACAAATTTGTGAAACTTGTGAAGAAAACACCCAAAACAACTTGGCAAGAGGTAGAGGGTGAAGAAATAGGAGGTGGGTTCACTTTAGAATTTGATTTCTCACTTTAGAACTCAAGTTGCCATTGATGGCATCAAGCTTTTTCTTTTGAAGATGAAGAAGAAGATGAAGCTAGAATATGATGAGTATCAAATTAAAATGAATAATAAGTGAATACTTATCATAAACTAACTAGGGTAGAGTGTAGAGAATAAACCATGGTCACTTGGATGGGTTAGGGTTAAGCATGAAGACAAGAATGGTTAAGAAGTCAAAGCTTCATGAAGCTTCAACTAGAAACAAACATAGCCACCATTCTTATCTAAATCTTTTCCAAATAAACAAACAAATAAATAAATGAAAAAGCAAAACCCTAATCATCTCTTAACCATGGTTTAATCCTTTACACTTAACCACATGATCAAGTATCATCAAACATGATACAAATATGTGCACAAAAGTATATCACATATACTTCTTGCACATCAAGTGAGAAAATCCATTTAAAGTGAACCAATACTAGTTAATTCAAAGTAATATATCAAATATATAATTATACATTAAATCATTAAATCAACACTTGATTTAACGATCCGGTCATATCGCATATAACCGACTAGTATCCTATGTATCGGCTTATCGAACCAATCCTTGATTCAATAACTAGGTTATATCGAATATAACCATTCGATACATTCATTGCGAGAATGGAATACGGTATCTCATTCACGCATTATTCTCGGTCCTGCACATATCTCATATGCGCTCCTATTTCGTTTCGCTTGAGCCAGGAAACCTCTGTGTAGGACTCTAAAGACTCGTCAATACGCCGGCAGCAGATGATGATCATATCAAGCACCCACAAGCCGCAAGCGGTCTGCTAAACGTAACGGCCACCCGGGTATTGAGCGATCATAAGATCGACGAGCTAGCCCGCTCACACTCCTGTGAATCCAACCAGTAACACTTACCGTACAGTCCGGTCTGTTCGTCTGATATGTCGCATATCAAGACTAGTGGTGGTAAACGTCAGACCCCAATAACCGATAAGTCGTGCCGATGTGAGGCTCATAACGGGTCGAGAAACTACTGGTAACACTTACCAGCAAATCTCTGATCAGCCCTGGCCAGGGACTTCCCTGTTACGGCCAATCGAGCACAGCGCAACATCAACCCCCAATACCGAGAGAGTCGAAACCCCTCCTATCGCTCATTGCCTCCATGTGACTCGGGACTGTACCCAAAGACCACCATTTTGCACGCCCTCATGGACGTGGTAAGGTGGAGATCAAAGCACAGTGGGAATCACACAAGACTCTATGACGATCTTGGGTCTACAGACTAACCTGTACAAGTGTCACCTGAGAACTGCCATCTGACGTGAGGTATAATACCATCTGGGAGTTCTCGGCGAGTCCGTCCAGTGTACCCAGTCTCCATTGAGCACCCGTACGCCATCTCTGATGTCAAACACCAATGGATATGGGATCATCCATCGCCCATCTCATGGGTCGAGAAGCGTATACGCTAGTCTACACTGGTATATCGATGCCCCGTCTCGATACACCCACGACTAGGGATCTTAAAGAATGTACTTATGGACTACCATGTCCCCACTAGTATGATCTGCATCATAGTCCAGGCAGTCAAGTACACATCCTAAGGGCTTTACCAACATGTAACCATAAGACAGTTTAAAGAGACTAGTATACATGTTAAGATAAAGAGTAACCAGATAGCATACTAACATATCGAGCAAGAAAGTCATCTCTATATATGTCCAAGCATCCAATATAATATACATCATCTGTACAATACTGGCCTCTAGGGCATACATACAACTAAAAATCTCCCACTTGCACTAGGGCCAGCTGCTGTAGTATCGCATACCGAGCATCCCGAAGAGTCTCTCAAACTGTATCTGGGGAATGGCCTTCGTGAGTGGATCCGCCGTGTTGTTCTTCGTGTCAACCCTCCTGACCTCGATCTCCCGGCGATCAACTATCTCCCGTATCAGGTGATACCGCCTCAGAATATGCCTGGATCGCTGATGGGACCTGGGTTCCTTGGCCAAAGCCACCGCTCCATTGTTATCGCAATACAAAGGTATTGGATGCTCAATGGATGGAACCACTCCAAGTTCAGTAATGAACTTCTTGATCCAGACAGCCTCTTTGGCAGCATCGTTGGCAGCGATGTATTCAGCCTCCATCGTCGAGTCTGCCACGGTTTCTTACTTGGAACTCTTCCAGCTAACCGCCCCTCCGTAAAGGGTAAAGACAAAGCCCGACTGCGACTTAGAGTCGTCCTTATCACTCTGGAAGCTCGAATCGGTAAAGGACTCCACTTGGAGTTCCCCGTTACCATACACCAAGAGCATCTCTTTAGTCCTTCGTAAGTACTTGAGAATGCTCTTCACAGCTGTCCAGTAACTCTCTCCAGGATCAGCTTGATACCTGCTCACTACACTTAGTGAGTATGCTACATCGGGTCTGGTACATAGCATCGCATACATGATAGAGCCTACAGCCGAAGCATAGGGTATCCCTTGCATGCGAGCTCTCTCCAAATCAGTCTTGGGAGACATCTCTTTGGAGAGTGTGACTCCAGAGATCGTGGGTAAGTTCCCACGCTTGGATTCTTCCATACTAAACCTCTTTAGTATGGTGTCAATGTACCTGGATTGGGACAATCCCAATATCCGTTTGGATCTATCTCTATAGATCCTAATCCCCAATATGCATGAGGCGTCACCAAGATCTTTCATTGAGAATCTTTGTGATAAAAAGAGCTTGACCGATTGCAGCATAGGAATATCATTTCTTATCAAGAGTATGTCGTTCACGTACAATACGAGGAAGACAACCTTACTCTCTGCCACCTTCTTGTAGATACAAGGTTCATCTGGGTTTTTGACGAAATCAAACTCTTTGATAACGATGTCAAAGCAGATGTTCCAACTCCGCGATGCTTGCTTTAATCCATAAATGGATTTAAGCAGCTTGCACACCTTTCCGCTGCTCCCACTGTCTACGAAGCCCTCTGGCTGAGTCATGTACACGCACTCTTCTAAATCACCATTTAGAAAGGCGGTCTTAACATCCATTTGCCAGATTTCGTAATCATGATATGCAGCGATGGCAAGCATGATCCGGATGGATTTAAGCATAGCCACTGGAGAAAAGGTTTCGTCATAGTCCACACCTGGTCTTTGACGAAAACCCTTCGCAACAAGTCTAGCTTTGAAAGTCTCCACTCTCCCATCTACACCAAGTTTCTTCTTGAAGAACCACTTGCTCCCAATGGGTTTTACCCCTTCAGGAGAAACTTCCAAAGTCCATACTTTGTTAGTGTACATGGATTCCATCTCGGACCGCATAGCATCCAGCCATTTCACTGAGTCCCTACTCGTGATGGCCTGCTTGAAGCTAGTTGGGTCATCATCCTCCATGATGCAATCCTCGCTTCCACCATCCATGAGAAAACCGTAGTATCTCTCAGGTGGGCGAGGAATCCTACTAGATCGGTGGAGAGGCTGAGGTTCATTTGGAGCTACTGAATTTTCTGGTTCCACTAAATCTTCAGTTACGGTTTTTGTATCTGGAACTTCTTCCAGCTCTACCACTTTGCCACTAATTTCTTTTTCAAGGAATTCCTTTTCTAAAAAGGTGGCATATTGAGAAACAAACACCTTTTGTTCTTCAGTATGGTAGAAAAAATATCCCTGTGAATTTTTAGGATATCCCACAAACTTGCAAAGAACTGACCGTGCCTCGAGTTTGTCTGGATTTTGCCTTTTGACATAGGCCGGACAACCCCATATCTTAACTCGTTTAAAATATGGTCTCTTCCCACTCCATATCTCATATGGTGTGGTAGGTACAGATTTAGATGGAACTTGATTCAATAGGTATGCAGCTGTCTCCAGCGCATATTCCCAGAAGGAAATAGGTAACTCAGCTGTGCTCATCATAGAGCGCACCATATCTAATAGGGTGCGGTTCCTCCGTTCTGATACACCGTTGTGCTGTGGTGTATATGGAGGAGTCAGCTGAGAGAGAATCCCATTCTCTTTTAGGAAGTCCAGGAATTCATTGCTCAAGTATTCACCTCCTCGATCGGATCGTAGGATTTTAATACTTTTTCCGGTTTGGTTCTCAACTTCTTGTTTATATTCTCTAAATTTCTCAAAAGCTTCTGATTTGTGTTTCATCAGGAACACATACCCGAACCTAGAGAGATCGTCAGTGAATGTAATGAAGTATGAAGAACCATCCCTGGCATGTGTAGACATAGGACCGCATACATCACTATGTATCAGTCCTAAGAGTTCGGTAACTCTTTCTCCGTGTCCCGTAAACGGAGTTTTGGTCATCTTGCCTTTGAGGCATGACTGGCAAGTGTCATAAGATGAAAATTCGAATGGCTTCAAATATCCATCCTTATGCAACTTAGCCAGTCGTGTCACATTGAAGTGACCCAGTCTACAATGCCACAAGAAGGATTCGTTCAGTTCTGAACTCTTCCTCTTGTGTGTGTTTGTTATGCTCAGAACTGTTGATTGATTTAGAACATAAATGCCATTGCACAACGTGCCTGATCCAACCAACTTTTGGTTACGGAAAATGTTCATAACATTATCCTATAATACAAAATTATATCCCTCTTTACTTAATAAAGAAACCGATATAATGTTGCATATCAGGTTCGGCATGTAATAGCATTCGTTCAGAACCACTGTATTACCAGTAGGTAATTCAAGGTGATATTCCCCGACAGTCTTAGCTGCAACAATTGCACCATTTCCAACTCTAATGTCTTTATCACCTTCTCCAAGTTCTCTACCTTTCCTTAGCCCATGTAACTGATTACATATATGGGATCCTGACCCAGTATCTAATACCCAGGACGTAGAGCAAATGGAGAAACAGTTCTCAGTAACGAACACACCCGAAGAAAATGCATCAACTTGTACTTTCTTCATTCGGGTGGCATGGGAATCCTGGTATTCCCCTATGTCCTGTTCATTCCTATAACTCTTATAAGAAAGAACGGAACCAACGTTCCCCAGCACAGTATAACATGCGGGTTCGGTCAATACATCCATATTATTATCTTTATTAGGGCATGAAATGGTCGCTACCTGGAGAGAGAGAGAAGAAAACACTTTAGCGTATGCTCGTGCAAGATCAGATTGGTTATTATCTTATCTAATCAGGATGGCTCCCACTGCTTTTTATCAAATCTTCCTTCAAACCCTAAAAGGAAAGACTAGCCGGGATTAATTACACACTACAAGTTCGCCAATCTTTCAGCCAGGCCAGTGTTGGTACTTTGAGGGAGGTCCCCCGTGCTTTTGCACGAACCTAATTAATGTAAACCTCATTTTCCCAGAGGCGTAACCCCGTTGACACCTTTCTAGACACCTACTTGATCGGCTAATTGTAATGTGTAAAACTCTCCCAGGAGTAACTCTTACTCGTAGTGGGTATCGGGATCCAACTATCTCATAGAAGGTATGCAATCTCATTGCAAATTTCAACACTTGAAATTCCCGATAATATTTTGCCCCTAGCAGCTATATGACCTTAACATAGTCAACAAATCATAAGTGCTAGTCAAGTCCAACCCGTCATTTCTCGATTGAATTAAACCCACCCGCACGACCCTTAACATAGTCAACAAAGTCGTACGACTACCCTAATCCAATCGCATCATATGCTTATGCAGATAAGCACTAATTAGCTACCGCACACTACGCCTTAACATAGTCAACAAACGTAGCACGAATACTAACTAGTACTTATCTGAAATGACGGAGGGCTACGACAGGTTTTTCTGAAAAACCTATTGCGTAATGAACTTGATATCGTTGTAGGATCAAATGAAGTTTTGAAATGGAATGATTTTGAGGCTTTTCTAGTTTTGCTAAAGGGGTCACTCCCTGTGAAGGGATCGTCGGCCCTTTCCTCGTCGAATGAGGTGCGGGATATATCATATATATCACTGTGCAAAGCAAAACTCAAAAAACAATCAAAAGCAAACCGAGTGTGTAGCATCTGCCAGTTATTGCTAAAGGAGTCACTCCCGGTGAAGGGATCTCGGTCCTTTCCTCATCGAATAAGGTGAGGGTATATCATATATACCGCTATACAAAGCAAGAACTGTAGCTACCTGTTTTGTTTAAAATTTGATTCTACAACATCTTAGGTTTCTTTTCTTTCATTAATCACATTAATGAAGTCCCATCATTTAAATACCTAAACATCACAGATAAATACGACGTACACTTATGCCATCAGCATTCGCCTCGATGTCCCCTCGTGCACCGTTAGGTTAGGTAACTAACGGCAGAGCGGGGCAGGGCTAGCGCGGGTGTAAAACATAAGTAACGCCTATATAATATATCATATATACTATATACTGTATCTATCACAGAACATCACATGATCATATCACAGATATCGCAGCAGAAGAAACATATGAAACATTGGATATACTAGGACGTCCGTGTTTTCAATACGAGCCAGTATAAAACACGGATTCCACAGTCGTGATGAATAGCCAATCCCACACCCCTAGACCCCTACGAGAGCGGCAAGCAACCCTACCAATTCTAGGGTTAGGAGACCTGGACTCGACACCTCGAGATGGTCTCCCACTGGACCCTAGAACCCGGTTACTTGTGCTCCCCTCCTTGGGTCTATCCTAGTGCAGAAAAGTAAATAATATACAAAGGGTGACAACTTCTGCAACCTGGAAGTGCCCCAAATAAAAGAATATTACATACAAGTTTTTACATGAATGAAAAATGAAAAACACTAATCTCACATAAAAACCCCCGGCTATTCAAACACGACGATCCAATATAACATATCCAGCAACACATAACATCACATGTCATCAACGTAAGTAAGTATGCATACCCCAATTGTCGTTGACGTATAGCAACGAAACCGGCGATATGAACATACTACACTTACGGTCACAGAAAAGAAAGTGTAAAACTACAACAGTTGGAATCCACAACCTCTTTAGACATCACATGCCTAATCAGATGAAATACTTTGACATCACATGCCTAACAGTTATAAACCCCGCATTTTAGTCTCATTATCGAAAACTCTTTTCAATATCAAGTGAAACTAAACCGCTAGATTTATAACATTCATTCAGTTATCTCATAACTGTTTGTGAATTCCAATTATTGTATCACATTCCAGATAAACAGAAAATGTTAAACTTTCCGATCGAACAGTCGAATACCCAAGTTTTCCCGATACAGCTGAACACATGAAATAAGTCTAACAACATTCAATTCGTGCCTCAGTACCAACGGTCCAGCCGTAGAAGGGTCAAGCCAACGCCTCACATGTGGCACGCCGTACTGCCCCAAACCCGAAGGTTCAAAGGGTAGTTCAAGACGGTCACATAATCGAGTTAAGGTTTGTTGTCTTCTAGAGGGTCCATCGCGTTACTTGCACTACTTAGAACGTCGTTAAACTACGGAAAAATCCAACACTTGGAAATTTCCCGACAGGGGAATAGTTGGGTATTTATATCCGGTCGAACTTTTTAACAAATTCAAAAATTATCCAGAAAAACACAAAGACGAAATTTGATAATCCGGTCGAAACATCGAAGCTCTAAAACACCCCAGAAAATTCAACTCTTGAATAAATATTTAAAATACCCAGAGAACTCAGCACTGTTAAATAGGAATTACTGTGCAAATTGATAGGGATGACGTCATCAAGCTGCCGTGGAACCGCCGCCTAAGGCAGGCTTCTGCCGCGGTTCCGCCACAGGTTGCACTGTCCATGAGTTCAATTTTGCGCCGTAATTCTTAGAATTCTCTCCTGAGTTTTCTGCATATTTTTAATTTGGAAAAAACCCATTTTTTAAAAAATGTACAGAGAGCCGTTTTCGGGTTAGGGTTTTGGTTCGATCGGACTTCAAACGTCGTCTGGACTTCGCCTAAGGCTCTAGCTAGGCTCTGATACCACTGTAGGGTTCCTAAGCACTCTTTAGAGGTCTCACAAGGCATCAACCATGCCAATTTCAAATTTTAAGGGTGCCGAGAAACCCTAATACGGATCGTCGACTAGAAATTTAGGCGAAATACGAAACTAGTTAACACTTTAACTAAAGATAAGAAGCTACAACCTTTGTAGATCCGGTTATCCACTTCCTTAGCTCCACGTAGTCGTCCTCTCGCTGTCCATCTTGAATCCCGAACTCAATAGTCGGCTTCATCGGGAAAATGGGCGGACTAGGTCGTCGGCTTCGTGCCGAAGATGATCTACGTCGAGGCATCACAAGTTCAAGCTCCGACTTCACAAATTTGTGAAACTTGTGAAGAAAACACCTAAAACAACTTGGCAAGAGGTAGAGGGTGAAGAAATAGGAGGTGAGTTCACTTTAGAATTTGATTTCTCACTTTAGAACTCAAGTTGCCATTGATGGCATCAAGCTTTTTCTTTTGAAGATGAAGAAGAAGATGAAGCTAGAATATGATGAGTATCAAATTAAAATGAATAATAAGTGAATACTTATCATAAACTAACTAGGGTAGAGTGTAGAGAATAAACCATGGTCACTTGGATGGGTTAGGGTTAAGCATGAAGACAAGAATGGTTAAGAAGTCAAAGCTTCATGAAGCTTCAACTAGAAACAAACATAGCCACCATTCTTATCTAAATCGTTTCCAAATAAACAAACAAATAAATAAATGAAAAAGCAAAATCCTAATCATCTCTTAACCATGGTTTAATCCTTTACACTTAACCACATGATCAAGTATCATCAAACATGATACAAATATGTGCACAAAAGTATATCACATATACTTCTTGCACATCAAGTGAGAAAATCCATTTAAAGTGAACCAATACTAGTTAATGCAAAGTAATATATCAAATATATAATTATACATTAAATCATTAAATCAACACTTGATTTAACGATCCGGTCATATCGCATATAACCAACTAGTATCCTATGTATCGGCTTATCGAACCAATCCTTGATTCAATAACTAGGTTATATCGAATATAACCATTCGATACATTCATCGCGAGAATGGAATACGGTATCTCATACACGCATTATTCTCGGTCCTGCACATATCTCATATGCGCTCCTATTTCGTTTCGCTTGAGCCAGGAAACCTCTGTGTAGGACTCTAAAGACTCGTCAATACGCCGGCATCAGATGATGATCATATCAAGCACCCACAAGCCGCAAGCGGTCTGCTAAACGTAACGGCCACCCGGGTATTGAGCGATCAGAAGATCGACGAGCTAGCCCGCTCACACTCCTGTGAATCCAACCAGTAACACTTACCGTACAGTCCGGTCTGTTCGTCTGATATGTCGCATATCAAGTCTACGGGTGGTAAACGTCAGACCCCAATAACCAATAAGTCGTGCCGATGTGAGGCTCATAACGGGTCGAGAAACTACTGGTAACACTTACCAGCAAATCTCTGATTAGCCCTGGCCAGGGACTTCCCTGTTAAGGCCAATCGAGCACAGCGCAACATCAGCCCCCAATACCGGGAGAGACGAAAGCCCTCCTATCGCTCATTGCCTCCATGTGACTCGGGACTGTACCCAAAGACCACCATTTTGCACGCCCTCATGGACGTGGTAAGGTGGAGATCAAAGCACAGTTGGAATCACACAAGACTCTATGACGATCTCGGGTCTACAGACTAACCTGTACAAGTGTCACCTGAGAACTGCCATCTGACGTGAGGTATAATACCATCTGGGAGTTCTCGGCGAGTCCGTCCAGTGTACCCAGTCTCCACTGAGCACCCGTACACCATCTCTGATGTCAAACACCAATGGATATGGGATCATCCATCGCCCATCTCATGGGTCGAGAAGCGTATACGCTAGTCTACACTGGTATATCGATGCCCCGTCTCGATACACCCACGACTAGGGACCTTGAAGGATGTACTTATGGACTACCATGTCCCTACTATTATGATCTGCATCATAGTCCAGGCAGTTAAGTATACATCCTAAGGGCTTTACCAACATGTAACCATAAGACAGTTTAAAGAGACTAGTATACATGTTAAGATAAAGAGTAACCAGATAGCATACTATCATATCGAGCAAGAAAGTCATCTCTATATATGCCCAAGCATCCAATATAATATACATCATCTATACAATACTGGCCTCTAGGGCATACATACAACTAACAGGCTGGGGCTGGGTTAGGGTTAAAAAGGTGAAATTTTATGGGATTGATCTGGAAAATAGTGAAAGTCGATACTGTTTATTTGTGAATAACACCGTCCATGGTTTTTATATGAGAAAAAGGTCCATGAAAGTCTATGGGATATATCTAAAAAACGCTGAAAGTTCATGTATTTATTTGTAAACAACAAAGTTCATGGTATTTATCTGGAAAACGTTGGAAGTCAATGGTATGTATTTGTAAACAACAAAGTCTATGGAAAAAATGTGAAAACGTTAAAACTTCATGGTATTTATTTGTAACAAACAAAGTCTATGGTATTTGCTTGAAAAATATTGAAAGACCATGACATTTATATGTAATGGGTCAAAGTCATTTGGGTTATGTCAATCTTATTGGCGATGCTTTCTTTTTTTGCATATCCAAAAACTTTGAAAGTTCATGGTACCTATTAGAAAATATAAAGGGTTTTGTAGTGAAAGGAATGGATTGGATTTAGAAAAACCGTGTGTAACTTTTAGAAATTCTATACACCCAAGGATATAGAAAAGGGTTAATTGCGGATATAGCCTATGTACTATGGGGGTCAAGCACTTATAACCTCTGAAGTATAATAATAAGCACTTTTGTTTGTTTTTCATTAGTGATTAATTTTTAGTTTGCTATTTATTCTTTTTCAGTATGGATACTTGATAGAATTACAATTGCTTTACTATTGTTTGCCTTTTTCCTTTTGTGTAGAAAATATATCCATTGTGTCATATGGACACTATTAATTTCACATCGATTCAAGGGAAAAATTGAGGAAAATTGTGTTTGTTATATCAAAAACTTTTTTGTTGAACCCAACAGGTGAAACTTTAGAGTTGTTATAGATAGCTCTTACATGTTTAATGCATGTACCATTGTTAAGAGAGTGCAAGGTGGAGAACAATAATTTGTTTCAACGGCACATTTTTCAAGTTATAACCAATATATGATATTCGATGATAATATGAAACTTTCATATTCTCATCGATACTCATATATGAAACTCAAAGCGCCACTTAGTCCCCGTCTATCGGTTAACATACGTTCGATATTCGTCATGACATAGAACTATACGAAGGTTGTTAAATATCGGACGGTATAGCTCGATACTAACAACCGTCGTGTAGTCTATGTGATGAGAAGATTCAATCGTATGATAACCGATAGATTTGTCCCGTGTGGACAAGTTAGGAATGTATAAAGCAAACACCTTCATTCACTTGTGTTTTAATCCGTTTCGAGATATTTTGTCTGTATTTTTCCGCTGGTTCTCCGTGTACAAAGATAGATTAGATGCTCATTTCAACATTATTTCACAGCTTTGAAATGATTATCTATTCTATTACAGTGTACTCGAAGAACAGCGGGGAGATACTTCCGAAATTTACTCGAAACGGTTGAAAGCACAAGCGAATGGGTGTTCGCTCTATACATTTTTAATGGGATAGAAGTCTTACCCCCGACAGCCAAAATACACACATACAACAAGAACACACAACAAACGCATCATTAGAGAGTGATTCAAGATGTTCAAGTTAAAAACAATATATGATGTTCGATGATAATATGAAACCTTCATATTCTCATCGATACTCATATATGAAACTAAAAGCGCCACTTAGTCCCCGTCTATCGGTTAACATACGTGCGATGCTCGTCGTGACCTAGAACTATACGAAGATTGTTAAATATCGGACAGTGTAGCTCGATACTAACAACCGTCGTATAGTCTACGCGACGAGAAAATTCAATCGTATGGTAACCCATAGATTTGTCCCGTGTGGACAAGTTAAAAATGTATAAAGCAAACGCCTTCATTCACTTGTGTTTTCATCCATTTCAAGATATTTCATTGGTACCTTTCCGCTGGTTCTCCGTGTACAAAGATAGATTAGATGTTCATTTCAACGTTGTTTCACGGCTTTGAAATGATTATCTATTCTATTACAGTGTACTCGGAGAACAGCGGGGAGGTGCTGCCGAAATTTACTCGAAACGGTTGAAAGCACAAGTGATGGGCGTTCGCTCTATACATTCTTAATGGGATAGAAGCCTACCCCCGACAGCCGGAACACACACATACAACAAGAATACACAACAAACGCATAATTAGATAGCGATTCGAGATGTTCGGGTTAAAACCAATATATGAAATTCGATGATAATATGAAACCTTCATATTCTCATCGATACTCATATATGAAACTAAAAGCGCCACTTAGTCCCCGTCTATCGGTTAACATACGTGCGATGCTCGTCGTGACCTAGAACTATACGAAGGTTGTTAAATATCGGACAGTATAGCTCGATACTAACAACCGTCGTATAGTCTACGCGACGAGAAAATTCAATCGTATGGTAACCCATAGATTTGTCCCGTGTGGACAAGTTAAGAATGTATAAAGCAAACGCCTTCATTCACTTGTGTTTTCATCCGTTTCGAGATATTTCGTCAAATTTGTATCGTTATGTATTTGTCGTAAAATTTATTTTGTTAGATCCACGATCCGAACTTATCTGCATCATTTGAGAGTGATTCAAGATGTTTAGCTCAATTTCCTAGTATGGAGGTTGTATATTACAAAGGATTTGGTGTCCTTGGATACAAATTCGAAGTTAAGGACATAGAAACATCTAGAACCACTCAGAATAGTGGGATTGCGACGGCAGGATCGGACGGTGTGATTTACTATGGGTACTTAAATTGTATACTTGGCATCCACTATCTCGGACGATCAGAACCCTTTTATATATTCCAGTGTACTTGGTATGATCCGCGAAACGATACGGACAGGTGGAGAAGCAGTCTTGGGACTTGGAAAGATGAATATGGATTGACCAGTGTGATCACACTTCGATTTTACGGTCAGGACGATCCGTTTATCTTTCCGAACCAAGCCTTCCAAGTATACTACTCACAGTGTTTGAAGCATCCAGGGTGGAGTGTTGTATGCCGATGGAAACCCGGAGATGTGTACGATCTCCCAGAATACGAGGACAGCGATGAGGACGAAGAAGAGAGAAGGCTTAAAGTGCTCCGACCGTCTGTTGCGAAGGACGGGTTGTCTTCGACCGTTCATGAAGTTACGTGGGTTAGAAATGACATCGACGATGAAATCCAAGTAGATATGTATAATGCGCCTACGAAACGAAAAAGGTTATCAGTAATGTTATATTATTACTTCACATTTTACGCTCTATACATATATAGTCAATACTTTTAATGATTGTCTAATGCGTCCACGAACCGTTTATTTAGATTTGATGACGATATCGGGAGCAGCGAGGGGCGGCAGGAGCTCCAGCCGCGGCAGAGGCAGAGGCAGAGGCAGAGCGGTTCTGCCTCCCGGAGAGCTCCGTAGGGAGCTTCAGAGGGCCGGTTTTGCACCCAGATCGGAGACCCCTTCGGATGCCTCCTTCCGTGTGGATTTTTCCACATCTCTAGGTATACTGCACGCATAACCATTTTGAATGTAAAATTACAGATATTCATGCCTATTTATTTCAAAATTACTTATATTGTCAATGCTTGATTGTCTAGTTGTTAGTGATGCGTCCACATCTGGGACAGAGGCCACCCCCGCTCCTCCAGGTATGTTTATATATCATATAGTGTATGTATATTGATTTAGACTGCTATATCATAATTACACACATTCCTTTTGCTGTTACTTAGCAATTTTTATTATTGTCTAGCTGTAGGTGGTGACACCACCGCACCTGCGGGTATGTTTATATATCCTATAGTGCATGCATATTGATTTAGAACGTTATATTATTGATCTACACATTCTTTTTGCAATTACTTATATAATCTATTTTTAATTGTCAAATTATAGGTGGTGCGTCCACATCTTCCGCAGGGGCCACTCCTGCCGCTTCCATACCCTCCGCATCGTCTACTGGTTAGTATGAATAAATTTAAAATATTTATTCATTTTACATATGCTCTATAGAATAAATATGAACTTCATGGAAATTTAGCGTCGATGTTTATTTTTTAGTTGGAGGGGATGCGTCCGCATCCGGGACCCCAGTTGTTCCTCATCGGAGGAACTATCGTCCCGCTCGTGCTGCTGCCCGGGCCCAGGCTCGTGCGATAGTCACCGGAGGTATATATCACACTTGAATTTTCGTTTAACCTTGTTTTCTTAATACAACTTTTTCTTATTATTGATTGTCTTGATATTTCGTGCAGACGTAGGGCCTCCCCATCCCCAGAGGGGGACTCGAGGCCCGAATCAGTCCCATAGGCTGAGGCCTGACAGAGCTAGGGGGGTGGCAGCATTCCCCCTTTTTTTTACCCTTGACTATCGCTATACCGGTCCTCATGCCGAGTGGTTCGGCCGGTATTTGGGGGTCGAGAGCCGGCTCATGAAGAACTATCCACTTCACGTTGAGTGGGGCGAGCAGCACCAGCGCTCATTCCCCCTCTTCTTTGATCAGGCTCGGGTATGTATTAATATATATTTTCATTTGATCTATCCAATATATTTATTATTAACACTTGCAATCTAATAACAATGTTTTTTTTGTATTTTCAGTTGGATTACGATTTTCAGCCTGTAGCCGACCCTGATCACCCGGGGAGGGTGCTCGACCTTTATGCTCTGTACAATGGCCTGATGAAGAACATGCGGCCAAGGTCCGATACAACAGGAATGAGCTGAAGGCCGACTGATACTCCCTGTGTATGGTGACCCTCGAGGCAGAGAGAGCGGCCCTCCTATCTACTCCGGCGTTTGCGAGAGTCGACGTAGAGACATGGCCTCTATTGTGCGCTTATTTCGACTCCCAACGCAAACAGGTATGTATTTTAAATGTAATTCATTATTTATGATATAATTTATTTCTTTGTGTTTCTTAATTAGAAAACTAAATGTTAATGCGTTGTGCAGAAACAGGCCGCTCAGAATACAGAGAACAGGAAGTCGGCGAAGAGGGGTCGCCCCACTTACACAGGTGGCTCGAGGAACATTACTCGAGCCATGGAGTTATCGGTAAATTACAATAGACCGACCTTTGTGTTATTCTACAATATTAAGAGTTATTTTCTAATATTTCTAATATTAAGAGTTACTTTCTAATATTGTAGACATCTCAGACCGTGGCGTCAGGTGGTACACCGAGCGTGCTGTCCGCATATCTTGCCGTCCACGGCACCTCGACAGATCCCGCCACAGGCGAGCTTCGATATCCCGACGTCGCTACCCAGGAGTACTGCGTAAGTGTTAATATTTTTTCTACCCAAATTTGAAATTTTAGTTTTGGAAGGTTCAAGTTTAAATTTTATACTTATACTTTACTGCTTAATATGGGTGTAGGAGCGGGTGGTTGAGCAGGCCCAGGCCTCGGGGATCGATTTTACCGGACAGAGCGATCCGAGGCTGCTGACCCCTGTTCTTGACGCCGCACAAGGAGGGCACCACGGAGGTTGGGAGAGAGGCCGGGGACTGGGCCCTAGCAGGGCCCATATGAGGTTGGACTCCACCCCGGCGGTTACTTCCTCCGTCTCCAGTGACCGACGTATCCATCAGGAACTGGAGAGCTTGAGGGCCACCGTTCAGGAGTTGAAGGAGATGCTGGTATGTATACTACTTTATAATAAAATATCATGTCATATTATATAGATATCAACATATCCCTGATTAGTACGAAGCTTGAGCTTATTTGGTTTCAGACTTAAGTTTGATTAATCATACATACAGATGTAATTAAAATAAACAATAAACTAGATATCCAAACGGGGTTTCGAAATAACTTAATAATGATACGAATTCGAATAATACACAGTTCTTACACGCTTATTACACACGTTATGTCCAGACGCGACAGGGTACATCGGCCGAGCCTCCACAAGCATCTCCTTCGGCTGCGGCTCCGCAAGCCACTACATCGGCTGCGGTTCCGCAGACAGCTCCTATAGCTCCACCGCCCGCTCAGACTCCCGCAGCCGCGGCTCCACAAGCGACTACCTCGACGGCGGCTGCGTAAACCACATCGCCAGCTCCACAGGACGCTCAGACTCCAGCTCGCACTGAATTGCAGAGTTTATTGACCGAGGAGCAGGCGCGCGTTATTCTATCATTATTCAGAGGTGGAGCTGGACCGAACTAGGGTAGCTTTTTGGTTCTTATTTTTTGAAACATGTATTTATTTATATCATACACATTGTACTACATTTTGAAACGATATTGATATTGGTTTATATTTATATCATATTCAGTTTTTGGGTTTCTTTTGTATATTATATATATGCGTGAGATGTGATTATGAATACTGCGATATATGTTGTGTGATGATTAATTTTATATTTGATTGATGTATATATTATTGTGCACAGGGTGGGAAAAAATCAGGCAGCCCTTTTTTTAAAAAAAATACAGATAATATGTACCTACGGATTAATCCGTAGGTACACATGTTGCCCCTACGGCTATATCCGTAGGGGCAAAATATCAGCAGTAACTGATATTTCCCCCCTGATCTCAGTACCAGGGGGTTGGGAGTGCCCCTACGGACATATCCGTAGGGGCCACTGCATCGCCCCTACGGCGTTATCCGTAGGGGCAAAATATCAGGAATCCTGATATTTTGCCCCTACGGATAGGTACCTTTGTAGATATCCGTAGGGGGTAGTACTTGGCCCTGCGGTTATGTCCATTGGTACATTTAATATATTAAAAAAACCGTAAATAATATAACTTTTTTTACCCTACGGCCTACTCCGTAGGTGCAACAGGACCTACACAGATATCCGTAGGGGCAAGATTTTGCCCGTAGGGGCAAGTTCAGGGCTTCAACTTGCACCTGCGGCCTTTGCACCTACGGGGTATTTTTTCGCCCCTACGCATATGTCCGTAGGGGCAGTGGGTTGCCCCTACGGATAAATCCGTAGGGGCAACCCTTATTTGTAGTAGTGTTAGGATGAGTACTTGATTACCAGGACTATGATGTAGATCATACTAGTGGGGACATAGTAGTCGCTAAGTACATCCTTCAAATGTTCCTAGTCGAGGGTGTATCAAGATAGGGCATCGATATACCAGAGTAAACTATCATATAGCTTCTCGACCCATGTAAATGGGCGATGGATGATCCCATATCCATTGGTGTTTGACATCAGAGACAGTATACGAGTGCTCAGTGGAGACTGGGTACACTGAACGGACTCGCCGAGAACACCCAGATGGTATTATACCTAACGTCAGATGGCAGTTCTCTGGTGACACTGGTACAGGTTAGTCTGTAGACCCGAGATCGTCATAGAGTCTTGTGTGATTCCCACTGTGCTTTGATTTCCACCTTACCACATTCAAGAGAATGTGCAAAACGCTGGCTTTTGGGTACAGTCCCGAGTCACATGGAGGCAATAAGCGATAGGAGGGGTTTCGTCTCTCCCGGTATTGGGAGCCGATGTTGCGCTGTGCTCGCTTGGCTATAACAGGAAGTCCTTGGCCAAGGCTGCTTCAGAGATATACTGGTAAGTGTTATCAGTAGTTTCTCGACCCGTTATGAGCCTCATATCGACACGACTTATCGAGTTACTGGAGTCTGACGTTTACCACCCTTAGACAAGATATGCGACATATCGGACGAAAATACCGGACTGTACGGTAGTGTTACTGACTGGATTCGCAGGAGTAAGAGCAAGCTTGCTTGTTGATCTTCTGAGCGCTCAATACCCGGGTGGCCGTTACGTTTAGCAGACCGCTTGCAGCTTGTGGGTGTTTGATATGATTATCACCTACTGCCGACATATTGACGAGTCTTTATAGTCCTACACAGGGGTTTCCTGGCTCAACCAAAACGGAGTAGGAGCACATATGTGATATGTGCGGGACCGAGACTGATACAATATGAGATACCGTATTCTATTCTCGCGATATGAGATATCGGTCGGTTATATATGATATAGCCAGGTTATCGGATCATGTGTTGATTCGATAAGTTGATTCATATGATATTAGTCGGTTATAGGTGATATAGCCGAATTATTAAATCAAGAGTTGATTTGATAATCTAATGTATAATTATATATTTGATATATTAAATTACATTAACTAGTATTAGCTCACTTATGATTTCTTTTCTCACTTTGGATACATTGATATATATGTGATATATGTTAAATGTATCTTATTAGGTTACAAATGCAACTAGGGTTAATGAGGGTTAAACCATGCTAGGGTTAAGATTAGGGTTTATAATTTATCATTAAGTAATTCAAATGTTATGGATAAAAGTCATGGTTGATATTTGTTGAAAGCTTGTAGAAGCATCAAGGCATCTTTGACTTTGTCCATTCTCTTTGTCTTGCTTAAGATATTTTTGAACTAACCTTTAACCATAGTATATGGTTAACTCTCTACAAGGGTTATGCATGACATGCTTAACCCTTGGTTGCATTTCTAACCTCACACAATAATTCATTTGATGAGTTAGCTTTTCTTTTTCTTCTTCTTCCTCAAAAGCTTTCTAGCTTCAATGGAGGTATGAGAAAATGAGTGAGAAAATCATTTCTAATGTGAGCAAACTTCCTACTTCATCATCCTCTAGTACTTGCCATTTAGTATAGCGTGTTTGCTTCACTAATTTCATAATTAGTGTAGAGATAGTTTGGGTTAGTATCTCCTTGACGTAAATCATCTTCGGCCTCGAAGACTTCGAAGCAAGCATGTTCATTTCTTCACGGGAGCCTCTCTAGAGTCCGGAGTTCACGATCGCAGCGAGAGGGACTACTACACGGAGCTATTGAAGTGAAGGACCGGTCTACAAAGGTTGTATTCCTTGCTCACTAGACTTGCAAAGTTGTTTGCATTACTTTCCGTCGATTTTTAGTAAACGATTCTATGTTAGGGTTAGATAGAACGGCAAAATTTTTAAAATAGCATGGACGATACCTCCTGAAACCTTGCTGCCATCTTAGGTATCCCTGCTGTGGTATCAGAGCTACTAGGAATTGGATGTCAACCTATGGGGGGTTCTCACTGTGTGACAGTGTGGCGAAGCATAGGCTCTTACACCCAGGGTGTCCCGAGACCGGAAGGTGTTCCGGCGGGTTGTAGTCCTCGTGAGGGGGCATGCGTAAAAGTTAGCTGCTGAGGGACCCGTTGGTGCCACGGTGACCCCATTGGATAGGGTGGCTGCCTGACCTGCAGTGGTATCAGAGCCATGCTAGAAATTTAGATGGATATTGTTAAGATTACGAAACCGAAATACTCCGAAACTTGAGACGGAAAATTCAAGTTTCTGTCGATTTTAAAAGTTGTTAAAAAAAGTTTCAAACAAGTACCGAGTGATGTATGAGATATATCATGAACACTATGAAAATTTCAGGAGATTCCAAGAAATTTTGGCCGGCCACCATAGGCATGATCTCGGCCAAAACCGAGCACCCCCCTGAATTTTTTTATGTGTTCCATAAACATGGTTTTGATGTTTCAGGTGTTGTTTGTTTTTGCTAATTTTGCATATGATGTAATCTTACACTATAAACAATTCGGAGTGTTTCGTATTCTTAGTTTTAACATTGTTTCGGGTTATTCGCATGTTG
The DNA here is from genome assembly GCA_030015575.1 of Agapanthus africanus. Taxonomy (NCBI): domain Eukaryota; kingdom Viridiplantae; phylum Streptophyta; class Magnoliopsida; order Asparagales; family Amaryllidaceae; genus Agapanthus; species Agapanthus africanus. The sequence continues at coordinate 395,450,734 of CM057340.1, forward strand.
TCTAGACGAAGTTAAACAGTTCGATCGAATGTCAAAAACCCATTTTTCCAAGTTTAACGTATTCGGAAAAACATGCAAGTGATCCTATGAACCCTCTAGAAGAATGAAATCCTAACTCGACTTTTTGGATCGCGGAACCGCGGTCAAACCCTAGGGTTTGCCGTAGTTCCATGGCGACATGAGTGAGGCTTGGGTTTGCCCTTCTACGGCTGGTGCATAGGTACTGTGGCATATTCTGGGTATTATTGAATTGTGCTCAAGTGTTGAGCTGTCGGAAAATTGTGGGACTTTGATGACTCGATCGAAAAGTTTAACATCGTCCGGGTATTTTATGATGGGATACAATATTTGGAATCCACAAAAGTAGTTATGAGATAACTAATTTGAATTTTATAAATCTAGCAGTTCAGTCTCATTTGATCGGTTGCCATGGGATTTTGATGCGATCAAAAGTCCGTTACAATCATGTAGCCTACGCAGATACTCGCCGGGTAAATTTAATAGATAGCCATGCCCCATAGCCTCGACCAAGTGACTGTAGGAGAACCCTGTCGCCAAAAGCATCCGTTCGGGTGCTCGCGGCAGCGGTGTTCCGCCTTAGTGCACTTCATCGACGACATTGGGGGGTGCGGCCGTCTACTAAAGTTTCCGACGAGCATTCGATCAGGATGTCGGGAATCTTGTTGAATTGCCCGACTTGTTATTGTAAAGTGTTTTCAATATCGAGACTAAAATGTGTGGTTTATAATTATTAGGCATGTAATGTCTAAGGAATTCATTTGGTTTGGCATGAAATCCAAAGTATGAGATATTTCGGGTTTATGATGTCTAAGGTGGTTACGGATTCCAACGATTGTAGTTTTCACTTTCTTTTCTGCGACCGTAAGTGTAATATATGGTGTATCGCCGGTTTCGGTTCTATATGTCAATGACAACTTGGATATGCATATTTACTTACGTTGATGACATGTGATGTTATGTGTTGCTGTGGTATGTTTTATTTGATCGTCGTGTTTTGAATAACCGGGGGTTTTATGTGAGATGAGAGCTTTTCATTTTCATTCATGTAAAATTCATTGCATGTAATATTCTGTTATTGGGGCACTTCCGGGTTGAGGATGACGTCACCATTGTATATTATTTACTTTTCCGCATTTGGATAGACCCAAGGCGGGGAGCATAAGTAACCGGGTTCTAGGGTCCAGTGGTAGACCCTTTCGAAGAGTTGACACCGGGTCTCCTAACTCTAGAATTGGTAGGGTTGCTTGTCGCTCTCGTAGGGCTCTAGGGGTGTGGGATTGGCTATTCATCATGACCGTGGAATTCATATTTTATACAGACTTAAAATAAAACCCGGAAATCCTAGTATATCCAATATTTCATATGTTTTTATTCTGCTGCGATATTCTGTGATGTGATCATTGATTATATTCTGAGACGAATGCCTATATTATATATATGAGATATAATTAATATTGCTGCTTTCGTTTCATATGTGATGCTTAGGAAGCATAATTAATGGGACTTCATTAATGAGATTAATGAAATAAAAGAAACCTAAAAATGTTGTTGAAACTTGTCTCGAAAACTGGTAGCTCTAGTTCTTGCTTTGCATAGTGGTATTCCTTGCAGAATATCCAGCACCATATTCGATAAGGAAAGAGCCGAGATCCCTTCATCGGGAGTGACCTCTTTAGCAAAACTAGCAGATTCTACAAACTCGGTTTGTCTTTTGATTGCTTTTATAGTTTTTTCTTTGCATAGTGGTATTTATGAAATATCCTGCACCTCACTCGATGAGGAAAGAGCCGAGATCCCTTCACCGGGAGTGACCACTTTAGCAAAACTATTAAAACCCTCAAAGAACACTCCTTTTTCAAAATCACTCGATTCTACAACGATATCAAGTTCATTATGCAAATGGTTTTCTTATAAACCTGTCGTAGCCCTCTATCATTTCAGATAAATACTACTTAGTATTCGTGCTGCGGTAGTTTGGCATACGTCAAGGCATAGTGTACGGTAGCTAACTAGTGCTTATTTGCTAGAATACGATGCGATTGGATTAGGGTATTCGTACGGCGTTGTTTGGCATGTGTCAAGGGTCGTACAGATGGGTTTAATTCAATCAGGAAATGCACGGGTTGAACTTGACTAGCGGACTATGGGTTGTTTGGCATGCGTCAAGGTCATAGCACGCTAGGGGTAAAATATTATTGGGAATTTCAAGTGTTGAAATTTGCAATGAGATTGCATACCTCCTATGAGATAGTTGGATCCCGATACCCACTGCGAGTAAGAGTTACTCCTGGGAGAGTTTTACACATCACAATTAGCCGATCAAGTAGGTGTCTAGAAAGGTGTCAACAGGGTTATGCCTCTGGGAAAATGAGGTTTATTTTAATTAGGTCCGTGCGAAAGCACGGGGAACCTCCCTCAAAATACCGGCACTGGCCTGGCTGAAAGATTGGCGAAATTGAAGGGTGTAATTAATCCCAGCTAGTCTTTCCTTTTAGGGTTTGAAGGAAGATTTGAATAAAACAGTGGGAGCCATCCTGATTAGATAAATTAATAACCAATCTAATATTGAAAGAGAATACGCTGAGTGTATTCTTCTCTCTTTCTCTCCAGGTAGCGACCATGTCACGCTTTAATCAAGATAATAATACGGATGTATTAACAAAACCCGCTTGTTATACTAAGCTGGGGAACGTTGGTCCCGCTCCAACTTATAACAGTTATAAGACCGAGCAGGAAATAGAAGATTACCAAGATTCCCGTGCCGCCCAAACGAAAAAAGTGCATGATGATGCATATTCTTCGGGTATATTCATTACAGAGAATTGTTTCTCAGTATCCTTTACATCCTGGGTATGAGATACCGGATCAGGATCCCACATATGTAATATGTTACATGGGCTACAGATAGGTAGAGAACTGAGAATGGGTGATAAGTTTCAAGAGTTGGAAACGGTGCAATTGTTGCAGCCATATATGTTGGCAGTTATCACCCTGTATTACCAAATACATTGATTCTGAACGAATGATATTAGATACCGAACCTGATATACAACATCATATCAGTCTCTTTATTAAGTAAAGAAGGATATAATTTTGTATTGTTAGATAATGTTTTGAACATTTCCTATTTCAAGAGTTGATCGGTTCAGGCACATTGTCTAAAAGCATATACGTTCTAAATCAAACCACAGTTCTTAACGTACAAAATACAAACAAGAAGAAGTGTTCAGAAATGTATGATTACTTCTTGAGGCATTGTAGACTAGGTCATATCAATGCGACCCGACTAGCTAAGTTACATAAAGATGCATATTTAAATCAGTTTTAATTTACATCTTGTGAAACTTACCAGTCATGTCACAAAGATAAGATGACCATAGCTCTGTTTATTGTAAACAGAGAAAGAGTTAGATGAACTCTTAGGATTGATACATGATGATGTATGTTGGTCCCTTGTCTACACATGCCAGGATTGGTTCTTTGTACTTCATTATATTCACTGATGATCTCTCAAGATTCGGACCCATGTTCCTGTTGAAACACAAGTCTGAGCCTTTTGAGATATTCAAAGAATATAAGTCGGAAGTAGAGAACCAAAATGGGTATAAGTATTATGTCCTTTGATGTGATCAGGGAGGAGAATACTTGAGCACGGAGTTCCTGGACTATTCTAAAGGAGAATGAGATTCTCTCTCAGCATTACTCCTCCGTATACACCACAGTACGTTGGTATATCGGGGCGGAGCAATCGCACCCTATTAGATATGGTGTGCTCTATGATGAGTACTACTGAGTTGCCTATTTCCTTTTGGGGGTTATGCACTTGAGAAGCTGCATACCTATTGAATAAGGTTCCAATCAAATCAGGTGCCTACCACTCCATATGCGATATGGCATGGAAAGAGCCCATCTCTTAAGGATGTTAAGATTTGGCGTTCTCCGGCCTATGTCTAAAACCAAAATCAAGACAAGCTCGAGGCAAGGTCAGTTCTGTGGAAGTTTGTTGGATATCCTAAGCATTAGCAAGGGAATATCTTCTACCACACTGAAGTGCAAAAGGTGTTTTGTTTCTCAGCATGCCACCTTTTAAAAAGGGAATTTCTTGTGAAGAAATTAGTGGTCATGAGGTAGAACTGGAAGGAGTTCCAGCTATACAAACTACAGCTGATGATTTGGTAGAACCGGAGGATTCAATAGATTCCAACGACCTCAGCCTCTCCGCCGATCTAGTAGGGTTCCTCATCCACCTAAGAGATACTTCGGTTTCTCTATGACAGTGGGAGCGAGGATTGCATCATGAGATGATGATCCAACCAGTTTCGAGCAGGCCATTAAGAGCGGAGACTCTATAAGAATGTCTGGGTGCTAAGTGATCTGAGATGGAATCCATATACACCAACAAAGTATGGACTTCGGTTGCTTTATCTGAAGGGTTAAATCCCCATCAGAAGCAAGTATATCTTGAGAAGATTACTTGGTGTACATGGAAAAGTTGAGACTTTCAAAGCTATGCTTAAGTCCATCCAGATCCTACTTGCCATTGCTACATATCATGACTACGATATCTGGTGGTTGGGTGTCATGACCGCTTTTCTAAATTGTGATTTAGAAGAGAGCGTCAATAAGTACACAGCCAGAAGGTTTCGTAGACAATGGGAGCAGTAGAAACGTGTGCAAGTTTCTTTATGGGATAAAACAGGCATCGCGGAGTTGGAACATCTGTTTTGATGTAATAGTCAACGTGTTTGACTTCATCAGAATAGTAGATGAACCTTGTATATACAAAAGGGTAGTAGGGAGTATGGTGGTGATCCTCGTATTGTACGTGGATGACATACTCTTGATAGGGAAGGTGTTTCTTATGCTGCACTCGTTCAATCTCCTCTTATCACAAATATTCTCCATATAGGATCAAGGTGATACCTTTTAAATCCTAGGTTTTGGATCTATGAGATAGATCTAAATGGATGTTAGGATTCTCATTAGGCGTTGTGAGATGGTATCAATCGATCCTGGGGAGAATCACTGGATAGCCTCTAGAGTGGTAAGGACGACTAAATCAGTCATAGGCAATGTCTTCACCCTCAGTGGAGGGACGATATGTTGGAAGAGTTCCAAGCTGGATACCGTGGCAAACTAGACGATAAAGGCTGGATACATTGCTACTAAGGATACTACCAAAGTTGTTGTCTAGATGTATATTAGTTCATGAGATGAACTTCGTTCCTACCATAGTGTGACAATGGAGTTGTGGCTTTGGCCTAGGAACCTTCGTCCCATCTGTTATCCAGACATATTCTTAGGCAGTATCACCTGATCATGGAGATGGATGATCTCCAGGGAGATCGAGGTTAAGGAGAGTAGACACAAAGGAGAACAGTGCGGATCCACTCACAAAGGCCTATTCCCAGGAGATACTTTTATGGGATGGTTGAGTATGGGATACTACAACCACTGCTGATTGTTGGGTATGTGATACTACAACAGATGGCCTTAGTGCAAGTGGGAGATTGTTAGTGATATGTATGCCCTAGAGGCCATTACTGTACATACGATGTATATTGTAGTGGATGCTTGGACATATATAGGGAGGACTTTCTTGCTCGACATGATAGTATGTTATCTGGTTGCTCTTTGTCTTAACATGTACGCTGATTGTCTCCATATTACATGTTGATAAAGCCCTTAGGATGAGTACTTGATTACCAGGACTATGATGCAGATCATACTAATGGGGACAGAGTAGTCGCTAAGTAAATTCTTCAAATGTTCCTAGTCGAGGGTGTATCGAGATAGGGCATCGATATACCAGAGTAGACTAGCGTATAGCTTCTCGACCCATATAGATGGGCGATGGATGATCCCATATCCATTGGTGTTTGACATCAGAGACAGTATACGGGTGCTCAGTGGAGATTGGGTACACTGAACGGACTCGCCGAGAACTCCCAGATCATATTATACCTAACGTCAGATGGCAGTTCTCTGGTGACACTGGTACAGGTTAGTCTGTAGACCCGAGATCATCATAGAGTCTTGTGTGATTCCCACTATGCTTTGATTTCCACCTTACCACATTCAAGAGAACGGGCAAAAAGCTGGCTTTTGGGTACAGTCCCGAGTCACATGGAGGCAATGAGCGATAGGAGGGGTTTCGTCTCTCCCGGTATTGGGAGTTGATGTTGCGCTGTGCTCGATTGGCTATAACAGGAAGTCCTTGGCCAAGGCTGCTTCAGAGATATACTGGTAAGTGTTATCAGTAGTTTCTCGATCCGTTATGAGCCTCATATCGACACGACTTATCGAGTTACTGGGGTCTGACGTTTACTACCCCTAGACGAGATATGCGATATATCAGACGAAGAGACCGGACTGTACGGTAGTGTTACTGACTGGATTCGTAGGAGTATGAGCAGGCTTGCTTATTGATCTTCTTATCGCTCAATACCTGGGTGGCCGTTACGTTTAGCAGACTGCTTGCGGCTTGTGGGTGTTTGATATGATCATCACCAACTGCCGGCGTATTGACGAGTCTTTATAGTCCTACACAGGGGTTTCCTGGCTCAAGCGAAACGAAGTAGGAGCACATATGTGATATGTGTGGGACCGAGATTGATACGATATGGGATACGGTATTCTACTCTCACGATTTGAGATATCGGTCGGTTATATATGATATAGCCGGGTTATCGGATCAAGTGTTGATTCGATAAGTTGATTCATTTGATATTAGTCGGTTATAGGTGATATAGCCAGATTATTAAATCAAGAGTTGATTTTATAATCTAATGTATAATTATATATTTGATATATTACATTACATTAACTGGTATTAGCTCACTTATGATTTCTTTTCTCACTTTGGATACATTGATATATATGTCATATATGTTAAATATATCATATTTGGTTACAAATGCAACTAGGTTAATGAGGGTTAAACCATGCTAGGGTTAAGATTAGGATTTATAATTTATCATTAAGTAATTCAAATGTTATAGATAAAAGTCATGGTTGATATTTGTTGAAAGCTTGTAGAAGCTTCAAGGCATCTTTGTCTTTGTCCGTTCTCTTTGTCTTGCTTAAGATATTTTTGATCTAATCTTTGACCATAGCTTATGGTTAACTCTCTACAAGGTTTAAGCATGACATTCTTAACCCTTGGTTGCATTTCTAACCTCACACAATAATTCATTTGATGAGTTAGCTTTTCTTTTTCTTCTTCTTCCTCAAAAGCTTTCTAGCTTCAATGGAGGTATGAGAAAATGAGTGAGAAAATCATTTCTAATATGAGCAAACTTCCTACGTAATCATCCTCTACTACTTGCCATTTAGTATAGGGTGTTTTCTTTACTAATTTCACAATTAGTGAAGAGATAGCTTGGGTTAGTGTCTCCTCGACATAGATCATTTTCGGTCTCGAAGACTTCGAAGCAAGCATGTTCGTTTCTTCACGGAAGCCTCTCTAGAGTCCGGAGTTCACGATCGCAGCGAGAGGGACTACTACACGGAGCTATTGAAGTGAAGGACCGGTCTACAAAGATTGTATTCCTTGCTCACTAGACTTACAAAGTTGTTTGTATTACTTTCCTTCGATTTCTAGTAGACGATTCTATGTTAGGGTTAGGTAGAACGACAAAATATTGAAAATGTCATGGACGATGCCTCCCGAAACCTTGCTACCGTCTTAGGTATCCATGCAGGCACAACCCTAGCTACGATGACAAAACAACCAAGCTTAGACCCCGATCGTACTGATCGCGTATTCACAATACTAAATATATCGTGGAATCAATATATAACATCACAACGCCAACAGAAACCCACGGCTAATTTATCCGAAAACCTAGTAGGCAACTTTTAATCATCTTAGCTCAAATCTAAAAGTTTAACCAAATCTAGCGATCACAATCATCACATAATAGCTTAGTTAAGTCACCCAAACCCTTACTACAATTTTAATCTCACTCATAAAAGATTTAGTAAAATTTTAGTTTGCACTTAAGATTAATTAGACGATTAGGAAAGATAACAATTAACAAACTCATATCTAGGTTAAGTTTTTTCTTGTCTAAACATCTCATTTAACCATTATAAAAGTCCAAACCCTAACTTGATCTTCAAGAACCATATCTTGAATTTCTAAACATTCAATTTAAAGCTATATTAAACATCTAATAAGCTAGCTTAATGAATTAAACAACAAATAAATATTAGGGTTAGGATTTTATACCTCACTAGATTCACAAACAAGAATAAGAAATCTAAGATAGCCTCCAAAATGATGACTTTCATGAAGATCCAAGCTTTTTTAGGGTTGAAGAATAATGTATAGGGATTTATATTTGAGTTTGTGGGATTATTTGATAATTTTAGATGATTTATTTCGGCTTGAAGAAGTGAGGATGCGGCAAGGGAAAAATGAGGGCAGCAAGGCGGGGGGGGCTCGGCCAAGGCAATAAGGATGAGGAGGTTAGGAAAAAGAGTGGAAATTTCTAGCTAAAAACACCAATCAATGCTCATAATTGCACCTCCCATCCAATGCCACCTCTTAAACTTTTCTTTACTTATTAAAGTTTTCTTTAAATCAACAAATATCTAGATATTTGTAGGATATTTTGCATGGATGGATTAATAATTAATCTTGTGATTAAGTTAGCATAGATTCACTTTAGCATAATTAACCCAATCAAATTTGTAATTACCACTAATTAAGTGCATAATTAAAAGCTTATAATAATATTTTAATTAAGGAAAAATCCTAAAGTGCACTAAAATTTTCATGTGACCACTAAAAACCGCAAACTAGCAATTTTCTAGTTAAACTAGGTGCAGTTAAGTCTATACAGAAAAATGATCACTTCCGGGTTTTTACGGAAAAACACCGCCTATTTTACCTAATAACGGAAAATTCGCATAACGATTTCTAAAACGTTACACGTAGCCCATGTAACTCTTATATATGTGGGATCCTGTTCTGGTATCTCATACCCAGGACGTAGAGTGTACTAAGAAAAAGTTCTCGGTAACGAACACAACCGAAGAATATGCATCATCATGCTCATTCCTCGATTGGGCCACGTAGGAATCCGGATATTCCCCTATTTCCTGCTTGGACTTATTATAATTATAAGATTGAGTGGAACCAATGTTCCCCAGCTCAGCATAAAAAAGCAGGTTCGGTCAATGCATCCATATTATTATCTTGATTAAGGCATGTCACGGTCGTTACCACGAGGGAGCGAGAGAGAAGAAAACACTCTGCGTATGCTCTTGTAAGATCAGATTGGTTATTATTTTATCTAATCAGGATGGCTCCCACTGTTTTTATCAAATCTTTCTTCAAACCCTAGAAGGTAAGACTAGCCGGGATTAATTACACCCTACAAGTTCGCCAATCTTTCTGCCAGGATAGTGTCGGTACTTTGAGGGAGGTTCCCCGTGTTTTCGCACGGACCTAATTAAAATAAACCTCGTTTTCTCAGGGGCGTAACCCCGTTAAAACCTTTCTAGACACGTATTTCGATCGACTAATTGTAATGTGTAAAACTCTCCTTGGAGTAACTCTTACTCGCAATGGGTATCGGGATCAAACTATCTCATAGAAGGTATGCAATCTCATTGCAAATTTCAACACTTGAAATTGCCGATAATATTTTGCCCCTAACAACTTATGACCTTAACAAGGCCAACAAATCATAAGTGATAGCCAAGTTCAACCCATACATTTCATAATTGAATTAAACCCACCCGTACGACCCTTAACAAGGTCAACAAAGTCGTACGACTACCCTAATCCAATCGCATCACATACTTAAGTAGATAAGCACTAATCAGCTACCGCACACTATACCTTAACAAGGTCAACAAACGTAGCACGAATACTAAGCAGTACTTATCTGAAATAACGGAGGGCTACGACAGGTTTTTAAGAAAAACTTTTACGTAATGAACTTGATTTTGTTGTAGAATCGAGTGATTTTGAAAATGAGTGTTTTTGATGATTTTAATAGTTTTGTTAAAGAGGACACTCCCGGTGAAGGGATCTCGGCTCTTTCCTCATCGAATGAGGTGATGGATATTTCACAAATACCTCTACGCAAAGCATGAACTAAAAAAGTAATCAAAAAACAAAACCGAGTAGTTTGTAGCATCTGCTAGTTTCGCTAAAGAGGTCACTCCCGGTGAAGGGATCTCGGCTCTTTCCTGATCGAATGAGGTGCTGGATGTTCCACAAGGAATACCGCTATGCAAAGTAAGAACTAGAGCTACCAGTTTTTAAAATAAGATTCTACAACATTTTTAGGTTTCTTTTATTTCATTAATTTTATTAAGGAAGTCCCATCAATTTTTGCTTCCTAAGCATCACAGAAGAAACGAAAGCAGCAATATTTATTATATATCATATATATAATATACGCATTCGTCTCATCATATTATGTGATCACATCACAGAATATCAGCAGCAGAATAACACATATGAAATATTGGATATACTAGAAATTCCGTGTTTTAAATTAAGCCAGTAAAAAACACGGATTCTAAGGTCGCGATGAATAGCCAAACCCACATCTCTAGACCCTTACAAGAGCGGCAAGCAACCCTACCAATTCTAGAGTTAGGAGACCCGGTCTCGACTCCTCGAGATGGTCTTCCACTGGACTCTAGAACCCGGTTACTTGTGCTCCCCACCTTGGGTCTATCCTAATGCGGAAACGTAAATAATATACATCAATGGTGACATCATCTCAACCCGGAAGTGCCCCAGTAAAAGAATATTACATACAAGTTTTTACATGAATGAAAATGAAAAACTCTCATCTCACATAAAAACCCCCGGCTATTCAAAAACAGGACGATCCAATATAACATATCACTGCAACACATAATATCACATGTCATCAATGTAAGTAAATATGCGTATCCCAATTATCGTTGACATATAGCAACGAAACCGGCAATAAACCACCTATTACACTTACGGTTGCAGAAAAAAAGTGAAAAACACAACAATTGGAATCCGCAACCACCTTAGACATCATAAACCCAATGTATCACATACTTTGGATTTCAAGCCTAGCCAAATGAATTCCTTAGACATCGCATGCCTAACAATTATAAACCCCGTATTTTAGTATCATTATTGAAAACACTTTCCAATAACAAGTCGGGTAATTCAATAAGATTCCCGACAACCTGAACGAATGCTCGTCGGAAACTTTAGTAGACGGACGCACCCCCGATGCCATCGACGAAGTGCACTTAGGCGGAACACCGCGGCCGCGAGCACGCGAACAGATTCTTTTGGCGACGGGGTGTAAGTCCATGCTACCTCTCCCGGTACTTACGGGCTTGCGGAATTTGATGAAAAATGATTTTCTAGAGGCGTCAACATGGACTCGAAACGGATCTTTGTTAAACTATCTACCTAACAACCTAACTAGGAGTTGTTAACTACTCGGTTAGGGGTTATACCTTTCTTTCTTGAACTCCTTCGTCTTCAACCCTCGATGGTGTACGGATCGGCTTCACCTCGTCGTCTCCTTGCGCCGAAGATCGATCCACCCGAAAGCTTCTACCTTTGGCTTCTTCTTCGAACTTTGAAGAAACTAGTTCACTCGGTTTGCTAAACCTTGTGAACTAGAGGGAGTAGAGAAGAGTGTGTTGGGATTTTTCTCTATGGTTCTTGCTTCTCAACACATGAGAAAAGTGAACCATAGACTAGAGAGAGGGAGAGCAAGAGGAAGCGGATGAGAGCTCAAGAACAAGAGAGAGAGAGAGAAAATGAGAGAATGAGCAAGACTTTTCTCTCTTTGCACTCATTATCCAAAGCCATCATAACCAATAATAGAAATCAAGTATTATGTGATGGTTTAAGTCAAAATAGCCATATCATTTCATGCACTCATTTTGCACAAGATAAACAAGCAAGCAAAAGTCTTTGCCATGAAATGATAGCTATTGTCATGATGATGGTCAACTAGTCCAACCTAGTCAACCGGTCAACAAAGTCAACAAGTCAACAAAGTCAACCCCTCAACAACCATGTCACTATAATACTTAATTAATATTATTGTTAAACATATATCATATTCTCATTAGGGTTTAGCAAAAAGTCAATAGTCAACAGTCAACAGTCAACAACCCTAATGAGAATCCTCTGCCTCTGTCTCTCCGTCAACTGTGCATACACACCCGCATCCGCGTTTCGAGGAACACGAATACATACGAGATAAAACCAATCCCAAAACGTACACTAGGATCTGGCTTAAACCAAAGCCCGCTAGTGATAACTGTCCGGACACTAAACGTGCACAAGTGCATGGATGTGACCGAACCCTGTCGCAAAACCATGCGACCTGTCGCAAAACCATGCGACCTCTACTCTTTTTCCTAAAGGCGAATAGCTTTCTGTGTGGGACACTAAAGACTCGACACTACGCTGGTAGTGGGTTTAACCACAGACCGCAAGCGGCACTAGCTGCGCGTAACGGTCCCCAGGTAGATGCCGACAAGAAGACTGACGAGGTGAAACCCATCTGAACTCCTACTGAGCCTGAATGTGACAGTCTCCGTACAGTCCGGTTTGTTCGTCTGATACATCGCATGGCGGGCCTAGGGGGCGGTAAACGTCAGTCCCCTAATAGCGGTACAAGTCGTGCCGGAGTGAAGCCCAAAATACCCTGAGATAACACTGGAAGCCTACCAGTATATCTCGCTTGCCCTGGCCAGGGACTACTCGTGTAATGGCTCTCCTAGACACAGCGCGATGTCAACCCCCAATACCGGGAGAGACGAATCCTGTCTAACCGTCACTGCCTCCAAGTGCTTCGGGACTGCACCCAACTACTACCTGTTTGCACGACTCCTTTGAGCCGTGGTAGGGTAGTAATCAAAGTACAATGGGAACACACTCGAGGCGAAGTGACAGTGTCAAGTCAGCGGACTAAGCTATACTCATGTCACCTGGGAACTGACAACTGACGATAGGTATAATACCAACCAGTCAGTTCCCGACGAGTCCTGTCCAGTGTACTCGTAACCTAACGAGCACCCGCATACTATCTCAAGTACGACGTACTGACGGCTGTGGGACAGACCGTCTCCCCTGCTCGGATGAGAAGCGCATACGCTAGTCTACTCCGGAGTATCGAGGCCCTGTCTCGATGGTCCTGCGACTAGGGACCTGTATAAGGATGTGCTTATGGATTACCCAGCCCCCACGAGTGTGACTGCCATCACAACGCTGGTAATCAAGCAAAGATCCTAAGGGCTCCACTAATGCGTATAGGTGATAAAATAAACACATGTACATATTAAAGTAGAAACAAACCAAGTAGCATACTATCATTTTGAGCAAGATTGTTTATACAACTGTGAATATGCCAAGCTTCCATTAAGTAATATACAAACTAGTATGATACAGTAATGGCCTCTAGGGCATATACACTAACAATCTCCCACTTGCACTAAGGCCATGTACCGGCGTATCGAAGACCTATTATCTCGATCAGCCGCTCGAACTGAGTTTGGGGCAAAGCCTTGGTGAATGGATCTGCAGTGTTATCTTCTGAAGCAACCCTCCGAACCTCGATCTCCTGGCGATCCACGATCTCCCTGATCAGGTGATACCGCCTCAAGATGTGTCTGGATTTCTAATGGGACCTGGGTTCCTTTGCTAAAGCTATAGCCCCGTTGTTGTCGCAATACAGAGGTATTGGATCAACAATGGACCGAACCACCTGAAGTTCTTTCAAGAACTTCCTCATCTAGACGGCTTCTTTTGCGGCATCAGATGCAGCGATGTATTCCGCTTCCATAGTCGAGTCAGCAACGGTTTCCTGCTTGGAACTCTTCCAACACACCGCCCCTCCATAGAGGGTAAAGACAAAACCCGACATGGACTTGGAATCATCCTTGTCACTCTGGAAGCTGGGGTCAGCAAAGTCCTCGATCTGGAGGTCTTTTCCGCCATACACCAAGAACATCTCCCTAGTCCTTCTCAGGTACTTGAGAATGTTCTTTACCGCTATCCAGTGTTTCTCCCCAGGGTTTGACTGATACCGGCTTACCACACTCAGTGCATAAGCTACATCCGGTCTGGTACACAACATCGCATACATTATAGAGCCTATCGCAGAAGCGTAGGGTGTAATAGACATACGATCCCTCTCCAAATCAGTCTTGGGAGACATCTCTTTAGAGAGGGTGATCCCGTGACAAGCCGGTAGGTTACCGTGCTTGGAATCTTCCATACTTAATCTTTTCAGTATGGTGTCGATGCACCTGGACTGCGAAAGTCCTAATATCCTCTTGGATCTATCACGATGGATCCGGATCCCCAGGATGTATGAGGCATCACCAAGGTCTTTCATGGAGAACCTGTG